>JACCIE010000091.1:0-628716 GCA_018906755.1 Sycophaga agraensis
GGTTTAGTTGGGTTAGTTGGGTTGGTCATGTAAGATGGCTATTTCTTTTGGCGAAAATCGGGTTTAGTTGGGTTAGTTGGGTGGTCATGTAAGATGGCTATTTCTCTGGCGAAAAATCGGGTTTAGTTGGGTTAGTTGGGTTGGTCATGTAAGATGGCTATTTCTTTGGGAAATCGAGTTTAGTTGGGTAGTTGGGTTGGTCATGTAAGCTGGCTATTTCTTTTGGGGAAAATCGGGTTACTTGGGTTAGTTGGGGTGGTCATGTAAGATGCCTATTTCTCTTGGCGAAATCGGGTTTAGTTGGGTTAGTTGGGTTGGTCATGTAAGATGGCTATTTCTCTGGCGAAAATCGGGTTTAGTTGGGTTAGTTGGGTTGGTCATGTAGGATGGCTATTTCTTTTGGCGAAAATCGGGTCTACTTTGGTTAGTTGGGTTGGTCATATAACATGGCTATTTCCGTTGGCGAAAATCGGGTTTAGTTGGGTTAGTTGGGTTGGTCGTGTAAGATGGCTATTTCTTTTGGCGAAAATCGGGTTTAGTTGGGTTAGTTGGGTTGGTCATGTAAGATGGCTATTTCTCTTGGCGAAAATCGGGTTTAGTTGGGTTAGTTGGGTTGGTCGTGTAAGATGGCTATTTCTTTTGGCGAAAATCGGGTTTAGTTGGGTTAGTTGGGTTGGTCGTGTAAGATGGCTATTTCTTTTGGGGAAAATCGGGTCTACTTGGGTTAGTTGGGTTGGTCATGTAAGATGGCTATTTCTTGGCGAAAATCGGGTTTAGTTGGGTTAGTTGGGTTGGTCATGTAAGATGGCTATTTCTTCTGGCGAAAATCGGGTTTAGTTGGGTTAGTTGGGTTGGTCATGTAAGATGGCTATTTCTTTTGGCGAAAATCGGGTCTACTTTGGTTAGTTGGGTTGGTCATATAACATGGCTATTTCCCTTGGCGAAAATCGGGTTTAGTTGGGTTAGTTGGGTTGGTCGTGTAAGATGGCTATTTCTTTTGGGGAAAATCGGGTCTACTTGGGTTAGTTGGGTTGGTCATGTAAGATGGCTATTTCTCTTGGCGAAAATCGGGTTTAGTTGGGTTAGTTGGGTTGGTCGTGTAAGATGGCTATTTCTTTTGGCGAAAATCGGGTTTAGTTGGGTTAGTTGGGTTGGTCGTGTAAGATGGCTATTTCTTTTGGCGAAAATCGGGTTTAGTTGGGTTAGTTGGGTTGGTCATGTAAGATGGCTATTTCTTTTGGCGAAAATCGGGTCTACTTTGGTTAGTTGGGTTGGTCATATAACATGGCTATTTCCCTTGGCGAAAATCGGGTTTAGTTGGGTTAGTTGGGTTGGTCGTGTAAGATGGCTATTTCTTTTGGGGAAAATCGGGTCTACTTAGGTTAGTTGGGTTGGTCATATAACATGGCTATTTCCCTTGGCGAAAATCGGGTCTACTTTGGTTAGTTGGGTTGGTCATATAACATGGCTATTTCCCTTGGCGAAAATCGGGTTTAGTTGGGTTAGTTGGGTTGGTCATGTAAGATCCGTATTTCTTTTGGGGTAACTCGGGTCTACTTTGGTTAGTTGGGTTGGTCATATAACATGGCTATTTCCCTTGGCGAAAATCGGGTTTAGTTGGGTTAGTTGGGTTGGTCGTGTAAGATGGCTATTTCTCTTGGCGAAAATCGGGTTTAGTTGGGTTAGTTGGGTTGGTCATATAACATGGCTATTTCCCTTGGCGAAAATCGGGTTTAGTTGGGATAGTTGGGTTGGTCGTGTAAGATGGCTATTTCTTTTGGCGAAAATCGGGTTTAGTTGGGTTAGTTGGGTTGGTCATGTAAGATGGCTATTTCTTTTGGCGAAAATCGGGTTTAGTTGGGTTAGTTGGGTTGGTCATGTAGATGGCTATTTCTCTTGGCGAAAATCGGGTTTAGTTGGGTTAGTTGGGTTGGTCATATAACATGGCTATTTCTCTTGGCGAAAATCGGGTTTAGTTGGGTTAGTTGGGTTGGTCGTATAAGATGGCTATTTCTTTTGGCGAAAATCGGGTTTAGTTGGGTTAGTTGGGTTGGTCGTGTAAGATGGCTATTTCTTTTAGGGAAAATCGGGTCTACTTAGGTTAATTGGGTTGGTCATGTAAGATGCCTATTTCTTTTGGCAAAAATCGGGTCTACTTAGGTTACTTGGGTTGGTCATATAACATGGCTATTTCCCTTGGCGAAAATCGGGTCTACTTTGGTTAGTTGGGTTGGTCGTGTAAGATGGCTATTTCTTTTGGCGAAAATCGGGTTTAGTTGGGTTAGTTGGGTTGGTCGTGTAAGATGGCTATTTCTTTTGGCGAAAATCGGGTTTAGTTGGGTTAGTTGGGTTGGTCATGTAAGATGGCTATTTCTCTTGGCGAAAATCGGGTTTAGTTGGGTTAGTTGGGTTGGTCGATGTAAGATGGCTATTTCTTTTGGCGAAAATCGGGTCTACTTGGGTTAGTTGGGTTGGTCATGTAAGATGGCTATTTCCTCTTGGCGAAAATCGGGTTTAGTTGGGTTAGTTGGGTTGGTCATGTAAGATTGCTATTTCTTTGGGGAAAATCGGGTCTACTTGGGTTAGTTGGGTTGGTCATGTAAGATGGCTATTTCTTTTGGCGAAAATCGGGTTTAGTTGGGTTAGTTGGGTTGGTCATGTAAGATGGCTATTTCTCTTGGCGAAAATCGGGTTTAGTTGGGTTAGTTGGGTTGGTCAGTGTAAGATGGCTATTTCTTTGGGGAAATCGGGTCTTACTTGGGTTAGTTGGGTTGGTCATGTAAGATGCCTATTTCTCTTGGCAAAAATCGGTTTACTTGGGTTAGTTTGGGTTGGTCATGTAAGATGGCTATTTCTTTGGCGAAAAATCGGGTTTAGTTGGGTTAGTTGGGTTGGTCAGTGTAAGATGGCTATTTCTTTGGCGAAAATCGGGTTTAGTTGGGTTAGTTGGGTTGGTCATGTAAGATTGGCTATTTCTTGGCGAAAATCGGGTTTAGTTGGGTTAGTTGGGTTGGTCATGTAAGATGGCTATTTCTTTTGGCGAAAATCGGGTTTAGTTGGGTTAGTTGGGTTGGTCATGTAAGATGGCTATTTCTTTTGGCGAAAATCGGGTTTAGTTGGGTTAGTTGGGTTGGTCGTGTAAGATGGCTATTTCTTTTGAGGAAAATCGGGTCTACTTGGATTAGTTGGGTTGGTCATGAAAAATCGCTGATTCTCCTGGTGAAATTTGGGTCTACTTGGGTTAGTTGGGTTGGTCGTGTAAGATGGCTATTTCTTTTGGCGAAAATCAGGTTTAGTTGGGTTAGTTGGGTTGGTCGTGTAAGATGGCTATTTCTTTTGAGGAAAATCGGGTCTACTTGGATTAGTTGGGTTGGTCATGAAAAATCGCTGATTCTCCTGGTGAAATTTGGGTCTACTTGGGTTAGTTGGGTTGGTCATGTAAGATGGCTATTTCTTTTGACGGAAATCGGGTTTAGTTGGGTTAATTGGGCTGCTCATATAAGATGGCTATTTCCTCTGGCGAAAATCGGGTCGTTTCTCTTGATAAAAATCGAGTCTACTTGGGTTAGTTGGGTTGGTCATGTAGGATGGCTGTTTCTTTTGGCGAAAATCGGGTCTACTTGGGCTAGCTGGCTTGTTCATGTAAGATGGCTGTTACTGATGGTAAAGGTTGGTTCAACTGGGATTAGTTGTGTTGGTCATGAAAAATGGCTGTCTGTCATGGTAAAGCCGAATATACTTGGGTTAGTTGGGTTGGTCATGAAAAATGGCTGTTTCTTCTGGCGAAAACCGGGTCTACTTGGGTTAGTTGGGTTGGTCATCAATAATTGCTGATTCTCCTGGTATACGTTGGTTCAACTTGGGTTAGTTGGGTTGGCCATGAAAAATGTCTCATTCTCCTGGTAAAAGTTGGGTCTACTTGGGTTAGATGGGTTATTCATTGATAATGGTTGTTTCTTCTGGTATAATTTGGGTCTTCTTGTGTTAGCTGGGTTAATCGTTGAAAATGGATGTTTTTTGCTGATATACACCATCCAAATTTGTTTCTTGTGGTTGAGGACATTTGGCCAGGTATTCTTGAACTCTAACAGGACTCGCAATGACCTGTATATCGTCTGTATATCCTGGTAGCCGCATTGCGCTTCGCAACAAGTGTTTAAAAGTCGGCACGTGCCCCGTTGAAGAACCGATTCAGGCCCGACACGTCGATCCAGTCGTACCAATGCTCCTGCGCTTGCAAACGCCGAACTTTTCTTTTTCCCAAACCAAATGTATCTTATTGGCCGTGCTCCCTACTCCTAGAGAACGAAGGTACCTGAATCCACACAATTTCAAAACAGCGAAATTATCAATGGGTCTTTCTCAAAACTACGCACATTATAACATTTGGATTCACTGCGAGGCCTCTCTTCGTCACCTACCAAGTTCGCTCCCCCCCCCCCCCCCATTGATCAATCTATGGTCGAGCATGAACTAGTTCAAAATGAAGCTACTGAAACATAAGGGCGCAAAAGATAGTGGCCAATCTGTTTGGTATTTTTGTTAAAGTACGAGGCACGTGAGATATTTTGCCAGAGATTACCTACATTTTAAGCCCTTATGAAATAAAATTCATTGATCCGTACAAAAGAAAATCTACATCAAACCTAGATTTGGAAATATTTGGTCTTTTTATTGAAGAATGTCTTCGTCTAATATTATTTGATTTGTTTTAGGCATTTTAGAAACGAAAATCTAATTCTCTATAAAATTTCACTATAAGTTAATTCAAGCCGACTCACGCAACCGATCGTGAAACAATAAAGCTATTTTTCCTTAACACCTTTATTACCTGCTCATAAATGCACTGAAGCATATATTGAGTATAATAAACGTACATAACATAAGGCGTAGATGATCGAAGGTAATTTTATGACTTCTGACCGTGGCTTAGTTCGTCATTTGCAACCCTCGTCATTCTCTGGGCTATGTGCGCACATACTCAAAACCGTTAATATGTATATAATAGCTCCATTCATGTAAGACAATATTTAAAATTATATTAAAAATTAATCTAGATAGACCAAATATTGTTTCAAGAGTACTCAATCAAAAAGTAAATTTTTTTTGAATAATAATAATTCAGACTACTTTGATTTAATAATTAGTGCTGAATCATACCTAATATAAAGAAATACCAAAGATTAAATGATTATCAATTTATGATACTATGTCGTGAACAGAATCACATAGTTCACCGTGTATGGATAACAACATACACTCCACTAATAAATGTGAATTTAATAATACATTCAAAGCTGATGATAAATTTGTAGTTTCATATAATCCATATCTAGTATTAAAACATAATTGTCATATTGCAAAATTAGTTAACAAAATTTAAATACAACTTGAGTTATATAGTTTAAATCAAATAGAACAGATTTTCATGCAAAATATATTTATATTCATATGTACCAATTTTTTATAAAAAGAAAAATGAATTATTCGAACTTAAATTCAAAATAAATTTATATTTACAAATAATAACAATAACGCAATATTAAAAAACATTTTACAAACAGTTTCATATTTTACTTATTTTTAGGATTTTTGAGTTTTTCTTTACATATTTTTACTAACATTTTGTCTCATTTCTAACATTGCCTATATGTAACTCATTATATTACTACATTAGCTAGAAAACTGATGATGAATGGAAAAATGTTTAAAAGAAGCTATTCAAATTTTATTTTTCATGCATTACGTAATCTGATTGCATATATTTGTGTTTTCATAATTCTAATTAATGCAAAAGAATTATTCAATAAATATAAATATTATTTTTACAATCTCATTTATGCAAAAGAAATTGGTAATAATATAGCATTAAAATATAAGTAATATAATTTTAGAAAATTGATATTCTGTATATTTTAAAATTCCAAAAATTTATTAATTCTTAATTAATGATAATGGGAATGATGAATACGAACAAGAATTAAAAAATGTTAATCATAATTATTTATGCAATATAATATCATTATCAAATACACGACATAACATTATCGATATAATAATTAATAGTATAAATGAAAACAGTTATAATTAAAACAAATATTTCTTTATTGATGGTCTCGGAGTAAAAAGTTATTTATTTAGCACTTTAATATTGAAGTATTAACAGTAACATGGACTGGAATATTAATTTATGGAAAAATATATCTAATATTATTTTTAAATTACCATTAAATGTTTGTAAAGAAATAACTTGCAATATATCTATTCATTTAAAGCATGTGTAAAAGTATATGATAATTCTTTCAGATTTTTCAAATTCAAAATATTTTAAATTAGTGTAATACGTTATATATCCTTGAAAAAAATAACCATTGTTCATAAATCGTGATTGTTCAGAAATGGTTTGTACAAAATTTTTAAATATTACAATATATTCAGAAATACGCCAAAAAATTATATTTTCATACTTTAAATGTGTGTTTTAGAATAAAGAAATAATAAGAAACTAATCGCATCTATCTTAGCTTTAAAACGTAATATAAACAATAGATATTAGAAAATACGCCTTAGAATACGTGACCGTTTACTTAAATACATGCATATCAGTTAAGTGAAAAGTGTATATATAGGAACATTTATTTTAAGCTAAGAATTAAAATAAGTATTCGTTCAGTATAAATTAATTACCAACATGTATCGTTTCATTGTATATTGCTGTATCATTCTTTTTGGATATGGAATTATAATGATTAGTGCACAAGACCCAAAAAAAGCAGTAAGTATATGATAGTAAGTCCGTATATATTGTTAAAAAATATTAAATTTAATGTATTGTTTATAGTTATAAGTGTAATATATAGGTGTAAGAAAAAATTCAATATTTTGAACAAAAAGTGAAATTATTAAATTAGATTAATGAAACTGGCGATCCACGAGAATGAATAAATTCATTTATCATTAATTTTATAAAGAAATTCATAAAAGTTATATATATTATTCGTAAGAAATCATTTGAATTTTTATTGTTAGGTAATAAAAAAAAATATAATTCAAAGACTACTTTTTAAAAATCATATAATATGGTAATATTTTTTCTTCTTGAATTTTTAATATCGACATATTTTAAGCTCTACAAGATCATATTCTTCCAGTTTAATAAACTTGTTCTAACATAAATTTTAACAAACTGTTACCGTAGACGATATAGTTTTATGGTTTGAAGCTAAATCAATAGCATTTTTATGTCATTTTGTTGTAGCGAATTGAATCTTTATTTTTGAAACGATTATAATACAGAATATTTAATTTAAAAAAAATTGTATGAAAATGATACATTTCTTATGTTTTTATGTTTTGTTATTTAAATTAAATAAAAAATAGGAAGGCTTACAAATGAATATAAAATGATTTATTGCGGATAGGCTTTTTGTTCCATGCGTGTAACATAGGTAAAGAATTGATCTACTTAAAATAGTTGTATTAAAAAATGTATTATAGTTTATAGGTTTCCATTTTTTTTCAAAATTTTGGCTTTAGCTTACTCATAGCCTTTACTTAGAGCCTCCTACTACGCGAGAACGTGAGATCACTCGCAGTCTAGGCAGTTATGATTAGGCAGTTTTTCTGAAGTATACTCTTCATAAATTTTTTTAGGCACCACCGGCAGCAGGAGCACCACCACCAGCAGGGGCACCACCGGCAGCAGGGGCACCACCGAAAGCAGGGGCACCACCGGCACCAGGGGCGCCAGCAGGCAATGCATCTGCACCTTGTTCAGTAATTTAATAAGATATTAAAATATTTTGAATGATGGCATGAAAATATTATTAATAGTAACATTTTGTTTAATCGTATATATAATTTATATTTTAATCAATACATAATTTTTTTATTTTTATTAAGAAAATTTTCTTGTTAAAATGTTTTTATTAAAGCCTATTATTATATTGAAATTTTGTAGTTAAATCATGTGCTAAAAGTAAAAGTAAAAGTACCGGTTAGAAATCGTATTTTTCTAAAATTACATTTTATAATTTCTGGAATCAATGAAGCCTTGACATCCATTCTAAATTAATAAAAAACTAAGACGTTCAAAGATGTATGCATGAAAATATTAGATATATATAAAAATTTTAAGAGTAATATTTTGAATTTATAATAATACTTTAACTTTTATATTTGAATTTTTTAAATCAAATTGTATCACGTAGAGCCAAAATAATTATTTTCTTAAACTTATTTCAGTATGCTGTAAAATTTGTGGCATTTTCTCTTTTTTAGAAAGACTTCTTTGGGATATCGGTTGTGAAGAAGCCGTGCTAGTAAAGCGAAGTTAGATCATGGCTGTTTTCCAAAATGACATCTATTATATTTGTAAGGAAGAATAAAAAAATATTATTTTTATCTTTTTAATCATTGAAAGGTTTATTATCTTGAAAACAATAAATAAAAATTAATTTATCTTTTTTTGTAGCCTTATTGTCGTATATAAAATTAATAATAACTGGTTTTAAGTTAATAATTGTTCATAAGACATTATTAATTATTTGAATAAGATAAACACACTATATACGAATTAATACCATAAATATTGATATATTTTTTGTGAATGAAAAAGAAGATAAACAATAGAGCTACCACAATGCTTAGTACAGTGAATCTAATTTAATGACTACGTTATGCTAGACTGCATAAATATAAACAGATTATAATAATATTATATAATAATATAATTGTTACAAGAAATTAAAAATGTACAGACAAACTTGCCTATTGTATTCATTGAAATCAACGCCGAAATTTGAAGTAATTCGTTTCAATTAAAATCTAAATTATGTAGCTCGATATAATTAACAACCAGAATAAAAATATTTTTGTTATCCATAACTAGATTCGTAATGATACTTTACGATTTTAAAACATAAAATATCGGACTTTATAGCATATAGCCCTTGCTTGATCGGCGTTTTCTAAGATTCGATCATGCAGGCAATCAGCTGAATCGAATTAATTCTTTAAAATCTGTCCGGAGTCTTTATTATATTAATGGGGATGATTTTTATTTTACATTAAATTTATTAAATGACTCAGCGATTACAGTCATTAATCTACAATATAAATAATATATATAGGCGAGTTAATTATTTATTAAATGAGCGTTTAATTGAGAGTTTGGAATTATCCTAAGTGGGTTGGAATAAAGGTAAAAAAGCAGATTATGTCACTGAATTGTATTATTAGACTGAAGTTTGTTACTGGATCCCTTTAGCAATTACGCAGCCGATAGCCTGAGAAACCTGGATTGAAATACGATGATATCGATAAACATAACGAGGGCGCGCTCCGCGACGTAAAACAAGCAGGTCAAGCGAGAGCTTTCCGCTCAGTACGAAGGGCTTGAGAAAAGAAGAAGAAGAAAAATCCCCGGGTGACTAGAGCGGGCAGTCGAGGCAAGGCAAGAGGTGCGAGGAAGTAGGTGGCCGCCCGGAGCCGGAGTTGCACTTGGGCTGGACGTCCGTGGCTTGGCGGCAGCGGTCCTCGGGATCGAAAAGGCGTAAACCGGCGGACAATGGACGAGCGAGGCCTCGGGCCCTGCCCCTCGGGCGTTATTTATTGCGCAATCCGGCGGGCGCGCAATGACGAATGGCCGGGGCGGCCGGCGGTCGGGCGGTCGGGCGGTCGGGCGGTCGGGCGGCCGGGTCGGGGCGGCCCCTCGGCCCCCGTCCGCGGGATGATCTAGATTCGCGGGCGCGCGGCACCGGCATCACGATCGCGGGCGGCGCACGCGAGGATCCCCGGCTCCCAGGCGCCCCCTCGGGAGCGGGCCTCGGTTTGTAATTGCCGGGGCCCCCTATCGGGCCCGCGGGATCCAGTTAATTGCGCCCGAGCGGCCCGTTCGCCGCGCGTTTTTCCGCCGGGCTTTTGGGTCATCGGATGGCCCAGTGCAGCGGCGAGTGCCGATCGGCCCGCGCGATTCCCCCGGATTCGGTAGTCCGCCACTCGGGCTTAATTGCCGCTTGGCGCAGCCACCGGCGCTGCGAAGGAGCCTGGGATCCGCGGGGACTGCCGCGCCGATCGCCGTGGCGCAAGCCGACTGCGCGGCGGTAAATCCCGATGCGGGAAAACGACTCGTTTCGCGCATCAATTTAGAAGGATGACTGACCGAGGCGGCCCGCGATCTTTACGGCCGCTGATACACCCGCGGAGGAGATAACCACAACTGTCGGTGCGGCATCGGAGCCGCGGGATTCGCACGCGGCGCATTGTTCGGGAGCGCGCGCAGTTTCAACCTTCTAAGGCACCCCCATTTTTACGTAAGCCGCGCCGGCGAATATAGGTTTACTGCGCCTAATAAATAATGCATGGACGTGAGAAAAAAGGGGTCCAAGTCCAAGTGCAGCGGGTGCTCTTGTCGTGGCCGTATACCGTTGGCCGGGCGCGCACAATGCGCCTACGGCTCGGTGTCGCGGCCAAAGGGAAAGCCCGCGGCCTACCCCGACACGGGCCCCGGCCCTCATCCCCGCCCGCTGGTCCAGATCCGCCGGCCGCCCCAGGAAGCCGAATAGTCCCCGACGCCCGAGGCGGCCCCGCTAGCCGCGCCGGGGAGCAGCCGGGGGGAGCCGCGCGCCGCCTCCTCGCCGCCTACCTCTCTCTCTCTCTCTCTCTCCCCCTATCCTACTCGGCGCACACGCGCACACACGGGGTCAAAGGGCACTAGCGGTACTTCTCCAGCAGCCGAGCGCGGCCGAGCCGCGTGCAGCAGCCGAGCTCGCCGATCTAAGCGGCGCTCTTCTCCCTCTCTACTTGGTCTATCTTCGCCGGCGCGCGCGCGCGCGCGATAGAAAATCTTGTAGCACCGGCACCAGCACCGATTCGCTTATGGAAATTGCTCGAGTCACTCGAATTCTTCGCGAGGAGTGTGTGAACTTTAACTTTTTATCCCTTGGCCGCTGTCCCGGAATTTCAGTATAAAATAAGGGTATATACCTTTCCTACTTGCCTCGTAATTGCGCCTCTTATATAGAAAGTCCTCGTGCATTCGCGTATAATCGCGCGCATATGTATCTTTTTTCTACACTCAATGCTAAACGAATGCCGGTTGACCTGCAATAATTTATTATCAATTATCTTTGTCTCGCGGCTCCTCGTAATCTTCTCACTTTATTCACTGTGGATAAAACTTGATTGGCCGCACGGTGTTAAAATATATTCTAAATAATTAATTTAACTCCTTGGGCAATTTCCATCCTACGAGTAAAGCCGCGGAATGGCGAAATTTGTAAATTATCGAAGAGTCGTTACATAATTGTCGAGGCGCCTAATAAATGGCTCAAAATATAATTTTCATTTTTTGAATAATTTAACGAGCGAAAAACTAAGTTTTATGCGGAGAAAAAACAGTTTACCGTTTATTATGTGTATCGGGCCGGATCGCGGCATTCGTAAGCCGCGACGCCTGCGAAGAAGCTCGAGATCAATACGTTATACAAAGTCGAAGATATCCGCGCTAACTATATTATAAACAGTTGGCACGGGTCCAATCAGTACACTTCAGAGAGGCAAGGTGTTCTCTTTAAATCAACTTCAAGTTTTTACAGCGGGGCTATCTGAAAAAATGTTATTAACGACAGCTCGTCGGCGCGGACATCGGCATTAGTATATCTCGAGTGCCGGCTAAATGTAAAGCTGCATCGGTAATAAATTCTTAACAATCCTCGGAGGACGCCTCAGAGCAGAGGAGCCGCGGCAGGGAGTTTTCGAGAAAAGGCCGCTGCGCAGCATCTCTCGAGGCTCGTCGAATGGCGCAGGGCCGCGCGCGCGCAGGCGGGGTGGGGGGTGGGGGGGGGGGCAGCGAGGGAAGAGGGGTCGAGGATGGCGGGAGGCGAAGCGGGCGCCCGCGCGAGTTAGCGCGGCCCTCGGGCGAGAGCCGCGGGCGATGCCTTGGGCCGCCGCCGCCGCCGCCGCCGCCGCCGAGCGCCTGGGATACTTTCCAATTCGTGATTTCGCAGAGGCGCGATGCGGGCGAGAAGGAGTGGGCCGCTCTTGGCTCTCGGCCGATGGGAAATCATTTAATCGCGGGCGCCCCCTGGGCCCTCCAGTTGCGCAACCGCGCGGCGCTTTCCTCGCGATGACCGGGTCCGCGGGCCCCGGCCGCGCCCCGGGGGGAACTCCTCCGGCCTAGGCGCATGTGGGTCAGCTTGTGCGTAAAAAAGGAAAAAAGGAGAGGAAAAAGAAGGAGAGAAGCGCAATAAAAGCAAAGACGTTTATCGCGCGGCGCTCGCGTGGAATGAGCCGCTATAAAAAGAAGTATGTGGAGGAATAATTGTCAGTTTGCTCATAACTTTGGCGCACGGCGGTAGAAGGTTAGGCACTTGTGAAAGCGGTAAGCAGCGGCCCGAGGAAAGGGGCGCGCGCGCGCGCGATGCGTTTAGCTAGCGCTTAACGCCGGGGTCCGCTCGCGGCGCCCCGGGCGATACTCGAATTATAAAACTTGTTAGGGCCGGGGCGCAGGGCCGCGGGAGCCGGCCCCGCAAATGGGTCAAGGAGGCGGGCGGTCCCCACCCCCCGGCTAATTAAAACCGGGCCCGCGGATTAATCGGGGCGGGGCCCGGGCTATCGGCGATCGCGCGCCAGATGCAATTGGGAGATGCGCGCGGGCCGCGTGATTAAAGCGCATATCGGCGCCCCGCGGGGCGCGCCCGGCCCGCGGGCCAATTTGCCCGGCCGGCCGGCCATTTGTAAGCCGCGCCCTCCCGAGGCGCGATCCCGATATTGACGCGGCGCCGTGACGCACGCCCGCGCCGGCGCCTCGGCCGCGGCACGCGAGCCCGGTATCACCGGGCCCGCCCGTTAATTGCCCGCCGATGGGAAAGAATGCGCGCATCCCCGGGCCCACTCGGCTCCTTTTCCCGTAATCGCTCCGAGCTAACTCGGACATTTTATTACGATCCTCATAAATTTGCGAGATTGTTAGGCTGCTTTTGAAACGCGAGCGCCGGGCCCGGGGAGCACCGGCCCGATTTACGACCCTCCTTCTTCTACGCGCTAGTTGCAACTTTTTTTTTCTCCTTTTTTTTTACTACTCCACTTGGCCGCAGCTGCCCGGCCGAACGACAACTGTTACTTTCAAAACGCGCGGACGCACGCGCAATGCGCCGCGCCTCGTGCAACCGAGAGCGACGCAATCCCCGAGCGCCGCCTCTGCCCTCGTCTCGCCTTGCAAATTATCGACGAAACTTTTAACTTTTCTCCCGAGCGAGCCCTCGTGCAACGTCTCTATCGGCCCGATACTCCCATCGGTTGCGCTATCCTCGATTCGAGACACTTTAGGATCCTCGGGGCCGATACAGACCTAGGCCCCTGGTTATGCTCTCTAAAGACTCTTATTTCACTGCCGATAAAATCTCCGTAGCTAACAATGACCGGGAGAGATGAAAAGGTGTATCCAGCGGAAGAGGCTCAACCTACAGCGGACCTCTCCAGTACGGGGCTTTCTTTAACGAGCCGTAATGACGCTCACGGAATCGGCTTTCTTTATTTCCAAAGACGCCTGCGTTACCAATCACTCGGCGGACATCCGCCATTCGCAACTGCACAATCCACCTGTTATATCATGTCCAATGTTCGTGAAAACGGGAACGTATCTCACGGTTTGGTCTCCGCAAATATGCGAGACGCTCGTACCTGTAACGGCACGAAGAACAGGGCTATAAGCCGGAAAGCACACTGAACGAACGGAACGAGAGAAGGAGAGAGGTAAAATGAGAAAAGTGCTGAGGAAATACGAAGGGCGTGCACAAAGCCTTGATTACTTCATGCATTACGGCCAATTCCAATGGTGTCTCTCTAATCCACTGGTACACCGTTTTGTTGATTACGAGGAAACAAGGTATCACCGTGAGCTTTGCTCCAACACACGCGCACACACGTACAGAAGTATCTCTTACTTCCTCCGTATTTACTATTTCTCTCTCAAGATGCGGAGATAAATTCTACGGCCAATAAAAAATTCTCAAAATTTCATAAAAATAGTATTAAAAGATTCATAATAATATAAGAATATAAATGTTTCAGTTGAACAAAAATAATAATTACGAAATATTTAATACAGTAAATCAATTAACCTTCTTAATATGAGGCACTCTTTTAAGAGAATCAAATTATTAAATTTATTAGTCTAATTTTTACATTATGCTACAATATATCATTCTATTGGCATATGTAAATTATCTAAGGTCATAAATGGAAAATAACGTCCAAGTAATAATAATAAAAGATATAACTTAAAATGGTATTCAACAAATACGGTCTGCACGTAAATTAGAATAAACGTCTTGTAATACCTAGTATATAATAAATTAACAAAAATTACAACAAGTTGCCGATTATAAATTGTTGCCGGATTAGCACTACCACTCGAAGTCTCAAGGAGCTTGCGCAATTGATTACCAATAAACTCAATAGTAATAAATAATCACTCGGTTGTGATTATCCGAAGCGAGCGAAGAGTTGACTGCGGGGAAGCACACTCGAAGCGAAATATCGACGTATGCCCAGGAGTTGAAAGAACAAAAGATATAGGAGAATATGAAGAATGGGTCCATGCACGTCCAATTTTTCAAAAGTCAATAGCTTAAAGAGAAAAAAATTTGAAAGGTTTTAAATTAAATTAAATTTCTAATTATTAAATTTACTCTAGACACAATAACAGAATGACACTGCTTCCAATAGAAATTTCTAAAGAGTAACATTTTGTTTCTCCCGCCTTTAAATAAGATCAGAATCTGAGGGCTACGTCGGTAAAGAAGAAGACTAAGGTAGATTGCTTAGAATAGATTGAATTTTAGTGCGTAGCAATTTATCTGATAGGGTACTATTTCATAAATTCTACAAATATGATTACAACATACAGAAATTTATAATTGATTTAATCAAAAACATATTTAATATTGCTGAAATGATATTCTCACATAATTATTGATGCCAATATACGTTTAATTGATTAATGATAAAATGAAATCATTGATGAGAAGTATTGTTATTGCAGTAAAATCTGGGTTATAAAATAGGAGCGAAAGTTAATCGGTAAATCAAGACTACTCGGTAAATCATAAAATAAGACCGCGCTACAATGAGAAAGTAAAAAGATATTCTCCCATATAATGAGAATCGTGAGTTCGTTTCTTTAAGTTAGATTAAATGAGAATAATGGATAGTATCAAAACGACTAACAGCAGAAGTTAAGATTAAAGAGAATCGCAAGGAAAGAGACAAGTACTGAATGGAATTGAAGATGATAATTATGATATATCTATACATTTCTGTTTTAAATATGTATTTAATATATTTAATTTTTTACTGATTTTAAGTAGAAAATAAAACAGCACATATAAATATTATTTGTTAGATTTTACGAAGTTAAATGTTCTATTGTATTTTGAATGTTTATATATATTATATCCTCGAAACGAAAATTAGTCGAGACTATCGCCAAACACGACCGTTATTATTTTGAGTAATATTGTAATAAAACTTTTCCTTAGTTATAATCTGTAACGCATACTCAATTGGCGAATAACCCGGCTTACAATAATAAAACTGCGTTAAACTTTTTGCACAGATGCTCCGGCGACGACGAGTACCATCCAGGTAATATAATAAAATTGACCGGCGCGCTCACTCTTTGCCGCCGTCTCAGCTACCCTACACGGATTTGCTTGTAATGAGTACTTCGGGTAGTGCGTGCTCACATATACATCCCTGCGAAGCTCATTGCAAGAGCTGTGTCATCTGAAGTAGCTTTGAGCAGACCGCGTCTCTCAAAATTTATTCTTATACTTATAGTTGTATTCTTGTACATTATATATATTAATAAATATTTAAACGCAACCCTACATATTTTGCTCAACCTAATTCGATAGGTTATGGGCCCAGGCTACACATGCGTTTGAGTGTTTTCTATTGTGCTAAAAAGGAATTACGTACATAAAGTACATTGCAAGTGCCGCTTCGAGTTTTAAATAAGTGTAGCAGTGATCTTTGTTTTACATCACGGCTGATAACAAAGATATGAATATTGTTAAACTGAACGGAACAAACTACACTGTTTAGAAGTTCGGAGTTAGAGTAGCCTTACGATCCGCTGATCTATTAGGTTATACTGATGGCACTGAGGGAGAGCCTGATAAAACCAACAAGCCTACTGACTGGAAAAAATGGAAGTCAAACTCGTTAAAAGCAATGGGAGTAATAGTTGGATCGGAATAGCAACACGACTTCATCCGTTTTTGATTAACTGCTACTCTCCCAAGGAAGTGTGAGAGAAACTGAAGCAGCGCTACGGAGATGTTGGCAAAGACTCAAAAGCGAGTAGCTGGCAGCGGTTTTATCAATTTAAAATATGCGATGGAGAAGTAGAAGTGGCTCAAAAATTGGAAGATTTTGAATGCATCTGCAGGAAACTTTCTGATGTAGGTGAGCAACTATCTGAATCTGCTATTGAGAATAAAATATTAGATAGTTTACCTGCAAGTTTCTCGCTTCTACGCGTGGCTTGGGAAAGTACTCCTAAGATAGATAGAAAAAAGGAAGTTTTATTGTCAAGAATTATCCGCATCGACAAACGCATGTGCGCATCGGAAAATCAAATTGAAAGTGTAAATGGAAAAAACATCGAAAGGAAACTCGAAAATATACTACTTGTCCCAAGATTGCGGAAAAATCTGTTTTCAATTTCCACAATAACAAAGAAGAATGTGCCATTTCACGTATTTGATTCACACTGTGAAATCCGTAATAAAAACGGATTGACAACATCGCGGGGTGAAAAATACGGGGGATTATATAAGATGTCCTTTTTTGTAAAATTACATGTTCAGTGCCGAGGGCTACGCGCTCCTAGAAATCTCAAATAATTCTTTCAACAAATCTTTACGAATCTTTACAACTCTCGAATCTCGCACTTGTTTTTGCTTCTCGCTTTGTTTAAGATTTGTCGAGGTTCATAAAGATTAGAAAGATTTTTCGCAACTCGAAAGATTTTATTTCGAATCTTGTTACAGATTCGCAAAATTTCTCGCAAGATTTCTTTTAAATTATTTATAAAAAATTATAAATAATGTTAATATGAATTTTTAAACTAACTTAATTGTCTCTGAATAAATACTTAGATATCATTTTATTAATTATGAATCTACAGTTAATCATAATTGTGTAGATGTTCTCTCGTATGTAATATTTAAATATATTATTAGAGAATATGATTATTAATTTAATATATAATTGTAAAAAAGAATTTTTGCTGATTTTTTTTTAAGAAAAATGTGTTAATATTCATATTAAAATTTAAAATTTATTCAATTAATGTGCATGTTATATCATTTTTAATTACAAGAAATTCGAAAAGTTTTAGAAATAAAAATATACTAATATAGAAAAAAAGTTGTGTTCACGTGGAATCGAACCTCGTCCGCAAAAAGAATCAAAATCAGGGTGCATACCTTAAGCACTAGACGACCGAAATATGGGTATTGTATAAATTTAAAATCTCATACATAATCATCAGGAGTAAAAAACGTTTTTATTTAAAATTTAAACACAAATAGCTTAAATCTAAGGATTACAGATGCGCTTTATTAAGAGACAATTGATTAAGTTAGTTTAAAAATTTATGTTAACATTATTTATAATTTTTTATAAACAATTTAATAAAAATCTTGCGAGAAATCTTGCACATATGTAACAAGATTCCAATGATGATCACCGCCACGGATAATGAGAGAGCGGCAGCCCTTGTCGCATCGCGATATCGTTTGGGACACACCGGCTTTTCTCTCGGCGCATACTTCCTGGGAATACTAGATCTGTTGGGATATTCGCCACTAGACGGTGCTTGCGAGCCTGACTAGGTTGGCCATCTTATGTTGTTGGTGCGATTGACCATTTTGAGGGTTCACGGTTTGATCCAGCTCCGACGCAGATGATGGTGACCGGGTGGTGACCGGATGATCTGGATACGAGCCATAGCCGCGATAACCATGCGAAGTTTCCTTTCATCCTTCATTTATTATAGCAGTCTGCGGTACTTAATTCTATTATAGAATTTGGTTTAAAAATACAAATTTATGATTAAATGAAAATGAAAAAAAGATTAAAACTGTTTTAATTTTGAATTGCGGATAATCTGTAATTACATATACCTTATCTATAATCCTAAAGTCTTACCAACACTTAGTTTGAGGGCTGGTAATTCCACCCCATTCAAGACAAGTCATACAACTTGTGTTAGTTTTTGGAGATCATTTTGCAATTATTCCTTAAATTGTTAATGAACTTGTTGGTTATTCATATAGAAAATGTATTCAAATGTTATGGAGCCAAGGGAAAATCCTAGATTGTTAATGTTCAAACAAAAATGAAGTATACTGATTCTTGGGAATACGATAAGTAACACAATGAATTAGGATGACTTATTGAAGCTACTTTCCGTACCTAATTGTTCTCTAAGTGCGAAATAACGTAGAGCTAGATAATGTAGAAACACACGTTCTCGCTTAGTCTATAGTTTCCTCAGGACGATGAGGGCAACAACTGTTTTAAATTAGAAAAGCAACGGAAACGTATCTAAATAGGATAGATAACTTAGCTAGAACGATATGTTAACAGTAATATTTGATACAGTTGAGGCATCAGAATATATTAAAGATAAATAAATCACAATGCAAATACAAAAAAATATAATGAATTTACAATGTTAATAAATAATAATAAAAGAATAAAATAGCAGTAAACAGCAAGTAGTTTAAAATTAGTTATGATAAAATACCGTTTGGTAGTTTTAACAGTAGATATTTTCTTTGCACATATAAGTGCTCAATGTGTCGTTATTATTATCATATTATTTTTAGTAATATAATTATTTTGTATGATACATTTTTTTTATTGTATTTATTTTAAGTTGCACTGCGTAGGTATTAGCGAGTGATATAATGATTACAATAAATACAACATATGTGTGTATGTATGTATATATTCATATGTAAAAAAGTCTTAAAATTTAAGTTGAAAAATAACCTCCAAGATGTATTAAATAAATTTTTTCTATTCAGCATTGAAGATCGGGACATTTTAATAATATTTGTTCTACGTTGTTCTCTCCTATTGAAAGTAGGTTTTATTGCTACGAGTAAGACGTAGATACGCTGTGTGTGTCGTTATCCTACGTTGTTGTTCGACATCTATTAGGCGTTACACCGAGCGTTATACTATTTGATACAATTAATAGACACATATATTGTTCGACATGTATTAGACGTTAGACCGAGCGTTATACTATTTGATACAATTAATAGACACATATATTATTAGTATGAAACAGATAAGACACAGATCTGTCCGATAAACGGTTAATAAAAGTAATTTGTCCGTTCGCGACTTTGAATGGAAAAGCTCAGGCTGACAAAATATGTGAATATAGGACGACAGCTATACACAATAGTTTGTGCATTACAGTTATGCATTTAAAATTATTAGACAATTAAAATAATTGTGGAGTAAATTGTTGGGTAGAGAAGAGCGCACGTGGAAGGTTTTGAGTTTGAGGAAAATATAGGCACCGAGGCGGTAGGCAGAGGATGGACGCGAGGGAAATCGATTGCGCTGAAAGTTTGGCTATAATCGAAGAGCGTTTTGGGCATGGGAAAGAACGTTACGCAGTCGCGCGAAGAATGTGGCGGGAGCTTCCTCCGCAGCGGAGCTATCACTCGTATCTCCATCGGGGCAAATGAGGAAAAAGGGAAAAGGAAAGAGGCAGATCCTTGGAGCGGTGGACCAGGTGAGGCAAGTCGAAAAGCCGAGGTAAGCGACGAGGCGGGGAAGGTTGGGGCAGATTGAGAAAGAAGGCCGGGCGGGCAGGGCTCGGGGAAGAAAGGAGAGCGAAGGAGGGAGAGGGATCATGAGGAGAGGAGTTAAGGAGGAGGCCGCTCTTTCCCGTGGCTCGGCGCAGAAAAATCGGCGGAGGAGGGCCGCTGCTGCAGCCTCGGAAGAAAGCGCGCGGAGCGAGAGGCACGCGATGGGCGGGGTGGGGGTAGCGCAGGACCGGGCGGCTGCACGCGCCTGCAGCCGCTCGGAGCCGCTTTCTGCCGGCGAGGTCGCGACCCGCAGCCTCGAGGCAGCCGAGTGAAAGGTCCGCCGGCGCGTGCATCCGTGGACGCTCCTGCCCCCTCGCGAGCGATGCACTCGGCCGCTCGCCCGGCCCTTCGACAGGTTGATGAGCGCCGGCGCTTTGACGCGAGGTCGCGTGCGCTGCCGCGGCTGCCCGCGAGCGCCTTTTTCTTTATCCGACGCCCGCGGCTCTGTAATTTGAATGGCGAGCGCGGCCGCGCGCCCGAGCCGCCGCGATTCACCGAGCCCGCGCGTCGTTACGTATTGTGCCGAGCGGCGCGCTCCGCTCGCCGCCGCCGCCTCCGATCCCTACGTGCCGCTCGGTTATTTAACCGCTCCCCGGCCTTTCTTTGCGCCCGAGCCGCGCCCGCCCCGCTGCCTCCGCACTCTCGCCCCCTGCCCCTCCTAATCATTCTATGGAAATTAACGTCTTTATCAACAGCTGCAACTTATTCGATTACTTCGACCTGTCTTTAGGGCGCTAATCGCACAATTACGCCATTGTTTGAGATGCCGGCCGCTCGCAAAACATCTGCCGTTTCTTCACGTTTTCCCCGCTTTCTGCTCTCGAGGAGCGATCTTCTTTTTACACGCTCAACTGGTACGGCGTATCTGCCTTTGCCATCGATTATTCCGCTAAATCGATGAAAATTATTACTATTTTAAATTACTCAAACCAATGTAAACGCCTTATACTATAAGTTTAACAGATCAAGATCACTTTGGCTGTATCGAGTACGTCTGCAATTATTCGAAAATGAAACAAAAGACCTACGCTTCCAATACCAGCTGTAATCCTTGTAATCCTTGAATAAATAATAATGCCACTTTGCCTTCATCCGAGTTAGTCGACAAATACTCCCACGTTCAATTTAATCTATAGTCTTATATGTGCGCTATATAGAAATTCATCTTTACCGAGCAATCCTGCATCCTGCAGATTTCCATCTACCCTCGCCTTTACCTGATTACTCATGCTACTCCTTACTTCTCTTCGGCAAATATATACTCAGCGGACTCAAGTGCAGTGTGTACCCAGTTAAACTTAGTTCTTTACAAGCGTGTACACATAGTACTCGGAGCAGGACTTGGAGGATAGAGATGTCTATCGAAAACATAAAAGTACTTTATCATGACATGTCGTTTATGCAAACATTGAGCTTCAACAAAATGTGTCACCAAATTCAAATTTGATCAATCATTCTGTGTTTCATATGCCTACAACATCTATTAAAAACTACACCATTAAATAGTCAATGTGATAATCATATTCTAAGAGTTTACGTTATTAAGAAAATATATGTTGAATAAAAAACCGAATTTACATATGAACTTCACTCTAGACCTTGATATTTTTCTATGTTCTTTCCTTGTGAATGCCAAAGCAATTTGTTAATTTAAAATGCTTATTTGTATTATTTATTCATGTCTTGATTAGAGTAAAGCTACAAACATAATATTTGTATACGTGACAGTCGATGAGAATAATAATAGTTTAATCAACATAAAACTTAGATATTTTCATTAGAAATCAATATTATAATGCCGAAAAACAAAATTAGAATTTCATTTCGATCTAGCTACTTGAGGCCTTGAAGCTTTTAAATAATTCCAGATCTCTTCGAATAATTTGATATTTTTAACGGCTAATGGCTGCTGCATAGTTTTAGTGAGAACATCGAGGGAGCATCGAAGAACCGTCGGAACGTTCTTAGTAAAATGCACGGTATAGCGGGGCTCTTGCAGTCAAAGTTGTTGGCAGAGCAAGAGGAATATTGATCCAACACATACGGGTGCATCTCTTGGCAAATGCGAGAGTGGGCAAGTGATAGGGGCTCGGCGAGCGCCAGTTGTATAAATAAACGGATCTCGGGCGGCTTGCATCTGCAGTTGCATTGAGAGAAGAAGGAAGGCGCGAGCGGGCTATAAATAACGGGGCGGCTGGGGGCGCCAGCGACCTTGGCAATTAAAGCGCGAAAGAGGCGGCGGGAGGCGCCCCGAGGGTCGTCCTCCGCGCGGAAGAGGATGGAGCCGCGAGCCGGGGGACCGGGCCGGGGACCGGGGCTGGGAGCGGCCGAGGAGGAGCGCGCGGCCCTCGCTCGATCGGAACGATAATTGGATAGATTACGCGGAACCTCCTCCGAGGCCGCGCGATGCCTATCGGCCTTATGCGGCGGCCGAGCCTCCGCGCCGGCGACCCCGGCTCCCCGCGCCCCGGGAAAAAGCCGCGCTCGGAGCCGGCGGGAGGCCCCCGGGGCGGCGGCGCCCTAGGCTTTTTTGGCCGCGCGCGTAATTCAGAGCCGCGGATCCGCGCCACGGCCACGGGGACCGGAGAACTCGTTTGCCGGTAATGAGACGCCGGGCCGGCCGGCAGGCGGCTTTCCCCCCGGGGCCCCGGCCCGCCCGAACGAGCTTTCGGCGCAAAGGCCCTGCATTTCGCGGCGCCCAATTTTACGAGTATCGCCCCGAGAATTTGAAATTAACGGGTCCCGAGATAATCGCCCGGCCGACACGTACGGCCCTCGCCGGCGCGGCCGCCGCCGCCGCGCCGCCGCCCAGAGGCTTAGCCTCGGCTGCTAAGTATATTTACGCGCCTCCCGCGGCCGACTATCGCGCGGCCCGCGCTCCAGGTGTCGCCTTCATTTTCGATTTATGCCCCGGGCTTTTATCTCGCGGTTCGAAGCTCGGCGGAGCGGCCGTGCGATCCGGCCGCGGCGCCCTGCCAGGCCGAGGGCAAGGCCTCGGTGCCGCGCCGGCCGAATCTTAGCCGAAAAAAAGGTAAAACCTCAGAGGAGCTGTTACGCGCGTTAGACATGTGATATCGCTGCGGCGCTCGCGCGGCTTTCTCGCATTACTTGGCTAAAAGCGACTGGCTATCCGCCTTGCATTTCCTCCAACGATCTTCCGAGGCGCGCGCGGCCGCTGCTCCTTTTCCAGCGTATTTATAAACCGAATGTAACATGCCATGGGAAAGTAACTAATATTGATATTACATTTTCTGCGAGAACCACATCCAATGGCAAATAATTATGTGGTATATCTAAAATTAAACCGGGCTCGTACTCCCGAGGCAGAATTAACCACACGGCGCATTATTTGCGAAGGTAAGGCCAAAGCATCGGTTTCACCCGGTAAATTAAATGTAAAAGCCTACAATCATCCTTGGTGAAAAATTTAGATGGTCCTTTTTTTCAACAGTACTTTCCACCTTTGCGATTAAAACATACGCGCGGATGATAAATTTCAAAGATGGGCCTCGGCCGCGCTCGGCCGCGCTCCAAGAGCGGCCCCAAACGTTTATGTAAGCGAGACATCTCGCAAGTGTTACTTTTTTATTGCTCCGCCGGCCGCGCCGGGACAATTACGTGGAAGTTCGTCTCTATATATACCGAAGCGTCGTTTGGGTCACCCGAACCCGCGGCCCCTATCAAGATCCAGCGAAACCCTCGCGATTTCATTACAGGGAATCGGCCGGGTCGTAAAACGGCCTTTCCCCCGGGCCCCGGACGAGCGGCCGCGGCGATCGCGTATCCGAAAGTGGACCTGCGACGGGCGCATTACAGCGAATTGGGCCACCTCGGCCGGGGAGCCCCGGCGATTATTCGCTCGGGCAGGGCTCCGCGGGGGGAAAAGCTCGGCCGAGCCACCGGGCGATGCGTGCGCCGGACGCGATCTAGCGGCGCGCGCGATAGAAATCGGCGATCGGCCATCGCCGGGGACGGCTGGGGGCGCCCCGGCGCCGAGGTGAAGTTACCGTAAAGCGCGAGAGCCGCGCGCCCCTCGATTTCGTGCGAAATCGCGAAAAGTGGAACGAGATCTCCCGAGGCGATGGCTCGGCGGCGGCGGCGGCGGCGGCGGCGCTGCGGGCCCCGGCCCCGGGGAGAGCCGCTGCGCGCGAGAGGCGAGAACGAGACGGACGGCGCGGCGGCGGCGGCGGCGGCGCGCGGATCGAGAGCCTCCGACGTCGCTCGGCCGCTCTGGTGGGGAGGGAGAGAGGCGTGCACGAGAGAGGCCGGGCGTTGCTGGCGGCTGTGGGAAAATGATCCGGCCGCGGACGGCGAAAAAAAAGCCCGAGGGAGAGACGAGTGGCGGCGAGCGGCGAGCGGCGGCGGCGGCGGCGGCGGCGGCGGCGGCAGCGCCGAGGCGGCCCGCCCGACCGCCCGGCAGATGAGCAGAGTGGCGAAAAAACCACTCGGCCTAGTCGCCCAAATAAAAAGCGTAAAACTGGTGATTAGACGCGGCCTCGCGAGGCCCGCACGCCTGTGTGTGCCGCGCCCGCGCCGCGCCATCTCCTCCTTTTGTTCTCGACAATTCTTCCCCTCGTTCTTTCGCCCGGCCGCCCGCTCCGCGCTCCTCGTCTCCCGATCCTCTATAGCCGATTGCACGGTCCGCAACAATGCCAGCACTTGGATGCGCTATTGCCCGTCCCCACCGCCACCCCCACGCCCACCCACCCCTGCTCCTCTCCGCCTCCTACTCTCCTCCTCCTCTCCTCCTCCTTCGCTCCTCCTTGCCTCCTCCTTGCCTCCTCCTTGCCTCCTCCTTCCTCCAGCTTCGCCGCGGATTCACTTGTCAGCCTGATTGGTCATAGCTCAATAGCTCTATTATCTCGCATTATTCCCCTCTTAATTGCACTTCGCCGTTGCTAAACTCGATCGGCTCGTCTATTAAATCCTCCACGACCCGCACGCTTTCGAGAAAACCTTATACTTCTGCTTTGATTTAATTGCTTTCCGTCCTTATTGCCCCAACAATTGTTGCGGCTACAAATATACTTACATTTACTTGTATATTCGCCATCGAACACTGCAATTTAAACTAACCAAATTTTCCAATCCGAATTTGCATAGAGACTTCGTTCTAAATTACTTAATCTTAAAGAGTTTTTCAAACTTGGCAAACCGCAACTAATGAAAATTAAAATCAATCAAGATGCATTCAAAATATTTTCTAATCTATGGCAAATAATAATAAATCCACAAGTTTCACAAATAAGGAAATGTCCTTATACAGGTATCACAGATGCATGTCTTACGAAAGCAGATATTCGTATTAGATTTTGTTCTTTTCCAAAAATTTGTTAGTCTAAAAAATTTAAAATACGCGGCTGAGAACCATGTTTACAAATACCTTTTACCGCTTTGAAGCGGTTACACAGACAAGCAAAAAACAAAAGTTTCACGAAAATTGTATGCTTGGTAAGTACACTCGAGATGTAATGCTCTGCACGTGTCTGCCCTACCATTTCTCATTTTTTCTAATGAATACTGCTGAAAATCTTGGACGACAAAACATGAGAAAAAGTTGTGTTTGACTCAGAGTATACGCAGCAAAAAAAATCAAACGTGAAATTCCTAAACATAAACAATTATATACTTTATATTATAACAAATTATACATAATTAATATTTAAATTTTAATACATAGATATTATTCTTTAAAACATGTCTGTATTTTAATTTAACCACTTATGTTTTTTTATTCTGTTCTAAAAGAGTAGGATCATTTAGCACCTGGTTGGTGTATGGTACCCTTTAAAATAAGTGGGTATCACGTCATAAAAAATCCTGAAAAATTTGTAAAAAAATATTGCTCAGCACAAGATTTGTTACAGTTGTAAAACATTGAACATTAACCTTATTTTTTTATATTTTATCAGAAATAAAAAGATTGGTATGTGTAAAAAATGTTCTATATATTATAAAAAAGAATTTGTATGTTATTAAGTAGAACTAGTAAGTAGAAACAGACTGTTAGTCTAACCTAACACTCTTTTTCTACTTGTCAAGATTTTACGTAAATATCAAATGTTTCTAGAAATTTGTAACATATAAAATCAAATCAATGTATCAGTATATTATTATAAACGCTTAAGTATATATTTTTATCATTGTCAAATTCTCTGTAATTCAATAAACGAGTAGTTCTTATTATTAAACTCTGACAGTATTTTTATTTTAATATTTTTAAGATTATTTGTGATTATTATTATTTTTTAATATCTTTAATATTAGCATTTTCTTAAAAATATACTTTCGACAATTTTGCAATTATATCGTGATCTTAGATTTGACCTGTACCTTTATCTAAAGACTATTTTACGGTCTAATTGATCTTTACAAAAGGAAATCTCTGCAAAAATAAGCTTAAAAACGACTAGCAGCAAAGCGTTTAATAAAACTTTGGATCTTGAACAAGTAAGAACTTAATAATCTATTAAATAATTTTATTTAACAAAGATCTATTTCATTATTTACCGATTTTTGTCTTTAATTTGTAAGCAAACTTTTTCATACATTTTTATCTTACTACATTTCAATATTTTAAGATAAAATTTACTCAGGACAGATTTGAACTTTCCTTCTTCGTAAACTTTTGAATAAAATAACATCATTATTTCAGATCACCACTAACTAATCATTGAAAGCCGTTCATTCTAATCTACCAGTTGAAAACGAAACATCGAAGAGTAGGGTAGGGTCGGGTATAGTGGGTTGTATATGTCGAATTCAATACATTCTAAAAAGTGGAATATTTCTACAACATTAAGCAAGTAGTCTTAGTTAATTATAATTTAAAGTTATGAATATATAGAAAAAATAAATAATATGTGCGCAATTTCCTATAGATGCATAAAGAATTCCAGCTATTCATGGATATCGATAATCTAAGGACTAATATTAACAGTGTTTAAAACTTTCGTTAATAGATTAGAAACGAATCTATGACAAAAATAAAATAATTTTTTATTTTACAATTTAACAATAGTTGTAAAGTATTTAGAAATTAACATTATATTATTTAAAATTTCCTTCGCCAGTTTAAATATACAATTAAAATCTAAGAACTATTAATTTTGAATGTTACGATCGATCCACGTCCGATATTGCGCTACTTCTGTGTATACGCCAGGAAACATAGGTGTCGTGCAAACGCTCCTGCTCCAAGAAACAATACCCGCTTGAGCGCCATTAACGAGAAGAGGTCCTCCCGAGTCACCACTGCATACGAATTGGATATTGCTTTGGTCAATTGCGCAAATTTGATTATCCTGTAAGTCCACGTGTATCAAGTTATATATAGCATTGCACTTCTGTTTGTCAACGATCGATAATGTTATCATTTGTAAAACGTTAGCCACTGGACCTTTGTCTAACATATAACCTGAAATAAATGTAGGTTTATAATATTTTAAAATCAAGTCGTATTTATAGTTATTTTAAGCTTTTATAAAAGTTTAATTAAAATAAGATTTAATTGAGAATTATTAAAAAAATTTCATACCCATAACTTTAATTTGAAAAATGTTGCTTAACAACGGCAATGAGTTGGTATATTTTTGAAAGAAATAAAATTAACATACTTAGATAAATTAAGCTTGCTTGTATCTTACCCCAGCCAGTGGCGACCGCACTCTGACCATCTATGACATTCTGTCCAGATTTGAAGAGTTGCACTACACGCCTGGTTTCATCAAGTTCAAAAGGTGGCTCAACATGCATGACAGCAATGTCGTTGATAAGTGTCATGTTCTCGGTAAGTTTAAAGTTTTCATGTCGGATGATTTTTACGACTACATGGGTACTTTTACTTCTAAACCAAGTATTTGAACCCGCATGTACTTCGTATTCATTGGCCGAGTATGTGGCACAATGCCCAGCCGTGAGGACAAATTTTGGTGAAACTATGCTCCCTCCACAAAATAATTGCGATCTTACGAGAATAGCTACTTGGTGAGGTGCTGCCTCGATCGGCACCGTCTTCCCGTGGATTATGTTCACTGACGACCAATTCCGATGATCGTTATATTCCGCTGTTGGATAAGAATTTTGTTTATAATAATAAGTACTGTATTTATAATTACTTCTAAGCAATTTTTATATTATAATTATCATATGCTTTCTTATTAAAACTGTTAAATTACTTGTCCATCCTTATATATTAAAGTAACATATTCAAATAAATAAAAGTCTAAAACGTTCTTATAACTTTAATTAATAAATTTAAAAACGAATTATGTATCATGAATAAATAATTTAATTATTGTAATATAAAAGTAAATTATTTCGTACCATTTGCAATACAGACCCAACAAAAGAAAACAAGTAAGCAATACATTTTACTACACTATTGAAAAAAAAAATTTTTTCCTATTTAAAGAAATAACGTAATTGAACTAAATTTATTTAAGATTAAGAATTCAAATAAGATAAACTTAAATATTATATCTAAGTACAACATATTTTTGATCACTAATGATTTATACACATGAAGAGCTTTACGAATTCTTTTAGTATACGTAAAATATTTAGTATTTTAGGGTTATAAATATATTTACTTCTTAAGTTTTTTATATGATTAATGATTATTTTATAATTCATGATATCCTAGATAGATATTTAGCGATACAATCAACGGATTTATTAACTATAAAATAGATCTTGCCAAAATTAAAAAATATTAATTATATTTTATTAATTATATTTTCATTAGGATATAAATCATTTAGTATAAAAAACAAATTATAAAAATAAATATTTTTTATTTTTTATATTTTAAATTAAATAGAATATATTGGTTAATAATAGATTTGGATGATCTAGTTGGCATTAAATATATTTTTTTCGTATACTTAAAGGTAAATGATTGTTTATCTTTTTTATTGTTTTAATGCAGTCGTTACACTTGCACCAACTGCTAATTTATAGTACTGGAAAGTAATCATATAAGTGTACATTTATTAACTCAAAAATATATAAAATTGAAACATTAAAATATTCGAATGTATCTATGGCTGAGATTGAGAATTAGCTAATTCAGCGAACTGCTTAAAAACTAGACAATTTATCGATCAGTTCCATGATAGTTCCGTAACAGTGCCCGCCGATGCAACTGGATCTTAAACCACACATCGACTTGTCTGCATCTGCATACACCCACCCAGTTTTCTGATTCTTGAGTCATCTGCCGATTTAGCACGCTGTTAAACTGATCTTGTTAGACGCTGATGAGTATTGGGAAAGCAGCTTAAATAGGACGACAATGACCAAAAAACAATGAGAAATGTGAAAATTCGAGATATTTTTAGATATATGAAAAATGAAGATATAAAAGCAAAAAATAGAATTTGAACATAAACCCTATATATAACCCTATATATATAATACATCAACTATAATGAAATATAATTAATTAATTAAAGAATAATTTACATAAATTTATGTAAAATTTCATTAAAAATAATATGCTGTTGATGTTATGTTAACTTCAACGTAACATAAATGATGTTTGGTTGATATCAAATATTTTTTATCCGTAAACTTAAATGTTAAACATTCATTAACATTGTTTACTTATTTTATTATGTTTTGAAAGTGATTAATTCTTCCCACAGTCTGATTTACGGTTTGAGCTAAATAGTGATTTAACAGCGTGATTTGCAGAACTGACTACTATCGAGCTATTATTTGTTTGTTCAAAAATATACAACATTGAAACGTTAGAATATTTGCATCTATAATATACGATTCTATTATTTAAGATTTGAACGATTTGAACTAGTTTTATTTTAAACTTTTTACTCTATAATAAATGAAGCAGATGAAGTTATTTTTGTACATGTTTATGTCGTATCTATATAGTTTCACATAAATTAATGTACATTAATAATAGCTTTTTGTTAGGATTCAAATAATTTTATGAATAATGATAAAGAAGCTGGAACTACTGTACCGATATGAGACAATTGTAATGAAACAAATGCGCAGTAAGGAAAGGCAAAGTTTTATTCGCCTGCTTTTAGTTTAAAGCTTATACGTGCCTATGAAAGAAGAATTGACTCGGTTAATGTTGTGCGATGGGGATAGCGAGTGCGCAGATAGAAGTTCAGAAATTCCTAGAGCGAAGCAGTCGCTTCTGTATAAAGAAGGGCCCGTATGAAGTCGTAATACTTTGATAAGGAGCTTGGGCCCGGGCTCGGGAGCAGACTCATGCAGCGAGGGAATCCAATGTTATCTCGATTGAGCGGGAAAAGCGAGGCTTGGCCGGGTGAGGGCTTGCGGTGGCTCGGGGGAGGGCCTCGGGGCACAATCGGTACTTGAGAACGTCTTATTCCGAGGGGGAATAGCGCGCGAGGCGTCTCGGGCGATAAAGCGGACGCGAGGGATTCCGGCTTCCTCGCGGTCCTCCCGGGGCCTCCCCCGGCGCATCTTGGCGCGCACAATGGGGCCGGGGCGGGCCGCCCGGGGGCTTTTCATCCGGAGAATTTATTACCGCTAGCCGCGGGGACAGCTCGGGGTCGCGGCCGGAGACCGATCGCCGTCACTCGGGCGCGTGACAAATTTATCGAGTCACGCCGAGTCACGCGGGCGCCCGGCGCGACCACCGCCGCCGCGGCCGGTGGAAAAAGGCGTAGTCCCGGCTTTGGGCCCGGCGGCGAGCCCCGGCTTTTTAACCGCCACCGCTACACGTCCACCTTTCAATTATGCTTTTCGTGGCGAGTCCGCTCGTTCTGGGTCGCGGGCCGTTTTGTTCCGCCGTCGGCCGCTTGAGTTACTGCCTTATTTAAGCTCGCCTTCGAGCCGCGCGATTGACTCGCCTGTGAAAACATTTGGCAAGGTAGGAGCGCGCAAATGTATACTCGGCTGTGCCGAGCCTCGAAGCTGTAAGTCACTCAGCGTGTATTGCTCGATAAGCCTTTTACCCAAATCCCCCCGGCCGCGGCCCCGGAGAAAGTGTACGCCGTCGGTACTTTGTCTCTTGTCCGACTAATGGGGTTGCTCGTCACTCGCCGAGGGCCGCCCGGCCTCCTCCTCATCTTTCCTCCATGGCTCTTTGATTCTTATTATTTCGCGTCGCAACAAAGGAGTGTTATCCCTCGGAGAAACTCTCCGCGTCGAGACTAAATACTAATGCCGTAAAATGTCCTCTAAGCTCAAAGCGTAGTAATAAAAACGTCAATAATCTTGGGCTCACTTAGGCACCGTTATAAAAGCCTTTTATAACATATTAATGCGTTGGGCGGTAACAGATCTGTTAGCCCGCGGGCCGTAGTAGTCGCGGCTTGTTTTCCGGGAGGACGAGTCTTCCCACAAAGAAGAGACCCGCTGGCGAATAAAAGCTGGGCCGGTCGATCCTGGCTCGGGGCGCGCTTCCCTCGCAGCCTCTCCCGCCAGCCCCTCGCGACGAGCGTAAAAGCTCGCAGCCGCGGTCCGCGGGCTAGGGGCCGCGGCCGGCGATACGTTAAAACTAGGAGGAACGAGGCCATTAGCGGGCCATTAAGGCGCGCGGCCGTGCGTGAAGTACGACGAGGCGGGCCCCGGGCCCCGGGCCCCGGGTCTGGTTTCGCGGGAACGCGGTGCGCAGGCGCCGCGCAAGCCCGGCGCGGGAACGCGCGGGATGAGCGGCCCCGGCCAGTAGATAAAGGACGAGTTGTTGACGACGTCTCGGTTCCGCGAAGCCGCTCCCGGGCTGGCGGGCCGGCGGGCGCGCGCGGCCCGAGTTTATGCCTCTGTTAATTTACGCGCGGGCGATTTGTTTGCCGGCGCGATCGGCGACGACGCGTAATTGGAAGCCGCGCGCGGGCCCCGGAGCCCGCGGATTCCCCCGAGTGGCTTTTTCCGGCGGGCGGTGCATAGCGTGTAATTTGTCGGCTCGCCGCGGCCGGCCGAGGGCCGCGCGCGCGCTACCTAATGCGCGGTGATTAACGTATTTGCGCCCGGGGGAAAAAGCCAGGGCCAACGACAGCCGACTTGTTTATGATTTGTGTGCATAATAAATTTTTACGCGGTCCTAGGGCCGCGGCAGGGCGCAAAAAGACCTAGCGCCAAGCCCCGAGCCAACTGTCACGCGGCCGCTTTTTACGCTCCTCCGCCCGTCTGCCCGGCCATTTATTATCCTCGGGGACTCGCGCGCCCGATCCGCCAATCATAAATCAATGGGCGCGCGGGGGAGAACAAAGGCCGCGGCGGGCCGGCCGCCCGGCACCGAATTGGGCGGCTAGCCCCGGGAAAGCGGCGGCCGGCGAATCGTTCCGTCGGAGGAGCCAGAGGTGGACCGGGAAAGCGGAGGCTGCGGGGCCGCCCCCGGCCTTGCCTCGCCGGCCTTTCCCCGCGGGCGATCGATCGGCCGCGCCGGCGTCGCGCCCGCTGAGGAGCGATACATCATGCCGAGCCGCGGGAGGGCCGCCGCGAGATAGGCATCTCCGGGGCGGGAGGGCCCGGGGAGCCGGTCGTCATTACCAGGGCCTACTTATCGCTATCGCCCGGCGATACGTGCAGCCGCGCGGCCGCGGCGACGCGCGCCCAAAATACGAGGCCGTACACCGTCTGTTAATGGCTTTTACACGCGGCCCCCTCGCGTGCGCCCGGCCGCTTTAAACGCGCCCGCCGCCAGATAAGCCCTTGTTATTTTTCTGCTCACTTTTTTACGATCGGAATTTAATTTTTGCCGGGCCCCGGCCCCGCCGCCTCGATCGCTTTATAATGCAGGCGAATGTTTTGCCCGCTTGATAAGGGCCCGCTGTGCGCGCGAGCCCGACCCCCCAGCCCCCCGCACCGCGCCCCCCCCCCCCAACTGCCGCCGCCGCCGCCGCCGCCGCCGCCGGGAGCCTGATTTATCATCGAGTGAAAGCAATGCTACATGAAAATTAAACCTCATGAATATATTCATTCGGGAGGATTTTTTAATGATCCGGAGATAGGCTGCGGGTCGCCGATTCCGCGCGTCGCGCTCCTCCGGCGCTGCTCCAGTGGGCCGCGGTGGCCGGGGAAATCCCCGGTGCCGGAGGCGCCGGTGCACCTGCCCCGGTGGGTCGGGCCAAAGGTCAAGTTCGGCACCGGTCCAGCGGACGGGGCCGCGAGTGCCGGGGCTCCCGTCACACGGGGTGAGGAGCAAGCCCGGCGAAACATTCGCAAAAACAACTTATGCAAAGTATATGAGAGCGGCTCGCTCCCACATTGCCCAGCTGATATATGAATCTGAATAATGCATCGGCCGAGGCCGCGGGGACCGGCGCGCGGCAGCTGCCCTCGCGATTCAATTTCCCGTAATAACATGGATGAATTGCCCATTCAATGCCGATACATCACCGGCCTACAATATAGTACGGAGCGCCGAGGAATTTCGATGCCCGGCTTACTTCGCGCGTTCATAATCTCCCTCTCTTTCGCCTGCGCCTACAGCCTACTCACTCCTCCTCTTCCTCTTCCTCCCCTTTCTTCCCTCCCTCCCTCTCGTCTCCTTCTCTCCCGAATCTCGCGTGACTACAATCGCAGGCCGGGCGCGCAGTTTCCCCAGCGGACCCCTGCGCCCATTTTTCATCCCGCCTGCGGCCGTCGTGCGCCCAGCTCCTCGTGGGGGGCAGATAAGGCACTAACGCCGGCGATAATCGGCCGACCTTCTATTTATGCGCCGACGCATCTCTGCATATTCCGCCGAGACCTAAAGAGAGTATATATCTTTTTTCGGCGCGTATAAAATTGTACAATCCAACAGCGATTTAGTGTAACGATTTGATAATTTGCTCAACTTTTTCTTCACAATACTTTTTCAATTATAATAGCTGTGGACAAGATTGATAGCCAGTAGATAAATATAAAGCAAGCTAATTCCCACACCTAGTGTAGAATCTCTTGCATAAATAAGGTAGCTGAACAAGAGACAGAGAATTGAAGCAGGAATAAAGTAACGCTGAAATGGAACTAATTATGCCTTTCCAATGAGATTTATTCTATAGACGTAAAAAACTTTTCCAAATGTACTTTTTTAATGCCGCGAATTTTTTAAATCTTTTGTCTCATTTTTTAAATCGATAGTTTGTAAATCAAAGTACAAAGCACGCAGAATATATCAGATAAAAGTATTGCATTACGTTAATAGCTACATAATTAAAGCATTTTTATTACATAAATTTCAAAGTACAATTAGTAATTATTATGAATACTTATTAGCAGTGGACATAATGAGAACAAAGCAGTTGTAATAATCCGAATTGAAGGATTTATAAGTAAGCCAAAGTCGTGACTGGAGAGCCAATAATTTTAGGAGCTTTATTTTAATAAGAGTTTTGGTATTTATTTATAACCCACGAATTTCCGTCTGTTTTATTACGCTTTGGGGTTTTAGTGACCCCGCAATCATATTTGCGAAATCGGCCCGACAATGCTCTTAGCGAGCTCTACTTCGCTTCTTCTTTCGCCAGATCCGTTATTCCATTGTTCATGAAGAGGTTAACATTTCGTCAGTCGCCTCTCTCTCTCGTTTGTACTATCCACGATCTCCCGTTTATTGACGAAAAAACCATTTGGTTCCTTTTGACTTTACATCTATAAAGGTAAATTTTTAATGATTCTGATTTTCAATAGGTTTTTATAATAATAAAAAATGAAAATGTTTCATACCAGCTTCTCGATATTAACTACAATAGTTATCCGATGAACATTTATGTACATTTGTGTGAAACCATCCGTGCCATTGTTGTGCGAGTATCGATGACGGGAATATGATGTTGAGGCTATGTTCTACTTCAATCGGACTAGCATCCTCTTTAATACAACGATTATTCTTTACGATCATATTCAATGAATTAAAGAGTAAATAAATTATTCATTTGAAGCCTGTATCGTAAAGCCGAAAATGTACCAGTTGACCGATTTACATGAAATGCAGATGTACAAGTTTAAATGTATGATTTGGCTATTAACCCATTGAACAATAACGTGAGTTACAATCACTCTTAAAAAATATATGTCTTTTTATATGAAACGATAAAAACATCCATCATTTAAAAAACCATTCAAAAATAAATATGCCTCGTTTTATGATTTATTTTCCGCTCTAAATGTACAACCACAAAGCGCCGTGGAAACAATGAAAATGCAAAAGATACAAAGAACTTGTAAAGGCTTCCAAGTTAAAATAAATCAAATTTGAAAACCAATAAACAGGGCAAATAAAATAAAACATTTTGTACAGTTTAAGTGGCAAAGTCCCGACTAAATATTTCTCTTAATAAAATTAAATTCTGCACGCGGGGCTGAAACATATTAGCTTATATAAAAAGACCGAATCAAAGCGAATAACAAGTCAGTCGAAACTTGAAGTAATAAAGAGAGTTTTAAAAGACCGAGGCGATTAACAAACGTATCATCAACAGGCCTTTAAAAATACCTTATACGCGTACGCGGTCGGCCGAAAAAAAAAATCATAAAAGCAAATAAATGCATAAAATGTATCTCGGGGTTTCGCGCAAACGCAAAGGCGAACGAGGGGGGCAGGATCTCAAGGGAAACGGCGAGGCGGAAAAGAGGAGAGTCACCAAATCAGCAAGGAGCCGCGCAGCGCGTGTCGCGTCCGCGCAGGGGCACATAAAAGTCCGGGATCGTAATGCGCGGTTCATTACGCCGCCACTGGGAGCCGGCGCGGCGGCCTTTTATTGTTCCTTTATATCTTGGTAATGAGCGCGGCCCGCATTTCGGAGTGCGCCGATCAATTAGCAGCGGATCTGCTGCGGCAGGGCGACGCGGCGGACGCGAGGCGCAGCTGGATGCCCGGCTGGGTGGAAGAAAATTTGGCGGGAAGGACCGAGTCGGGCGGGGTAAAAGGCGGCGGGAGGGGCCGGGGGGGGGGACGAGGGGCCGCGGGGTGAGCAGGAGGGGATTTTCTGGGCACGCGTATTGGCACGCGGGCCGAATCGGAGGGAATGCCAGACACGTGTATTAATTTCTCGGGACTGCTCGTAAAGCCTGGCTTTACGATTGCGCTATAGGTATAGGGGCGCGCGGGGCGCATACAGTTTATAACATCGCCGCGGAGGCAGACAGGTACACCTTCCTCCTAAATATAACGCGCCTCGGCGGCGAGGCGAGTCCGAGGGAAAAGGGCCGAGTAGGGTTGAGGCGGCGTGGCGCGGAGGGCCAGGGCATGGGGAGCAAAAAGGAGAGGAGGCCGCGCGCGGTCTCGGTCGAGGGCGATACGTCGAAAAAGAGAGGAAACAAGAAGCGCGCGCCCGGCCCACGGACGGCCCGATGAAAAATGAGAGGAAGTAAGGGGCAAAAATGATCGGTCTTCCTCCTTTCTTTGGGTCCGCGGGTGCGCCAACTCCGCGGCTCGAGTGCCGCAGTTCGCGAGGGCATTCGACACTTATGGATCGCTCGAATTAAGCAATTACGCAGTCGATGCGCTCGGGCTCCTTCCCCGTCCTTCAACTTTTTCGATCGCGGCTTTCTCTGGAAGCTCTCGAATCGCGCTGCGAGTGGCCGCCGCTCGCCCGCCCTAAGTGTAACAGACTTCTGCCTTCATTCGAGTGCGCTTCGTTTTTATCCGACCGATACTTGTTGCATGCGAGCGCTCTCGTGTTATTTTCGGCCACCTTCGATCGCTTGCATTAAAATTAGCCCCAACTGCATGCACCGAACTTCAGCGAAACGATTTCATTGCCATGTTGCGAACGGCTTCAATTTTTAAGTGAAAGCGACAAGCTCTTTTGATAATTACTTTATCCAATCACTTCCTTGTAAAAACCTTGCATCTAATTATAAAATGTAACTGTAACAATTATAACTGCATGTATGTCAGTACATGTGCATCGTGAACCAATTTTTTTCACCGATTCATGTTCATCGTCAACTTTAAGCATTTTGCATATAGATGGCTTACTTTTAACCCGTTGAATAAATCTGTACGCTGAGAATAACGTTATAAGAACCTTGTCTATGTTTATGAATAAAAACTCTAGATAATTACAATTTTTATTCTCAAATATACTCACTTTTTGATTTCGCAAGTCTGTCTCCAGTTTGCTTAGAAGTATTATAAAAATTGTAAACATATTTGTCTCCGTGAGTTGAATATATTTTGAAAGATTTATTCCATAATTTTACCGTTTGACTAATTGAGTAAATTGTTAACAAAAATGATGAATATTTAATTTTATTCTCCGATGTAATTTCTATTCACGTAAAAAAATATTTAAAAGAAGATTAAAGGAAGATTAAATAGAAAGATAAAAGTGCTATCTCATTTAAACTAAAGTCAATTAAATAGGCAGAACCCACTTTCGAAAAGAATGTTTTTAGAAATTTTGTTATAATATCAAACTATCCTTTATTTTAAGAAGGACCTTTATTTTTAAATACGCAAGATGATGTAAAATTCAGAAAATTTTTACTTATAATTGAATTCGGGACCTAAATTATTGATTGCAATTATAACTATGATCGTTTTAACAACAAAATAAGTTTGTGTAAAGAATATTAATGTTATAAAGTAAACTTTATTAAAAGTGTAATATCGGTACGTGAGAAATCTGCTATCGACTGGTTGGGTAGTACAGTTCTACATAACATTTTAATTATTCGAAAATAGGAGTACAAAGCTCATACAATTAGTGCATGTACACATATTCGTACTTACGGAGACACGAACATAAACTCACATGTACTTTTACGACGACTACGATTATTTAATGGATTTCAGTATATTTAATTAATTGTACTTTCTATTCATAGAAGAAGTGGCTTTTAAGCTGATTAATATCTTATATATCATACAGAAGTTTTTTTGTACATCCTATATAACATGGTTTATTTGCAAAGTACGCATGAAAAACTCTATTTACTGAAATATCTCTCATGAAAATGCATAGATAAATATTGTATATATAAAGAAATATTGTGTAGTGTCTCTAAATATTTAATAATATAGATTATATATACGTACATGTACGCACATACTTATATTGCACATATATACGGTATTTTATTATATTTGCATATCATTATGCAGACATAATAATATATGACGAACATAAAGTACTAATTAACGAAAGTACGGTACTTGTAATTTTATGTGGTTCGTACACGTCGAAAAAATTCAGTATAATTATATATAACAAATACTAAACGATCGGAACAGCACGAGTGAAAAATTTGATTAAAGGCTTATACGGAGCTGCGAGGATTCGCATAGAGCTGTGTGACCGAGTGGCGCATTGGCATTATGCGCAGCATACACGCGAACCGAGTATAGAGGAGCTAGGCAAGATTGGCCAAGATTGGTGGGGCGCGAATGCAGGCGTTGCAAGCGGAGTATCCGCGATTTCTCCGGGAGTTTCCCTTCTTTCACCCGTCGATAAGCGCCGCGGCGGCGCGTGAAAGCCGCTCGTCATCTCCCGCGGCGCGCTTGGCCGCAGATACGCATCTGCCGGCCTGCCGGGGCGCCCGAGGCGTCTTTGTTTCTGCATCTGCTTATCTTCCCATGGAGCGGGCCTCGCGGGTGCGCCGGGCACCGGCCGACTAATCTGCCGGCGGGCTTTCATCGCGACATGCCGGCTTCGTCGCCCCCCCCCCCCCACTTCGGCGCGGTCCTAATGGGCCGCGCGCGCTCGGCGACCCGGGCTACCTGCGCCTCCCGCACGCGCGCTTTTCCTCCGGCGGCGGGTGGGCGGCCTGCGTGCGGTCGGCCCGAAATGAGCCGGGCGTAATTTTTAATTATCCGCGCGGGAGAGGTGGGCGGGCCCGGCGGCGGAGCGATCGAGCCGGACGGCCGGGCCGTAAAAGAGCCGCGGCGGGCGGGCGGATGGCGGGGGAGGGCGCAACTTTGTTGTGCAAAGATGGCTCGGCCGATAAAAGGAGGTTTACTGCCCGCGGCCCGCGGCCCGCTCGCTCCAATAATTTACGGCCGCGGGCTTTCTCAATATTTATAATTCACACGCGGCCCGGGCCTGTGTGTCACCTGGCCGCCTCGGCGCCCCGGCTACTTAGCGCCCGCTCAAAGCCCCTCTTTATCCTCCGGGCCCAGTGCATATATGAATAGCGATAGAAGCGATCTGAGCCGCGGCGAAGAATCGCCGTCGTTATTTCCGCCGGCCGCGGCTTCGGCCGCCACCCATTAGCCGGGCGCGAAGCTTCATTTAGTTTAGGGCCTCCGCCGGGAGCGCCGAGCGCGCCGGAAGGCCGAGAGCGGCTCCCGCGGCCCACGGGCTTATCGGCCCCCCGAGATTACCGCGCAAACAGCGTCGGGAGCGGATTAGCCGAAATCGCCCGGGCGATGGGCGGCGATAAGGCCGCACAGCCGATACGTGATCGGCGGAGAGGTGGGCGCCCGCGGGACTTGGGAGCTTCGTCAGGGGCTTCGCGGCGGCGGAGGGCCGAAGCCGCGCAATTGGGCCACGGTTAACGAGGGCGCCCTTTGTCCCCGGCGGCGGGGCCGGAGATCGATCGGGGCGCGGGAGGCTGCGCCGGCCCGCGGGGATCTTGTCGCGGATGAATAATTGCGCGAGAGGTGACTGACGATTAGCCGCCGAGTGATTTCCCCTCCGGCGCGCCGCGGACTCCCCTCGGGGCGCGATTACATCGCCGGGGGAGGCCTCTCTGCGGCGCGCTCTCGCTGATTACGAATCGATTTTACATACCTTGCTGCAGATTTATTTACATTTGTTTAACAGGCGCGCACGCCTCGCCGAGATCCTACGCCTCGATACCGAGAATAAATGCATTGCTCAAACCTCGGCTCCGCGAACGGACGCAAACTCCTTATAATGTTTTCAAAATACAAAATACCTCGGTGTTCCGCGGCTTTAAGTAACGCCTGCACTTTTCCATTTCAACCAGATGACCGGAAAAACTTTTCATTATTCTTAATGTTAAACGTGCGCGCGGTCGTTTTTCTTCCCGCGGATCAATAACTGACATAGAATTTTTTAATAACTTTTAATACATACTGCAATTATATATATAATAGTGTACAATCCTGGCAAATAAATTAATCATTTATCTTGATTACGTAAAACTTGCACATGAGCTTGTATGTGCATAAACGGCTAAAAATAATTGAGAACATTTATAGCGTAACAGTAGTTACGTACGGGGTGTGCACAGACGAGTTTCATTAAATATATAGCTCTAGTTTTCCTACGTGAATCATTGCGGTTAATGATTCGGCTTGATAACGAGAACACGGAAAATTATCTATGAATACTTTACTAGCAATGTCAAACTCAAAACTAATCTCCTGGCAATAATTAATCCATTGTTGAAGGCTGCGAGATTGCGATAAAATACTGAATAGTGTACTGGATGTATGGAATTGTAGGGAAAAAAGTGCATAGAGACATCTTCCGAGTTGACTCGTTCGGTATAACCGTGGAATCTTTATTTATCTGTTTACAAGAAGGCGAACATGTCGTAATAGGACAAAGCGCAAATAGCTTTCCCACCAGGCAAGCCATTTACATGAGGCGGCGGCGCATCGAAGAAGCGATTATGCGTTACAAGGACTTCCGAGCGAGCGCATCGCGATGGGCTCGAGCGGCACGCAACATCAGAATGCGTCGATCGATCGGCGGCGATCGGACAGCTCGCTCGGACCCCGGGCCCCTTGGTTTCCCGCGGCGCTTCCTCGCCGGCCTCGCCCGGCTTTTCCCCCGCGATAATCGATTTCCCATCGAGACGTTACGACCGGTTTACGAGGCCTGTCCGCCCCCCACCCGGCGCGCGGCCCAAAAGTCTCCCCGGCCAAGAGCCCGAGATAAAGCCCCGCGTTTTACGAGCCCCCGGTCTATCCGCAGCGCGCGCGCCTCGCTATTACACGGCTCGTGCGCAAGACCTCGGGGCGAGTTGTCCTACGGGGCGCGTGCACCGGCCACCGGGCGCCAGATGAGAGCGGCCCTCCGATAATTGGCCGGGGATCGGCCCGCGACTCGTAAAACGCGGACGCGACTCTAAACTGCAATTGGCCGGGCCGGGATAGCCCGCAGTAGCCCGCCGGGGGCCCGGGCGCCCGGGGATTTCTGGATCGGACAACTTTTAGTTATCCGCCGGCCCGTAGTTGGCTACTTTCTGCGCCGCGGCCGAATCTTCGGGCCGGCGCTTCGGCCCCCTCGTACCTGCCGTTTCCGCGTACATGCGAACCACTTCGAGCGCCGTAGGAGATAAAAGCCACGGGCTGCAATTGCCGGCGGAGTAATAGCGGACGACACGGTCGATGCGCTCCGCGGAATTAAATTTTACGGCGAGCAAAAACTTGTGAAAATTGTACGACCTGCAAGTGGGCATTATTATGGACTGGATGCTTCCGCGAGTTTCAATATCGCCGCGTCCACTCATATTCCATTGTAATTGCAATGTACGACCTATAAGAGTTGCCGTATGAGCCCAACAATGTACTTACCCCTTTAACGCATCATGAGTGCAATGTGTATAATAAAATCCATGCTTTTCGGTATTTTCGGTAATCGGCCAACTTTCTGGAAAGTGGCAAGTAAATAAAATTCAATGAAGTAATTTCTGAGAAAATAACTTACCACTCGGTTTAATAACCCAGTAAAATCGGTCCTTATTATCAATTGTCAGTCCCGTGGATGCTTTGACGTTGGACCGTCCAGTGGTCCAACCTATAATGACTTCTAACAATGACTACACAAATATTTGTCGTACGGACCGTTAATTAAAAATACGACATATGCACTCTAGTGGATTGTCCTGGACGGCCGTTTGCTTAATGTTTTACGGGGGACTCAAAGTCTTTTTCCTTTATTTCTAAGCCGGTTTGTTCCTTTCTTTTTTGTCATCGTGTCAACCGTTGCAACATCTTTACCCGCGGCTCTCAGCCGATTACACGCGGTTCGATGAGCTCTATTAATGATCTCTTCTATTGGACAAGTAAGTTTATCAATTAACACGTGTTATGTTCTCGGAGCGCGAGGCATGGGACTTCCGCCGGATGAATAATTCAGGCTCAACAACGCGGGCAAGTCGCTTTATAAAGTTGTCCGACGTCCTAATGAGGATCGACTGGAATTTAGTTCGTTAAGAAAGAAATATCTTTATTCAAAAAGAGTTTACCAATAGCATTTCTTAAACTAACAGCCTTCCTTCTTGGTGTACAAAAAATACTTTCGAACAAAGCAATGGTGCTTGCTATCTATATCTAATCTAAAATATACAACAAGTGCAATTAATATTTCCTACTATCAATTTTATCAAAATTATTAGATTCGAAATTGACGGTAATAGTCATTACAGGACACCCTGTATAAAAGATACTAGGTATTTTTGCTTATTGCTCGCTCATTAATTATAGGTATTGCGACACGATAAATTCTATTTATGTATATAGTAATAGACACTATCCGAGTGCTCTTTTATGTTGCTTTTTCTAAGTAATGTATGTACACAAAATCGTTGCCAATTTATAATTTTAAAATCAACGTATTTATGGTCCATCTATCTATTTTTGGCTAATTTACTAATTGAAGAGAAAACAAGGTACAATAATATTTTTTTCGATACCTTAAACTTTCACTGATAATTGATAATAATTTTAAAAAGGTAATTCGAACGAATCGAGTCGTTACAAAAACATAAATTTTGTAATAAAAAAATTTGTATAATTAGCTTATATTGACACGGAGAAAGGTAAGGATTCCTGTCTCGAAACATTTTATTAATTGATTTTTTAATTAATAAGCTTTATGTAAGGTACTTGCAGTGCATAGCTACATGTCTGTAAAAATTTAACGAGAATCATTAATTTTCATCTTTACTGAACACTTGATTAGTTATATATACTTGTAAAAGAAAGAAGAGGAACAACAGAAGGACCAAAGCAATGATCACAAAATGTTACTTCATTAAGGGTTCGGCTTAAAACATTAACATCAATAATCGTAAAAACAGCAAGATTCTCGTATGCGTGTACATTTTTATATCGGGTACAAGTCGAGCCGTGGGCCGCGACATTCGCAATGTCCCGTGCGATTGAATTTCATTGAAATTATCGTAGTTGGCTAATTGTAATTGTCGTGCAAAAGAAGAGTCAGAGTTGGGCTGGCTATGCAGCGGCGCTTATGAACAATTATTTTTAATTATCAATTTAAATTTATCCCGGCGGCCCTCGCGGGTCGTCCCGTCGCGAGCGTCGTCGCGCGCCGCCGTCGCCGCGTAATATACGCACTCTGGGCTTCACCTGTGCATTCTTGTCCCTCCTTATCCCGTTACACTACTTAAAAGTCCCGGGAGCATAATTCCCGACTCGTAAGAAAGAATAAGCGAGACAGAGTGAAAGGGAGGGGGAGAGGCTCTTCAAATCTTTTTTAAGGACCATTTCTCTCTTTTCTCTCGGCGGGCCGTTTCTCCGTAAAGACTCGAGAGAATGACCTTTAATTCTTCATTTATCCTGCCTCCACTCTGTTCTGCCCCCCTGCCCTGCCTCCCCCCCCCCCCTGGCGGCGATGCCCCTCCCGGGCGGCCCCTCGCTCCCTCCGTGCGCGCGGGCTCACAATCAGCGTCCGCTGAACTCATTCCTACGATAAAAAATGTAACGTATCCGGCAGTTATATTAATCGGCGGGCGCGCGCAGCTTCCCTCCCGGGCCGAGGGATCCGTGGGCCCGGGGCCCGAAAAGCCAGCGACACGAGAGGACGCGAGGCTGATAGGGAGTCTGCGAGGCCCGGCGCCCCCCGCGCCCCCTCATAACGCGCTGGGGGCGCGGAGCCTCGGGAACTGGTTCTGGCGCGCGCGTTTCGGCGGCGCGGCGGCGCGAGGAGGACGCGCGAGGCGAATTCGCGCGGGCATCGCAAAAACGAATGCCCCCTTGGGCGGCTGTGTCGCTGGGCGTCCCTCGGGGCCCCGGCCATAAGCCCCCGAGCCCTTCGGATCTCCCTGATCTAATCTCCGGCTGATTAACGATCGTCGCGGAGCCGCGATCCGCGCGCGCCGTACGCCTCGGCGAGCTGCTCGTCTCTCGAATTCTCCCGCGGTGAGTCGCCGCGCGAGCGCCGGCCCGAGGCCGCCGAGCAGATGCCCGCCCCGAGATTCGTCTCTCCGGGCACGAGCCCGCCGATCTAGCCGATCTAGCCTCCGCGCCTCATTAACGATATACGTCCGTCCGGTGCAGGCGGATGCGCGCGCGCCTCTCCGCGCCTCTCCGCGCCCCCGGGGCCCCGGCCTCCCGACTCCCGACTCCCGACTCCCGGCTCCCGGCCACCGCTCGCATCCGACTTTCGGAAGGCGAGCGCCGCGAATTCCCATCCGCAGTGGTTCTCCCCGCGCGCGCACCGCCTCCCGGACCTCGAGGATACGTAATTGGGCAGCCGCCAGCCCGAGCCGTCCCACATTGCCTCGAGCGGCCTCTTTCCCTTTTGCTAACGCTAAGCTTTTGCCAACGCTGCGCTCTGTCTTCTCTGCGCACTGCAGCCAACCCTTTACTCTTGCGCGTGCACTCCTGTCCATGCCCTATTGTCTACTTTCTAATCTTCTTTCAGTGACATCTCACTCTGTCTTATTGCCAATTCCCTTGCTAACAAGGACCTCGTTTTTACCCACTGTTTGGCAAAGAGAGCACAGCCAACGCTGTTAGAGGTCCCAAAGGAACTGGATATCTCGAAAACAACGGAGCATTAGCATTAATGGTGGTAGATTTTGTCTATTCAACTGTCCAATAACAGCCTTTAAAAAATTCAACACTTCCATGACTCAAACAAGTGATACTATCTCTGTCCGTAAGCATGCTGTAGTATTCAGACAAAGAATAATGCATTTTCTCTTCAAACAGTGGTTAAGTTTTGTTTCAGCGACTTATGACATCATCCATCAAAATTGATCTACTCAAAAGTTAAATATTCGATGATTAATTTTATTATAAAAAAATAGCAGTATAGAAAGTAAAGATTTCGATAATGATGAGCGAACAATCATTGTTTGATAAGAAGAGTTTTAAGTCAATTTATTAATATTTTTAATATAATAATAAATATTTTTTCAAATCAGTTTCTGAGTTTCAATTTTTATTTAACTTAAAGTTTTGCGATGTGCAAAAATTATTACATATTGGGTAAAAATTTTGTGAATTTCATTCTTTGTTTAATTAAATTGTTAACAATAAATAATTGATCAATTTTTTACCTACGTAAGTAATTTCTTTTACATATGAATATAAGCGGATATTTTTAATGTTAAGGTCGTATTATATAGGTGACATTTGATTATTCTGTTATATTATTATCTTTTAGTTATCAACACCCTCTTCGACTGTATAAAGATTTAAGGGAAATACTATATTACCAGCAATTTTAGAATTATTGAAAATTAAATATAAAATAAATTAATTTATTTATTAATTCTGAGACTTTGTATTAGAAATATTTAAAAGTCGAATATTTGTTAGAAATTAAGCAATGGTAATCGCTATTAATAACAAAATATGTACACTTTTTTTTTAAAGGCGCCTTCTTTTATAGCTTACTCACAAATTCTCACGAATAAAAGAAGTTGATCATTTTAATGGTATGTACTTTTAGAAAGAAAAAATTTACTCATCAATAATAAAAGAGTAATATAATTGGTTGCCGAAGAAGATCATTGGTAATAGCGTTCGTTTGATTCGAATTACCGTTTCTATGAGTTTACGATCTAGCCAAGAAAAAGTTGACTATAATGAAATGATAGTATACGGTCCAAAGCAAAGCGGAAGTAGTTTATTATTTGACGACATATTTTTTCCCCGGCGTGCAGTGATTGCTGACGTACTCCTCAGCTATTCCATCCTCGATCAGAAGCAACGATTGCGGTGTATCGCTTCCTTTCTGATTGGGAGAAATAATAATAATTCCCGAGGAGCGCGAATTTTTTCTCTCTCTTTCTCTCTCCACCCCTGCCAGTCTTTTTCTCGCTCCCAATCTCTTTCTCTGTTTTTCTCCTTCCCTCTGCCTTCCTATGTGGCTCGTTTTTTTGCATATTAGCTGGAGGTTCGCGCGCGAATACCTATTCGTTTCCTTCATTCAGAACGGCTATTTAATTAAAACGAGTTTCGGGTGGGCGCCGAGCGGCCGGCCTCCGCTAGTTACGTTAACGAAGGACTCTTTTCTTTTTTTCACCTCCTGCGTGTCTTTTTTTTCGTCTTCTTTGACGAAATTCGATCATTATCAGTTTGGGCAGTTTTCGGCGTGACAGAGTGGATTTTAAGGAGACGACATAGACGTCGCCGCGCGCGAATGCGTAAGACCGTAATGCATATTCATTACGAGCCGAAAAAAGACACTGGCTTATGTCTCGACGACTTTGTAGTGGGCTCGATCCTGACGTCCAGAGCTTTATGTGAAATTCTAATTGAATGACGAAACGAAATTAAATATTGGCAGAAATGGAAGAAGGACATTGGCACTCTTTCCATATAGTGGTAAAAGTAAGATATTTTCTACGCTAATTCGCGATGCGTACAGGAGGGACAAGGCTTTATTTTAATTATAATAATTTATCGACGGCCGCTCGTTAAAAGCGAGGAGGCGTTAGCGTCAACAGTACAAGAGTAAGCTTGGAAATAAGCTGCACAGAGGGGGGCTTAGCGCAGGTCGAATATAGGGGCCCGGTCCGCGTGGACATTGTTGCTCGAGGCGCGCGCGGATTGTTGATCGGAAAGCGATCGGCAGGGTTCGCAGGCATTATCGCGCGGCCAGGAGGTCGGCATCATCAATCTCGGAGAGTTTTCGAGGCACATATACGTCCGAGGGAGTTTGGCGGGCCGCGGGATTCCTTTGGCCTGGCCGAGCGGAGAGTTGTTAAATGAGCGCGAGGGAGCGGGGCTCTCTGCAAGGAGCATAATAAAGCGAAACGACTTTCGCCCAGGTGGCGGGCGCGCCGGGGACGCGGAGGCTCCGGCAAGTCCTTTCGGATCGCGCGGTCTAGCCGCGCGGCGGCAGGTTCAACGGACTCGTCGCGCGGCCCCGCGCGCGTACACAACGCCGCGCGCGAGGAGCCGGCGGGGAAAAGCCGGGAAGCCGGCCGAAAGTGTCGCGGCCGGGCGTCGAGCCTCCGGGGCTGCGGGCAATTTATCGGGCCGTTAATTGTAATCTCCGGCGGAGGATTTACGGGCCCATCAGCGGCCGGGCTCCTCTGTATTTTAAAAATTATGCGCCTTTTCATTAGGCAGGTGTAGACATATTGTGCGAGTTTGATTGGCCGGCAAATGAAATACGACGCGAGCGGGCTTTTTTCGGCGGCGGCCCGTTAAATTGCGAATTGACCCGGAATCCGCGGCCCGAGGGCCGGGGGAGCCGGCGCGCCGGTCCCGTTGCCGCCGGGTGGGGGCGGCGGCCCGGACGGGTAATGAGCCGGGGGCCGCGAGCCGCGAGCCACACCTCGACTTTGTCGGCCCAGCCCGCGGCTTTTTCCCTTCCCTCCCGTTTTCCCCCGGGGCGAGTCCGCCGGCCGAGCGCCAAAGGCATAACACCTACCACGAAGACTCGTCCCCGGGCCGCCGCCGCCGCCGCCGCCGCCGCCGCCGCTCGTTCTCGTAATTTCCGAGGGGGACGGCTTTTAATTTTGCGCTCTTTCGGCGGCGGGGATTATTAATTCCGCTCCCCGGGACCCTGATTATATAGCCCCCTTGTGGTGGCCCGCTCCGAAATGTCACTGCCGCGCCTGCGGATAATGACGCGGCGGCCGGCCCCTCCTCCTCCTCCTCCTCCTCCTCCTCCTCCTCCTCGGCCTCCGCCTCCTTTTTTTAAGCCCGCGCCCGGTTTTAACTGTCAACTCGCAATTACGCGCGCGCCCGCCTCGGACTCGCCCCGGCCAATCTCGCACTATTTATTTAAGAGGCCTTATAATAACCTTGTGGCTTTTCGGACCCTGGAGCTGCGGCACCTCGGGCCCCTCCGGCCCTCCGTCCCCTCCGGCCCCTCCGGCCAGCGCGCCCAGATTTTTGCGGATTAACGTTTTGACGCTCGAGAGCCCGGCTCTCTGTTTATTTTTTCCGAGGCTTTCCGTTTCAATTAAGCCGCTCGCAAATATCTTAATAAACTACTCGGGCCGTGCAGGCCTCCCTCCCCGCGGCGCTTCGATCGCCCTTTTAATTGAGCTATGAAAAAAGTCGTCATTTTTCGGCGCCGGTACTTGCCTCGCCCATCAGGCCATCGGGCCACTTTGGACCAATTTGCGCATAAACTTTCCCCAATTCCAGGGGGATTAATACAATCATAATTATATTTATTAAATTTATTAGCCATAGGTGACCGATGACTACGAACATTAAGTGCCCAATGAAAATGGCATTTATTGGGAGAGGGCAAATTAGTGGATCGAGCCGGCACAACCTCGTGGCCAAATAAGCGGAAAATGAAATGACGGGGGGCCGGGCGGGCCGCTCCTCAGGATATACGAGCGAAAGCGGCGGCGCGCGAGGGCACCCGTCAATCGGCCCTCCAAGACAATGCCGGGGCGATCGTCAGGCGGGCGCGGTCCGACCGACGGGCAGGCTAGAAAAATCCCTCGAGAGCCGCGGGCCCTCGACAAAGGGCCCTCCCCGGCAGCGGCGCACTTGTCCCGGCGCATGAATCATCGGCCGGTGATTAAAACATAAGGTGGAATCCGGAGCGCGGGCTTTGTCCTTGGGCCGCGGGGCTCGCGTGCCTCGCCCGGGTTCATATCGTTAGACGGAAATTACAAGGCAGAGGGCAGCAAGTCGGAGGACGTGCCCGGTCTATTGTGCCGATCACGTAGAAGCGATCATTAGGCATCGGCCGGGGCCGAACAATGACTGCGGCCCAAGCGCCGGCCGCCTGTGTAATTTTGTAATTATGGTTCTCACGTGGAGGGACTACGTGCGCCGGCCGCGTGCCGCTCCGCGCCCCCAGAGGCCTACCCCCGCGGCCCCGCGATTGCCCGGCCCAGATGAAGGGCCGCCCGCGCCGCCGGGGGATTATTAAGACGCGGGGATCATGCATCCGGCCCCGGGCCTTCGCCCGATCGGCTTCCCCGCGCAAACTTTGTCGCGGCCCGACTCCCGCTCGCGTCCCTCGCGCTCCGGCGCAGAGCCTGCCGATTGAACCTCCTTGCCGGCGGACACTGTTGCGATTTTCGTAACTGCGCCTCCTTACTAATTGAGCTAATTGAATGGTCGCTGGAGGCGCAGCGGCTTCAGCGCCTCGTGTTTACGGCCCCCCGAGGCTCCCGCGGCTCACTCCGAGGCAGCCTACGCCCCCGCGGAACAAGGATTAAGCGCGCGCGTCGGTGGCCGAGACTCGCGCAATCGGATCCATAACACTCGGCGCTCGGCCTCGATGCTACAGAGTCTCGCGCACAGTAGGCGCAACGCGGGCAGGCCGCTCGGCGCGATAAAAAAAAAGAAGGGGAAACCTCGGGCCGCGCGCTGCAAAGGAATAAATTCTAATTGCGAGGCTGTTTTGCGGCCCCTTCCCGCCTCGGTCAATATTGACATTGCCGATAAATCGGCGGATGAAAAATGCTCCCGTCATTATTTGTGCCGATCGCGGGCCGACGCGCGCGTGCGTCCGGCCGCGCACGTAAATATTATTCTAAGTCATTACTCTTTACGGCGGCTCTTTGTGCGCGCCTTATATACATCGGGAGCCCGTAGCTTCGGCTCCGGGGCCCATACGGGCATTTATGATAATTCGTGTCGCACCTGTCTCGCGGCGGGCGCGCGCGGCCCGGGGGACAGGGGGACGGGGGGGGGGGAGCAGGTATAACGGGACCGGGCGGCGAGGCTCGCGACGCGCGCTGCAGCCGCCGCCGGGCCCGCGAGGCGTTGCCCCGGCCGCGCCAAAGATATTCCTTTTTTCCTTTTTTTTTCTTTCTTTTAATCCCGAGCACTTTGTTTATCGCGCGGGCGGCACGTAACGGGAGCCCGGGCAAAATTACCGCGGCCGCGCGCTTTTTTTTGACCAGCGGATCGAGGTGCCGCGCGCACGTGCGCCCCCGCCCCCTCCCCCACCGCCTGCGGAATCGTCGCATTGGCGCTACTTTACGGGCGCGAGGGCTTTTTCTTTATTTACGACCGATTGGGCCAGTTTTGGGCAGGGCGAGAGGAGGGGGGGGGCGCACTTTGCCGGCTGGTGCGCGCATTGACAAATTCCGAGAGAGCCGGCGTCGCGCTCGGGCGAACGAGCCGAGGGCCCTTGGATTATCGCGGACCGGTGCGCGTAATGCGCGCTCCTAACGAGCGGCTCTCTCGCGCGCCGGCTCCTAATATGTGTAAGCGCTGGGATTTCCGGCTTTTGCGCAACGCGCCGGGCGGGACGGAATCGAGACCGCCGAACTCGCTGTCGGAAAAAAAGGCCTCCCGGGGAGGAGGCCGCGGCGCTCATGAAACCAGTCCGCCCGATATATATATATATATATACATGCCCGCGATTGCCCAATTGCGCTCGAAATTTAGCAAACGCGCTTTCGACATGGCGGCCGAGTGGCAGCCCAAAAGGAATTACACCGGGCGCCGGGGAAAAACTCGCGCGGATCCAGAGCTAGTCGAGTGAATCGTAATTAGATGCGAATTGTTGCTTTTTATGCAAGCGACTGCCACGCGGCGGGGCATTTGAATAAGCTGTCGGTGAGAGGCCGCATAATTGGGTTATGATTAGCGAATTAGGAAACGGGCCGATCTGGCGCGCCGGGACAATGTGCCGATAGCGCTGGTTTCGCCATTGCGATATGGAGTAGTGCACGGATCGTCGAATCGGTCGGTTCCGCGTACATCTAGCCGCTCCTCGTTCTCCCCTTTGGCTCGGGGTCTGGCCGGCTTCCTTCTTTGGAGCCGCTGGCAGTCGGTCGGTGCGGCTCATTCAAAAGCGGAGGAGCGTACGTTACGAAAGGAGGATTCAGTCGGTCGGCGGGCCCGAGCCTGCACGAAATCACGTAATTACTCTTGGTTATTCTGCTCGGCTGATTGGAATTGCATTGCGTTAAGTGGTGCGACAGTATCGATTTCTCTACGCCGGCATCGTGGGAGACGGCAGTTTTTATGAAGGACTCCTTTATACTCGGGTAGTCGCGGCCCTCGGGTCGTGTGCCTACGTAACGAGATATTGGTAAATCACGGCCTCCATTTATCATGGCCCGCATTATAATCTCGAGTGCCGCGGGGATAAATACGCCGGTGTCCCGGGGAAGGCTGGTCTTTTTGCGAGCCAGCCGGCCGCGAGGGAAATTTGCCGCGAAGGACGCCTCAAACGCGGCCTGGCCGCCCTAATTGAGGATGCGGGGCAAACGGGATGCGCGCCGCCCGATCTTTTCCACTGCTTTCCGAAGGGGCCCGGCCGACCGATTTTACAAGGGCCCAGTGGCCGCCGCGCGTAAACGCCGGCCGTTTTCTTAAGTAGGAAAGCTAAAGCCGGCGCGTCGGCCCCTAATTTATGCAGCCGGCCGCGCGGTAGGTGGCGAGTGCGCGCGTATCGGCCCGCGGGCCGAAAAACACGAGCCCCGGCGACGCTTCGAGCGAGTGCCCCCGGACCACCTACGCGCCGTCCCCGCGATGGCGTATCGCGCGCTCGCCCGGTCCCCATCAATAACCGCCCGCGATACGGCTAATTAATCACGGCGGCTATCTAGATCCGGGAGCGGCCGAGTCATCCGCCCCTGGCTGACCTTCGGCCCCGCGGTCACGAGCGCCCGGCAATTAGCTGGCGGCGGCCCGCGCCGAGGAAAAACCGCGGCGATGGCCTGTCGGGCCGCTCGGCCGCTCCCCCGCCCGACCCCCGCGGACGTATATATGCGCTGCACAGTTAGAGGGCCCCCGGCGGCCGAGGAGCGCCCGCGGTTTCAGCCCCGCCGGGTCCCAGTGCCCCGCGGTTATGGCGCCGCCGAGCGGACCTGCCCGCCACCTCGCTTAACGCCCGGCCCGCCGGAAAAAGGAAAAAAAGACAAAAAAGCACCGACAGTTAGGAAGATACGGCCTGTAACAGTGCAGCCTGGCTACCTGCCACTTTCTGCCCCCGAGGTTAATGCCTCGCGGCGCCGTGCCCGCGGGCCCCTGCACAAAAGCAGCCTCTCCCGATGCCGGTATCTCTTCAATTACCGCGCCCTATCGATTACCAAGAGGGCACCGCTCCCCCCGCGCCCCCCACGCCCAGTGGAGAATCCAGCTCTCCGACTAGTCGCCCCGGGCTAACCCGCGGAAAAATTACTCCGGCTCTCCGCGAGGAGCGAACAGAGGCCTCCGATTGTCACCGAGGCCGGCAGTCCGTACCGAAGATCGATCGGGCCGGCCTTTCTTGTAGTCCCGTCGGCATGCGATCCCTCGGTGGGGCATCTGCGGCCGGGGCGGCCCGCTGTATGATCGGGCGGATCAAACAATTACCGGGCCGCGCACGGACATTGAATTTCCAATTAATACAACAAACTGTTAAGTAAATGCAATTAAAGCCGCGCGGCGCGGCTGAGCGGGTGAGCGGCTGGCTACACGGCCGATAAGCCGATAAGCCCGAACATAGAAAATCCCTCGGCGTCTCTCTCGCTCCGCGGGCCTGGCTCGCCGGGAGAGTAATCGCAGTTAGCGGGCCGGCATCGACGCGCACGAGAGCCTCTATGATCGAGTTGCGAACGCGCGCACGGCATTACAGCCGGGCGGCGCCGGGATTTTTGTCAGGGAGGATCGCTCGTTACGGTACCGTTGCCTCGCCGTGGGAAGGTCGTCCGTAACGAGGGGCCCCTGCTCCCGCCGCCCAGCATCTCGCCCACCATCGCCCCGCATCGCGCCCACCTCTTTATTTCCCCGCGCGCTCGCTTTTCCGCCCCTGCCCCGCTGGACCCGAGGCTGGACCCCCTTTTCCTCCCGCGGCGGGAACACGAGCCGTTTCCGGCAGGCGCCCCGTGCTTTATTCGGCCCTCCCCCGGCCGCCAACCCGGCTTCTCCCTCCCAAGCCCGCCCAAGTGATCCCCTCCGCAGATTGTGCTCCAAAGTTATAGTTGCATAACGCCGGACGCCGCGCCAAGCGGACCCTTACCCCGAGCCTCTCGCCGCTTTCGAGCAATTAAGTAAATTGACTTCCCGCCCCTTATCGTCCTTTCTTAATCACGCGTGCCTATCCTTGATTAACTCTCCTCGTTTGCATCCAGGCCCGTCTTTTTTTAGGCCAACCACGATAAAATGGCCGCTCGCCGAGTGCACCTTCCCTTCGGGCTCCTTGCACTGCATCTTTTGCAATTTTCTCCTCCTCCCCATTGGAAAACAAGCACACTTTTTGCCTTTCAAGTTCTTTATGACCTGCGAAAATTGAACATTTTCACTCAATTGATTACTTTCTACACGGCATGCATGTAATTTAACATATTTTTTACATAGCTATAATTATCACTGTATTTACTGTGACTGTTTTTCAAAACTTTATTTATTCGATTCTCTTATATTAAACTTTATTTTTTATTCAAAAAGGTTTGTTGGTATATTACAATTCCTATAATACACACGCGTATAATATACGCAATCTATAAGAGATAAATTCTTTTATGTCTCATTATACAATAGCATCGCTGATTAATAATATCTCGTGTCACTCTAAAATTTAGCTTAACTTCCTCAAAAACACGTAGGTTCATAATCTTTCTTCCTTTTAGTATTACAAATGTCCGGTTTTGAATGATAAAAAAAAATAATACTTCCTCATTTTATACGAAATATGCTATTAAAATTTTTGCAAATATTTATTATAAAACATGTTCACTCTTTAAATGCGAACCCTTTACACAAATAATTATTTTCAATGAGTAAATAATTAATATAAACTAGATCAACTCTTATCATAATATAAATTACGAATCTTTTAATCTACATTCATTTTATATACGAATTTTGTACACTATTAAATTAAAATGATCATGTTTCAATCAGATTTTAATTCTACTCTCCATTCTGCCGATATATAAACATCAAGTTTACTTCCAAGTGATCGCAAATATACAGCTTACTATAAACACTTGTATACGTTTCTATTTTAAGATATAATACTAACCGCTTGTTTTGTAGTGCCGCTGTAACCGAGTCATTGTGCGGCTGTACTACTAAACAGACAAAAAAGATTCTGTAAGTAGATGCAATCGACCTCCCGCATATCTTTCTATTTCATCCTTCCGTCCTGACGTCCCAGCGAAATGAATACACGAGTCCCTCCTGTTCCTTGACTGCGGCCCGGTCACGATTTCTCATACTCGCACAGGATCTCTAACAGGATCCACCAGACTTGGGTTAAATAAAGCCCGTGTCGAGAAAAGGTATCAATGTGGTAGTCAGTGCTTACGTGTGTACATTATTACGTACCTGTATAGCAAACACACAAGTATAATATAGTATAGGCGACTGTTTGTCTCAAGTAGCGCGTGAGCAGCACAACTCGTGTGTCCAGTCGAAAAACTCGTTTTTCCCAAATGTGCTAATGACCGTTATAGTCGCGAATTAATTGACAGAGACGAACTGGGTGATAAGGGGTAAGAGGATAAAGTCTATTGGGACCTGACTTCTTTCTCACCGAAATAGAGCTTCACTTCGCACCGCTCCCAACAATTTTAACTGTAAATTATTGCGCTTTTATTCGAGGCTAATCTCTTCAACTCGAATACATCAGAGTGGAATATATAATTATTATAACCAATACAATATAACCGATTTCTCAAGATATTAATACCGAATCTCCGTGTAAGTTTATAATAATCTTATGGACTTTCGGTAATTAATATCAGTTTGTAAATAAATCTGTACTATATGTATGTACGTGGTGCAATATTACAACATCATAGGAAATAATAAGAAATAATCGACAAGAAAACAGTAAAATGATGAAATAAAAAATCGGCACTCTTTTAATGGCAAATAAAAAATGTCCTTCAAATGTCGTGCTCGTACGTGTCTGAGTCGATATTTCAAAATGATGAAAGCGAAGAAAGAGAGGTAGTCTCGCAGGTAATGCGAGAGAAGAGTATAGGTTATACGACATAGTAGTCACTCGTCAGCTCATAAATTTTAGATTATAATAACATTCTGCAAAAGACCTGCGGCTATCGTAGTAAAGTTTATTTGGTATTCCAAATCTCACTAGCATCAACGAACATTCTAATTAGATACCCTTTTCTTACTGTGTTTTAAAATTTAACTGCTTCTTAATATGACGTATTATATTTAGTATATATACCAGTAGCTTTCTCCAAAGAATGCGGATGAGGGCTTTCAAATTATTTTAAATCAGGTTTTTTGATATTAGGAGTAATTTTACAGAATTGACGTATTAAAAAATAACTTTAAAATGCATAATATAATGTATGATAATTATAAACAAACTTGCTTTTGATATTTTTCGCAGATAATAGCTACAATTCTCTTTGAATTGGACGAGTTGCATATACCCCTTGCAATGATAGTTACGTTGTACGTTCATTTAGAGTAGAGCATTGCCTCTATTTCTCGACAAATCAGCTTCACAGCCTCATTGGATTTAATTACATATTATATAACAATCACCGCGCTCTGTTACAATGAACTACTCCCGTATATATTTCCCCAGTAGCAAAGGCATTCAAATTAAACTATTGAATAATACTTATTACATTCAGTGCTTACAATGGATAATTTTATATGCTATTGAAAAACTCATAAAAATATTAAAAATACGTATGTGTATGTATACATAAACATTAGTATTGCGACGACATTATTTTTCGCATAAAATATTAGCAAATTAGATTAAGAAATGAAAGCAAGCGACTGCTGCGTTCAAAGCCCAAAAAAGTGGTGGATAAAAAGGAGGCTTGGCGAACGGTAGATATCGTATATATAAGGAGCCGCGTTTCGTGCGAATCGACGGTTCGGTTCCTTTTTGCGCGGGACTCGGTGACGCGGAGTCGCTAGACACACGCACGCTTCGGCTCCTTTCCAACAGAGAGCTGTATATATGTATATCTGTAACCAACAATGAACTCGTCGATTCTGGGATATGGCAATAAAATCAAACCGATCGTCCACGTCAAAGAGCCGACTTGGCACGAGGGCCTGAGCGCGCCGCCAAGTAACCTATACACGGCACGTCAAGTGTAACGACCTCTGCAGTATGGGAAAAAATTCGGTGCTAAGGACGACGTGCCGTGCGATGCGGCCTTTCTTTCGCGCGGCGATATACGCCAGGTGTTGCGAGAACGAGAGGAATGTAGGATCGCGAATGAGTGACATGCTCGACTTTACCGCGAGATTTACCGTTGATTAAGGCATTTTCTTCTGTACCTGACCTTCAGTTTATCCACCCTTATATATAATTTATTGAAATTGTTAATGTAAACTTTAAATTATTTTAGTAAAACTTGGATAAGTAGTTTAAAATATTTTCAATGCGCTTAATGAACCTTAATAAAATTTTCGAAAAGAACACTTTCCAACTGTTAGATTGATTAAAGAAATGTTAACATCATAAAATCATATATTGTACTTATATTCAATCTTAGTAAATATGCATACAGGGCAATAGATGTTTAGATCTATTCTGCCCTAGATCTATTCTATGCTATTTTATTTTAAGATATTGTCCTTTTATATTGCCTATGTAATTTTATATTGCTAATTCTACAGATAAAAAAAGCCAAACCATTGTAAGTGAAAAACCGACGAAAGGTTGGTAATGAAGTGTAATTAATTATTTGTTTTTTAAAAAACATTTATAATTATGAGATAAAGTTTTAAAACACATTGAATAGATATAATAGACTGAAAATTGATCAAATTTTCGAAAAAATTTTGTATTGATTTAAGACATAATTTAAAATTTGCTAGATCTCACAGTTAAAACAAATGTTTATAAACATGAAACAAATATCACCCTTTAATTTTCACCCATTTTTCTTTCATTTTTTACTATTACGTATATTACGAATGTAATTTTATTATTAATTTTAATTTTTTTTAACTTTTTAAATAATAAAATATAATGGTTAAATGCTTATAGCGACAGCTATACTGTAGGTAGGAAATCTTTGTGGTCGGTGACGCGTAATACGAAAACTCCTTGAAAGTGCAATAAACGGATCTTCTAGAAAATAAACAGACTTTTTCTCGGCTTTATACCTCTTTTGTAGTCCTTTTTGAAACATTTTTAAAGTTATGACCATACCTTACTTATGTTTATGTATGCAAGTATGCATGTTGGGTAAAAAAGCACAAACGGTGTTACTAAACGTTTTGTGGTAAAATATTTAATATTAAGAAGTATAAGTTATTAAAGTTTAAAGCAGTTAAAGTTTTTATGCTTAATCGATACAGTTGTATATCTTTCAATTATCATTACATAATTATTTCTTTCAATTAAAATTAATGGTTTTTTCTTGTGTTTATTCTTTGTTTTATTTTTCACGATATTAGAGTATAAAGTTTTGAAAAATAGAATCATAACGATACTAAAACCAACGCTAAAAAGCACTAGGAATTGCTGTATAGCTATGTTCAAATCCTAGGTTGATCTAAGATCAAACATAACCTTAAATCCTAAAGTGATCTATCCTGAAAAATATAGATTACGTTATCGAAATGTCTGGTGATGAATATAATAGTAATCCAAGCAGTAATTATTTAAATACATAATGTAATATCCTGTTGAGGGTATTATAATATTCTCAATAATATTTACTAAAAATTTAATTGAACAAGTCAAATATATCAGCTGTCTACATTCTTGATGAGACATGTTGATGATTCTTCGTTTTTCATTTAAAGTAATGTTCTATCTGTCAACCAACATAGTGATCGAGCAGATAGTGCTTTCTAACGCTTCCCAATGCTGTTGATAATCCTATTTTTATACGTGCAAAAGGCCTGTAACAACAATTAAAATATGTAGTGATGTATTAGCGTATATGTGTATCTTTGTAAAAAATTATACATCTACAGTATATGTAATAGAACATTACTTTTGAAGCTATTTATATTTATATTATTTATATTATATTTTTAAAAAACTCTCAAAATTGGATGATAACTCATTTTGAGTTACCCTACAAGAATTTAAAGATTTTTTAAATGGATTACGAAACAAGTTTTGAAAGAAATTTTTACGACTGACAGAATTGATGGTAAAATAAATGTAATTATAGAAGGTATTTAAATATTACCTCATGATCCACAGTAATATTATTGCATTCAATGAATTGTAAATACATTTTTGTTAATATAGTGAATACCTTTAAACTGTTTTATAGATTTTTCGGCATGTCCTATTTTGAGATTTTCTTGTATGCATAAAGGACTTTTTATAAAAAACATATATGGGATAGATTTTATAAGTACAATAAAAATCTGAAACAGAAATATTTTATTTATAAAATTTAAAGGTTCAGAATCAAAATATATTTTTTTACTGTCTGAAATACTTACTGAATGAATGAAAAGGAGATTTATTAAAAGAACACTTAAGTTATTTTTACTAGCATTTTTTCTATTTTAAATTGTCAAGTTAGAATTTTAGTTGGCTAACCTGAAGGTTTCGTGACTTGCATACGCCATTAATCGCTCGAATGAATCAAAATGGAATCTCATGAAATTTCAATACTCTTAATTCTCTTTGCGAAACGGAGTGTTTGCCCTGACAAAGGCTTTGATTTCGGTGTGCCAAACAACATCGTGTTAGAACGTACATTGAGGCTGAATGCTATCACAAAGCAAACGTGTATATACAGCAATTCAAAGGTGTTGATTTTAACACCAAATTTTTCACAATGCTCGTTCAGCCGTACAGAAACTTTTTGTTATTTCTCACGTGCTAACGGACTACTTCGATATAAAAAGAAGCCTCGCTGACACAGCATGGTAATTAAAAGATATATAGCGCTAGGGTGTCGGTATGCGGAGCTCGCGACGAATACGGGACATGCCAGTATCTGACGTTCATGTATCGCGTAAGACTACAGTGGCACGACAATGGAAAAAAGATTCAATAGTAAGAATAGAAGCTCTAGTCGATGCTGATCCTCGCCGGCATTCAAGGAACTTATTGAAAAGAAAGATGCGATTAATCCAATGAGTGACGCACTCTCACTCTGTTTAAGCTCAATGGGCCGTTGAATCATCCTACGGCTCTCTTCGCATACGAGAGTACGTTCGTTTAATGGCTTGATCACATTTCTGCGTAAAAATAACACTGTAACCGGGTAGTTTGTAAACGTATTTTCTCTTTCCACGATGCTGTGTTGCAGTCATTCGTCCATGTCCGTTTTGCTGACAGACATTAGAGAACCATTGATTGCCATTGATCGTATCCAATTTTCGAAGTGCGATTTCTCTTTGGATTTAACATACTGGTTTGGTATACTATCAGATTTCTATTTAGCACATTGTATAGTGGCTATAATTATAATTACTAAATGACACAGATTAAAGTTTATACCATAAAGTTTAATTAATTAATTACATAATATTATCATTATATTGTTTTCTTTATATTTAACCGTATATACGACCGTGTCTATAAAGTTTGAGAAATTCGCACGCAAGGTTATTGATAAAAATCGATGATATGGGTATACCAAGAGCTATCGACGATGCACTTAGAAATACGCATAATGATACGTTTAGCTATTCATTACCCACGTTTTACTGAGGCTAAAGGCAAACAACGCCTTAATGATAAGTGTACACATTAACAAAAAGTGAACGGAGTCAACACAGTAATGTCACTCGTTAAAGGTAGCCAAATGGATAAGTATCCGTGTAAACTTGGCTTGCATAGTATAGATGGACATTCTCTCTGAAAAATTGTTAGGTTCGCAAATGGACAGTCGCTAGGGGGACAAACGTGAGCGTTACTGGGCAAGATGCTGTAAATAATCAATAAACAACGGGCAGCTCCGGAGTCTCGTGGGACCGTTATAAAAACGCTTGCCACTCTTGCTACCATGGCTCTGTACCATTATTATAATGTTTCTTTATTGCTTTACTGCCGTTTAATACAGTCCGACTTTGCAATCAATAGCACATGTTATTATCTTTTTTACTTCCGTTGCCGGTAAATTGCTAATAAGTATATCGCGATCGTCCTAGAGTAGTTGAAGTCTAAGCTATTTCAAGAATGGTAAACATGGAAATGGTAATCGAATTTCTTCAAATTATCCCGTGTACGTAATTAATACCACTGCGAGCACGCAAAAGTAGGAAGTGGAAGTATTGGATGTGCAGTCATATAAGGACTACATCTATAATCAAACGCATTGACTCAAATTTCAAAACAGCAAAGTACAAAGTTGAGTTGATTGAATTTCTTTGAAAACGTGATCATATGGTGGTTACAAATGACCGCAGACACTGTTTACTAGTTAAATGCAAAATTTAATTCTTATGAATTATTTCATAAAAAAGATTGATAATACACGTACATTTTATTACGTAGTATTTGCACTGATAGGCACAAGGGCTTCAAAGAAGAGAGAATTGGAATATTTTATGTTCGTATACTTGAATCTTGTCGAGCAGGAAAAAGAGTATTTTTTAAAAAGAGGATCCGTTGCATGATACTTTTGTAGGTATTTAACTGTATGAACTATAGTGTAATAGAGGATGAAATGTTAACCAGGTAAACATAATAGGAACAGGATATTTTAAAATCTAATCTTTGGAGATTATCAATAACACACTTAATTTTTAATAATTGCCCAATAACCTGCAGGATGTTATTACGACGTGGCTTTGTGTATAGAAAAAGTCTTGTGGTATAGGGCGAAAGGTCTGGGCTACCGGCTTACCTACATGCGCCGGGGCCATTAAGCGAAGAACAGAAGGGTGCAAGTAGCGGTCCCGTAAAAAGCTTTATAAGGAATGGCAGTGTAGGTAATATGGCTTGAAAATAAATACACGGGGGCAGGTCGAGCGGGGCCAAAGGAGGTGGCGATTAAGGGGCCCGGGCGGCGGGCCCTCATAATCTCATCTGGCGGTAAAGTACAGGATAACTCGATTAAAATTTTTCCGCGATAAAGGGGAGCGGCGAAGCGAGGCGAGACCGATGGGCCGGCCGGCGAAACGGGCGCGGCGGCCTCCTTGGTTTTTGCGGCCCCCTCCCTGCGGTCGGCGCGCGCGCGTAACGCGAAACTTCCGGAAAAGCGGGAGCGCCGGCCACCCGCGGCGCGCTTTGTCCTGGGGGAGGCAAGAAGCGCCCCGGGAAAGCCGCGGGGGCCGCGGCTAATGGCGGCCCGCGGGGCTTAATTGCCCCCTCCGGTCAGCCCCGGGGGAGAAAAGCCCCGGCTAATTTAACGACTTCTGAATGTCGATGGCGATTAATATCTCGGGCGCGACGCGCGGCCGCTTAAGTGGACGAGGGCCGGGCGGCGGCCGCGGCTCCCCCGAGGCTGTCCCTCGGTTATTCGGCGAGCGTCCGCGCGTCCCCCGGCTTGACGACGGTCCTCTGTCGCGCGCCCTGACGTGGGTCACCTCTGGGGCCGCGCGTCCGCGGCCGGCCTCTCCTTTTTTTATTTTTTCGGCGCGGCTCGAGGGCCCCGGGGCTTCCGCCGAGCGGCCGCCTCGCCGGGGAGTTTAATTGTTCGCCGGGCTCCCGGGCCGTGGGAGCCGAGGGCGCCGCTCGCGGCCTGTAAGCGCTTCTCGCCTCGCCGAAAGCGGGCCCCTTCGCCCGGCCAATTAATGCCCCGGGGGCACGTGCACCATTGCCGTGTCTTCGGGTGGCGATTAGTGCGGATCGCCGCGCATCTATCATGCCCCGATGAAATTTCCTTGAAATCGCCGAAAGAGCAAAAAAGCCCGAGTCGCGGGTTTTTCAGTCCGAAAAATGGCGCGCGCGCGCGCGCGCAAGCCTTCGTTAATTAGCGACGTGTATTGATTTTGCCGAGCGCGCATCCACCGGCTGCTTAATTTATGCCGCATCTATAAACTTTTTAGCCGCAGGAGAAAAAGAGGAGGAAAGTGAAAAAGCCGAGGCTCATCAAGAGGGTAAAAATACGGGGAGATATCATCTTCGGCTCGCGAAGAAGAATCGACTGCTATAGATTCAGCGGAATCGCGTATATTTTGGGATAATTAAGGACCAACAATTAAGCGAGTCCCGATGGCAAAAAAGGGAAAAATCGCCGGCCGCATGAAAACTTTAACGAACTCCCGCGAGCGGATGACTCTTGCAATATAAAACCTGTCTAATTATCAAAATTAAAAATGCGTGAAGGAGCGAGCGGCGAGCGAGCGGCCGAGGCAGGAGGGAGGAAACTACCGATATTAGCCTTTGCAAAATCTCGCAACCTAATGAAGATTTATAACCCGATGCAAAACGTACATCCCTCGTGGGGTATTAAAAAAAAAAAGTGAGCTGGGCGGCCGGGCGGCCGGGCGGCGGCGGCGGCGGTGGGGAGGGGGAGAGGGGGAGGCGGCGGGCCGGAGAGCCGCGGGCGCGGGGCCGCCGAAAGCTCGGCTGCGGGCCGTTTGATCGGGCGCCGCGGTAATTGCCCTGTCCCCGGGGCTGCTAGTCCTAGCGCGGGCGCCACTTCCGGCTACCTCTTGGATAAAGATACGAGGGCCTTTACGACGGGGGTCGGACGCAGTTAAACCTGGCCCCGGTAACCCGCCCCCTCCCCCCCCCCCCATCCTCCCTCCCTCCCCCGGAATAACATTATAATAAACTGCGCGATTTTAGCGTCGCGCCGGGGCGGTCGCGACTCCCAGCGAGGAGCCGGCGCGCATCCCGGACTCCTCCACGGGCTTTACGCCCGCGTTTTACGCGCGGACCATAAGGACACGCGCGGCCCACTGAGTTATACGCCGCGAGTAAATGCCGCCGGGGCTTTTTATCACTGCGCGTAGGTTTTTCGAGGTGCGGGGGGGGGGGGGAGGGAGGTGAGGGCTTTTTGCCCCCCGCGCGCGCGCATCCGCCCGCCCCGCCGGCCCATTGTAAACGAATAAGTCTCGCGGGGGGAGGCGGCGGCGGCGGCCGTTAACTTAACCGAGCTTCGCGCTCCTCGCTTTGAGATACGCGCCGGTTAATGGCGCGGCCCGCGCTGCTCTTCGGCACACTCGCCGCTGCGCCGCCGGCCCTCCGCAATTTCTTTTGTCGTTTGCGCGAACCTCCACTTGATTATATCGAAATTAAACGGATCCGAGCCTGCTAATTTACGCTTCCCTTGATTGCACCGTTGTAAAACTATATTTAGAAGGGCCACTTGCTGCGCTCACGAGGATGCTTCATTTTCACTTAGACCCCTTGTAAACCATCTTTAATTGTCCCTCTAATTGTTTGGATTTTATAGAAACCCCGGGTAAAGTTAACAACCTTCCCTATGTCTTGTAGACTAGTACGTACTGCAGCTTTATCAATTTTTTTCCTCGACTCACGCTACAAAACGACGTATACAGCCATACAAAATTAGGTTTATACCTACCGTTCAAGTGTCACTGTAAAATCAAGGCTATAATTTACGGTGACAATGAAAAAGGTTTAGGATTTTCAAAAAGCCAGTACGATCCCTCAGTGTATTATTATTGTTGTAATTGAAAATTTATTAAATAACCAACAAGGAAAATGCGCTCGTAACATTACGGCCTTTGTATACCTTTGTACAACTCGACATGTACGTGCTAATCATTAAAGTCATAAAAAGACAGTGGAAGTCTGTAAAAATGCCAGTTATCGATTTAACACGTTTAAGAACGTTCATATTTTTATGTACTCTAATGAAGTTAACGTGGAGGTGCCGACTAATGCGGAGATCATCTAGAAAGCTTGCCTCTGTTTGCATAACCTACAGCACTGGATACATTGTCATGGTCACGGCGCTGGCGGTTTATTTATACGCTCAAAAGTAGTTGAATCCCTGAATTGAGTTCGAGGAAGATAGAAAGTAAAAAAAGTGAGGAACAAGCCTAGTCGGGGAAAAAAAGAGGAAGTTCCGCAATAAGAGTGTCGATTGGAGATCGAGGCTGGACAGCATAGGAACTCGGGTGAGATACGCTTGAAAGGGGGCTCGCGTATATTTAAAGAAAGCGATCGCATCTGCAGGATCTACAAGAGCGCGACGGCGGCAATAAAACGCAGAGTTTTTACCAGCCGGGGCTCGGGCCGTTCCCGCGCGGCGTCAACATCATTCTCGGGCGATAGACATCGCCCATCATCGTCCGTATACATCCGCGACAATTAACCGTTCACAAATCACGATAAGCCGAGCGCGTACGTATCAATTACGCCGGGGATCGGAAGAAAAGCGAAGGGCCGGGCGAGCGGCCGGCTTATTACGGAGGGCCGCGCGGCTCGCGGTAGCCCGTAAATCAAGCGCGGCCGGGGCGATGGGGCCGCGGAACCGGCGGGGAAAAGCCGCGATCGCGTTTCCCGCGCGCGGCGCGGACGCGCCTCCATTAATCGTCCCCGGGAGTTTGGGCCGACGGCGGAGGCGCGGCCCCGCGGCTGGACAATTAATTGCCCCGGAGGTCGGTATCGACGGGGCGCAGGGGGCCCTCGGGGCTCGGGGGCCGCGGCTTTTGACAGCCGCCGCGTAATTCCACGCTCGGGCGCGCGCGCCGCTCGAGCCGGCCTTCCCCCCGCGGCTCCTTTTTGCCCGGCTCCCGGAGCCGCTCCGAGGAAAGCCGAGCTTCCTCTCCCGCGCCGTTCCCACGTGGCAGATGCGCCCGAGATAGCCTACGATATATTAATTATGGCGCGGGCTCGCGGGCAGGGCGTTTTTAGCGCGGGCCGCGGGGAAAAAGCCGTCGCGGCGCCAACCGATTTTCTGGCTGAAATGCCGGTTCGCGCCGCTCGGCGCCCGGCGCCCGTCGCCCTCCACCTATCGCGGATGCCTCCCCCAAGAGGCGCGTCCAATCGATCGGCAACGGGCCTCCCCCGAGGAGTGCGATCGGTACGAGGAGGCCGGACGACGGGCCGCACGAGCCCCATGAGATGCCGGAGGAGGCGAGCCGAGCGCTCCGAGCCAATACGGAAGCGGCTCGCGCGGCCCCATCGCTGTACTATACAGTTATAGGCCTAGGCGAGAGGGGTAGGAAGGCAGGCAGCTGCGCCCTGGTCGCCGCTAATTGCTGGGGAATCGGGCAAATCGATCGGACAGGCGTTAAATGCGCCCGCGCGGCCGGCTACACAGTTAGTCCGGTATCGATTTCTCAAGCTTATCCCGCGGGCGGCCGGCGAAAAAAGCCCGCCGCTCGCCCGGCCCCAACTACTGTTTTAATCAAGCGGCGGCGGCGGCGGCGGCGGCGGCGCTTGGGAACGGGGGCTCATTGCGCGTCTGGCGCGCATCGCGATTGCCCGGGGCCGCGGAAAATGGACTGGAGGCCGCCAGGTGGGCCCGGGCGGAAGGTGGTATTAGCGCCGCGGGCGAGGGCGCGCGCCGTTAGCCGGGCGATCGGCCCCCGTGTCACGCTCCGCGCGCCCCAGCACTGCGGAAGAGCGCGGCGAGGCTCTCTTTGTTCGCCGGCCGCCGCTCGCGAAATCTACATCGGCCCGCGGGCAAAATTGCACCTCCGGGATCCCCTCGAATCGCACGGTCCGCTGGGCCCGCGGCGCCCTCTGCCCGACCCTGCCGGCCGCTCTGGCTCATTTTCGGCCTTTTCTTCGTCTCTCCGTTTATGCGCCCCCCGCTGCCGATCGCTCGGTGCCGCTCGGCCGGCGCGCCGCTCCCGCAGCTTTTCCAGTTGCGGTAATACGCCTCTGGAGCAATAATCTTTAACAGGGTCGTGCGATGAAACGCGCGCGATGAAGCAAAGTGCTTTCGAGGCGCATTTTTATGCAATATTAAAATGCACGTTCCCTCGGCTTTTACGATCTTTTGCATTTTTCAGATTCCGAATATCGCAACGGCTCGCCGTCTGTCCGGTCCAACTCGCATTCGGCCTAGGCCGCGTCCGCGATACAACTTTCGTATAAAACTTGAAAAGTACCGCAGAGCGCTCCTTAACAAATTCTGATTTCCAAATTGTTTGTTATACACGAAGCAGGCACTCTGTACGCTCTTTCGAGTAAAAAAAAAAACAACAAAAGCGCATCCTCGTAAAAAGCTATCGAGTTTTAGGCTTAGACTAATAGCCTGGGGCCGGATTATCCGGCAAGGTGGACTGTTCTTTATTCGGGCCCGGCCCCGGGCGGAGGGAAGGTGAAAGGAGGCTTGAAACCGAACACGCGGGGCGAGTGTGCACTTTTTTTCCGAGTGGTCGATTATCGATCGGAATTGAACCCCCGGTGACACTCGGGGGGCATCTAGTCGTTGTTATGGTAAAGCGAGGCCCGTAAAAAAGCCCGGCGGGACAAAGGCGCCGGGCCGGGCGCGGATCGCGCGTCATCTGGAAAAGCAGCGTAAGCCACTTGGGGCCTCGATCGAGGGGCCGGCTCGCGAGGGGCGCCGATCGCCCGCCGCCCGCCGAGTTTAGATTTCCATCTGGTGTTTGCCTAGCAACCTCCGCGGCGGCCGCTCCGCCCGTGGGCGCGGCGACCTTGCGCGCGTATAAGTAGCCGGGGCGCAGCTTTCAAAATCTTTATTGAAACGATTCGAATGCCGGGGGGAAAAAGGAGGAGACGCGAAAGCAGGTTTTTTCGATTAAAAGGCCGACCTCTATAACGAGAACAGTCCTTAATCAGCTTGTGCATGCCATAACGATCGGCCGGCTCCGCGGGCCGACCGACAGGCGTAACATTATTCGCCGGGCGATATACACGGGCGCATATAATAATGGGTTCGGCCGACGGCGGCCATCGAGAGGAGCGGCGCTTTCGGATATCGGGGGCGGGCTCCGTTTCGCCGGCGAAAAAGAGAAAGGGCCCCGGGGGCCCGTCGCTCTAGCCCCCCGGCCGCCCCACGGCCGCCCCCCCCCTCCCGGGGCCCCGGGCCGCCCGGCGACTTCCCTGATTTACGCCCCGAGGGCCCGCGCCGACGGCCCGGCCTCCGCGCCCCGTGTGTATCGCTTGCCGCGAGAAACCCGAGCGCGCCCGGAGGATATCGAGTGCCCCTCGGCGAGGCCGCGGCGGGGGTGGGCGCGCCCGGGGCTCGGGTTTCGCGCGCCCCTCCCAAATCGCCTCTGGGGCACGTGCGCCGAGCCGCCCCGGGGACGGCTTCGCCGATTTGCATCCGGCCCGCCGGCGCCAAGGCCCGCGGGGATAACGAGCCGAGGGCCGCTGACGCGGGCGCGCGCGCTCCTTCAAAGCGGCTTCTGCCGCCCGGCCTCGCGCCAACGACCCTCCCTAATTTATACTTTCGTCGCGTTCATTTATCCGCTCCTTGTGCGCTCATTAGAACGGCCCGGCCCACCCGTGTCCGCTTTATTTGCCCTCGATCACATTTCGAACATTGATTCGCCTCGAATTTACAGTCCGAATCTCCGGTTATCGTGTTAACATCGCTGTACTCTCAATTAACCGATAGCGCCGACTGATTGTCACTGAAAAAACTGCCCCCTAACGTTTCAAAATCTTCCTCGATGCCCTCGCACGTATAAGCGCTCTTAAAAATCAATTAAACCCTGTGCCGAGTGGTCCGAAGCAGCGTTTTTAATTTTATTAACAATATGTACGGCTTTATGTATATTTAGGCGGGTCGTGTTTGTTTCAGGCTGCGGCTCCTGCGGCTCCTGCGGCTCCTGCGGTCGGCGCATTGCAGGGTTCTCCCCGAATCTTGATCGCCCGACCGCGAGCTTGCAAACAGGACTTGGCAGTGGAGCAATATGCTGGAGATCGACACAATGCGCCCATCGAGATAGTTAATTGAATGAAGGGCAAGCGAAGCCGCACCCCCCCGACGCACCGCCGACAGCTGCGAGCCATCGGCAAAGCGCTGATAAGGGGAATCAAGCGGCACTCTGCGGACGGCCCGTGCCGGGTTGAGCCGCGCCCGACAGCTGCGGGGGCTAAAGAGGCGTCAAGTGCGCCCGGGCCTGCGCCCCCCGAGGCACAGGTGCCGCTGGGCGCGAGCGCCCGCCGAAGGGGCCCATTCACCGCGCGCATCTGCGCCCGCAATCTCCCGGCCGACGCCCGGCCGCCGCAGGGGAGCCCACGCGCTTCCACGGCTTTGTTCTTTAAAGGGCGCGGGACGCGGCCCGCGGGCGACAGAACCGCTGCGCCCAGTTAACCGTGACTCCGTTGCGACTCGTGCGCTCCGCGCGGGAGGCTTTTTGTCACGTGCACCCGAGGCTCAATCTGTCCGCCTCCGATTGAGAAGCTGTTTTGAAAGGGCACCAATTACCGCCTGGCCGCCTGTATCCGCTCCTTTTCTTATTCCTTTCCCATTATCCCCCTCCGTGCAAAACATTGTTTTATCTCAAACTAATGCGTCTATTGAAACGCCAACTCGGATTATTCCAAATAATTGCTTACAGTATATATTCCCAACTATATTCCTTCCTCCAATAGCAATAAGCAGCAGGAGCGATTTCTACTTTATATTATCAAACATTGTTTTTCGTACTTTTTCATTCGGAGTAGTAATTGTATGTATAATAGCACTTGTATACCTACATACTCTTTATAAAGGGTTCTTTATCATTTCTAATCAAACTATTAGTGAATTTTCAATATTCATTTCTACATTGTGTTTCATTATTATATCCGCTTTGCTCCTTTTATATAATTAGCCTTTAAATTTTTTTATTTACAGAATTATTTATTTTATTCATAAACTAATTAGTGATTCTTGTACGATTCTGTAAAGCTAAATATAGAAGCTCGTGTCAATTTTCCATGTGCGAGATATCCTTCGGTATCTTGCCCATAGCGTGATTTTTTCTCTTCGATTAAGCTACGACTGTACCCTGACTCGGGCTGCCTTGGGTGTTTGTGTTTCTTCGATCTCCTGTGAGTTTCGTTCGATATACATAGATCTCGGCACAGGTGACCTATCACTGTTCGGTTTTTGATCACTAATATATGTTATAAAACAAAATATATAGTTATTAATTTATTCAAAAATAGTTCACTGTACTACTGTAGATTGATGCAATTTATATAATTTATCAGTATATGCGTAGAAAAAACCTTATAATCTCTTATTCTGCACAAATAAGATTAGTATTACAAATGCATAACATTTGTTTGCTACTGCACATTGCAAAAGCTCTTGTGACAGGATTACAGCTAGTAGAATAATCACAATCCTGCTGGAGAAGATCTTTTTCAATGGGAAGAGATTATGCGAACAAAGTAAGGAATTCTTCAGTACTGAGGCAGAACTTGAGAAAAGTGATTTAAACTTCAGATTTGATAGTGCTGCAGTAATATCATCAGGCCGCTTAAACTACTGAGTATATAAATATTAAATGAAATATAGGCATTTTATATTTAGGAAATAAACATATAGTAAATATAGTAAAATAAAGTCTTTTGTATATTTAAAGAATAATAAACTGTATTTGAAAATAAAAAATGTTTCTGTTTTGTATACTCGTGATAACACAAATAAAAAGCCATATTAGAACTTTTAGTATCGTTTATTGATACGAAAAAATGAGCATTACAATTTACAAATGGATTGCTTGAACGTCCAAAAAGCAATTGCATTAAAAATAAAAGTACTTTGTTAGGAAAATATTTGTTTTCTCATAATATCAATCATCACACGGTTTCAGTTAATAACAAACAATTATAATACAAAAAAGTTTCTTTTTCCGTCCGTAGAACTCAGTAACTTCAACTTGCCACGTATTTTTTTCTTTTATTGACAGTTAGCTCTGTCGGTGGTAAAAATCAACCACAACCCTTAATGACCCTGCTTGATCGTTGTGCACGCAAGCCTACGTGCGCGCGGACAGTCTCTGTAAACCTGTCATAGCAAAACTCACTTACACGATTATTAAAAAATCATGCTGTATTCTGCCGAGTTTAATAAATAAACAATTTATTAATTTATTAAAATAACAAATTAATATAGTAAGCAGAAATTTCCATACAGAGAAATTGATTTTCAGAAAAATACAGGTTTTTACATTCAGAATTATGTTGGTTATTCTACATTTGAAGAACTTTTACAGCTATAACGATATAGTAATCAATAATTTGTTAATAAGATTTCAGTATTGAATGATTTGCAGTCGATGGAAGTTTCCCAGGATTAGCGATTCGCCCAGTCGGTGTCCTACGTTAGGTTACACGGTAGTTTTGCAGAAAAACAAAATAAAAAGGTTTACAGTTTGCTACTCATGTCCCACACAAGATGTTACACGATATAACTATAAAAGGAAATGAAAAGAGGAAGACAAACGGTTATGCGCGGAAGAGGGAAAAGTGCGCAACGAGAGGATGGCGAGAGCGAAGAGGCGTTGGCGCAAGCAAGCTGTAGCCGGTAGGTGCATAAGAGGAAACACGCTCGACAATCAATGTATTAGGAAGAGGCGGGGGAATCGGGCGCAGGGATCAGCCGCGAATCCTCCCGCGTTGATAATTGACGGAAAGCGGCGTCCCGGGTGGCGGGCCCCCTATCCGGGAGGCATCTCGGGGGCCGGCGGCCGCGGAGCCGCGGGCGCCCGGGCAGCTCACGTGCCGCGGCGACAGGACAATTTTATCGGGGCGATCTCGGGCGCGCTCGGGGTCCTCGCGGTCCATTATCGGGCCGCGGGCATCTGGGGGCCGGCGCTCGCGGCGTCCCCGCGCGCGAGTCTAATTTTAATGCGCGCCGGCCCCGGCAAAGGGGAGCGCCGCGCGCGCGCGAATTGAAAGCCGGCGCGCCATTGTGCGCCGACGCGGACGAATGTGAACACGGCGTCGCGGCGGCCACGCGGAAACGCCGGGGGACGAGCCGCTGTTGCCGGGGGGCGCCCGGCTCGCCCTTTGAGGCCGCGGCCCTTTGTCCCGCGGCGACACGGCCGACATCTGTTGCGCGCGGGCGGCTTTTCCGCGGGGCGGCCGGCGCCCGGCGCCCCGGGGGCCGCACCTGGGAAAGTCATCGGGCCGCCTCGCCGTGCCCTCTTGGGTGCGCGGGCGCGCGCGCAATCTCCGCGGGATCTGCGATTCGTAGGAAAGCCGCGGGCCGCGCGGGGCACTGCGTGCAAAGTCGCCGACGTAGGCGAGGGGCCCCCAAGGCCTCGCGCCCGCCGCCCGCCGAGCGCTAAATATGGAGGGGCCTTCCGATGCACCTACTCCCATGACATTCGCCCGAGCTCGCGCTTTAATCTCCGCAATAACCCGCGGCGCGCGGCCGGTGACGTCACCCGCCGCTGCACACGGAATTAAGTATACACCTCGCGTCCCCTGCAACCTCCGGCCAGTCCTCCGTACTCCCGGTCCCGGGCTCCCCTCGCGGCCCGCCTACCCAACTTTATGCTACCGTGCAGGCCACTTTTACGCGCAGCCCGAGCTACTTACTACTTGCTTAAACCTCATGCTCCTTCCCAACATTCGGCCCATTCACGATTTTTACCACGAGGCTTTTATGTCTCGTTAGCTCCTTTCAATCATAAACGGCCTACGCGTCTATTTTAACATACGGATTTTTCTCTAACGCGAGCTTCCGTCGTAAAAAACTAGCGAACAAAGCCTACTCACCTATACAAATTATGTTTATTCGCCACACAATCTATTTAAATATCTTCATTTTGTATAAAGAATTATGATAAACTGACGTGTATTGATGAATCGATTTCAATATCCGAGGTATACTCGGCGCCTCTATGTTTCGTTTTGAAAAAATCAATTATTAATTTTTAATTGGTAATCCAAGTATAGCTACACTATTGACACATGCTATGTGTATATTTGAAAATGATTTTGAAGAACACGTAATACTGCAATACTGTCATGTTTTATTTTCGCATTATAAATCACATGACAGTGAAAAAAGTAGCATTTTTCAAACAAAGGAACTTCGTTAAATCTTCAATAAGATGTGATGGTGTACAAATGATGAATGAGTATCAAGCTTTGCACAAAGAATCTGATTGTTAGGGGCAAGCCAACATTAGGCATGAAACAACTTATTGGTCTAATTGCACATTAGAAAGCCTCCTGCAAATTCCTACTATCATTTTCGTAGCATTAATAGTTTTCCAAATCGACTAGGCTGATACAGCGTGGAAACGTTCGCCTAGCAATTAACGGGTGCGTCGCCCATGAGAGTAAGAGTAACAGAGAGGGCCGTGACTCCTTTGGAAGCCGTACGGCCGCGGCCGAGCGATAGCTTATTACATCGAGGCGCGCAGGCGACTGTTGCAGCTACTAGCGGAGTCTCCGAGATGCATTTCGAGCGCGTTCTCATGGGCCCCGCGCACGTCGATGCAACAGGCGGGACAGAGGGAGATTTAATGGCTGCGAGTCTATGTGCTCACGCGGCCTAGGCTACGGAGCCTCGAGGCTGTCGCGGGCTCTAGCGCGCCGGCGGCGCCGTTAAAAACTCACCGATGCAAATAACGCGAGCCCGTTCCCGATTTGGGCGAGGAGAAATGATAAAGGAAGGATCGCGCGCGCGCGCGCGCCGTTTCATAACCGGCCATTATGCATTTCCCGCAACCGCTCATTAATATCGTAAAATTGTCTTTTTTTTCACTTGGGCCTTTTCCCCGCATAGAAAACCAGCTCGTAAACCATTGAGCACACACTGCACGAGTGGCACTGATTAAGAAGCCGGTACTTTACCACTGACGCGCACCTCGCCGCATATACCTTCACAATTGATTGTATCGGGAATGGAAATATACTCCCAGAGCCGCACTGGCGCAGCCGCGCGACGCTACGCGACTGGTTTTTGAAAAGCATTTCTCAAATCCTCCTGCGAGCGCGACTCAACTTCCTGGAATCTCCTTCCTCGAGGGATTTGCATGGCCATTTCTAAGCGCGGTACTCTATAGGAAAAGTAATCTGCCAGGTGTCGTTAAAAAATCTTTTGCAATCAATCGAGAGGGGCTTACGCAAAGGAAATCGAACTAGCTTTCAAAAAGTGCATCATATACCAATGAATATGGAAATCTATATATATACGTGCTGGAGTGATGCGCACATTAATGCAGTTGTTACCAAACCTGCAAACTCTGGCAGAAATAGCTCGTTGAGCGGAGAAAACTAGATAAGAAGAGTTACCTGCATCCGTGGCATTAGGCAATTTCTTTGAATCGGCTGTAAGATAATTCATCAACGGACAATAATTCCCTGCCATGTATATGTATATATAACATTGGTAGAAACAAATTTCACTTAATTATAATTTATTGCTGCGGTGTTATTTAAGACCAGTGCCATTGATTCTAATGGTACGGTCTTTTTTCTCTAAAAACTGTTCTACATGTACGATTCTAATTTAGCGCCATTTTATTGCGTATCGGCAATCGGAATCTATTCAAATGATGAATGAAAATAATTAAGATATGAAAAACCTGTTGATAAAATTTATTCAATGTTATACGACACAAAATAATTGAAAAACAAAGTCAGGCTTAACCATTGGTAATGCATTGAAGAGGACAGTCTCCGCGGCGAGAGATCGGAGGGTGATTATCTTGATTCGTGGAATCGTATAATCAACGCTCGAGCCCGAAGGACATGCAACATGAGCCATGGGGCGACACAATAGCACACCTTATCGGCATCACCATGGGAACCTTAGAAATCCCTTAGAGCATTAGCATGTAGCGATTCCGTTTGTGTGTACTGCATGATTTGTAACTACATCAAGATAATAATAATATTACTAAATAATATGCAACATCAGTTTCACAAGTTAATATTCCTATAAGATCATCGAGTAACTTTCATTTTTGCTTATATATTCCATGTGCATTGAGTTATATACATTATGTCAAAGGAGGTCGGCTGGGAAGTAGTCCAGAAGTGCAGGTGTTACTGCAATCTTCATTGAGAGAAGAGAGATGAGGACAGACAAATTTCTTGATAGATAATAATTTCTTGTGTTTATTTTCCATGCACAGAACTTTGAACCATTACGGAAATATTTACTCTTCTTGGTGTTTTAAAAATCATTCAATGATTCGTGATTAGAAATAACTAATAACCTATAAGCAAGACGGTGAAATAAAGCCCGTCGAAGCATTTTTAATAAATATTTTATTATTATAGTATTAAAAAAGTATTAAAACGAGGTATAAAAAGCAAAAACACTATTACCCGTATAATACTAAGTTTGTATACACGCTCGATTGTGGGACAAACTTTCGAACCAAGGGTAAGTGGATGCTATAGCTGTAAATTATACTCTTGAAAAGTTGCTCATTTTTCTCACAACTTCTAGAATATAATTGAAAATAATTTTTTAAGAAATATAAATTTAAATCCTGTTTTAAATTTATTTCCAAATAGTAAATATTTTTTATTTTATTAACTTTTATATTTTATATATTAACATTTATATCGTATCATAAATAATCTTGTTGGGAGATTAAATGGGTCTTAGAAAACTGTGCGAGAAAGTATATTTTCTATTTTTGAACGCTTCATACGCTTATGCAAGGGATGGCTATTTTTATGCAGAAAATATAGTAATAAGAAAGAATCCATTTTCCCCGATTTTCTTTCTGCATTGAAAAACAACTTTTAATTATCGTAAACGCTGGGACAGAAAAAATACCAAGAGTATTATAGAGAATATTTTCTGCTGTACATGAATCCATTCCTGGAGAATAAGTAAATCTTTTAAGATAAATATTCATTTTATTTTCAGATTTTACTATTTAATAGAGTAGGATATTACTATTATTTCTCAAATGCTCGCTAATGTAGATATACGAAATGAACTACATGTACAACAAAATAATGATTTTCCCGTTTGGAATTTCGAGATGATTACCACCATGAAGTCAGATAAACGTCATCATGGAGTTTCCATAGAGGAATACCAATGAGCTTCGGTGATCTATAGTACGGAATTATGGTCGTCTGCTGCCGGTTATTATACTCGGTTAGTCGTGCAAGCTTCGGTGTACTGCACTGGCTACCAGTGAGTCGGGTCTGAGCCCCTTTATTCAGCTAGATACAGACTGGAGTCCGCTGTTGGATAGCTAATCACGATGGTGCGCTAGGCCATTATTGACGGAATACAAGCGCGTTTTCAATTTCTGATAATCGGAGACGTAGGAATTCGTAAAGCTGCGTTGCATGAGATGATAATAAGGAAAAATATTAAATTTGCACGAAGGATTTGAATCGTCGTAAAACAAATTTTATTCCACGCTAATGAATATATTTATAGAGTAAAAAATGTATAAAAGACTCATTAGCAAATTAATAGGTAAGCGGCTAAGTATGTAGCAATAAGCCTCAAAAAAGGGTATTAAATCGCGATAAATTAATTCGATAAAAGTAATTTTAATGTCGCTATAATTTGATCAGTCATACGATAGTGGCTAATGGTGTCACTGAAACTCCATAAAACTAGTAGAAAGTTGCACATTTGCACATTGGCAGTCGGCGGAGCGGATTCACGATCGGCGATTGGGAGCGAGAAGCTATATGCCGCGGCGATACATTGCTCGGTGGAGGTCAGCCGAGCAATCCCACGCATATAAAAGGGAGGAAGAGATAGGAGGATGCGCGGGGCAGGTAATCCGATAATCGTCATATCCAAGGAGAGGTCTTTGCCAGGGCCTATTAAAGACCAATAACAGCGCGTAACAGCGACCTCGAGGTGCTCAGATTGCTTATACTCCCTCTCGCCTTGCTGCGAGGCGCGAGAAGTAAAGAAACAAGAGCGGCCGAGGGGCAAAGAGAGAAAACGAGAGCAGCTCCTCGAGAGGAAGGGAGAGAAGCTCCTTTCAGCTCATTGCGAAGCGTGACTAAGCTGCAGCTCTCGTGCATATCCTATATAACGTGTGTGTACGTGTACACGTAGGTACGTGTGCCGGTATACGATGTATATGTACGTCTGTGGCGCTCGGGAGAAAGGAGATGAAGGTATAGGCTCGGGACTAGAATTCAGCGCTTCACGACAGAGACAAAGAGGTGGGCTGCACGGAGAAGCTAGCGCACACGTACGCGGGACAAAGACGAAAGGCCCAAAGGTGTGGATGTGGATTAAAGTCGAATGGGAGGACGATGATAGTTTGATTGGAAGTACGGTGAATACACGATGAATATTGAATGTCGTTGTCTCACTGGGGATTTGACTGGCGGCGGCCCCTGCGCCGGCCCCGGCGGCGTTCCCTGTGGGAACTGGTTAACGAAACTAATGAAATCTTATCTCGGCCGACATAACAAAAAGTCTATGCTCGGGCTTCTTTAAACAGGGAGCATAGTAAGCCGATTGTGTTACTCGTAAAATACGAGATCACAGTCGGTTTGAAAAAAAGCGTCGAATCCCTGTTACCCAATGCGTATCGAGGTAGCCGCGCAGGTCTAATTCAATTACAATAGCGCGTATAGCCGCCTGGGCAGGAATCGGTATACAGGGCAAGCAGCTTTCAGGTCTCACGCTTTGGCCAGAAAGTCGATTTGTTTTGCAGAAGATCCTCTCTGAATTCGGAATTTGTTCGGAGCACGAGTCGCGCATCTCTCCGCATGCAGATTATATATAGCTACGTAGAAAAGGAGTCGAGTACATTTCTCGGGAAAGCACTTTAACAGCTGGTGTACGTAATACGTGGGCCACTAATAGGTAAATAGGAAAAGTATGCCAGCGCGGCGGAACGACAGGAGGCGATAAAGGTGCAATTAAGAAGGAAGATAATAACGAAGCCCAGGAACGGAATGTTCCCCACACACGGACGCGGGAGATAGGACGCAAATAAAAAGGCCTTTAAAAAATGGTTAAGCGTTTACATGCTAGGAGATGAAATTGTGAGTCAGCAAACGAGACCTGGGAGCCGTGTCAATCGTCCAGTTAGGAGAAGGCATTCCTCGGGGAAATTCCAGGCCGGGGGGGGGGGGGAGGGAGGGGGACCGCGCGGGGGCGGCGACGCGTCCAGGGCGCGGGCTCGTCGCTCGTCAATTAGGAAGCGTGACTGTGTGGCCGGCTCGACGCGGCGGAGGCCCCCGAAAGCCGTCGAGGGCCTTCCGGCCCGCGGCCTATCTCGGGGCAGGTGTCGGAAAAATGAACGGGCGGCGGCGCGCTGCGGGCGTCTGCCCTAATGAGGCGTCCGGGCGGTATCGCGCGCGGCGCGCCGCGTTGCACCTGAGAGCCGCTATCACCGGCCTCGACTGGGCCCTGAGAAAAAGCCCGCGCCGGCGCGACATGCGCCTGATTAGATTAGCTTTCCCCGCGGCGCGCCGGCCCTTGATTTGCCTTCTTTTCCCGGCGGGCTATCGGCCCCGGCCGATCCCCAGTTAATTAATCGCTGTTTTCGAGCGGCGAGCAACGGGTTTCGGAGGTTTATCGGGCCGCGCATTACATAACCGCCGGGCGCATCCCCGTTGATTAGCGAGTTGCGCGCGCGGGCCGATTGTCCCGATAGCCATCTCGCGGCCGCGCTTCGTTTCCTCCGCTTGGGAGGAGGGCCCGCGATAGCGCGGATCCCCGCCGATCCCCGCCGATCCCCGCCGATCCCCGCCGATCCCGGGCGCTGACTCCGTTTCTCTTTTTCGCCCCCCGCGCCACCTCGCAGTCCTATGCAGTGTTTCGGTTATCCGCGGGGAATCGCTGGCGATTGTTTCGCTTGGGAAATCCTGGCGGAAGGCGATCCCGCAGTCGAGGAAGCCTCCGCTCGAGGATCCGTCCGCGGCTCGAAAAAGCTGTTTAGAAACCCTTGTACCAATAGGCCGGCTACACGGCCCGCGTGCGTCATCGATAAAACCAGGAGAACGAAAGAGCCCGGATTTTTCTGGGTAATGTCATAATGTTGCCGGCTCGGGCGAGCGGGGGCCCGGCGCTATAAAAAGCCTCGAGGAATCTATCCGGCGGCGGGCCGCGGTAGGACCGCGGCGAGCGCGTGCTCGGCTCTTCCGAGGGCCGTATACTCGTCATCGGCCCATTCATAAAATTAAAGAGCCCCCGTAAGTGTATTCGGGAATCGTCGTTAGGCCCGCCGCCCGAGTCCTTTTTTAATGCAAATATAACGGGATAATTACCATATCGGGCGGGTGGCGGCGGGCGGAATCGGCCCCGGCGCCGGCAGCCGATCGCGCCAAAAAGAAAGGACCTCCCGCCGACAGCGCCGCCGCTGATTATGCCCGGCTATAAAATACTTAGTTTAAGTAGGCCCTCCCCCGGGCGGCGCGCCGCCAGCGCCCTATCTCCGCCCGCTTCCACTCGGCCCCGGGGGTATTATCTCGACGCCTCGGCGGATCGCCGGGCCCGCGGCCGACAGAGTCCGGGGGACCGACCCGCATTATCGGAGATTACGCCGCCGCGCGCGCGCTAATTGCGCGCGGTCGCGCGCGTACGCGAGCCCGCGTCATCCGCCCAGCGGTAAAAATAACTTAATTAATGCCCGCGCCCCGGCGGCGGGTTTGCGCCGGGTTTGCGCCGGGGCCCCAGCCGCCCGCGCGATTATCTTGCCCCTCTTCTAATTAGGCGGGCCAGAGGGGATTCCTCGAAGGAGCCATCGGCCCATCGGCCCATCGGCCGCGCCTCCGATTTTCGATTGTGCCGGCCGACGCCGCTGCCGGCGGCGGCTTCCTCTTTTTTCGCGCGCCGCCTCGCCCTTTTTTTTTGCTCTTGGATAAAAGTACCATTTTCGGGGAAGCACGCGTGCGTGCCGGCCGGGCGGCCGGTGCACTCGGCGCCCGTCGGCCGATACACTCCCCCCACCCCCCTCCGCTACCAATTGCCCAACTCTTCCTTTTTCCCGGTTAAACGGCGACCTTCGCCGGCTCCTCGGCTCTCGGCGGCCTTGCGAGCGGCCCAATTCGGTGCCTAGCATAATTCGGTCTAGGTCGATTATAATGCCAGGCGCGGCCGCCTCGCAAAGCTTCCTGCGGCCCTTTGCCCTGCAGCTCCGCGCGGTCGACTCGACTTGTCCAAACAACAATTGCTTCTTTTACCCTGACACCGGGTGTTGTTGATAACGGTTGCACTATGCAGCTTTCATAACATGCGGCAAAATTAATTACTGGCCCCGCAATTAATTACGAGACGCGATAATTAAAATGTATATCGACGTGGTCGAGTAGGATTTCTACAGAGAACAAAAAGTGCTGGGGTAGCTTTCTCCCGGAAAAATGCCATCCCAATAACAATATATCCCCCCACCTGCCGGCCGATGTCGAACACGTTCGTAAACTTTTCTCCCCCCGAGCCGTTAGCCTCTCGAGAGTGCACTCGGTTTCACATACACGCAAACGACTTAATTAAGCCGTGGGCCGCGGGCCGCAACGTGACTCTCGGTATTTCCCTCCGTTTCCAGTTGCATCAGAAGCGCGCCCCCCTCGTCCTACCTGTCACCCGTCCCCGGGGAACCGCCGCCTGCGATACACTTTCCCGCAAAAATGGCCCGCGGTATAATAGTTCTGGAGAAGTCCAGGCGCCGCCGCCTCGCCTCGCTCGCGGCTCGTTACACGCCTCCAGCGCGCACTTGAATTACCGGATTTTCTCTGGATATCGACGAGCTTCGAATATATCGGTAATAGCATCGACCATTAAATACCGGAGGGTGTATTTCTTGTACAATGTGAAAAGCTGGTAATCGACGGGCCCCACCGACCTCGTTATACTTTGCTCGAGTCACACTCGTTAGGCGCGCTTTTGCTTTACTTACCGCACCGGCCTCGTGCGCATGACTCGCTTTTGCCCTGCTTCTTCGTCGCGATCGCAGCTCGCTGCACAGGAGAAAAAACTTACCATTCCATGCTTCTTGATGCCATTATTATTGTTATTAGTTTCATTCAGAATCGTCTTAATGCGGACAATCTCGAGTATTTGATTCGCCACACCAATCTTCCCAAGCGTACAAAATCTCGTATACCGTCTAATTAGTCTCTTAATCTATATGTATATTTATTTAAGGATTAAAGACCATAGTTTTTATTAGTCCTGTCTTATATAAATATTTCTGAATATAAGAATGATTCCGTTGCGCTACGCAAGGCATTGATCCCGACTCAATATTTTTACTTACAGGACAAAAAACGGTACAAATTAAATTTATAACTGTATCACACACAAACCACAAGCACTTATAACTTCTGGGTACGCACAACAAATTTTTCAAAGAAATACTAAAAAACTAACACTTTAGCATTTGTACGGTTGAGTATGAAGATGATATTATAATTTAATTTTTTTTATTTAAGAATAATTTATTTAATAAGCTCTTACAGGCTATATCTTTAGCTTTATTTGAATCTGCATCTATACAACTATGCCTATAGCACTGAAGACCTTAACAACAAATTATTAAATCATTTGTACAATAAAAAAATTTATTTTTTATATATTGAAATATATTAAATAAAATTAAATACTATAATTTGTCTAAATATTTAATAAATTAATATTTATACTACAAATGTGAATATTACCGATTCTTTTTATTGTTATATCCTTGAACTTTCGGTTTCTCTATCCATGCGTCCGTACTTTTTACATCACATTCGAAAAAAAACTACACGGCAACAATTAAAAATAAAATCATCGGAATGTATTTAGATTTCGATAAATCAGTCAAAGAATTCCAATTCAAAAAAATTTCAGTTCTTTTACTAAATTTAATTAAATCTATAGCCATGAAATCAGGAATCTGATGTCTTCAGATCCAAATTAATGTGATTTAAAACATAAAATACGAAATTCTTGAATCTAAGAACTGTAATTTTAAACGAAATTTGCCAATTAAATCATGAATAATTTGTAAAACTTTGTAAATTCGTCATTCTTTACAGCAATTTAACAAGTTGCAATGTACTGTTTTCTAGTTTTATAAATAGTTTTATGAGTAGTTGTTAAGAAAACGGATAGGTGTCCAAAATTTATCGATAACCAACACTAGTGAAAAATATTATTATAAAAAATAATTATTATAAATGCAGATACAAGTGTAAATATTTAAACTCATATATATATATTTACATACTAACTAACAAATATGGTTATTTGTGATGTTGCGAATCAAATGATTCTTGGAAGCTGAACAATGAAAAAAACATAAATAGAAATATTTAAATCAAAGAATGGCAATACTAACAAAATTAATTATTAAGGTTTCTTGACCTTGTTCTTCCTATATCTCCAGACGACTGTAAATAAATGGAATTCCAAGAATTTTCGAGGTTTAGAGGACGTATTTTAAAGGAAGTGAAAGCAAAGCACTTACCCAAAGGGAAGCGTTCCGCCATTATTTAGAGTAGTTGTTAGTAGCGTTGTTAGTAGCGTAGTAACGTCCAGCCAGATAGGTCTTGCGATAGGATAGATCGGATCAGGCGCAGGGAAGTGATAGAAGTCAAGAACATCAGACTGTACCCATACGTATATGCAAATAAGTTAATGACTTGCTCCTTTACACATTTTGTTCTGTAAATATTTGCTTTTGATCGCCTATAATTCTTTTAATTTAAAATTATATTGGAATGTAATTTGTTAGGTAATACTGTATCTGTCGTGTCTATTGCTAATTTGTTAATTAATTATATTGTTAATCAATTAATTGATTTACATGGATCTATTCGTTATCTTTGGATCAATAACATTCGACATGTTTCGTTTACATGTTAGTGATTTAGGATCAAATAAATATATAATTACATTCTAGTTTTTTCATTATACGATTGTTTTATTTAACAAAATTTAGTTCGATGAACTCCTTTTACTTATGAGTATTAATAGAAGTTTGTAGTTCTACAGCTTTCAAAGTGAAATGACACCGCGCAGGTAAAAATTTTCACGAGTACTTGGGCAAATACTGGTGAGTTTTGAACGAAATGACGAGTATTCCTTTCAAAGTACTCGCCAGCAAGCCCGCCACCTAGCAACATTTTCTTACGAGTAATTCAGCAAAACTCGTCAAATCTGAAATCTACATTCAGTCTATATATGTATAATATATAGATATACAATACGAGCATGAGATATCAAATACAAGATTTTTTTGCAGTAAATGTAGAGTAGACTTGCAGTATAGATGACATCGCTTATGGTCTACAGACCGGGTCCGGTACAGTTATTCAATATTTACTAAATTATATAGTTAATCATGAATATAAAGTAATAAGAGTACAATTAGATGTATATTAAATAAAATAAATTGAAATTATTCAGCTTAACAATTAATATTAATATTATTATATTTGTTGTTATCTTATCTTATAGTTTCTTTCTTCGTTTATTTCATAAAGTTTTTTTGTATTATTTATAGATATTGTTTGTAAATATGTATAAATAAATAACAATTCAATAAAAAAGATTATTCATTAAATTAAATATTAAGTTGACGAGTTTATTGCCAGATAAAAAACTTGGCATAAATAACTCGTCAAATTCTCGCCAATTGACCAGTTTTACTCGTGAAATTTCTATCAAGGAATGTACTTTCTTATTTGATGTATTAAATTTGAAAAACTAGCGTTAACAATAAATATGCGATATGGTTCGTATCTGCCTTTTTTATTGTGTTTATGTATAGTTTACTAAATTTTACACTATTAGAAGATCATGAAATCTTTCGGGATTGCTATAGCGATGGGAAAAATTGCTTGGAAAATCGGAGTCACCCATCACTCGCAGATCTTGAACTGAAATGTGATTGCAATAGAGCGTTTTAAAGAGCTGAATATGAGATACATCTGCATGGATAATGGGGTAAAATGAGTGCTCGGTACTTGAACCGGTATATAAGGAAGTGAAAATAATATAAAATTATTTGACAAATTGCAGGCGTGCATATACGTATGTAAATATGAAAAATGTATTTCGACTTCCTTATGATCGATACACATATAATCTGGAATTATATAATTCGATTGGAAAAATGTACAATGCCCTGGGAATATCCAGAAGCATTATTGATTGCGAGCGCGGACGATCGGGAAACATTCACCTCCTCGGAGCGATTGAGCCAGCGCGTCGTATAAATTAGCATGGAGAAATAATTCGGCTCGGCGGCGCAGGCTCGGGCTCGGGCTCGGGCTCGGGCGCAGGCCGCACGCACACGCGCGCGCCGCGCGATTTGCATGAAAAATCCCGCCGGGGGCTTATCGGCGCGCGAATCGAACACATCCTCGAGCGACGCCTGGGTGCACGCGCGCACCTGACCCGCCGCGCCGAGAAACCGGGAAGAGGCGGGCAGGAGACGCGGGCCGCTTGCGCAAGTCGGCGCGCCGGCGGGATAGCTGAAATCGCCCCGGCCGACTTGGACTTCCGCGGGCCGCGCGAGAGAAGAGAGCCCGCGAGCATTAGAGGCGAAGGGTCCCGCAGAAGCCGGCCCCGCTTGCCCCACCATCCGCTCGGCAGCGCAACCCGATATATCCGCGCGGGGCTCTCGCAATGGGCGAGTGCGGGCCGCTCCCCCGGCGAGCGCGGCTCCCTTGCGCCTGGGCGCCTGTGCGCGGCCTGCATCGATCCCCGGCCCCCGCGGAGCTTCCCCCGATCGGCGAGCTGGCGCAGCTTTTCAAAAAGGAGCCGGTCCGCTTTTTGCGCGGCGATGCAGGCCGTTGCGCAAGCCCGGCGCTCCCGGGGCAAGCGTTCCTGTATACCCTTCGGCCGCTCGATGCGATTGCACTTGGAAAAAGTAACTAGGGCGCGCGCCGGCGTTTCGATTGGATAATATTCGGTTTTTCTCTCGGGCCTATTGTGAAAATGCAATTATTTCATTAAACGCGCACCGAGAATTTTAATAAAGCCGATCCTTGCATATTTATGAAGAGTCTTGGTTTCAGCATAAACAGATTTATATACTTAATTTCCAGGGTAATCAAGAGCAATCAATTACCGAGATAATTTATGGGCGCTTGTGAAATGAAAAGAAGTGCGCAATCAATTTTGAAGAGATTCGTGAAAAAAGGCGCGCACGACTTATTGATTTACGGTATAATATAATCAAACTTGAAACAATCATCAAAAGCAATACGGCCGAATCACAGGCATTATGCGGCATTATTAAAAATTCAATCGATCCCCGGGCCCGCGTATTTTAATACATATACATATATACGAAATCGGGGGATAAACCGTTAATTAGCGCGAGGAAAGTACCGGGGCAATAATCTGCGGTAAAGCTAGTCATTACAAACGTATAAAATCAGAGCGCTTTCAATTAAAGCTTTTAACGCAAGGCTACTCATAGCGCAAGCATATACGCCTGGAGGTAGGTGCATAGAGGCGTAGGATCGGTTGCGCAAGCCCCACCCGTCGCATATACATAATCCAGTTGAAGATAAATTTTTCACCACGAAATTTATTACATAAAACACGATACTTTCCCTACAAATCGATCCGGCGCCGTAAATCTTCCGGCACGATCAATCGACATTTTCTTTCTCACAATTTCCAAGCGCTGATCCGCAATAACTCTCGTATCTCTCGTGCGGCATCTACCTGCCGGCGGGCCGCGAGGGGGCGCCCCGCCAGGACTAGACCGCGTCGCCCCGGCGCAAACAATAACAGAGAGCAAATTTTCTCGCGATCGGCGCCCGCGCCACCGCGGTGGAGAGGCCATTGAACACACAGGCCGGCTGCCCGCCCCATAGGCACACACGGATGTAACATAACCTGCGCGCTTGCCGCGGCGCGGGGAGGACCGGGCCTCTCGAGCCGATGATGCACGCGCACCGGGAACGAGTTTGTCCCTTTTTTACGGTCTCGCGCGAGCGTCGCCGTAAATGCAGCCTTCGGGACTCGACGGCGTCTCGAGTGTGTTTTCGCGGGCGCGCGGCCGGTGCGCGGCCCGGGGGGGTAGGGCCGCCGCGCGCGCTCGTATAACCCCTCGGCGGGGCTCCTTTTGCCCGGCCCACCCCGCCTCTCGATCAGGCGCCCGTAGTAGGGGGGGGCATGGGCGCGCGTATACTTCTCCGGGCCTGGGTTTTTGATTTCCGCCAGGTCTGACGCGGGGCCCCCGGGCGCTCGTTTATGCCACTCGCGCGCTTTGTGCAGCCGCGCTTTTCCCCGTCGGCCGGAGTTTAACGCGCGGCGGGCGCGCACCGGCTGACCTTTGCCTGGGCCGTTGGCCATTGACACGGGCTTTACGGCGCGCCTGCTTTTATTCCCGGCCATTGTCATTCCAATGGCTCGCTCAATGCGCTTGTCTCTCCCGCGAGGATAAACACGAGGGCGCGACGTACTGCGTGTGTGGCCGAAAGGAGCTCGTTGCCTCGGAAGCGAAGGCTCAAGGAGGCCCCGCGCGAGCCGCGCCGGACGGAATTCGGACACGCGGGAGCGATCGGCGCACCCGGCTGACAATCGGCGGGGGGCCGCCCCGCGGAGCCGGCTCTCGCCTACTTTTTCCGAGGGGCAATATAGGTTTTTTGAGCCGCGGGTAACAGCCGTACGGGAGATCGTGCGAGCCCGGAGACATTCTTCCTATATATCGTCGGCGGGGCCGAGCGGCCCCTTGATTGTGACATAAAACAAATCAGTTAACGAAGCGGTTTAGTGCGCGGGGCCGCGTGGAAAACCGGTCGGCCGCCCTGAGAATCGTACCTCGCGCGCGCCCGAGGATTTTCCAATATTTATACATATATATATATATGTCTATCGGGCGGATAAAGGAAAAGGTTTGACCGATTGGCCGGCGGCCGGGGAGTTGTTGGCGCGGCGCACCTGCGCCCGAGCCGCGTATCGCGCGCACAAAATCCTTAATGCGCCGCTAAGTTTACGCATCGATACATCAAGCCGGGATTAATCACGACGGCGGGCGCGCATATAAAAAAAGGAAGGAGCCGGCAGGCCGGCCCTCGTAAAGAAGAGCGCGCCGAGCGATGAAGAAGAGGCGTAAAGAACGAGTTCTCTCGCTCTTGCGGGGACTGTGGGAGCAGTGTACCGTAAGTCTCCTCGGCTTTAATGTCGACCCCCCGCCCCTCCTTTTTATTTATACATCCGTGTATAATTACGTTGTATCTCGGCGGCGGGGGGGGGGGGGGGGGGGGAAACGTCCCGCGGCGGCTCCTGGCCTGGCCGCATTAATCTCCCGAGCGCGCTCGAAAAATGCCCGAGCGCGCCCCCGACACCTCGTTAACCCGCGCCGGGAAGCCGGGAAAGCGGGCCCGCGGCTGGGCGGGGCGCGCATGCGCTTTGTCGCCCGGGCCGGGGAGCCCTCGGCGGCCCTTATGGATCGCCGGGCATTAGCCTTGGGATTGGGCTCATTAAGCGGGCCCGGGGCGCCGGTGACGGCCGCGCTGATGTCTCTGTAGCTCGGCCGCGCGCTCCGCATGAGAATCGGCCCGCGCATTAATATTCAGCCGCCTCCTTTATTTCCTCGTGAGCCAAGGTCGGGATCGGGCGCGCGTGTCGGCGACGCCGCGTGGGCGCTACTGTGCCACGGGGGCCGGCGCCGCGGCCCCTCGATCCCGATACACCGGCCGGGCCCCTTTGTCGCGGCGGCGCCTCGCGCATGCCAATATCGCCCGCGGACAATGCGCCCGAAATCCCCCCGGCCCGGCCTCGCCCGGCTTTTCCGCCGCGGGCCTTTTTCTTATTTTTAACCCCGCCCCACCGCTTTTCCACTTTGTTGCGCCTTTTTACTTCCTGTTTCACTTTCGTGTGCGTGCGTGTAACCCGGCGCGCCGCCGCGCGGCCTTTAAGTGGAGAAAGGCCCCAAGCTTCCTTTAGTAGTCATTAGCTTCTTACTTCTAAGCGCAGTAAAATTATTTTACTTTATGTTAAGTTGATCATCAGGCAGTTTTACGTTTTAACGAAGCACGGATTTATTATGTCGTCGTAAGTCAGGCCTCGCGCCACCGTTCAAATTAGCAATATTAAAATTAATGCACCGGCCCGCGCGCGCGCGCGCGCCATAAGGACTCGGGCAAAAATTCAGCCGCTTGGAGGACACGTATATAATTATCGGAATGTCAAAAAATCGACAATTTCGCTTTTGGCCAATTTCTTTTTACATTTATATAATATTCAATAAAAGATGGCCGTAATAAACGGCGCTGTAAAACCCCCCGCGTCCCACACAACCGCGAGGCTTTTAATATTTTTACAAATTGCGCCCGCCGAGCATTTATGGGGAATTTCCCCTTAAAAATAATTACTTATTTTCGCCCGCTCGCAATGATACAATCTTTACGTAATGTCAATAATTAAAACTAGCAGCTCTTTGTGGGAGGGAGGGAAAAAGCCCGGGCTCGTTAGGCCCGCGGGAGAATAAAGTTAATCGACTGAAAAGCAGGCAAGCTCGCCGGCAGGCCGACCGGCAGCTCGACCGGCCCCGCGCGCTCCAAATCTCTTTGGCCGTGTAAACAAAGAAGCTGCGGCCCCGCGTTCGGCTATTAGTCGGCTAACAAACTCATTAGAGAAGTACAGCTAGAGCAGCACATCTTCAATTAAGCGCACCTCGGGCCCACTCGTCCGGGCTCGATCGCCTATCGAGCGGAGGAAGCTCCGGAGCGCCTCGGCGAATCAATTAGATCGAGACGAGGAGACAAGTTGCGACCGCGGGGGGCAGAGGAACAATAGTTTATGCGCACGAGACAGAAAGAAGGAAGGAGGAACAACGGCTTCATTAACAACCCCGCGGCCGAGGGAGTTAATTAGAGCCGCGGCATCGAGCGCGATCCCTCGGGAGCGTATATACGTAGACGGCTGCGCAAAGCCGCGGGACGCGCGGCCGGCAGCCTCCCGCGGCATATTAATCAGCCGATCCGCCAGCCGACTACCCGCCTAGAATGCCTCCCTTCGTTACCGGCGCACAAAACAAGCACGCGCTTCCATTTCCGGCCCGGCCTCGAGATCGCGGGTTGACCCAGCGCGCGGCGCACTTGAGCACCAGCGGCCCGCAAGCAGGTGCGGAACGAGTCGCGCCGGGCCTTCCTGCTCCCTGGGAACAGCCGTCTCGACGGCGTCCCCGCTCGCGGGAACAGCGAGTCCGGCCGGCTCGCTTATCGATCTCGCGGGCAAGGTCAGCCGGGGGCCCGCGGCCCTCGATCGCCGCGGCAGATATATACCCTCGGCGGCCCCGGCGAACTGGGTTAATAACAAAGCCGCGCGGGAAAAGGCCCGCGGGGGGGAAAAACGCGCCCTCCAAATGAATAGGGGGCAGAGATGATAGCTCGGCGCGGCGATCGGCCGGCTTGGCTCCGCGCCCCCCCCTCCAAAGGATTACCCAATTGTCCGCGCGCCATTACATGCGGGCTTTGGTGTACAACAATTTGCGGTTAATCCGCGGCTGCGGGCCCTCGGATCGCCGGCGCCGCGGAGCGCCTACCTACGTGGGTATAATGCGCCTTAAGAAGTCCCTCCCTCCACGGCGTCTCCGGTTCTTGCCGGCCCTCGGCCGCCGCGAGACCCGAGCGCGGAATGCAGCCCCGCTCCGCAACCTGCGGCCCGAGCCGGCCAAGCGCTCGCGAGTCGCGCCAAAGCTCCTCTCGCACCCTCGCCTCCAGTCACTTTTAGGACTCGGCTGTATTAGAAGCGCGCCACTTGACCCTGGCCCAACTTCTCCTTATCTACGCCCCTTACCGACCCTCACTTCCGATGGCCGATTGCTCCCACCAAGCGACCCAAAGACCGACTGATCTATTTATTATCTATTTATTAGTATTCTTCCCATACGTAGCATAGTCTTTCGTAACGGAACGAAGATCAGCAACACCATTCTGTACATCTTTTCTATATGTATATTCTTAAATATTTACACATATATTATCTTTACACGTCCGCCTTTTAAGGTCTGTTGAACTGTTGAACTCGCCAGTAACCTTTGCATGGACAGACTACTTTGGACGCGCGTATATATTTTACGACTCGTGCCTCTTCTACAGATTATAAAGAGACAAATAAATGCCGCACATACGGTCCGCGTCATGCGCCTAATTCCAGCAGATAAAAAAGGCCCGACATAATAAAATGACTCTCAAATACTTATCCGTATACCGTATTGAAAGTCAACGTTAGTAATTGATATAAGTTTGTCGGCAGTTAGTGGCCAGTTTTTAAACTACCGGCCAGTATCTTGAAAAAACTCGCCAGATACCTCACCACCTCTCGACACTTACTCATGACGGGGCACTGGTCACAACCTGGTGAAAACCGAAGCCCATATACTATATGTCTAAATACATCGCATGTATAGATATGCATTAAGTATAAAGTATTAGATACATTTAGAACGATTTAGGTACAGTGTTTAAACGTTATAGTTGAACTTTACAGTAATAATAATAAAAATACTTTGAATACTAATAAAATTCAAAGTATCTTTAAATTACTTTCTAATTAAAATTAAAATTACCTAAGCATTCTGTAAAGTTAAATTACATTTCCATAAATTCTATTAAAAAATTAAAAAAGGTGAAATGATTAAAAAAGATAAGGATATATGCTTTTCTGAAAAATTTTTATTTCATTTTATTATATTACAGCCCTATTGTAATATAATCATTGTTTTTATATTTTTATTGTTTATTATTACTTAGATTCTTTTTGGTTTCGTTAGTTTTAGTAAATTAATGCGTAAAAAATAATATATAAATACACGAAACAATTGACGTTTCGTCCGAAGTTTCGTCGGCTTCAATTTTCACAAAACACCAGCTTCAAACTATTATAGGTAGCGGCTCGTAGAGTTGGAAACAGGAACATCGATTATCCTACGACAAACTATCCGCGTGTTCGCGACCATAACGGTACGAAATTAGTGTTCTATCCATATAAGCTACGTAAAAACTACAGATGATATGGACCCACACGTCTTTACAACTACCCCCGCTCGGCGATGAAGCAATTTAGGTCCTTGTCGTCCCAATTTCCGTGTACAGGAAATTGGGATATTTGTTATATACGAATTCGCATCATTCTATACTATTTTGCACCATTTTTTATTAGAATTTCTATTTCCTTTTGTTCGAATTATTAATTAATTTTTTACCTGTAATTACAGTGTTTATCTGTATTATCTAAAATTTTTGATATACTATATTTTTCAACGCAGTTACTATAGATTCTAATTTAATATCTTTATTTATCCTTATAAAGCCTTTTAATCTCAAAAATGTCGATCTGTTGTACCACATATAGAGCGATGTAAGGAAAGAGAGCGACTTGAAATAAATACTAATTAGAAGCTTTGAGTACTTTATTTCTTTACAGTCACAATCTTCGTAGCCAGGTACATGCATCTCAGAGTCCCTTTCTTTGCGGAATATACTGATCGCGCTGACGGTTGCACTTTTCGAGATTGCACGATTTAATTATGAGGAGCTAATTACTAATGTTGAGTTGCGTGCGTTTCCGCGTCGAAGCCGAAAACGATCACAAACCGCGTGCGTCGATAAGAGTCGATGAAAAATTCGGCGATGTACCTTAGAATACTTCTAATCAAAACATATGGGTAAAGGAGCAATAATTCTGGGCTTCACTAGTCTCCTTTCTCTCTCCTAGCTTCGCGGCCACTCAACCCAGAGCAGAGCAGCCGTGTTTAAAAAGAAAAGGAACTTTCAACAATCTTTATTTATCCTTATAAAGTCTTTTAATCTAAATACCGATAAATATATAACGTGATTTCTTCAGTATATTGATAAATTGTTATTCATTCCGTAACACGATTTATATGTATACATATCTGCATTCTTAATTTCGGTATCATTGCTGCCCAAGCACAAGCCCAATGTTGTAGTCAGCTCGAGATCCTTCAACCTCGCTGCACCTAATCGATCGACTCAAACCTATGGAGTCGTACACTTTTAATTATTTTAATCGAATAACGAAATGTATACCGAATACGTACGTCATAATTACATACTGCGCAGATGTAAAGGCGCGATAAGCGGAACGTCAAAAAACCTGATTTATAGATCGGTCGAAGGTGAGCTCGACTCACTGACACGTTCAGCCTGAGAAAAAAATTGCGGCCACGAATACTGCACTGAGGCCGTGCAAAAATTGATCTGGATCTCTTGAATTCTACCCCCTTCCCTCCTCCCTGCTGCTGTTCTCTTTCTCTCCCTCTCCGTCCCTCTCGCACGACTGAATAAATATAATTAGAGGCAGAAAAGGAATGCGTTATGTACATGAAAACTAGTGAACGTCCCGAAGGCTCGTGTGCGCACGCATCGGGAAACAAAGCCGCGAGCGCGGAAAAAAATGCGAAAGCTATACAAATCCTTCTACTAATCAATACACCCAAGGCGAAATTTCTCTTCGCTTCTCATAACCTCCATTAACTGCATGGGTATAAGCATTTATTCCCTCTGGAAGATAGTTAAGCGTCTTTGTGAAGTACTTGACGGAGGTCTAGCTTGGAGACCTCAAGTCTCCAATAAAATCAATCAGGTTCTTTATAGCCTGCCTTTTTTCATTAAATCGCTGCTTAATTCTTACAGCCAGTGCTTAGCCGCGGATCTTTCTTTTTCCCTCGGCTAATCGATGCTATTCTAGCATCTAGCTTGATGTACAAACCAAGAAACAGAATTAAAATAAAAAAGTCGCTGTATTCCTTTGTCCGAAACATTGGGGGGACTTTACATGTGTTAAAAGCACATAAATACTCCTCAAATATATACAACTATCGTGCTTGTTCGTTTCGCATGAAGAAAACGCATCTCTGGAGCATGTTATCATGAGCTATTCGTAATCGGTACATATTTCTGCCTTTTTCAAAACACAGATTCTTCCAGCATTTATTATACATCGCGTATAACAAAAGTATAAGACCACACTATAACAACATATCGTTCTGTGGTATATGAGAATTATGCAATAGTATTGTTTTTAGATGCATTATGTAAAAAATGCTTGTGCAAACTTGTATAATATGAATTTAATAGTAATTCATAAATTAAAAAAATTTCATCACTTGCTAGAACATATAGATGCATTTGCACGTCATAAATTCCGTTGTATATTTATAAATTGTTCATATAAATTATTTTTTCTGTTTTTATCTTTGTAAAGGTATTTTATAATTGCTTTATAATCTAAAGCTTACAAAACCATATTTTTCTTTATCAGAATTAATTACAAATTTTTTTTCTTATATTTTATCTATCTATCAAGGATAATAAAAAGATTAAGATACCATATTTCTCCTCTATTACGACGCCATTTGTCCGAAGCCGGCACTTCGAATTCACGCATATTATGCGCGCCATGTGGAGTTTCACGAGAGAAATGAAGTCGTTAGATTCGGGATGAGCAACCGATCGCGAAGGGCTTATAAGTACGATCACGCCTGGCTCGAGATTCTCTGGATTTTCTATACGGTCGTGGTTCAAGCTGATCCCACACCCATTTAATCGGTGTATTAACCTCTGCTAATTGCAAGGATCTTTGTGGAGGTACGTGAAAATCCAAAGGAATTCAGTGATTGATCGAGGCGTGTCTCGCGAAGATGGCACATCCGTTACGTAGCGGGCACGAGGATTATTTTGCGCAAATGTTTACTGCACTAGAAGCAATAATTATCCATGGCAGTTCTACTAAGCAACATATGGACTGCCTTATAGGAAATTCTCACGAGCAGCTTGAAAAAACTTAGCTGTAATATACGCGTGTGTATACGTCATAGAACATGTTTTGTAAACGAAATATATCGAAAACATATTACGTTTTTTCCGAGTAATTTACTTGGAATCGCAGTGGTCAATTAAGCTGTACGCAGAGATACAACCGCATTCTTCTTTATATCATTGGAACAATAAGCCAATTCTTTTATTGACTACTTTCAGCGGGATTTTGCGCGAATGCGCGTATATAATATTGTGCACATAAAGAGAGCGAGTGAGGAAAGCGCAGTTTAAAAGACCTCTTAATGTTTACAGTCACAAGTTGGTGGCCATTTGAAATGTTACTCTTACTCCACCCAGTGGGTGATACACACAGGTGCAGCACACACGGAATACATCCGCAGAAAGGGGGAATTCATCTCGGCTTGTAACACTCTGTCGGCCCGTTACGAAATGCTCGAAACTCGCGTTTTTCGCTTTCCTCAACGTTTCATTCTCAAATGAGCGCCACGGATAAATGCTCGGATAAAATTCACAGGGGAATTAGCGTGGCGCGGTGGCGACTGCACGCGGGCGAAAGAAATTTTCTCCAATTTCAGGGCCGTAAAACTCGCTTTTACTTTAATTCATCCGTCGGCGGCGGTGGCGGCGGCGCGTGCGCGTCGAGCTCGCGGTTAGTGCCGTGACCCGCGCTGCTCGCGAGTGAAATCCAAGCACTTTGTCTTTTATGTTTGGGAAAACTTTGCGAGTCGCAAGCTGTTGCCGTAATGCCCGCAGTCGCGCGCTTATACAAGCGGGGGACGCGCGCGTCGCGCGAGAAAACGAGCTTTCAGCTCATCGCGCGCGGCTGACCGAGCCGGATAAACATTAACGAGAAGAAAGGTTGTTTCTGCAGAAAATAATTTGAATAAGCGACAGCGTTTGGCTTTGGCTTCCCCCCGGCGGCGGCCGCGCCGCCGGGCATCCGTCAAACTTATTGCCCGCGCGAGAATGCGACGCCGCCCGTACGTGTGTACGCGTAATGGCGTGTTTTCACATGCAAATTGAGCGCTTGTTGGCCCCGAGTATTGAAGTCAAAGGGAATAGGCTTGTTTTCGAAGTGCGCCGGGCCGGCTTTGACCGCGCGTCCGTAGCGCGCTATGGGAAAGAAGAGGATGTGCCTCGGTTTAATTTGAAGGCGCGATAACTGTTTCGCGCGCGGATTTGTGCGCGGATTACCTCGGCTCCGGGAAAAGGAATTAAAAATAGCTGAAAACGCTCGCGCCCAAGCACGGGGGAAGCAGCTCGGCTTCTCGAAAGTGAAACGCCATTCGCGGCCGCGCGCGCGCGCGCCTCCCGTCGACGTGCGAACCTTTTTTTCAGTTAATTTGACAGTTGAAACAATGGGTAATTTATAGAGAGGAAGAAAAAATCGTGCACCGAGCGTTTAAAGACCAGAAAACCAGGACATCAAAAGATCAATTACCTTAATTACTTTGCAAGTTATGACACTGTTCAATAGAATTATCCTATTTTTATTCCCATGGGAACTGCCTGGACCACGTCAATCATCTTCCTCTACATACTGATGTGTTCTAATTTTTAATGCTCGATCCGTAAAGTTTGATCGATTATTTTTACTTTAACGAACAATAAACGTAATTATTATATTTATATCACCAAAATAACTATTCCATAGTTTTTTTGCACGTGGAGTTATAGCCGATTTTCAAAAAATCCATTCTTGGATCTATTTGTAGTAACAACTTGTCAATTTAACACATTACCCCTGGGCATTGTTATATTTACAACATTATTGCACTAATGAAGCATCAATTTCAGTAATTTTCAATAGGTTTAGAGACATTTAATTTTAAACAGTTCATTGGTTAAAGAGGCAGTAAAAAGCGCAACCTCAGAAAAGAAAACATCGAGTCTAATTGAAGGTTATGTTCGCCAGAATGCAGAACGAGAATACACCGGCTATCCTGACAGAACTGATTCTGTTAAGTTTATAAGAGAATACGCAGTAAATTTTATTACAGTCCGACAATGTCCTTTTATGAAAAAAGTTCCGCTTGTAAATGAAAAGTGGAGGAGATCGGCGCAAGGTGTTTACGGCTATTTGAGTTTGAAAGTAAGGAGGCAGGTGTCCGAAAAAGAACAAGCGTCCCCGTAGGCGATCGGGCAATAATAATCGGGCAGCCGGGGCGAGGAGCGTTCGGCACGAGCGGCGACTGGGCGACTAGCGTCGGCCGCGCGCTGGTCAGTTTTCGTGGCCGGCTAGCCGGTGTCTGGGCCAATTAACGGGGCGCGAAGCCCCCGGCTAGCGCTCGTGCTCGCGTTCCCGGGCGAGCGCCTCGACAGCCCGGGGCCCGGCGGCGCCGGCTCCGAAGGTCGGCCGCGCAATTACCGCACGCGGGCGCACTTATCCCCGCGGCGGCCCCGTGTATACACAGGGTCGCAGTGGCGCAACGGGCTGCCCGCGCCCCGGGGATCGGCCTGTTTTTCGCCCGGGCCCGCGGGCCCTCCGGTTCTCGGCTCCCCGCGGCCGCGGCTCAAGCCCCGATGCGATTGAGCGCCGGCTCCCCCCGGCGCGACGCTCGCCGCCCGGTTAATCCGCGGATTCGCGGAGGGAATCGGTCCGAGCCGCCAGGCTTCCAGGCCCCTGGGCTTTTTCCTCGTTTAAGCGGATCGGTTACCGGTGCTCGGGCGCGCGTCACCGCCGATACCGATGAGGCCGCTCGCCGATCGGCCCTTTTAATTGAAGGGCGGCCGAGGCCGGAGGTGCCGGAGATCCCGCCGGATAAATAATCGAGCCTCTCTCGTATCACCTGTATCGCCCCCCGAGATATACGTGAGAAGCATTGTCATTCCCCGGCGAGGCGAATCAAAAGCTGCATCACGAAGCGCCGCGGCGTGCCAGGGGATCGCGGCGCACGACTTGCCCGGGCCCCGGCAACAAATCCCAAGAAAGTTTATCGGCCCCTGTGTACCCCGGCGACTTAATTAGCATGGCGATCCATACCCCGCCACCCTCCCCCGCGCGGCGACCCGCGCATTAAATCGCCCCGGGGGGAAAAAACGGCCGCGCGCGCCGCGGTTATACAACTCGCGATAAATATTTCGCGCGCGCTCGCGCTCGCGGGACCGCGAGGCGCCCCGTGAAAGGAGAAACTCGCCGCGAGCCCCCGAGCCCCGCGCAACCGCCGCAGAAGAGGAAGAATCTCTCGGCCGCGCGAGCCCGCGATAAGCTCATTACAGTGCATTATTACATAATTAAGGGGATATCACGTCCCCGCTCGTTATAAACGCGGGAGGAATTTATTTGGAGGCCGGTCCCCTTTCATCAGCATTTCTCCCTGTCGCCGGCCCTCCTCCCGTATCTCCCCTTCGCGTCGCTTTGTTTCTTGCGGCTGCTGCGGACCTCAGCCCCGAGCGGCCCTTAATTAAACGAGCCGCGGGAGGAGGGGGAGACGGATTTCGTCGACTCGCTCGAGGCATTTCCGTTATCTCGAGGGACTGCAGCGCCAGCGGGACGCTCCTCCAGTCCTGCCTGCCTCCTCCTTCTGGCCCTCCGGACTCCGGAGGGACGCGAGGTACTCCCGGACTCGCGGAGTACACTCCGGCCTCCTTGCGAATCACTCGTTACCTCGCGAGCGCAGATTTTACCTCGGATTTCAGCCTCCCGATGGGAGGAGAGATTGTACTTATGAAGGTACATTTCTCGTGCAACTAGTCTTTCAATTGCACTAACAGAACTTTACGTAGATTATTTATATTTCACTCGATGTGAATCCGCACCCTCGACCGCAGCCCCTTGGGAACATTCCTAACTGATTTTTCGCTAATAATTCATTAAATTAGCCAGCGCTAGCAAATTACTAGCTAAATATTCTACGCTTGAAAACCAGATATTTCCGTGATTCGTTATACCGATCAAAGAATTATCATTAGATTATGCGTTGACCAATCACATTTTCGAGCCTGCAGGCGTAGCATATACGTGTAAGAAAATATCAGCTGTAAGAATGTTGCGATACAAAATTAAATGCAAAAAAAATAAAAATAATAATTTCTTAAAAAATGAAAAAAATTTAATTACTAGTTCAAACTTAATTATTTTTATAATTTAAATAATATATATGGCTTTTTAGAGTTTCTTTTTGGCTTTTATTTGAATCCATTAATGGTGTTAATAATTCATTTTCTCCTGTTCCCAATCCATATTTATAAGAATCCATAAGTTTCCGAAAATGCAGATGCAGTAGAAATGCGAGTTGAAATGTGCTTTAAAGTTGTTGAATTAGACAGATAAATCATCTTATATTTTATGGAAAGCAATGAAAGGTTCGATAAACCTTTCCTCCGGGCATTAAGTAGTGTTATACATTTAAAGGGAGTATTATACATTGTAGGGTGCCCAAGGCGATGTGTCAATACGATAATTGTTGCACGTTTGGAAAAGATGCGCGTCTAAATAATAACCTGACTAGGCGTCAGTTGCATTTAACAGATTGTACGATCGTCGCCTGGGCAAAGAGGAAAAGCATGGTTGAGCATCGAATGATTTGTTTAAAAGGAAAGAAAAGGAGATGTCATTAAGGGGCTTGTCCTCGGGCGGCGGGCGCAACTAATGAAGACAGAATGCTGATTGAACGAGAGCATTTGTTAATTGCGCGGAGCAGGGCGCACACGAGGTCCGGGGGGGAAGGGCCGGCCGGTGGATTCCGGTTATGCCGGCGGCGGCGGCGGCGGCGGCGGCGCGCGGGCCGAAGCCTCCTAGGCGCGGGGGACGCACTTTCTCCGCGCGGTCCGCGGCTTCCGGGCGCAGTTGCGGCGGCGGCGGCGCCAGGGCCATTCCGAGGGTAATGGCGGCGGCCCTCGGACCCTCTCGCGGAGCATCCCCGGGGCCAATTAGCGGCTTGGCGGCCGATTAGAAAGTCCCGTGGAAAGCGCGAGGAGCCTCCGGCGCCGGGCGCGCGCCCCATCAATCACAATAACTCATCAGCGCTCGCTTATATGCGCGTATCTAATTATCGGCGGGGAAATTTATTTATCGGGGGATAAATCAGGCCCGCGCTCGGCAGCCCCCCGCGGCCGCGCGGCTCGTTACCGCGGCCGAGCGCCGGCCCGCCTCTGCGGGAAAAGAAAACCGACGGACTTTTAGCGCGGAGCGCCGAGCTTTCCGGCCGGGGCTCGCCAATTTCCAGAGGTTATCCGGGCCGCGCGCGGCCACCGACGCCCCCTGTTGACTCGCGCGGCCTGCGAGTATTTATCAATAAGCGGCGGGCGGCTCGGGTGCACCGGCGGCGCGGCGGGCAGGGCGCGCCGGCGAGGGGCCTCGGGCGAGCGGGGCCCGGGGCCCGGGCCGGGAGGGGGCAGAGATTTTTTGCCAAGGTTGAACGCCGGGCGCGCTTCTGGTCCAGGCCGGGCATTACGGCCGCGCCGGGGAGGAAGGATCAATTTTGGCCAGTGTTTCGTAGCAAAAAGCCTCGTAAAAAATAAGCCGCGAAAAAAGAGACGGGGCGGGCCGGGCGTGTGTACGTGAGCCGGGCCGGCGCTGTCGGCCGCGAGTGTTGTACCGGCGCAGGCGGGCACGCGCGCATCGCGGCCCGCCGCCGACTACGCGGCCCGCGCCCGCCCCGACTGCCCTTTGGCGCCCGCGCGCCGATTCGCCCGCCTGATAATTTCGTCAAAGCTGCCCTCTAATTAATGGGCAAATTAATATCGGGAGGGATTTATACGCCTAACGAAGCGGGCCGATAAGGGGCCGAGGGGCCGAGGGGCCGGGGCGCATTAGACGGGCCGGCGCGGGGGGGCGGGGGGGCGGGGGCGAAAAAAATGCCCGCAGCCGCGTGTAGCCGCGCGTAGTCGCGGCGGAGGGAGCGAGAGAGGAGCTAATGAAAAAGAGATAGAAGGAGAGCAGCGGGAAGAAGAAGGGGCCGGGGTTAAAAATAAGAGAGGAGCCGGGGGGCCGGGGGGCCGGGGCCCGGGGCCGGCGGGAGGGATAAGTAAAAAGGAGAAAGAGGAGGGACAGGCGGTGCGCGGCGATGCCGAGATACGGTTTTCGCTTTGGTGGAAGGAAGATGGCGGGCGGGGGGTGGGCCGCGGGCCCCGAGGATGGACTACCGAGCCGGCGGCCGAGCGAGCGCCTCGGAGCGAGGGCCGCAGGGCCCGCGCGGGCAAAAACAGAAACCAGTCTCAGTGGCTCAAGGCTGGCCCTCGGCAGCCTCGGCAGCCTCGGCGGGGGCCCCGTCCCTCGGCTCTGCCCCCGGCGCATGCCTCCCCCCTCCCCCCGAGGCGGGCGCCCGCGAGCCGCCCGAGCGCCGCCCGACAGCCGCCCGAGAGCCGCCCGCGAGGCTTATTATATACCTTCATTTGGAATCGCCGGCCCGACTGGCCCTCACCTGCCTCCGGCCCTTTTTCCCCGCGGCCCCCGGCCCGATAAAAACCCCGGCAAGGTAAACAATGGCCCGCTCCGAGTCGGCCGCGGGAAAGCCGGGCAGCCGCGCGGACGTCCGTCCCCGGGCCCGGGGAGAAAGTCGCGCGGTTTCCAATTAAGCGGACTCCGGGCCCCGGCGGCGAAAGCGCCCGTAAAGCCCCGGCTAATAGCCCCGGGGATCCGAGGCGCTCGGAGGATGACTGGCGATAGCCCAGCGGCGCTAATAGTTTCCGCGCGCGACCGCCTAGCCCGGCCCCCGTTTCACGCGCGCTCGCCGCCCCAAAGCCCCCCACCCCCCCGGGCCTTTGATCCCGCCGTCGCGGATAAGCGGATAAGCGCCCCGTCCCCCCTTCCTCGGAATAATGCCCCCCAGTGGCCCGCGCCGACCGACGGCTACCTCAGGCCCTAGACTCGACGGTGCGCTCGACCGTTGCACAATGACAAATCCTTGTAATATAAAGCGCCGGTGTTAAAAGCTTTGCGTAATTAATAACGCCATCGTGTAAGAATATTCACCGGGGAAAAAGGAGGGCCGCTTATCTCGTTAGTTTCTTTAACAGATGAATCGGAATATAAGGGAGTCGAGAAAGAAAGCAAACACGCGAGCGCCGGTCGAGCGGTCGCGGGGGCAGCCTCGGGAGATAAGCAAAAAATGCGGAATGACTGATTCTTCCCGAGGTCGCGACAGAGAAAGAAATCGCTCTCGCGATTCCGTATTATTTAAGGGGCGGGGGAGGGACGGGGGAGATAAAGCGAACGAGGGGAGGCAGATAGAGGGCCCGGGGGGGGGGGGAGGCCCGCGGGATGAAACATCGGCAGCGGAGGCCCGAGAGGTGAGAGAGGCCCGCGAGTTCGCTCTGTACACGCCACGTTGGATTATCTCTTGATAAACGTTCGTTACGTACTCGAAAGTATCCGGCAAGGGCCGCAAGTGTTGCCGGGAAGCACGGCGCTTGCATTATTTCGCCGGCTCGCGGCACGAACTTGCACTTGGCTCCTCGATCCGCGGCTCCTCTTTTTACCCGCGCCGCGCCGCCGACTTTTCATCGGGCTTCTTTTCCTCCTATGGCGGCTCGCGCCCTTTTTCAAAATCCACCCGCTATTTATCACCATTGGCCATTACTTTTCTTTTTGTTCATCGCTAGGTACGATCCTCCGTGGGGAAAGCCAGTCGACGATGGCTGCAGTTGTCGCAAGACCAATCATTAGATACTAGTCCTCTGAAGCGCGGGGCCGTCCGACAGGATTAACATGACTGATCATTCGTTAATAGCACTTTGCCCGCGAGGCTTAATTCGCGAGGAGTTTTGATTAATAGGGGCCTTAATGAATAGTGTCTAAAAGCCTGGCAAACAAGAATAAAGGAGCTCGACTTGCTGATTAAACACTCGATGCACCTGTTTAGAGGAAGGTGCGCGAACCGAGAAGCTAGGAGAAATACACCCAGAGGCAACATCTGAATAGTGGGAGGGTTTGCAATCGCGCTTGGGAAATCAGCCGCACAGGCGGGAGGATTATTCGGGGAAAATGAGATAAAAAAAAGATAATCTGCGAGTTTGTTCGCGGAGATACCGGGCGTCCTTAGCGGGCAGTTTAGCGCAGGAAAGAAGGGGCCCATTTTTCCCCGGAGGCACATAAAAGAAAAAAAAACAAAAAAGAAAAGGAAGGTTGGTGCAAGCCCGGGGATTTACGGCGCCGTAAGCGCGGGAAGCCGGCGGAGCCGCGCAGGCCGGACGAGCGGCGATATTGGGCGCGGGTGGCTTTTCCTCCCGCGTCCCCGCGACTTTCTCCCGGTGGCGGTTGCGCAAGCGAGTAGGTGATCGGCGAGGATCGCGCCGGCCGATCGATTCGTCCCGGGCGCCGTCGCCGGGCCGGCCGCTCTTCCTCCTTTCCGCGACTTTCACTTCCGCGGGTTTCCACCGGCGCGGCGCCGGCGCTGCAGGCGCATCCTCCTTTTCCCGGGCTGCGGGGGCCCCGCTCGTAATAAGCCGATCGGCGCTCTTCCCTCGCCGATTTCCTTTCACGTCCCGGTGCCCCGAGAGCCAAAACTCCAAGCCCTCGTCGCGATTCCCTCAACTTAATTAGTCCTGCATCTCTCCAGCTTGATAATTAGATTGATATCGTTGCTATGTTCATCCAGAAAAAAGCGTTAACGTAGGAATATCCACAATAATCGTATAAAGCATGCAGCTATACTTATTTGCACATTACGCAAGGCTTTGCATATAATGCGCTTATAAAACAAAAGGACCATTAATGTATATGCCTAGTAATCAAATAATTGCAAAAGGAACGTCATAGTGAAGTATCTACCGGAGGCGCGATGCAATGGAAAGCGCGATCAATAACCAATGGAGCGATATATGTAAGACCGAGCGGAGAATCGGAATCAAAGCGAAGCGAGCTCTGTCGCGTGGGCGTCGAGCGCGTAACGACGGTGAAAAAGAGCGCGAGGCCCCGGGAAAAGCCGGCAGCTTAGCCCGGGGCATTGTTGCAAAAATTCCCATGGTCGCACTTTCGAGCGGGCCGGGGCCGGCGGAGGCGCCGCCGCGGCTGCAAAGTAAAAGCGCGCCCGTTGACTTTCGCCGAGTAGGCGCGCGCACATGTATACCTCGGCGCAGAGGCGCTCACCTCGCGGCCCCCGGCGACGACGTCGCGTAGGCGTGGGAGCGCCGCCGCCGCCGCTTATAATCGGATGCGCGCGCGGCTGACGCTCCCGGCGGGGCCTAATGCCGGTAGCCGCGGCGGGCCAACGAGGGGACAGGGCCCTAAATCACGCCCGGGCCCCGGGGAACTTTCTTTATTCCTCCCGGGCTCCTTTTATTCGCGCCCGGGGCTCGCGTGCGCGCGCCTCCAGATGCCGATCGCCGGCCCTGGATTTCCAGGAGCGCCCGGCCGACCCGCACCCGCTCCCGAGTCAAATGTTAATGAGTCTTTATGGGGCGCAGTTGTAAAGTTTATCGGCCACGGGCCCGGGCCGCCGGGGAGATTGCGCCTCGTTACAGGTGGGGACCCCACCCCAGCCCACCCCGCCCCGGCCGCGCCGCCCTTCCGCTTCTCCGGTTTTTGCCGACCCCGGGGCCGCCGTCCACTTGTTAATGAGCCCACTCCTTCATTCAGGATTACTAGAGCCTCCTTGTACGCCCGCCTCCAGCCTCCCGCGTCTATTCCGACTTTCAGCCCGCTTTTTACCACACTTTTTACCAAAACCACATGAAATATGGAGCAGCCGTAAATTCTTTATTTTTTCATGCGCTAATTAATACGCAATAATTGGCCGCGCGACCGACGCTTAAACGGTCTTTTACTCGCCGCCCAAAATAGATAATATTTCTGCATTAATCTTGCCGCTTGCGTAACGCAACACGTGATCCCCCGATCCCGTGTGAATCTCGCTTTATCTAAGCGCGCAAGCATTGCGAAAGGAGGCGCTGCTGAAAAAGTGACAATTACGCAGCGATTTTCGACGGCAGAAGAGAAGCGCGCTCGACTTTGGGTGAAAATTTCCCAAGCGAGGAAGAAAAAAAAATTGTTATTCTTTTTTTTTTTTTTTACTTTCTATATGTAATTCATCTCACTCGGACTTTCTTTCAATTAACAAATTAGCACTGCAATTTAGTTTATGCATCTAGCGTGCACGGGCCGCTGGTTGGAGGTTAGCATATTTCGAGCAATTAAGTAGATACATAATCCCGACGGTGCATAAAGCCAAAGCTGCAAAAGTATCTCTCTGAAAAGGATCGGCGGGCTCGGAACAATTTGCCGCGATTTCACACCTCGCGCGGTAAAACCAAGGAGAAAATCATTGGGCCCGCAGCGGGGCCGCGCGGCTCATTCTCCGGCCCCCGTCCGCCTGCGTGTATATAACGCTAAAACGCCGGGCCTCCCGAGCCGTTCAGCCGCTCGACCGAATTGGTAAACATCTCCATCGCGGGACTTTATTAGACTCGGCAGCGGCGGGGCACTTTTTCGCGATCCGAGAGCTCGGGGACGGGCCGGGCGAGTAATGCCGCTCGGGGGGAAACGCGGGCCTCGGCGGGGGAAATCAGGCCTCGTAAAATATCAAGAAGCGACAAGCGCGGGACTATAAGTCATGGGCCGCGATACGGGGAGCGCGGGAGCGGCCGGCTACCCTCGGAGCACCGGGCCCCGGAGTAATCGCAAAATAATTGAATCCGAAGCCGCAAGGGCTCTCCTCGGGCTCGCTCGGGCTTTTTTGCCCCCGGGCGCGCGCGCGCACACGAGGCCCCCCTGCCCCTCCGCCGCGGATTATCCACTTGGGCCCCACTTATTTTCCCTTTCTCCGTTAATTTTATTGGGTTTTTCTGGCCCCGGGAGAAACGGCTGTGGAAGTTGCCGCGATCGATTAACTTTTTGCCCCGGGGGTCGCGGGGCCGCCGCGGCAGAGGTCGCGCCGATCGATCGCCGGCAGGCGGCAGAATCGGTAACGCTCGACGCCCGCCTGAATATCAACGCTCACAATGGCCCAAAGAAGAGAGAGCGGCGCGCACTTTATCTCGTCGCAGGAGCTTGGGAAAATGGAGGAATTCCCTGGCGGCTCGTGAGAGTGAAATGCGGATCGAACCGCCTTTTCTAGTTTTTCACCCTCTGCTGGAGGCATGAGCGCGCGCCGCCGCCGCCGCTACCGCCGCCGCCGCCGTTTCCTTTTTTATCCCGGCCGCTCCGAATGCGCGCCTCGGGGAACAATCCAACGAGCCGTATTGATTCGAGGAGCGTTTTCATGCAAATTTCCGGGGCGGCCGTCGGATCCGGCGCGATACGAGTCGGCGGCCGGTGGCTATCTCCGTCGGGCCCCTGGGTTACCGGACAATTTGGCGCGCAACATTATATCGGGCGGCGCAGGGCCTGATTAATGAAGTCGTTAGGGCCGGGGCCCCGGGCAGATAAGCAGGGCCGCGGGCGGTTATTAGGCGCGCTTATCGGCAGGGCCTTAATGAAACGGGGCTCGGGCCCTTAGCGCGGCTCGCGGTTTCCCGCGGCGGCTACCGCTCGGGCGCTTTGGCCACTCGGCGGCTCGTGATGGAGGGCCGCGGGGTATCTAGGCCTGCGCGGGCCTCTCGCCCCGGGCGCTTTATTAGCTCGTATATTAAGCGGACTTTACGGCCCCCTTAAAGCCGATGGATGGGCGGGGGGCCCCCGTTTTTCAGCCCAATGTGTCAGGGGCGCGCAATCGGCCGAGTAGTGGCCCCTTGATTAGAATGTCGGTTTTTTGAGCCGCGGCCGGGGCGGCCGGGGCGGCCGGGCGGCCGGGGGCGCCGCGCACCTGCGCCTCGCTTCCCGCGCGGATTCCGCCGAAAAAATCCCGATAAATTTGCGATTATTGCACGTTGTCAAAATTAATCTCTTTCCAGCGGAGGCTGTCTCACGGTCCCCGAGCGGCCCTAGCCCCGGAGCCCCCCGAAACTCGTCCGGCGATAAAGGCCCGGCGAGGCCGCGCCGGGGGATTTCTCGCGCGCGGGCCGCGCCGGGCGATAAGCCGCGGCGAGCGCGCGGCTACCGGGCGCACAATTATTCTAACCACAGAGGGCCGCTCGCGCGCGTATATTCGGAAATCCTCGGCAATTTCGAAAAGGACGGGGGCCCCGCCGTTTATTGGCCCCGCGTGCGTGCAGGAGTTTCTCCGGGCGGCCGCGCGCAGGTAGCCGCCGCGCCGCCGCCGCCGCCGCCGCCGCGCGCACAAAGAGAAGGTGCACCGAGCCGGCGCCCGTGTGTGCAGGCCCCATACGCGCGCGCGCGCTCGCGCCAGATTGAGCCGGAGGAATGGGAATTAGAGTCGGGAATAAAGTATCCTCGTGCGCGAGCCGCCGAGGCAGCGGCCGAACCTGGCCTTGAGTGTCTGCGGGTAATTGAGAAACCCTCGACGTGGACGCGGACGTAAACCCGCGGGAGAGCGCGCGCATCCAGCTTTAGTGCCGCAGCGCGCGCCCCGAGTTCCCACTGCCCGGCCCCCGTTCGTAATTAAAAGCGTATTATATACGCATTCGTAAGTGATAACTCCCCTGGCCGATGCACCGTGCCCGTGCTTTCTGCAAAGAAACGCTCGCCCCCCCTTTGCTCCTTAACCATTCGGCCGCGGCTCGGCTCGCCGCGCGGCCCACTTGCCAGCGGTCATTTTCTCCCCGCTCGCGGCCCGAGCCACGACTCACCGCCCGATTATTGCGCGACGTCCTTGTTATATGCGCTTTTCCAAAGCCACGCTAATAACCGCCCTTTCGCATCCATTTGCGTTAATGCCCTCGCGCAGGCCGGGGCTCGCGCGGCTTTCCGCCTCCTACCCATTGTCCGCGATCCGATTCTTGCGCTCGCCCGCCGGACCTTCCATTCCTCTCGCTCTACGCACGCGATATGAAACCGCGGCCGATGATCGTTGCTCAATCAATCTGGATGTAGCGGCTCGCATAAACAAACATTGTTTGCCACTCTTTGAAGATCGAAGGCGCAATTCGAGCGATCTAGCTAAAAGAAACTCGTAAATTACGCGCCTCGGCTGTTATATCCTCGGGGAAAAACTTGTTTCGACCATTTACTGCATAATTGGTATAATTAACAATAATGTTTAATGTGCCGCGCGATATTGCATAGTTAATAAAAATTTTCATTTCGCAACTTGTATATTATTACGTGTTCTCGGCGTTATTAAACTAATTTGATGCATAATAAAAAATAGCAAACTAGGACGCATTCTTCAATTTAATCTACTATTTTCGTTGCGAATTTATTATATTACAGGCCAGCGCGTAGTATTTCCTACATCTGCTCCGAGAACTTTTTTCACACAGCCTAGATCACGCTGTTCGTTCATCCGCGACTAATACAATATACATTGAATACACGTGTAGAGAAATGTGTAACTTGAACCGCAATCGTTCACGAAACTTAAGATGAAATAAAAGCAGAGTTTTCGAAACCATTTACAGCCGAGTTACATTTATTGCTCTAAAAGTACATACAATTTTCAAAAATAAAAAATACATTTTGCAGCCTTGCGTAGATATTACGTAAACTATTAAGTAATATTTCAAATTAAAAATATTGATATACAATTATCTGGGTTGCACTAGTCTTGTAATTATGTCCATATGTGGATATCAAAGTACCACGATATGATTTTATGCATATAATGTTTGTCGGTTGATTAAATCGAGAAAATAGTAGCATAAAGTCGGTAATATTGTTTCTCCTTTTCGGAGTATCGTGCCCTATAAACGCTTAATGCGGAAAACACGAGAAATCGTTTAAAATATCTTCTTTTTTGTAAAAACATTCCTCGACACGAAGGATTAGAAGGTGAAGCTGACCTTCGATTGCCAGCGGAAAATCAACTTCCACGTGCTCACCGTGAGAATCATACGCATTGTCCTTCACCTAATAGTCAACATAAACGTTTGAATTACCACGTATAAAATAGTTAAATACGGTCAGCTTGTATTATAGACACATTTACCTTTTACCTTGAAGTGCTGTCGTTGCGAAAAGAGAACCGCGGTACAGACCACGGCAGTAACTGTCAATTTCTTTGCACGCTTCCAACTAAACCTAAATTTTTAGTCCCATATAGACTCTCTCGGTCTTTTTTTCCTTCTCTCTCGCTCCTCCAGAGTGCTTGACGCGCGCGTACCTGTATGCACCAGAGTGCAAGTCAGTACTTACGCGCCACCAGCACTCGACTCTTTCTCAAGTACCATAATGACTGATTTTTCTCAAGAGTGCAATCTTAGAAGCCGGCAAACATTTTTCTAGAAGCAATCTTACTTATCCGTCCATGTGTGTGGTCTTCATTAGGCGTCCGGACAATCTTCTCGACTCGAGGCAAAGTTTTGTGCAGTGTTTCTCTGAACGTCGTTGTTCAATGGCGATTCAATAAATATCGGCCGGACCATCCAACCGCTGCAATTAGCCGCTATTCCAGATTGACTAAATAATAACTTAACGGTTATTTTTATGTAGGAATCTCCTCGTTATATAAAAAAAAGACGCCGGGAGTAGTCTAATAACTCATCCGGCCGCGAGACGCGACGATGTATACAGAGAGGGCACGAGCTCATATTCAGGGCGATTAGCATAAAAAGCCATATTCCCGCGAGCTAGAGGGAGATCGGGCGATAAGGAGTCTGCGTCCCTTGGTTAATTGTTCTAGAAAGTTTGCCGGAGAGGCTCGTGATTCACCGCGAAAGCTCGACTTGGGAGCGGTGCTCGAGCGGAGCAGGCGCGATCGGGTCGTTAAAAACGGCGCAGCATCCCGAGGCCGTTATCCTTTCCCGTTGGGCGCGCGCGACGCCCTCGTCCTCGGTGGCGCCCGACCCGTGACCAAATATTAATTGGGGCAAAAAGCGCGGCCGGTGGCGCGGGCGCGACGTTATGAAGGGCCGGGGGGACGGGGGGGCGCGTTACCGAGCGCCGGTCTCCCCCTGATTGATACTCGCGCGCGGCGCCCGGGCGTTTCTTCTGGCGAGCGGGGCTTTTTTTCCCGGGCCGCCGGGCGGCTTCTTGCGGCCCGGCCGCTGTGAGAAAGGCGATCGCGGGGCCGGCGCGCGGCGAGCCGGCGGCCCTTCTTGCCGGGCTTTTTCGCCGGCGGAAAAGGCCGTCGCCGCGGCGCTGGCGATCGATTGCGCCGGGGCTTTTTCCAGCGGCGCGGGCCGCCTGCGCTCGGCCGCGTAATTGGATTTGCACGGGGCCGGCGGCTTCCCTCCGCGGGAGGGAGCGCGTGCGGCCCGTCTCCCGGGGCCCGAGGCGTCGCAGCCGCCGCCGCCGCCGCCGCCGTCGCCGCGTGCGCCGATTGTCCGAGCGCCGGTTTTTTCCCCCCGCGTTTGATGAGCCCTGCAGCGCGCGCCGCCCGGCTTTTTCCCCCCGCCAAATGATACGGGCGGACCGTGTAATTTTCATTAGGCTTTGACTAATTTGATTTGATGTCGTCGGGTCAAAGGGTTTTACGATTTAAAGGCAGTCGCGGCGCGCATCCTCGCACGTCGCAGCGCGTTAGCCTTTTTGCCGATCTCGCCCGGGCCGCTGCCGGCCTGAACTAGCCGGGCAAACTAATAGCGCGTCTCGAGGCCCTGATTAATCGCCTCCGAGCGCTATACTTACTTACGGAGTCATTAGGTAATGGGCCGCCGACGCCGACGCCGCCGCCTTGGCCGGCTCGGTTTTTCCCCCGCGCGCAGGCCGCAACAGTGTCTCGAATCGGCGCGCGCCGCTGCAATTGTGCGGGCACTTAACCTATAATGGCCCGTCCGGGAGAGAGCGGCGTCTCCGTTCCGCGCTTTTTTGCCCAGGCGCCGCTTCCTCCAGGAGGTGCAGGATCGATTAAGCCGCGGCGAATCGGCGCGGGCCCCGGCGCAAGAAGCCCCGGCCAATGATACATAATACCCGGGCGTCCCACGCCCTCGCGGCGCCCGCGCCCGCTCCGAGGCGGATTAGCGGCCGCTAATGAACCGATCGGGCGCGCGCCGCGAAAAACCGGGGCCGTCCGCGGAGCGTGACCTCGGCGCCGGCTCGGGGACGGCCTAACGAGCGCCCCGGCCCCAAGGCCCAGGCGCAACAGGTGCCCGCCTGCGCCCCTACTCCCGCGGCTTTTTATTAACCCGAGGCCGGTAATTGGCGCCGAGCCGCCCAATCGGCCCTAACTGCCCGATATCACGCGAGCGCGGCCGGTGCATGAAGAGCGCGCGGCCCCCCGGGCGGCAGCGGGGCCGGCCCGATCGGCAGGACCCGGGGCACGCGCCCGGCGTCGCGCCCGCCGACGCGCCCTCTCATTAGCCGAGCATTGACATCCGCCCGCGGCGGCGATTGTTTTCGGCCGGGGAGCGGCGCCGCTAGCGGGCCGCGCGACCGCAGCCCGGAGCCGCCGCGGGCGCTCGCATTCCCGCGGCGGCTTTACGAGCCCGGCGGCGGCAGGCGGCGGCAGGCGGCGGCAGGCTGCCCCTCCCCTAATGAGGTTTTCGCGGGCCGCGCGGCCAGGCGGCGCGTTTTCCCCTAAATCATCATTTTAAAAATTACAGCCGACGCCGGGGCGAGACGGACAGGAACGACCGGGGGAGCCGTGCCCGCGGCCTGGCACGCCGATTACGCCTCGGGGCCGGCGCCCCTCCCCCTTGCCCCTGCCCCCAGCCCCCGGACCCCGGCCTTGCCGCGCCGCGCGGCTTTTCCCCGCTCTAATGAGATGGGACGCGCCGCGGGAATGCCGATCGCTCCTGCGCCGGGCGCCGCCGCCGCCGCCGAGCTTCGCAGCCGACTGCTTCCCTCGCTCTCCAAATCCCATTCTGGGGAGCCTCCTGCGCTCCACAAGTGCGCAAAATAGAGCGTTAACGCCGATCTCCTCGGCTCGCTTGGAATTATGGCCGGGCGGGCTTATCGGCCGATCGGATCATCGCCGGCCAAATTATTCTCTCGGGCAAATGGGTCATCCGAAATTCCCGGGGCGCGCGCACCCGATCCGATTGTTAAATGTTATTTTATTATCGCGACTCGTAATCGGCTCGAGGAAATTATATGTATGTTGCGAGGAGCGAAAAAAGGTCGAGTGCGCGCGAATGACGTACTTACTCGTGAAAGGCACGAGTTAATGATAGCCGATACAGCACTTACTTTGATTGTATTTTTTTAGCTCGAGTGAAACTTAAATTACAATCCATTGTGCCCAATTCTTTATCATCCATAGATTACTTAGCACTATGGGGTGGCTCGGGCCTCGGGCTCGATCTCTTTCGTCACTCCTCGCTCGGGCGCTGGCTCCCTCTGCGGTTTTTCGCCACCCGAGCATGATGCTGCGATTTGACACAGAGGTGCAGTGCCGCTCGGCGGGATCGCCGGGACGAGTGCAGCTGCGACGGGGGCCGCGCTCTTTCCACCCGGAGCCCCCTTTAATCGCCGCTCGTCACGTTGTGTTATGCGGAACGCGCGGCCCGCCGGTGGGGGAAAAAGCGAAAGCGATCGCGAAAAGCTCGAAAAAGGCTTTTAAGGAGCGCTTGGCCGCGCGAGGCGGCGCGCGCGGGGGGGACGCCCGCCGCCCGGGAGGATATTCATTTTACGCTCGTTCCTTGATTCTCCGCGACTGGCTTTTTGCCCGCGGGGCCTTTCTTGCCGCGCGCCGCCCGATTTTTGCGCCTGTCGAGTTAGAAATGCGATCTTCTCGTAATGAAAGGATTTTTTCCCGGCGGCCCGCGCGCGCCGCCGCCGCCCGGCGCACTTTTGTTGCCCGCGCCCAGCGCCTGCCCGAGCTCCTGCCCGGGCCGGTGGCCGAGCTGGTGGCCGAGCTGGTGGCCGAGCTGGTGGCCTCGCACCCCGCACCCCACACCCGGCCACTTCTCTTTTTCTGATAACTAGTTTCGTCTCCCGGCATCCCGCATTTAGTTGGAAAGTCGCTCACTCGTGCACATCGTGAAAAGCTGTTCCTATTTTAACTAGCTTCGCCTTTTCATTCGACATTCTTCCTCTAATCCAATGCTTTTTATCACCCGTTACTAATTACAAATGAAATGTTGTTTCCAGTTCATTATCACCACTCCTGCATTCATCACTCCAATTGATCTACGTTATTTAACCTCATTTTCGTATCGTTACTTACTTTTCAACAATGTATTATTATTAACTTGTATCAATAGTTTTTCGTCATATTTAACTACAAGAATAATAATGTGTCTATAATAATTTTAATTCTTAAATTTAACCAAAGATTTTCGATGCTTTTTAATTTTAAAGAATGTTTATTAAGAGACATCGATTACCTTAGAGTAACTCTCGGAATATCATCCAACCATAAACGTCGCCTCGAGGCTTGGGGTATCTACGAAGACTGGTACATCTTATAATAAGCAACTAGCCACAGTAATGATGGCCCGGGCTGTCAGCTTTTACAAGATAAACCCATTAATACGTGTTATTCCAAAATAAGGACCCAACTTCGAAAAACCATAAGTTACTTAGCAGCAAACCGCAGAATTCGAGGCAACGTGATTACGCTAGATGAAATCATTGAAGATATAGAAGACATACCTGGTGATAACCGACACTTAAAACTCAAAAGTAAGTCTTATTCTGATGGAGAATGGCTCTGGTCATTCCGCGACCGTCGCCTGTAACTCGAAAATGGTTAGGTGACCGTGTCTAACCATCTACTTGTAGATATTACTACCTCTCATATTTGTACACTTATTGGATACTTGCCTCGTCATTTACGAGAAACACTTGGTGAACTTTAACGATCTACCCTCCAGTTTCTGAACTGTAGCACTACTTATACAAAGTCTTACGTTTGAGTCATAAATGAATGAAAAATATAGACTATAATATTATCCGCAGTTTAAATGCTTTAACATATTATTCACACTTTTAATTTAATTTTCTTCTTTAAAATGTTAAAAATTACTTTGAAACGACATCCACTAATTTTTTAGCTCTTTTCCGCAGTTTCAGTCAATCAAATTCGTATTCATGAGACAAAAATACAGAAACACAGTTTCTTCCAACCTTGACCATTCAATCGTCCGCATGACGAACTATATGTGACTAATCAAAGTGTGACAAAAATTTAAATCGATCTCAAAATTAAGTACTACATCAATTTTTAATTATTTATTTTAAATTTGGATAAAATCAATTATTGAACAGTTACGGCATATACTCAAACATTTCTATATAATTTATGGTAACGATGGGAATTTGTACATTAGAGTTATAAGATTAAATTCGTTAACACACATTTACACATTACATACTACATTTCCAAATAATAACTTATGCTGCATATGTCGTATACAATCAAAGTAAAAAGCGTATATCTGGTAATTTACTGCGTTTCATATACGACACGCAGTCAAAATGTTTCAATGCTATATGGAACAAATAATGAGATTCTTCATAAATATCTCAGATTCCGTGCATCGAATACTGATCAATAGTTTCAAAGGTGACTGGCATCAAGTACCAATCGAGGAAAGTCATTAAATTGCAGGAATTTCTTGCAAACCCAACCAACTGCTTCTTTCTCTTTCTTTCTACTCATTCCCCGTATTCTTCCAACTCACTTTTTGTTTTTACTCCCGTATATGTTTAATTAGTAATAATCTTGATTTGAGGGCTGAAAAAATTTGTATTGTTTGTACCAGAATAATCTAGATACGGATTTAGCAATAATTTACAATTCCACTTATAAAATGGAGTTGAAAATGATGGTCGGGCAAGAGGTATAAAGATGTACGGAAACACACAGGGGAATATTGATTAAAATCCGAATTTGTGTTGCAGCATACTGAGAAACAAAATACCTCGTGTCGTAGGCCATGAAGCATAAAATGGTTTTTAATTCGCATCGTGTACAGGGCTTGTACACAATCTCGGCGAACTTGGACCATTAATAACGCCCATAAATATAGAAATATTTGTCCCTCTTAGCGCAGCTGCAAGGTTTTCGTAATGCTCCTCTCCAGGACTTGGTGTGCCTTACCTCGTTTTTCCCGCGGCTCACGCCCTCCGCAGTATTCCAAAATAAGCAATTAATTCGCATGGGGCGGCGCTGGGAGAGAAAAATAGTCGGGCCGCGGCCGTCTCCCTATTCCCTCCCTTTTTGCGGCCGAGTACACGCGCTGCACGTACGCCTTGGCCTGCCGAGCCGTAAATCAGGGGGAGGCTGCCCCCTATCGTAATATGGGCATCTTGGGCGACGCTACATAGAAAGGAGCTGCTGCCGCTCGCGAGCGCACGCCTCCTCCCGAGCGGGACATTGTTTATGACGGCGTTCGCCGCGACTAACTCTTGCCGTCCTCTCTCTCTCTCCCTCTCGCGCGCGACCGGCGGATTGTCGCGAAATACCCGCCGCGGCGCGCCGGTGTAAGTTGCAGTTGCGCTGCTAGGGGACACCGCGGGGCATTCAGGCTCCGTCCTCCCCGGACGTCGGCTTGTCAGCTATTCACACGCGCGTGCAGCGGCTACTTGCACGTGGGAATGGCGCGCGGCTAAAAATCGCCTCCTTTGTTAACGCAACATTTGTGTCGAATTTCAAATCAGCCGCAATTAACTGTGCAAGTTTTGCGCGCGGAGCCCGCGGATGCCGCCGAGCTTTTCAGTCCTGCCGACCATTCGAGGCATATTAATTAGGCTGAATGCGCGCTGGTGGTGGTAGTACAGTGCAGTGCCGTTAATTAAAAGGGACGCTTGTGAACGACCTGCAAAAATACAAATAAATTTCTATTCGGAAAAAGCAAGACTGAAAATTCGCAGTTAATTACAGTGCTGAAGATAATGAAAGAGCTTATTATAAAACTTATTAACGAGATTAAATTAATTTTCTTGGGCATAACGCTGTCACGCGACTTTAAACAGCACCTGACACGCTCTATCTAACCTTTTACTTCATTATATTCTCATTCTATGTCAATGAAATCTAAATGTGTCACATACTTTATTATTAAAATACCTTTAATTATTATTTTATATTTTTACTTGCGCAATCAAACCATCTATGTCCTTGATGCAATTCGAGTCTCGATACATCAATGACAAATAAACATTTTGGAAGAATAAAGAACCGGTAGGTTTCTTCAACAAGATTATGAAATTGACTGCACGTTTATATAAAATAGCGTCAATGTACTGGAAACGTGCAGTGGAGCAAGTTTTTAACATGTGCCATGTTTGATCTATAACTTACTATATTAATTATAAACAATTTGAGAATTACAGGTTGATTAACGCAATGTTATCTGTTTTTTATTTTAACAAATGAGACTGAAACCGGTTTCTCCTATAACCACATACATGTAGGCAGGTGCACGTTTAATGCTATTGATTATGGTTTTCTCATTAGCTATTTTTAGCGCAGCACGATCAGTACCGATGAAGATTTTCAAATTTTTCGTCTGCATTTGTGGGAAAAAATAATTTTTAGAAAGTTCAAAAACCACGTGATCTCCACTAAGCTCTGAATCCATCTTGCATTTATAAACGCAGATAAAAATTCTTGGAATTGAGCATTTTTTCAAATTTGTAAATCAGCTATAAATCATAGAATCGTGGAAGAATATTTATTTGGTGAAACTCGCACGACAAACATTGGATGAAAAGCTTCAATTCGGTAGTCAAGTTTTACCGGTGCTGGCATATCGAATTTTCCGAGGCTCATCAGCTTTCGTATAGATAATAATCATTTCCATATTACACGCTGGTCGATGGTAAATTATATGGAAAAGTTGAAAAACGACGTCATTAACGAGGTATATTTTAATTCATAATTGGTATAAAATCGGACGAAATCCCGTTTCCATCGACGGAGTTTCTACTAAATGAATTATACGGGTCATCTTGAGAAACTATTATGAGCATGCACACTTGAGCGTAACGTATTAATTATAAAAAATGCGACACATTAGTGGCGTGGAAAGCCCGAAGCGAGGAGCGATCGGTAGTACAAGGTGACTACACAAGTTTGGTAGCTCCGAAAGATGACGGGCTGGTTCTCGAGAGAGGTAGAGGGACTCGTCCCGTGCGCTTATCTCAACGATCGAGTAAACCTTGACTTTTCCCGATGGGTCGCCCCCGGCGCTGCAGGCACGAGGCGGCGCGCGGCGCGGGAGCCGCCACGCAGGTGCTCGTGCGCGTTCCGCAGAGACCCGGGAGGCATATAAAGCCAGCGCGCGTGGCGCCTGTTACACGCGCTCGCTTAACTCGCCGAAAAGCCGCCGAGGTACGGGCGCGTAATTGACAGGTGACCGGGCGCGCCGCCGGGGAAAGGGGAGGACAAAAAAAGAGAAGAGGGAAAAAAGGCACGCGGCGGCGGCGGCGGCGGCGGCGGCCGGGGCAGCGGGGGGGTGGGGGGAGCAGTGTGCTCGGTCGGCTCTCGGGCTAATAACTGTGGGAGACATTCCTCCTTTTCTGCCGGCTCGCTTTCGAATCTTGTCATCTCTGCGAAGCCGCGCCTTTCAGGATTTCCTGCGCCTCGATCCCCCGGCTCGATAGGGCGCGCCGGCGAGATGACCGGGGACCATTTGCTTCCCGATAGCGCGGCCCCACCGGCGCTATCCCCCCGGCGCCGCGTCCAACGGCTCTAGCGTCGCCCGGGCCGATTAGCCAATTCGGTGGGGCCAGTTTCCGGGCAATAAATAATCGGCCGGCCGACTCGAAAGCCGTCGAGCCTGTGCCGCGCGAGTCCTAGAGCCGCGGCGGCCGCGCACCTGCGGGTAGCGGTCCGTTTGAAACCGTTCGAATGCAATTACCCGATTGATAAATCAAAGGCGCGTCCGCGGCTCTCGGCGGTCCCCGCGGATTTTGACACCGGCTGAATTAAGATCCGCCGAGGTGCTAAACAATGCGCGGGCCCGGCGCGGGCAGTCATCGCGGCGCTACCGTCGAGCGGGCGGCGACGTATTTACAGCGGGGCAGGCCGTCCGCGCGACTTATTGCCCCTCGTATCTTCCCGAGCGCAGTAAAGTTTTCCGCTCGGGCCGGATCGGCCGCTCATAATGGCCCGGGGGCGCCGCGGTAACTCGGTCCCCTATGAATTTATCCACTGGGCGGCGCGAGGCGCATCGCGTCCCCGGCAGCCTCTCTTCCCACCGGCCGGCGGACGAGCCTCGCGTGTGGGAGCGGACACCTGTTCCCGCGGGCTCCCTTTGGGGCCTCGTTAAAAGAAGGCCCGGCGCGCGGCCGTGGCTTACGTGGGACAGTCTGACCGATACGCATCAACGCCCGGGCCGGCCGCCGGTGGGGGGGAGAAAAAGGAGGAATGCGCCGGGGATTGTGTAACTATCTCGTCAGCGGGCGAGCGGCCCACCTGCGAGTGACAACGGCCCGGGCATCCTCGGCCGCCCCGGCGTTATTTATATTCGCCGCTATCGCTTTTAATTGATACTCGGGGGGCGCGGGCGGCCCGGCTGACGGCTCGATCGGCCCGTCGATCTCTCGCGGCGAGCCGGGCCCTCATCTCGCTGCCGCGCTCCCCGGCATTGTGCGACTTTTTGCGCGGGCGCGCGCCATTTTTGCCCCGCGCCCGGCCCCGATAGCATCTCTCCCATTCGACGTTTAATTAAGGATTCGCGGACAAGTGCCACTGCTCTCGATTTAATACAATGGTTTTTACGAGGTGCGGGCCCGATGCCGTCCCGGCCGCGGCCCCTCCCCCTTTTTACATGCCTCGGCCGGCGGAGCTGATTTTTGACGGCCGGCGGATTGGTATTAATCCGTCATGGTGTATCCCGGCCGCCGAGGTAAATTGGGGACCGGGGACGCGCGAGCCGCTTTCCGCGCGGGCCCCGTGTATTTTTACAGCGTGATGATTTTGAGGAGCGATAAATTACACCTTAATTTTAATGCGAGGCTCGTTAAAGTTGCGCGAGGCGCCCAGGTGTTATAAACATCGGGGGCGCGCCTCGTCGCAGGGCCGCGGGAACACGTGCGCGGAATATCGCCCGGCCGCTCGCCGATTTAGATAAAGTGCATAAAGTGTATTCAATATTGTCGCGCGGCCTACAAATCTCGTCAAAAGGAACAGGTTTGTATCGATTAAGGCGCTAAGGAGCTAACGGGGCGAATTAAGAAATGCAGTTGGGAGCTGGGAGCGAGCGGAGGACCGGCGGCCCCGCGGCCCCGCGGCCCCTCGGCCCGCCCCGAAATATCTCCGGCCCCTGATAAAAACGTTATTTCCCGCGCGTTAACAGCGCCAGTAAAATTTTTATAGCGCAGCCGCGATCGCGGAAGGGCCGGAGAGGAGGAAAGCCCGAGAGGCCCGGGCCTCGGCCGGCGAGCGACGCGACCACCCTAAACACCTCGGGGACCTTATACACGGGGAGGCATATCCCAATTATTAAAATTGGCAGGCATTTTTCCTGCCTCCGCGCGCCACGTTTAATTGCCACTACCTTACAGTCCGGGCAGGCCATTTTTCACCCTATTATCTCCTACATTTTTCTCCCGAGGAATTCGAAGGAAAAAAAGGCTAACCCCTGTTTCGGTGAACGCGGACGAGATAAGATTCCATCGATTAATTCCATCTTCTATGCCGGGGCTTTCCCCCGCTCGGCCTTGGACGAAAAAAAAAGGCCGGTATAATTGACGCGGAATAAAGGCGCAGTTAACTAAGGCGGTGCCTCGAGAGAGATTTTTAAAGGCTAGGCTCCGGCGCGGGCGCTCAGGGACGGCCGTTCAAAATTAATTCGTAAAAATGCCCCTTAATACTTTTCACTCGGTGAAAAGGCTTTTATTGGACAATCAAGGGAGATTGCGAATATATATATCGAGCCCTGGTTGCCGAGTTGATGCGCGCGCTCGGCAGTGGGCCTCTCGTGACTTGGGCGGAATGGCAATATGTGCCAGGTGACGCACACAGGCGCGCGGACCCCCTTGCACGAGCGCGCGTGAGCCCGGGCTCGTGAGCCGCGCGTATCCCTCTCGCCAATATAAGTCCCTTTATTCTTATCTGGACTTTTTTCAACATTAATTAACTCGGCCGTGAGCTTATCGCTCTCGCGCGCACTCTACTCGCCCTGACGCTCGAGCGAAAGGGCCAGAGGAGGAGAGGAGCAGGGGCTGGGGCTGGGGGTGGGGGGGGGGGGGAAGGAGTCAAGGAGCCAAGGAGCCGAGCGCGGCCCGGCCGAGCCAAGGCCCGGCGGAAGGGGTCGGAGGAGGCCTCCTCGCTGGGCGGCAGAGATGCAGACGCCAGCGCACGTGCGTTATTCCTCTCGGCTTTCGGCCGACTGCGTGCGCGTACGTGAAACACGTACATGGGCGTATGTGCACGCGGCCCCGGTGCATGGACGCGCCCGGCACAGGAAATCGAGCGGCCCGCGATTCTTGCCCGGCACAATACCGCCTCGCGCGTACCTACTATATATACACGCGCTGCAGCTGGCCGCGATCCTCCGCCCTAATTAGCGCGCTGATTCATTTTTATACCCTTAATTGCGCCAATGCATCAGAGCGGCAGCTCGCGAGCGGAGACGCAGGAGGCGCTCGCCCGTGGAATTTTTCCCACGTGAGAACTGCATTAGTGAGGAAAAGTTGTGATTTAGAATCATTGGATGGGCGAATGAAGAAGTTAATTATGTACCGAGAGCCGTGCAGTTTTATTTACAGTTGCGCGGCTAAACCGCGTGTCGGCCGGGTAGACGCGCGCACCGCGGACGCCTGCCCGCGGAACTAGTACGCATCTCGGCCGCGTCTACTTATAAAGAAATGAATTTCCTTCTTTTGCCTGCCTCGCTTTTGAGCGACTGCCCTACAAAAAATCCCACTAATCGCCTTGCGCTTGCACTGTATTCTTCAGATTGAATATGTTAGTTCACTCAACGAAATCGCAGCCACGGTGCAATTAGGCTTGCCAATTTATTGATGCACGCCACAGTTCAAGCGTCCTTCAAACACCCATAAATAATATCCCGTCCGTAATCCGATTTAAGATCTTTCTAAATCAATTGAATAAGCTAAGTAAATCATTCGATTCGGAAAAGAGATTAAACGATTCTAGAACAGTTAAGTGGAATTAGTACCGTTCCGAATTACTCGAACCAATATACACTGCAATAGATTCTACGATCCGAATTCTTTCGGCTGTCTCGCTCTTCCGGATGATTACCGCTTCTAATACCAACAAATATTCCTTACCATTCAAATGGAAATAAAGTGGAACAATGCTCGAGAACGTGGACGAATTAAAATATCACGATACCAGTGGCATAAGGATCATGCACGCGACTAAATCACGCGAGCCTAGGGTTGATTCTTTCACGAAGGATAGCCCGCGAGACGTCGGACGAGCCACCGAGGCTTACGATCCGAGCGAATAAAAAAACCAACGGGACAAGCTTGAATCGCGCAGTAACAAGAGTCTATCGCGGGCGACTAATGCGCGTCAACGGTCCACAATCGGCATGATTCACGACGACTGTTTTTTTTTCATCAATCCGGCACACAAGGCGCGCGCCGCGCCGCGGCACTCATGCGGACTCGGACGTGAAATTTATCTCGCGGCGCGACTTCATCCTCGGAGCCGTTAGGCCTGGGTCGCGCTGCGGATAAGTCTCCCCGGGCCCCTCGTCGGCGTATGTACACCTTGCGCCTAGCTCGCCGGAGCCCTCGAAAGAAAAAAAAAGGGAAAAAAGGAGGAAAGCCCGGCGGAGAGGCACCCGAGCGCGAGCTTTGCCACGGCGCGCCGACTGCAATGCAAATAAAACGCGGGGTAACGGGTTCAAGTGCAATTAGCCCGAGTGTCAAAAGGACAGGTATTACCCGGCGGACATTCGCTCGTCTAACGGGACCCCGGGACGTCGAGCGCTCCGAGAGTCCAAGTACGTGTGCGCTCCCTCTCATGTGCCCATCTGCCTTACCCTGACAATAAAAATGGGTTTAATTGGACACGCCGCGGCCCGGCGACTGTTCGCGCGCTCTTTTCGCCCTTCGGGATTGCCGTCGCGCGCGCTCGGTAATCAAAACTTATCTCACCACGTTGCCAGGGAATTTAAACTTTGTCGGCTGAGCGTGTGAGAACTAACGAATTTCTTGCCACTACACTCGCTTATCAGCGATACCTCGGCGCTCCTGCAATTACAGTATTACCTTTTTTAAGAATATCATAATTTACTGTTTTCGTTTTTGCCTTTATTAGATTAATATGTTTATGCAAATTAAATAAAGACCTACATTGCGCATAACATTTATTTTATAAGTCAAACTCCATAGAAGGATTTCGAAAAATAACGAACCCGCGGAAGAAGGTAGAAGTACTTGACTTCGATAACATAATAGTGCAGTTCGAACAATTTCAAATACAAAATGAGTACTTCTACTTCCTCATAGAAGCTGAAGGATTCACGATATCAGCAAATCCAACAGTAGCAGTAGAATTTGGAATGTGTCACGAGGGCTCGAGATAATCAAGTTGGTAGACAGAAGCGAGTAGTCAAACGACGCGTGTTAAATTATCGGAGGCGCCTCTTCCTATTTTTTAGGGAATTACAATTACAAGGATTCACTTTTAGACATGGAAAAATAATCGTTCGGCACTAGGATTAGTATAAAACGATAGTATGCACAGATATATACTATAGTAATTTCCATTACGTGCTGAAAAGATTTATTAAGCGTTCGACCAGGTATAATTAAAGGATTAAGTGAAAAAAGTCTCGTCCAATGTATTACTATTAAGTAAAGCGACATCAAAGACATATGCGATTGCAGTATGAAGAGAAAATTGTCCAAAGAATAAAATGTCAAGTATATTAGGTGGTTTGCGTGCAGACGTTTGTGAACCGATACATATCGTTACTCCTTGATGAAAAAATATATACTGACCTTTATAGACGGTTTTTCTCGATATACTAATATATACACAATATGTTTAATAAAATAATGATACTGTGCAGACTCTCTGTACAAATAAATACATAGTATTATAATTTCCAGAACAAGAAAGTAATAAACGGTCAAAGGGATACTTTTACCTGGATTTACGGACAGCACAAATAGTCCAACGATTGTCAACTGTAATTTCAGTCCATCACAGACATTCAAGCACGCCACATCGATTTATATTTATTGATTAAATAACAGCAAACGTTTATAAGAAACTCATATTAAGGAAAAATAATGAAAGTAAAAATGGCTCAAAGTGTAAGTTCAAAATATACAATGGAAACATTCAGCAACAAGAACTACCCAATTTGGAGCTAGAAGATGTTAATGTTGCTAAAAAAGAACGAGTATGGGAAGTGATTCAATTAGATCTACCGACTCCAGTAGATACAGATATGAAAGGTATAGACGAACAAGTCCTCTCACCTGTAGTATTAAATATAGAAAATGGTCTGTTTGGTCATATTCGTAGTACTGTAAGTGCAAAAGAAGCTTGAAATCATCTAAAATAGTATTATTAAAAAAGTATTGTTAAAAAAGATACAGACTACAATTTTGTTTGTAAATTTGCCAAGTTCATTAAATTCGTAAATCTTGATAATTGAAAATACTCCATGAAAGAAATAAAAAAATACAGTGCCAGAGAATTGCAATGAAAGAAACTTGTCTTTTTTTGTAATAAACGAGCACTTATAATTGGAATGTCGAAAATTCGCTAAATAGTACAAACAACAAAATGTGAGTAATTCTGCAAATGTAGTAAATGAATCTTGATTTGTGTAATATAGTGTCGCATGAAGTTATCGCATTGTGCCTAATAATATAAAATAGTATCGAAGAAATCGTGAGAAATTGTAAAAGCATTAATCCGTCTTCCAGATAAAGATATAGCAAAGGTTTTTGGTTTTGTATCAATAAAAGTTATAAAACTCTTGCCTAAAAACGTGCTCTAAGTACCGTAACTAGAATGTAAGTCTGTTAGTAAAGCAATTGACAAAAGACGGTTACAACACAAATTTTAGCAAATAAGAAACAATACGAGATAATTAAGAAAGAGATTATTAAAGTTATCATGTGCTTGTCGCTTGACCTATATGAATTTAGAATCCTCGAAGCATTTACAATGGCACATCTTAAACACAAAACCCTCTGCAAGCATTCGTGGCATAAGTGTTTCGAATATAGAAATATTGCTGCTATAGCATTTAGTGAAAAATAGTATGGTCACAGACATGAAGATTGAAGATTGCGGAATAAGCAATTTGTGTAAAAATTAAATAAAGGGAAGCAGACTAGGAAGCCTTCTCCACAGCACGCAGGTTAACATTTGATAGAGATGTACTTAATGCATAGATATGTCTACGGGCCAATAAATCCGCCCACTCCTCAGAATAAGAGATTTGTCCTAACTATCAATATGTGTACTTTTGAGTTTAATAAGAACTGCAACTTATCAACTCAATTACGGTTAGAGTAAATTTTAAACTTTTTTTTGTTTGTAAACTTTCCATTTACCTACATGTCTCTGGAACGGCTTTGTTAAAACTAGAAGTTGTAACGTCGACGTAGTACGAGACTGGTACGCCGAATCATTAAGGTACTCTAACGACTCCCCGGTCGCGCAATTGCGTCCCTCGCAAAGGTTTGTTTGCTGATAAGGTGGCCTCATTGTTGTTCACAACGGGTAGAGGAGATCTAGGATTCTAAAGGATTAACGTATTCTTGTGTATTTAACTCATTTTGCTTTAGTTGAATAATCTCTTCATTTTCAGCTTCTTAAACACCGTAATAAGAATTCATTAAATTGCAGCGCAGATTTTTGTCCTCTGAACACGCCAGACTAATCATTGATACTTGTGACGGTTTCTTTTCCTAAATATTTACTTTCTTTGAAAATTACTTCTTGCTCGAAATTATCCATGCTATCTTCATTGAAGTCTATGTCACTGCTTATGTAAATCTTATGCAATCTCTTTGTGAATCATTCACCTTAACTCACACGGTACTCAAAACAAACGTTTCATCTTTATCCGAATCGTTGTCGGTGTACTCCCAACCTCGTAAATCGGAATGACCCGTCTCCATCACTGCCTTAGTATCTTTAATAAAACTGTGCAATTCACCTGTCGAATTTACGCTAGTGTCACAGTTATCTACGTAATAGCTCTGTCCAGTTTAGTGATATTATTATATTTCCTAATTTCGCCTTCTATTGAACTTAATGCTTTTGCTAAATATAGATCCAGCACAATTTTTTCATTGTAGACTGCAGTCGGCCAATCGCCATCCCTTTATTATCTCTGAGGGCTGGGTCATTTTCCAGCCATGTCAATTTAATCTCATAGCGTCCTTTCGCTTTTGCGATGACATTGCGCAACAGATCTTCATATCGGGCTTTCTCCCGGTCTTGTTTTAATTGCTGCTCGGTCTCTCAGGTCTCTAATTTCTATAGCGTCCAGTGCCCATAGATGCTTGATAGCCGCTTCATTCACAAACAATGAAATAGCTAATGCAGCCATACTTATCTTCTCTTCCCTTTTTGTTGTGGGCACCTTCCCCATCAGCGTCCAGCAGCCATTGACACTGCGTCACTGTTGGCACACCTGTGCAAATGGTCCCCTGGTCCAGTACTTGAAACTTACATCAAGTGTGAGTGAGTAGTTCTTTTCGATTGATTTTCACCGAAAAGTAAATGTATCAAACTTTGCTCCCGTATTGGTTGACTATTCTGCGACGTTTTTCAAGATACATGAATTTTGGAATCCACTGTCGATCAATGCGCGAACGATTATCTGCAACACACTATTTCTTATCCTGACTCTCAATGTCGGCATGAACGCACTGAGCACACTGTTGGACACATTTAAATTATGTTCTTGATGCACGTTCACTGCGCTTGTCGTAGGCGGCGTTTTACTCTGCTTGCTCTTTTCGTCTTGAAAGCACATAATGTCCATATGATGACGGCCGCATTTTGAACATTTCACTTTAACGCAATAAGAACTAACACTATATGTCCAATTTTTAAACTATTGAAACAAGCTTTTCTTTTTTAGCTTTTTCCTTTTCCACGGAATACCTCATTTCAACACCTTTCATACATTTGCCGCTCTCGCATCCGTTTTTTTCACAAAAAATTCACTTTAATTCTTCCCCTTTGGTTAGGAGCATATTTGCACTCAGCAAATCCCTTCTTTCGAATAGAGGTTTCGACTTTTTTAATAATTAGTCCGAAACCTCCCCTTGCTATCGAAATGCGCTGTTCATTTTCCACGTCAGACTCGAAGAAGCTTATCAAATTGGACAATCGATCTTTATAGGTAATAATCTTCCATGCTCCCAACAGTTTTTCTGGCAATAAAGATTCAACTAATGAGAAGAGCATGGCCACGCATTTATCTGTAGTCATGCCGAGTGTGTCCAATGATCGTAAATGTGACTCCAATTTGTCGTACAATTTCGTGAGTTGCATTTGTTTAAGTGAAACCGTATTTTTCAATACTAATTCTAGCTCTCTCGCATACACTTACACTATTAACTCCTCGCGGCCAAACCTCTTTCTCAAACTTTCCACCGCTTTTTCGTAATTCCCACTCGTTGGTGGATAACTTTTTACGAGGTTATCAGCGCGCGAACCCAGAACCATAGCCTTTATTAAATACTGGAACTTGTCTTCAATATCCAGCTCATTATTCTCGTGAATCTTTTTGCATTTGCTCCGAAACAGGTAGAATCAGCGTCGCACTCCCATTCAAGGGAGATATCAAGGCATTAGGAAGATCACGAAAGCAAGGTTTATAACGTCTGAAATCGCTTTTCAAGAGAACCACAGAGTTAAAAAAAATATATAACTCAGTAATTGAATAGTACATAAATCTTGAACATTTAAAAGATACAGATAACGATGATAGCATATTTTTTACCGTATCATGTAGCAATTAAAGAAGCAAGTTTAACGCCTGAACTGCATGTTTTCGATGGTTCTGCGAAAACGAGCATAGGGTGTATATTTAGAATGTACGTGATCACTTTCTTTACAGAAAACAATATTCGAATGTATTGGAATTTTAAATAAGTATTTGTTTTTTAATTACAGTCACTTCTCATGTTGTATTATTACTTGTTTAGACTTTTCGGGCAGTCTAAAATCATAACCACCTTCATGTGCTATATTTTTATTATCGTTACAGTTAAAAATCTAGTAAGCTCAATTAAAATTTAGTCGTAGCAGCGAACCGCAAAGGATGGAAGTTTAGGCATATATTTTTTGTAATATTTAATAATATTAAACCCATAGTTGAAGCTACATATTTAGTAGATTTTGAAAGCTATTCAGTATTTAAATATGATTACGGACTAAATGTAACCTAACATCAACCGTAACTAAATGTAACCTAACTAACAATAAATGTACTTAAGAAAAACATAAAGTAATTAAAATCAATTTTTTCGAATTTTCGTTTCCTTCCTTATCTCATTTATAATATATTGACTGCGGTTTTTTTGTTCAAATGTATTCGAGCTGTAATGCTAAATAATACTAATTATAAATTAAAGTTTTATAATTAAACCATCAAAGATTTCAGAAAAAAATTATTTAATTTTGTTGTCATTAAATAAATAAATATCGACCACTTATATATCTTTGTTAATATCACAGATAATCTACAATATTATGCACGATTACGTAGATACATTGTTCAATTTAGCTTATAGATTATGCCTGCTCGTCAACTTTGTAAGGACGTGCACTCATTAAAATGTAATCTGATCCCGATCAAGCAATTAAAGGAGAACAAGTCGATTTTTCTTCTTGTTGAAACGAATTGCCTTAAGCAACGACTTATAGATGAATCTTTCACAGAATTCGAGTATAGATTACAAGTTGATAAAACAAGAATCAAACAACTTAGCTATTAATATTTATCCCATTTGTAGGAGTCAGTAATAGTGGAGAAAAGCATCTTTGAGTGTATATACCATAATCTAACAAGAATTATTGTACATAAATTAATGTGACCTTAATTGTAAATAAAGCTCTCGTCTTGCAGGAAAGCAATGATAACTAATCACATATACGTGTGTGGAGAGGGACGAAAATTATGAGACGAATAAAATAAAATTGAGGACGCGAGCATCGCATTCGCATCCCACTGTATGGGAGTTAAAGCATTAAAGCAGTCTCGCGCATTAATAATCGGAGAAACCTATCGCATCAATTAGAAAATTGGAAGTAATCGAAATGGCGGAGTCGATAATCGTTGGCTGCGCGCTAGCCAGCCAGTAAAAAGGGAGACTGCTTTGAGTCGCAAGAAGGAACCGCAGCGAGGAGGGCGAGAGAGGAAGAAAGAGAGAGGCAAGTACGAAACACGGAATCCCGAGGCAGGGCCAATGCATCACTGTTGCACTATCGCGGCGAGGCCATCGGCCGGCGATAAATCCCCCGAAAAGCGGACCGCCTCGGAAAAATGCCGCCTCGCGGGATTCTTTATCGAGCGCGCGGGCAGCTGAGCTCGCCCGGGTCGAATCGCACGACATCATTACGTAAAAGAGGGCTTATCGGACGCACGTGAAATTGAATAACGCGATCGGGCGCGCGGCCCTTGACAGAGCGCCCGCTATCACGCCAGCTATCAATTTGGCCGGTCGCTCGCGGGCCGCGGCGATATTTCACGCTCATCGGCGTCTGGCGTTATACATTATCGCTGCGGCTTTACGGTACCCGCGGTGGGCGGAGGAGGGCCGGCTCCCGCGGCAAGGACACTCGCACCGCAGTCGCCCCGATGCACTGTTGTGCGAACCGGCGCGGCAGAGGCGTCGTAATAAAGGCGTGTAGCCGGTGCAGCGCCGCGGGCGAGTACTTCCTCGAAATCCCCGGCGGCCTTTATTCCCACCACTGGTCGCCGGCTAATGGCGCCCGGACGATTCACTTGATCTAATGCGATGTTGCAAGCATGGGAGGCTAATTGGTGGCGTTTTGTACCTCGAGAATCCGACCGATTGCCTCGGCTGTTTATTTTATTCGCGCGCACGATACCACTTGTACAATGTATCATTACGTGGTGCGTATCGTAAACGCCGCTCGCAGCTATTTCTTTTATATGCGCGCATTTTCTGAATCTTGCCACTTTCTTAGCTGTCCTTGAACAAGTCTGTTTTTGACCGGCATCCTACGCGCGCGATACAATTTTGAGGCGAATGCCGGTCCAGAAAAATGTCCGACTGCGCCGCGGGCAAATCAAGCTTTTGTTCCGAGAAGCGGTTAGAAAATGTAAATTGTTAAACATAATCAGCGGAGTGTGCGTAAGCCACGCTCGAGAGCGGCATTTAGCAGGTAAAAGTTGGAAAAGGTAAAAAGGAGGAAGGCCAGAAGGAGAACAGGAGCGCGGGAGATATTGCGTAAGAGAAGTATGCTAAGAGGGCAGGTAACCGAATTGCACCGGGGCCGGGGGCATCGTTCGCAGAAGGAAGTGGGCTTAAAAGCGACGTAATAACAAGGGGGAGTGATCGGTGAAAAGCAAGGGACCGCCGAGGGCTAAAGCGCGGAGCGCGGGCGGATCGACGGGTCATGCGCTAAGTATATAGAGGGGCGGCCGGGCCCCGGGGCTCCCTCCGCCTACCTGGGCGCCCGGCGCGGCAGAGGGCGTGGGAGGGGCCGGCCGAGTGGCGGCCGAGTCCCGGGGCAAGGACACGCGCCTCGGACAGTTCCGGGGTGAGGGCCGCGAGCGCGGGCACGTAAGTAGCCGCTCGTAGCCGCTCGCCCGGGGCCCGGGGCCGCGTAAAAAATGCGCGCACGCGCGCGTTATTGATGCCCTCGGAGGCAGGCGCGCGCCTCGGCAGCGGCCGGGCAGGTAAGCGGCAACCGGGCACAGGTGGAATACCTCCGGAGCGGCCCCCACTCCCGGCGGACGGAAGGATGCAGCGGCCGAGCGCGGCCCAGGCGGCTCGCGTGCGCTCCCGGCGCCGACGCGCCCGCACATATATATCGGGCCCCGGCGATCTCAATTCATTAATTATTCTAATAAATGTACGCGAGTCGCCGGGGGAATATCTCGGGGGCCCGGGGCCCGGGGTCGCTTCGACGCGCGCCGCCAGCCTCCTCCTGGGGCTCCTTTTGCAGGGCCCGATTTTTCCCCGCGCGCAGCTGCCGGCGCTTGATTGGCAAGCCACGAGCGCGGATATAAATGAGGGAGCCGCGCGCGGCGCGGCCCTCGCCGCGCGAGGGATTAACGAACCCGCGCGCCCCCTGGCGCCCGCGGCGCGGCTTTTTCGAGACGCGCCCGGGGCGTCGCGGCCCGATCGATGATTCACGCGCGCCCCCAGCCGATCGCCGCGGATTTTTCGGAGCGCCGGCATGCCGAGCGCGGCTGCGCGGCTCCCCGGCCGATCGGCCGCGACAGGGCGCTAATGGGATGCCCTCCCCCCGGCCGCGCTAATCTACCGAGAGATTGTTCCTCCCGGGCAAAAAGTTTGCGGAATTCGCAATAGGCGGCGTGGCGGGAGGGCACAGGGGACCTCGCGCCGATCGAGCCGTTTGATTGCACTTGGGCCGCTGCTGCGAGGATGCCGGCGCCGCGGAAAGCGCCGGGGGCCATTTTTCCCGGGGTTTTTCCCCCGGAGGAGGGTCGCGGGCCCTCGATGGGTTTGTTTTCCCGCGGCGGCGAGCGCCCGAGCCGGCATCGAGTCCGGCGCACTGACGTCCACGCTAATTATGCATGACTCAACTCGGACTAATTGAGCTCGCTAATTAAAGCGGCGGGATTCCTTTGGCCGTGGAGCGGCCGCGGCCCCGTGCCCGAGGACGGCCGGCGCGCAGAAAACGAGCGGCGCAGGTAGGTGCGCGCGGACGCTCGCTCGGCCGGCGGCCGATAAACTTTGAACCGGGCGTCGCGAGAGCGGAAAGTGGCGCGCGGCCCGCGTGGCCTCCTTCGGGGACAAGAAGAGTCGGAGGCGCGCCGGCGCTCGGCCGCGGGGGGTTCCCCTGATTAAGGCGGCGGGCGGCGGGGCGGCGGGGCGGCGGGGCGGCGGGCGGCAGGGACGCAGAGGTCGGGGGGTCGGCGGCGGTCGGCGCACACACGGCCCGCGGCGGCTTTATCCTCGCGGCGGCGCTCGCGGGCCGAGCGTAGGGCGGTGGGCGGGAGGCAGGGAGCCGCTCAACCTGTTCCCTAGGGAGTTCCTTGACCCTCGGGGGGAGGCGCGCCGGCGGTCGCGCGGAGAGCCGAGCGCCCGCAGCATCTCCGCACGCGAGCCATGGCCCAGTGGCTCTCGGCCGCGCGCCGCCGCCGCCAGCGGCGCTCAAGGGCGAGCCCCCGGCGATCGGCCCGGCCCGCCGATATACACTGTCGCGCCGCGGGAATTTTCGAGCGCCCGCTTCCCCGGAGCCTGTTTTAATTGGAATCCCGGGAACCTCGGGCCCGCCGCCCACGGCCCGATTACCGGCTGCGCGTCGCCCCCCGAGATTCGCGCGTTCCTCGAGCGCCCGGCCAAATACCTCTCGGGGAGGGATCGGGACGGATCGGCAGGCGCATCTGCCGATTAGACCGGCGGACTCTCCGATACTTTCCCCTGGCCCCACGGCCGGGGACTCGGTCCGCGATCCCATGGACCCGCGAGGACAAGGAGCAACGAGTGCGTAAAAAGAGCGAGCGCGTTAAAAGCGCGGGCCGGTTTGCCGCGGGCGATCGATCGGCGCGCCCGAGTGAAATCAATCCGGCCGATCCGATTGCCGGTGAATAAATGACGCCGCTAAGCGGCCTTAATAAAGTGTACCTAACTGTTTCGCGGTGGCCCTGGGGCCGAGCGGGGCCCCGGCCACTCCGGGGACGTCCCGTAAATCGCCGGGGATTTTTAACCGGACCCAGCGAACAATTATGGAAATGCCGATACAATGGGGAGGCGCGTGCCTCGGGAATCCCAATTTGCCCCCGTCGCAAGGGATTACCGGCCGGTCGAGCGATCCAATTGCCGTACGTTTTAATCGAGCGGAGAGTCCTCTGAATATTCCGATGAGCGGCCCGCGGCCGGCGAAGAAGACGTTAATTAAAAAAGCTCGGGGTGGGGGCGCGGGCGGCGCGGGCGGGGCAAAAAGCGGGCAGCGGCGCGCCGGCAATTTGCACGGGAGGGTCGCGCGGGCGTCCCCACCGCCGATGAATAATGGATCGGGCCGCGCGGGCCTGTCGCGTGTGCCCCGTGATTACGCGCCCGCGGCGCCGCTTCCCGCGGACAGCGGCCGAATCCGGGCGCGCGGCCCACTTGCGGGGAGATCGATCGGGAGCGCCTCGGCCCCGCCCTTCCGTATACGCTCGTCAAATTAAAATTTACATGCGCGCCGGGCGGCTTTTGCGCGCGCCGCCGGCCGCTCGCCGAGAGAGATATTGTGCGCTTTCGGGTGATCGAGTGCGCCCCGGCCTCCGCCCGGGGGCTTTTTAATTGCCGGCGTGGCGGGATACACGGCCCCGGGACGTCCCTTGTCGTCCCCCGCCGATTCCCGCATATTGTGCGTATTCCGAGGGCGCTCCCGTCCCTCGGAACGCGGCCGCGTTAATCTCCGAACAGGAGATGCCGCCGCGCGAGCCCGCGGCCCCTAACATATCCCCGGTCCCCGTGACGTTGCCCAAGCCGCTCCGGATAATTGGCCGATCCTTAAGTGTTTAATGCAAATGAGCAATTTGGCCAATTGAACGGGCCTTGGGCAATAATGATTTCTCGAAAAGGCTCATTAGGCCTACAGGTTGCGGCTCCCGAGCGGTGAAAAGCGCGGCCGGCGCGCAACCTGTAAGTAAATGGAAGATACAGTGCAAAGCCGGAGGGCCACCGCCACACTTTTCGCATTACACGTCACTCGGGCCAAGCAGCCCGGGACGATCGTCATTAAAATAATGCGAGCGCAAAGTGCCCCATCGGTGGGCGCGCGCGCGCGCGCCCGAGGGAAACGCGAGGCGACAAGTGGCTGCCGGCCGCGGGCTATCGCTGACCGGGCCGCGGCGACCCGGAGGCCAATCAAAACGGCGCCGGCGCCGGCGTCTTCGGAGGCGCTCGCTCGCCGGGCCCGCGAGCCAGCAGCGCGGCCTGCGTCCGCGCCACTCTACGTACACATCGTGCAATGGGCCTCTGGAGAACGGTAGAAAGGCTCCTTGCTCGCGTCTCCGAGCCCCGGTGCACCGAGAATGCATGAAAGGCCGAGGTGGCAGGGGGCCGCCAGGCCGCCGCGCACGTATGATGCGCGCATAAGCGAGTCGCCTTTCTCTCTTTCTCACTGCGGGCGCCCCCGTCCTTGCGCACATGCCCCCTCCCCTGACCCGGCCGTTTTTTTTTCTCCTCCTCGCGATGGCTATTTCAAATTTAATTAGCGCGCGCGCGCGCGCGGGAGAGAGAATTTTAATCGGCTCTTTTAATTTGGGAGCGGTGCCGGTCGCCGAATTTTCTCACGTGCACCGGCCGGCCGATTTGCATTCGGCTCCGCGGCCTCCCCGAAAGTTTAATTGTGTCGGGGGCCGAGCCCGGAGACGGGGCGCAGGAGTTACGCAAGCCGGTCTCTCGAAGCCGATATTCGGCCCCCGGGAGGAGCGATGTCGCTTGTATCAGCCGCTCTTGTCGGTGCTTCCTGTTTCGGATCGGCCGGCTCCCTTGCTATCGGCCCCGCGGTCTCTAACGGCTCGAGGCCCGCGAGCTCGGCTCTGTATTTATAGAATTATCGTCCTAGGCAACTCATGCGTATATAAATATACAGGAATGCCCGAATTCCGGGCGCGGATGCTCGCGACGTGCAGCGGCCCACTTGCCAAAAGCCCAGTTTGCAGACTGCAGGAGCCCGCAGCGGGGACAAAGAGGGGAACACGTGCTCGGGGGAACAAGGGGTTAACTGGGTCGGCGATCGTGGCGATCGGGGCGGTCGGGGCGTCGCGGAGCACAGGTCGTAGGCGGAAAGCGGCGGGTGCACGGAGGAGGAGAAGGAGGGCCGCCGGCCCGAAATTAGCGGGCCGAAGTGCCCCGGGCGGCGCTGGACGGCTTCCAAGTTGGCTCCCTACGGCGGCTTCGGTCCCGCGGTCCCGGCGCTCGCATCTCTGGATCGTCGTGGAGCGGGCGGCGCGGGGGAAAGGCAGAGCGGCTCGGCGGGCGGGCGCGCGGGCGGGAGGTCGCCGGGAGGAGCGGCGGCGGCGGCGGCGGCGGCGGCGGCGGGGCCCCGGGGGGCGGGGCGGGGCGCGGGGGGGGCCGGGGAGCGGGGCCGAGCGGGGGGAGCCGGCGGCGGGGGGACGCCGCGAGCCCGCGGGCCGAGGCTCGGCGGCGGCGGCTGCGGCGGCGGCGGCGGCGGCGGCGGCTCGGGCGCTCGAGGCTCCGAGGTCGGGCGGCTCAGTCTCCCCCGAGCCAGCGCCTCGGCCGCAGCTAGGACGCGTCGCTCGGCCCTCTCGGCCCACTCGGCAGTGCCAGGCAGCCCCCAGGGGCTCAGCGAGCAGGAGGCGAGCGCCGGCGACGGCCTCCCGGGATGCCCCCCGCGCGCCCGCGACCCGCGTAGCCCCGCAGCAGCAGGAGCGCAGCCGTGGCCCCAGGTCCAGCCCCAGGTCGCGGGGCACCTGTTGCGCGCGCCGGCCCGCCCCGCCCAGTGTCCCAGTGCTGGCAGTGCTGGATTATCAGTGAAGTGCCGCGAGCGAGGCCCAGTGCCCGGAGCCGCCCGCCGACCTGTGGTGATCCCCCGCGGCGCGCCTCGACAGTGATCCCAGTGACCGCGAGCTGTGGGTGCGCGCCCCCCGGGCCCCGGCCCCGGCCCCCGAGGCCCCCCCGGCCCCCCAGGCCCCCCGACGACGAGTGATGCGGTAGTCGCGGCCTACCCGAGGGAAGCCATGAGGGCGGCAGCCACCTACGTCCTGCTTCTCGCCCACCTCATACAGGTACGAGCCCGCCCCTCACAGGTGCACCCGCGAGGCCCTAGACGGCGCAGCATCCGCGCGGATGTCACGGGCTGCGGCCCTCGGCGCGCATAAGGCGGCCTTTATAGCTCCAGGCTGGGAATAGGTTCGCGGCTCGCCGCCCGCCGCCCGCCGCCGTATGCCGCCGGGCTATTTTGGTTGGCCGCGGCGCGCTTGACAGAAGCGGCTATGGGCTTTGGCGCTTGGGTGACATCGCGCGCCCGGCTCCCGCGTCTCATCTCGCGCACTCGTACGTGCACGTAGCTCGAGGGGGACGAGCGCCGTCCGGAGTACCGCAGTCCTTTCTCCCGCGAGCGCACGTCCGCGTCGTCCGGCTTTCCGGCCCGTCCGCCGCGCGCGTGCATGCATGTGCGCGATTACCGCCGGCGGATCATTCCGCCTCCTCGGGGAAATAGCCGGGGAAATTAGTGGGCGCGCGGATATTGTTTCGCCCGCACTTACACCGCGGCCCGAGGGCCCCGGCCGCGGGCGGATAAACGCCCGGCGATAAGGAACTTGGCCTTTGTTCGCCCGAGGCGGTCGCGTGCCCCCGCCGTTCCCGCCGTTCCCGAGCCCGCGCGGCACTCGATTATATACGTGGGTGCGCGCGCGCCCTCCCGCTCTGATTGTTTGTTTACCGGGAGCATTAGCGCCTCGGCCCGGCCCTCCCTTTCCGCCACTGCCGCCACTGCCGCCACTGCCCCGGGCACCGACGTGCCATCCTATCGCCTCCTTTCTTTTGACGTCTTAATGAGCCCCGGTTTCATCCTTTTACTGCCGCGGACCTGCCTACTCTTCCTGCTTCAATCTGCACTGGACCGTGAAAGCGTTTATCGCGACTTTGAAACTTCAATGCTAGTGCACTCAAAGACTAGATGTAATAAAACTGACGAATGGCCGTTTTTAAAACTATACTGTATTGCCTGCTTTCGGTACGGAGTCTATGAACTTTTTCGCAAACTTTTTATTATGAGAATATACCGGGTATTAACATACTTTTAGATAATGAGCAAGTATAAAAATACGCCTGCGATGCTTCCTATTCACACGATGCGTCTCTATAAAGCGCATTACGCGAGTCTCCCCTTATTAGATCGATTGATAAATCTTGATTCGATTAAGCCCCATAAAGCCGATATTAAAGTAAACGTTCGGTTTAAAGGCGCTTATAAGGTTGGGAACGATTAAAGTAGGCACCCAGGATTTGTCATGTGATAGTAGTGGTTGCCTGGAGCGCAATTACCGCGAGTGGAAAAATGTCGGAGGTTATAGCTGAAAGGTAGGTGCAGGTGGCAGGGTGTAAAGTAAAGTACCCCTTGTTAATTAATTTTCCGGGAATCGTCGCAAATATAAAGTCCTTTATCAGCGCGGCATAAATCATGAGATTTAAAAGGCGACGGGGGAGCAGCTTTAGTCACGAATGTCCCGGGAGGCCTCGGCGGCGGCGGGGCATTAATTTGGATATAACCTCCGCATAAATTCCCCGGAGGCTTTTAAATTAGCGGCCTTCCGCCGAGATCCACATAGACAGGGGCGATTAAATCAAACAATTACCGCATCGGGCCTCTGGAGGGGAGCCGGCGCGAGATCTGCCGGGGCGCTTTTACGAGGAAGCTCGGGCTCGCTGGCTCGCTTGGCTCGCGGGCCGGCCCACAAAGGCCGCGGCGACGCGATAAATCAGCGGGAGGCGCGCGGGCAGCATAGGGCCGCGCGGGCTTTCCCAGGCGCGGCCGGCGCGCTCCATAATGCAAGCGGCCCGATCGACGACACCTGCGTTGCCCAAGATAAATCCGCGCGCGGCGCTTTTTTTTCCCCCCCCCGAGAGGCACCGCCGCGGCGTTTTCTTGCGGCGCACGCACCGACGCGACCGCGCGAGGCCGGCAGCCCCGAGGAGTCGTGCTCCTGCGCGCACAACAAAGAGTCGGATCCCAGGGGCCCGGCCCCCGGCCCGGCGCATTCCGCGCGCCCACTTTTCGGCCGGTTTTCCTTTCGGCCGGGCCGGCCCACCCACCGGAAGCCCGTGCCCTTCGCCGGGGAATCCTAATTATGCGCGCCGAGGCTCCCCGGTTAACTGCGATTTGCTATACGGCTCGGGAGCTTTTTCTCCCGGGAATTGCCTTTAGCGGCCTTCCCGCTATACGCGAGTAGGAGCCCGCGCTCGCGCGCTGCCCATTACAGCCTCGCTCTCCGGCCGCCTTCAAAAGTCCAAGGAGAAGACGGTCGCGCGCGGGGTCGAACGGGAAAGCCGGGCTAACCTACAAATCTTCCCCCGGCGACGAGCCGCGGTCGCAGCGGCAGTAAACCGATTTTCACCCGGGACTTTATGAATTCGTGTAGATTAGTTGGAATGACATGTCAACGGCCGTTATAAACCTCGATGGCCATCGGCGAGGCCATCAAGGCGTCGGTCGACGGCTCGGCGCGAGGGAGCGAAATCGGCCGTAAAATCGGTTTGTTGGGAGTTGCCGCGCGGCGCGTGTACATAAACGCGCGAGTAATTCCCAGAGCCCGGGGCGCGCACTCAATGCCCACGGAATATAAAGTGGCCAAGGCGGTACAAAGTTTAAGGGGCGAAATAATCGCTGTTATCGGCGCGGATCGGCCGGGCGCGCACACATGCGAGCCTCGTGCGTCCCATCGGACGCTGCACTCGCTCCGCCCGGGGGGATTAGCATAGAGCCGGGGGGAGGCGAATCGAGGCGAGCTCGAATGAATGGAGGGCCGCCGCGCCGCTCGGACGCTCAATGAGCTGTGAGAAAGGTCTCGCGGGCGTTAATCGACTGCCGGCGTTGCGCATCCCCGATTATCCGCCGCGCGGGCGCACAAAGCCCGCTACGCCGGCCCCGGCGCACCGTCGCCCCGGATTCGGCGGCCTCCTCCCCGGCGCCTATTCCAGGCTGTGCGCGAATAGCTCGGCCTCGCGCGGTCACCCGCGCATTCATACATGTATTCATAATGCCGAGCGCAGTTTGAGCCGGTGGGGGAGAAAAAAATGCTAATTGGCCGACAGCGACTGGCCCGAGGGAACGCGAGGTTTTACCTTAATGAGATGTTATCAAATGAAGATTAATCGGGCGCGGCGAGCGAGTTAATGGCCGGCGACGAAAATCCTCCGAGGGAATATTACGCGGGCGCAGATTAGCGAGAAGCGCCGAGTTGCTACCGCATCGCGCATCTGTCGCCGGGAAAAAACAGGGTCTCGGGGCGGATTTAATTAAAGGGGGCCGGGGTTAGCCTGGGACGGGCTTTTTTCCGGGCCCTAATCGCGGCGACGGCGACCCTGAGAATTACCCGCGGGCCGCCCGCGTTATATCGTTGGAAAAAAAAAATATCGTCTTGTTTCTCCAAATAAAGCGGCTCGTTACGAGTGGGAAGGACTCGGGGGCGCGCGACGCAGCTCCCTCATGAATATTCCCGCGCGGCGGGCGCAATTAAGCCGAAAAGAAAAAAGCCGCCGGGGATTAAGTAGGAGGGCGTCATCCGGTGGCCCGTGCGACTTGGGCGGGGCCCCCGCCCGTGGAATAATGGAGAGGTTAGCCGCGGCGCGATGCGCCAAAGGCCGCCGCGGCCGCGTTCTTTCATCCGCAATTAGAGGCGGCGGCGCGGGGCCCGGGGTGGGGCCTCTTTCAATTGCCCCCGGCCCCCGTCCCGTTATAAGCACGTGGCGAAAACTTGCGGCCGGCGGCTTTTTCCCCGGGTTGTCCCCGCGTCCCCGGGGCCGGGGTCTTTTTTTTTCGGCGCGGCGACCTCCTTTGCCGGCGGCGCTCTTCTCCTTTTTTTTCCCTCCCCCTTTCCGGCATTTTCACCGCAAGAATTCGGTAGTAAAAGAGCGGCGGCGCGCATCGGCCCGGGCAGCCCCGGTTTTTCGAGCGCGCGCCGCTCGCGTGCACACGGTACTTTTATGCCCCGCGGCGATTGCTTTTATTATTCAAACGGCGGGGATCGCGGGGGCTCGGGCGGCGGCGCGGGTCGCCGGGGGCCGCCGGGGGCCGCCGCGGGCCCTTATCGCCGGCGGGCCGCTCCGCGCGGACTCGCACGCACCCGCGGGCGCCGAGGAGCGGCCAACTTCCGCGGGGCCGATCATCGCCGAGGGCCGGGGAGCGGGGCGCGACTATTAAGCGGGCAAATTGCAGGATGCCCCGGGCAATTATCGGCCGGGGGCCCGTTAAAGTAGCCGAGCGGCAGGCCGTTCGGAAGAAGCAGATTCATCTGGGCGATCCCGGGAGTTGGCCCGAGGCCACCGCAGCTCCCTGCCTCGGCTCTTGCCTTTTTTTCCGCTCTATTTGCCCGGGGCCGCGCGGACCTTTCCGGGAACGGATCGCCCGGCCGAACTCGGCCGATCATCGCCGGCCGATCATCGCCGCCCGGAGGCCCTGCGTGCACTCGCCGGAAAACTGGCCCTCCCGACCAGCCGAGCAGCCCGTGTATCGACCGGGCGACTCGCCCGGGGGCGGCCGCGTTAACGACCCATTGCAATTGTGTCGTGCCGCCCGGGGACCGCGGCTCCAAAGCGATGAGCGCGCGATTTCTCAACGTCCGCGGCGCGCCCGGCTCGATATCGAATCCCGGCTTGATTAATGAAAATCTGCATACGCCGGCCGCGATACATTTTATTTTGTCAACTCGATTACAAGAAATAAACCGTTGGCCTGTGACGTTGATGAATCACGCGAGCGCGCCAAGTGATTCGGAAAGTAAATAATAAACGCGCTCCGAGGAATTCTCCCATGTGGTGGCGTGCGTCGGGCTGCAGGCCGCGCGTAAAAAGCCAGGGGAGTCGCCGTCGCGGATTGTCTTATTTTCGTCTCGGCGGGACGGGCGCTTATGCCCCGCCGTGGCAATCTCTTTTGTCGACGCAAACAAGGCGCAAAGTCGAACGGCTCCTCGAGTGTGTATCCGCCGCGCGGACAAAGCCAATCTATTTGTAACAAAGCGGCTCTTTGAGCCTCGGCCCGACGACAAGTTAAACGAGGGCCGCGGACCGCCGGGGAAAAAGAAGCCGCTCCTCGCGGGGCGAGCGCTCGCGGAATACTTTCCCATGCAGTTTTATATCGAGCGGGCGTCCCCCCATTCATCCGGTCGATCCGGCAGCCGAGCGATCGCCCGGACAATTCATCATAAACCAGTTGGCCGGCGGCTCGGCTTACCCCGGCAGTTTAATTACCCGGGAGATCGGCCGGGGCCGGGCTCCTCGCCCCCTCGGCGGCATCGCTCGGCGGCGCGCGGGACCGCCGCCACCGCCGCCGCCGCCGCGGGGAAAGAAAAGCTCGGGCGAGCTCGCGTAGCGCAGGAAGCGGGTAACGGAAATGCGCGCGTGCGCCGAGGCCCGATTGAATTACGGCCTGACCCCGCGCCCAAAGAAGCCTGCCCGCGCGATGATTGCGCCCGGCTCGGCCGCGGCCGGAAAAACCGGGGCCGGCCGTCGCGGTTTTGCCCGCGGGAGAAATACGACGCCGCGCGCTTATAACAAGCTTGTTTATGTGTTTGCTCTGCCGGGGGAAAAAGCCGGCCCGCGCGCCCCATTTGTTTACCGGGGGCGAGCGGCCGCTGCACGGGCGCGGGGGCTGCGACATTGGAAGTTTGCTCGATCGCGAGGGGCCGCATCGCAGCCCCTTACGTAACGACCGGCCGATCCGCGCGGCAAGAAACCCGCGCTCCACCTGCAATTGCCGTTCCGCGTACCAAATCCATTATAGGGCATAAAACTTCTTGCCGGGACATCCTGGGCACGCGATGCCCCTCTGCCGCTCGCGGCGCTACGAATTCCTTACGTAAGACCCGCCGCCGTAATGCGACTCGCCCGTTCGATTGAGCGCCCCGACCTTTTTATGGATTTCCGTTGGCGAGGAGGCGCGCGCTTCCAGCGACACGAGCCCGTCGGCCGACCCGCATCTGCCTTGTCGCGCGGGCCAGATGCCGAGGGAGAGGCGCAGTCACGAGCCGCGAGGGCCGCGTTGCGCAAGCGCCGCCCGCCGCCGATCCGCCGCGGATAAGCCCGGCTTCGCCTTCGATTCCACGGCGATCCCACTGGCGCTCGGCCGCCCCTCGCACGAGGTAAGCCCCGCGCCGGCCGAAAAATCCCCGGCTCGCACCGGGATACGCTCGCGGAAGGCCGGGGCGCGGGGCGCGGGCCGCTTTGCGCGATTTAGCGTTAATTAGCCGGGCTCGGCGCGCGGATTACGTGGGGGCAAAAAGCCGCGCGTTCCCAGCGGCGCGCGCGTCGGGGGAGTCGCGTAACGCTTTCGCCGGGGCGGGCCGAGTGGCCCGGGAGCCGCGCGAGCCTTCCGCCTGGCTAATGGCCGGCCGGGCGGCTAATAGGAAAAGCCCGGCGCATCCCCGCGGCCGGCGCGATTAGCCGATTTCCGCGGGCCGCCGAGCGTGCGAATCGGCTGCCCGGCTTACGCCTTGGCCCGCGCTCGATTTACTGCCTTTAACGGTTCGTTGTTATTGCGCGGGATGCGCGAGTGAGTGATTTTTATACGCGATTGTAAATTAAGTCGCCGCGCACGTCAGGAGCGGCTGATGAACGCCAAGCGGCCCGGCGGCCGCGCGCTGTAATCATCGTAAATATAGAGAAACTGCGCCGGAGAGCGAGCGAGCGAGCGAGCGCCCGGGAGGGGAGGAGGAAAAAAAAAAGGAAAAAAGGCCACTCTGCCCGGCCGTTATTTCATCGGCCGTCCGGGCTTTTCATCGCCGGCGCGATATGGAAAGCTGCGCGCGAGCCCTGCCCAAAAGTGCCCGCGGGGTGATCGGCCGCGGCGGCCGAGGTTTTTCCCGGAGGCCGGCCGGGCCGAGGGGATCGGCGAGGGGATCGGGGCCGGGCCGGGCATTAAATTCTTCCCCCGATAAGGATCGCTCGTTCGCCGGTCTTTAGGGCCGCGGCATAAAGGCTTGACAAGCCGGGGCGCAGCCCGGGCCCCGCTCTTCCTCCCTCCATCATCATTATCCTCGGCGTCATCGTCGTCGCGGCCGCGCTCCGGCCGCGTCCAATTACCCGGCGGCCGGCCGCATCAGGTGGCCCCCGCGAGGTTGTTAGCCCCGCGCGCTCTCTCGCTCCGCGGCCTGGCGGGAAAAGCCGCGCGAAAATCGGGAAAAGGAGAGAGCGCCGTCGCGCGCGCGCGCCCGGGTATTTATAAACGGCGCGCGGCCCTCGGCCGATGCATCGCGCGCCGGCCTCCTTTCCGCCGATCTCCCACTCGCGTTTCACTTTCCGTCGATATTTTCGCGGCAAATATTCTCCACTTGTAATTGCGGAGATATGTGGCGCATCGGTATTTCCGGCGCCATACGCCGGCGAAAGCCCCCGCGAGGCTCCCCGATTTTTATCATCGAGTTTATTAGCGCGCCCGCGAGCCAGTCCGTAACACAACGCCACGGACCCCGAGCGCGAGCCATTCCACGCGCGATTCCGAACTCTCTTCACCTTGGACTGTGCGCAGCGAGGGTTGATGGTAACGCGGCTTTCACCGCAGGCATTCGATCCGGCCGCTAACGATTTCCGATCGGCCGCGGCGGAGGACGTCCCGGGGGCGCTTCCGGGAGCCCCGGGGCGGCTGTTTGGGTCGCGTGGGCCGCTCGTGGGCGGGCCGGGCGCTTAGCCGGTCACGCGAGGCCGGCTCGCAGGGGCGCAGGTGCGTGCCGCAGCCTCTTCCCGCCGGGCTTCCGCGAAGGAGGCCGCGGCGAAAAAATGAGCGGTGGTACCCGCGGCCCTGCGAGCCGGGGCTTCCCACTCGTCGCCGGTCCCCGGGTACACGCCGAGGGGAGAGCCGCTCGCGTGCGCAAAGCGCCCGAGGGCCCCGGGCCCGCGCCACGCGCCCGCCCAAGGCTAATTGAGACGATTTTGCGCCGCGGCTCGCGCCTCCTTGCCGCGGGACAGGTGCGCCGGGGCCCTCGGCCCTCGGCCAAGTGTGTCACTTCTTGCCGGGCTCGGGCGCAGGCGCCTGCGCCTCCCCGGGTCCCGGCCGAGGCCCCGTCGCCGCCATTACCATGGCGTGCCTCCTCCGCCCGCGGCCCTCCGCCCCGAGCCCTGTTATTTCCCCTGGTTCCTAGAGTACACAATTACGCCGCTGGAATTGGAAGAGCGAGTTGGCTGCCATCTGTTATTATCAAAGTTACGGCCGCAAGATCGATAAGTAACTAAATTGCCTCGGCTATTCATTCGCCTAAATGTAACGACTCTCCCTCTCCGCTTCTTCCTCTCCGCGATTCGTTTTATTGGGCAAAAAAACATTATTGCACGGGCGAGCTCCTCTAATGATTATGGCCGCGCGCAATAGCCCAAATCTCCCTCGAATCTACTTTTATTCCGTCCCTTCGTGGTATTACCCTCTCAAAGGTACCTGCGCCATTGTTAAATACCCTTGATTAACTGCCTAATATGCCTTTTCGTCGCCATCTTTTATCCAATCCCCAATTAGTACTGCGCCACACGAAAACTTGGTTCTCGCGAATACGCGCATTCCCCTACTGATTAGTTTTTATTTAATCAACCCGTCAATCTCGCGCAGAAGGTGGTTTTGTCCACAACGTATGCTTGCATAGTTTCGACAGTCTCTGTTTGCAATCTCTCGGGAGTCGGTTAGCCTGACTGCCGGCGCTAAAGCTAGCCCCGCATAATTGTCGCGCGTCCATGGGAAGACGGCGAGGAGGACGCGGCTGCGGTCTGCCTACCATCCCGCCTGCGAGCAAGTGGCGCGCGTGCGTCTCTGCCCGCGCGAGCAATTAAAATGGACAAAAATGCCATTGCGCAACGCGGTAGCCGAGGCCCGCGGGCAGCGCACCTGCCGGCTTAATTCCCCGGGGCCGCGCGTATATCCGCCCCGTAAATTGCTAATTCTTGTTTACGCTGGCCGTGCGAGCGACACTCTCATGCATTTGAAACGCGCGCGCGGCTCGGCCGCGAAAGAAGCCGAGGGGAAAAAGGGAAAAAAGCCGGGGCCCGGAAAAAAGCCGGGCGAGCCGCGGCCGTTAATCACCCGGGGAAAATGGCCGCGCGCCGGCCGATCAATCACTGCCGGCCGCGGCGACAATTTGCGCTCATTGAATAATCCCGGTATCAATCTCGAAAAGCCCGGCGCGCGGCCCACGTGAACGGCGCGTTCTCAGGCGCGAGGTGGCTCATCGGCCGGCAAACTCCCCGATAAGCCCGAGCCCCGAGATTGGACATTGAGATTTATTCATGAGCCGGGCGGCCTACCCCGAGCGGCCCGCTAAGGGCATTTGCCCCGCGGCGCCAGGGCCGCCGGGCGACCAGCTCCTGCCGTGTTATTAGTGCGTAATGCGCGGCCCTCCTGCAAATTGCTCCCCTGCTCGCGCTGCTTTCTTTGACGCGCCGGGTGACAAACTCGCCGCGCGTCCGATTACCGCGGCTCCCGCGGCAACAAGTTAGCCAAACCCTCCCATACCTTGTCGCTCGCTCGCGCAATTTCATCAAAATTGCTCGTTAATATGTATATGAGAGTTTAGCCTCCGTTTACTCTCTTCGGGGTGGCTGCGCTCGCCCGGCAAATTGCCGCCTTAAACAACCTATTTTATTTACCGTCACTCGGGGCCATTTTTACCCAAGACCGATCGTCCAACGAGACTTTAACGCAACTTAATTAATTGAACCGCAAAAATTTCCAGGTAATTGGCAAAGAGATAAGTATTCTATGCAGGCAATCGCGTTACGCGCGCATCAAATATCACACTTTCGTCTTATGCAACTAATTACAGTTTACCTGAGTTAGTAGGTACTCTTTGCCTGCATCTACTGTTCTCTTATGCTGCTGTGCTCTTCCCATCATTTCATAGATTTAACGATTAGACTATTAGAATTCATGAATAAAAGAAAATTGCAACAGTTACTATATAATGTGCGCGTGCATCAGCTCTGATTTATTTACAGAGGGGAATACAATTTATCTTTCTAAGTATCTTCATTAACTTTTATTAACTCTAAACAAACATGAATTAAAATGCAGTCATCAATCCTAGATTTATTCATATATAGATCAATTTATTGAAGAATAAATTCACGATTTTGAGTAGTACTTGGCATACCAAAAGGGATGAAAATGTCCATAGATTCAGGCATATAGTGTAAAAACGTGAAAGATTGATAGCAAGCGATAAAAGTAAAATGAAAATGAGCACGTGCCCTCCTCACGAATCATATTCTTATTTCTTACTATATTTATTTGTTATTCAAACACATGAATGTCTATAACACCGTAATCTTTTATCACTTGAAACTGTTCAGTCGAGCAAGTGGTAAAGCCTCGCAAAGGACCATTGTCTAGCAAACAAATCAATGTACGCAAAGATGGAGGCAGGAGGTCGTAATCCTCGAGAGAGATTGTCATCTGGGGGGGCCGGTGAGCATTCGGTCGATAACGGACCTGCACGCATACCGCCAGGTAGAGAAAGCGGTCAGTGCGATAACGTCCAGCGAACAGAACTTCATTGTCGGTACAAGCTGTCGAGGCCTAGGGGCACCCTTAGCACCTCGCTAACGCGCGCCTTTTATACAAGTAATAGGCGGCTAGGTGCGCGCGTTAAGCGTAATGGGTTCGACGAGGTGCAATCGGCGGATAATCACTCGGGCGTCTAGTGTCGTCGTCGGGGCCTCGACGCACGCGACGATAATAGCATCGGCCGCGTCGGCCCGCGGGCCACTCATGTTTATATGCATGGGCTTTGCGAGCGGCCCGCGCCCGATATAGCCCTCGGGGCGCGAAAGGGCGGCGGGCGCCCTCTAATGGAATTGATTTGGAAGCCGGCGGCGCATATCGGCGCATCGGCCCGCGGCCGGTGAAAGTCGCCCGCGGGCCGCGATCGGCATTGCGCCATACTCGCGGTACGAGCAGCGGCGCCTAGTTTCACGCGCGGCGGATTATATAATTGAGCGGAGCGAGCGCCGGTGGCGATTAAATCGCGTGTGAGCAGATGGGCAGATTAGGCCATTATAATCACCGGGTCGGCCATAGGAAATTGTTACCCTGGCTAATTTAATAATGATACGGATTGGGGCCGTTTAAAGGCGCGCCCGGGCCCCGAGGACGACGAAGCGCCCGGGCCTCGCCGGGCTTTTTCGCCTAACGAGCCGAGCTTTCGCTTATTAAAATGTATAAGTTTTACCGAAGGGGGGGTCGCCTCCTTAATCTTATGCGGCCGGGGGCACGTCGGTGGCCGGCCAGGTAGAAGATGGCCCTTCCGGGGGCGCGGGGCGCGTCCCGCTTTCGGCCATGTTGCTCAATTTAAATAAAACATTGTAATTTGGGGCGGCGGGCCGGGTGGCCCCCGGGGCGCCGACTCGTCGCGCCCGCGAGCGCAATATTTGCGCCGGCCGTGCAATTTGGGCCGCGCGTGGCGCCGGATGCAAATAGCTCGCGACGCCCACTCGCGTGGCGCAGCCCCCGGGGCCACTGGGTGCTATATGCGGAAACCGGTAGCTCTGCCGTAAGCTTTTGATGCGCTATCGGGTTTCGGGCCGCGGGCACACGCCTCGCCGGAGCCTCGTGAAATCGATAGAGGGCCGCGGGTGACCCTTTCCACCGCGCCAAAGCCCCGGCCGCACAAAAGCCGACATGGATACGGCTTGCGCCCGCGAGGCCCGGCTTGCCCCACATATCGCTTTCGCAGGTAGCCCCGCGCCCGTCGTGCCGGGAGGAAGGCTTGAGCCGGGGCTATCTCCCGACAATGACTCATATTCGCAGGCCCGCCAAAGGCTCGGGGGGGAAAAGTCCCCGGTTTATTCGTCGCCGCTCAAGAAATTTAAAGGACCGCCCTGCCGTTTGTCCCGCCGCGGAGGGCCGAATCTCGAAGAATACTAGTCCATCTCGCCTTTCGTCGCTCGAGCACGTACACTCGTACATCTGCATTCTGATTATCCCGCGTATCTTTTCATATTTTTTTGTCCTCGCTGGGAAAGAAATTTTAATCGCGAGCCAAGCACTTGGCTCAGCAGATTATCCTCCAATGAATCTCAGTGCAATTAATTAGTTTATTTAAAGGATAAACGCTGATAGTCGTAGAGCCTTTTGTAGAATAGAAACAATTAGAGAAGTCTTTACAGAGAGATTTCCGACGGACTATATAAAAATAGACGTTAAGGAGATAATCGGTCATAGGAGAACCGTTATGATAACAATTCATCTTTAAGACGTTAAATCGTAGATTCGGCTCCGAGATTAACTGTACATCGGGGGAGACGCGGGGAGACGAGACAATGCGTAATAGACAAGGCGGTGAAGAAATCGAGTTGGGATCGAGAGACGGCGATGAATCCTCGTAAATAAAGACGCGGAAAGGAGAGGCTGGACGTCAATCGATCAGGCTCGCGGGCGCCCGAGCGATTTGAGGGGGCAGACGACTGACAAAGAGCCCGGGGGTTTTTTCCGTCGCTCCCGCAGCGCCGGGCTTTCCCGGCGCGCCCTGCACTACCGGCCGATTTCTCATCCCGTCGGGAGACGCGGGTCCCACTCGGGCCGGCGATCGGCCGGTCATCTCGGTGCACCGGTGCGGGCCCGGGGCGCGACCCGCGCCGGTCCACCTGCCGGGGGCGGCCAAGCTGCCGTATCAATGACCGCGGACGCGGCCAACAATGACGAATCGGAATAATGGGCTCGGCGGCCGGGGCGATTGGGCGGGCGCGCGGGGCGCGCGGGGCGCGATCGGCTTGCCGCGATAGCCGCGAATGATTTATCGCGCGCGCGCCGGCCCGGCGCTATCCTCCTTTTGCCCGGGCCCGATAATTATTCAAATTCCCCGGGGCCGGGGCGATCGATCAGGTTGGAGGCCGGGCGCGAGGTGTCGCGCGGGCGCTCGCCCACGTCGGCGCGCATACGCGAGCCCGGCCCGGGGAGCCTAGCCGGCGAATTCGGCCGCGGAGATTACGCGCGGCGCGCCGCCCGCGGGGAGGGGGTGGGAAAGGCTCGGCGCGCTCGCGGGGAAACAGGTTCGCGGGCAGAGAACCGGAACCCGGCGGCCGAGCGCCCCCTCGTCTCGTGCTCGCTCGCCCGTCATAATTCGCCTCGGAGCCGATCCCCCCGGCCGGCCCCCGGCTGCCCCCCGGCTGCCCCCCGGCGGCCCCCGACCGCCCCCCGCCGCCGCCGCCGCCCGCCCGGCCCGCCACGCTTGCTTTGCGCCTCGGAATGAGCCGGCCGGTCGCCGCCGCGGATGCGCCGCCGATCCACTGCGCGCCAACAGCCGCATAAATTTGAATTTCTTGCGATTGTCCCGCGGCCGGCTTTTTCCCCGCGGCCGCGGGCCTCGGGGGCGCCCGAGCCGCGCAATTGACGCGCCACCTCGGAAAAAGCCGATGCGATCTGTCTCGCTGGCTCCGAGCCCCCCGGCTTTTTCCAGCCCGCGGCGTCCCGCTCGACCGGCCCTGTCGCCGCCGGCTTTTTTCGCGCTCGCGCGCCCGGCCTTTTTCCCCGAGGCAACCAGCCCTGTCTCCGCCTTATTAATTTATTAAACAATATGAGGCCTGTCCGCGGGAGCTGACCTCGTGCCTCGGGCAAAAAGCCATTTAAATTTCTGTCTCGGCCCTCGGGGGCGCCGTCGAGTCGCGCGAGGCCCAGTTTTTTGGGGGCCTTCGGCCGTGCGCCGTGTGGGATATACCGTTGACGGGCCGATCGGGGAGCGGGCGTCTAGGCGGCCCCCGTGGCCTGCATCGCGCTTCCTCCTCGATCGGCCCGATATATTTTTAAATTTAAATCCGACTCGAAGGAGGCCCAGGGCCCAGTGCCCAAAATCGAGAAAAAGTCGGCCTCGCGGCCTGCAGCTGAGCCGCTGCGAGCGGGAGCCTGGGAGAAGGGAGCCGGGAAAAAAGGCCGAGCCGAGGGAGGAAGGAGAGCGTGATTGGGGTCCGATCCGAGTGCCCTCGCAGGCCGGCTTATCTCGGGAGCGCGTCTACGGCCGACCTTCCCACGCGCGCTTACTCACCGGCGCGCTGCCTTTTTAATTATTTCAGTAATTTGTGGTCGATCTACCTGTGCACCGCGCACCACTGCCGAGCCGATCTGCCGAGGAGCGCTTCCTCTCGGCAGCTCCGCTCCCTCCGCTCCTTCGCTCCTTGGCTCTCGGCTCTCGCTCTCGCGGCTCGCCGGCCTGCAGGTCTTCTTCCTCCGCCTGCTTTGCCCCTCGCGTTCTCCGCCCGATGCGAAAACTCGCCTCGAACGAGTAGCAAATAATATTAAGTATAGGTTCTCCCCCGAGGCCACTCCGAGCAGATCACCGCCGCGGAGAAGAGAGAGGAGAGAGATATATGGCCTCGGGCTCTCGCAACCCGTAAACGCACGCACAGATTAATACACGCGAGCCGGGTAGCGCGAGAGAGAGGGAGCGAGGGAGCGAGGGGGGCCGAGGGGGGCCGAGGGGGGCCGAGGGGGAGCGAGGGCCAGCGAGGAGGGCAGGCACGAGAGCCCGCGAGAGCCGCACGAAGCTCGGGCACGAAATTAAATGATGTTCGGCGGAGGCCTATTTCACTCGGGCAGGTAGCGGCCACCGGTAATTACTACCTGCGACTTAGAGACAGAGAAAGAGAGCGCGAGCCCGCTGCATAAAGGGCCCCCAACACGCCGCAGAGATGATTTTCAAAAGCGCGCTGCGTGTGTGCGCGCCGCGCGCCGCGCGCCGACCACCAGGAACAACAACACCGCGCGTCCTCGCCGTCGCGCGCCCTCTCTCTCTCTCTCTCCCTCTCTAAACGCCGTTCGCCGGCCCGGCTATTCTAAGCGCGCACGAGATTTTTCCCCCGCGAGCGGACTCTCCTCCTTTTTCAGCCACTGGAGCGCCGCCGCGCTTTTTTGCCGCTTTTTTCCCTCTCCACGCGCCTACTCTCCGCGATTTTGTTTTGAGGTTAGTCAAGAGGGAGACGGCCAGCCCCGGGGAGGGATAGCTGCTCCTTCCGACCGGGCTCTACTCTTTTTGCCCCCACCTCGCCCTTCCTCCTTTCCTGCCCGGGTTTTTTTCGGGAGGACGGGCGCGAGCGACGCGGTCTACGCGCAGCCGAAAGCCGGAGCGAAAGGTAAATTTTTGCGCAGTTGCAGCCGCGCATTCCGAGATGGCGCGCGACGTTGCCGTATTAGCCGCGCGACTTTCCCACACGGCCGCGAGCGCTTTTTCGCTGCAGTCTCGCCGAGAGGTTTGCCCCGGCCCCCGAGGGCCCCCGGCTACTTCCCGTTGCGCAACGCGCCCCCGTCCAGGCTCATCCCGCTCTCCCGATTTCTCGCCTCGGCTCCCGCCGCCCCGGTCCCCCGACGCCCGGTCCCCCCGATTCCCATTGTTTCGCCTCTTCTCGGAAGACGCGCCGCTCGCGTGCACCGCGCACGCGCATAAAGATGTAAAGCCGCGTTTTATCGGCCGCGGGCGCTTTTACTTTTATTAAGAGGTACTTGGCAGTCGGGACCGTTAACGAGATCGTTTAGCCGCTGCTCTTGTACTCCGTCGGCCCTTTTTTCCTCCTTGGCGCCTGGCGGCGAGTCGGCCGGCGAGGGAGGTACTTAGCCAATCGCAAATGATCGTCCCGGGATGTACTCGAGCCGCCAAATGATTTGCGCGAAATCGTTCCGCTTACAATGGTTATCGGTGCACAGCGCCCGGCCAGCTCGCCGAGCTCGGCTCTTCGTGCTCAATGGCCGAGGCGGTTCATAATCGCCGGAGACAAAAACCCCTCGCCATTACCGCACTCTAATACGGAAAAATGGCTACTCCGGGCCGTTTGCCCCCTCGGCAATGGCCTTTTTCTTCCTGCGCCTCGAAGGCACCGCCGCGCGCCTGGGCCACATTTTCAAAATATTTCCGCGGGCTCGTTTAATTACTTTGTCGGGCTCGAGGCTTGAGGTGTACGCCGACGCATTTCTGATGAGGTCAAAGCATCCCGTAAATTTGAAATGCGTCAAATCCCCCAAATAGCGGGAAAGATAATTGAAAAATTACCGGTGCGCTCGGCGGCCGCAGCGCGCAATTTTAAACATTATGTTTAACTTTGCCCCCCGCACTCGCGGGTGCAGCTGTGGCCGCGCACCAGGACGAAACTCGTTCCCACAAAGCTTCGCCTCCATCCTCGAGTTCTCCCGCTCCCCCGAGCTGTTACTCAAATTTCGTACGCGCACGGATTAGCTAATTCCGCGCCTTTTCCGCCTCTCCGTATATAATGTCAGGGGCTTAATTAGCTTTTACAGCGGCAGACCCCGAGCGCATTGTCAATCTAAATACACCGCGCGCGTCTCCGGGGCACGATGAGTCAATTACTGACTGCTTACCGCGGGATGCAATGCCACCACCGTCCCCGACAATTACGCGCTCATACCTGCAATCCATTACGGAGGAGCGCTTATATCCCTTGCGCGCTTCTCCAATCTCAAAGCGTGCGATGCGAGATTCATTTCCGTCCTCTCCTGCGGATACGAGCAAAGGCTCATAGAGCCGTTTGATCCTACCATCTTGCATTCAAAAAGGACCTGCATTATTTCCATATACTTTTTGTGCACATTAAGTATACGCGCATACATTGTAGATGGAGGGGAAACTTTGCAGCGCTACTACGTGTCTTGCTGCATTCGGTATATAAGCGATTACTTTGTATGTAGACGTGCTCCTTTCACGACGCTACTGTGGTTGGCCGCACGGAATTCGCAGGTTTCTTTCGTGTTCTCGTTCGTGTTTCGTTCGACTGCATATTTTCTTTGTAGATTTGTGAAACGTTTAGCTCTACACCATTATCAATCAATCGCATTAGAGCTGATATATATATTTGAATTATCTTTTCGTGCCTCGATAACATTACGCATATTTTGAAACGTGCAACGCGTACCGCTATACAGCGTACACCAGGACGTGTGCGTACATAAAATTTTTTTTTACTTTTTGCAACTATCTATGTAGCTGTCATAGTAATTATAAACGTTTAAGCGAAAGGCCGGCTATAATAAAAATGGAGGTTTGCATTTTGAAATCGTGGAGGAATTTGAATGGAATACTTCTACGAAGGCTAAAATAAATAAAACGTGCAGTGGCAAAGCAGCAATGAGTGCATGCGTGTATCGTCTAACCGAAAGAATTTCACACGCCACGTACTTGTACCAAGAAGTCATAATGATTTTCAGCTCCAATTCACCTAATCAACCGTACTCCATGTGCGGCTCGTAAGCTATTGCCTTGTGCGGTTAACGCGAGGGCCGCGGCGGTGGCGGCGGCGGTTATTAAAAGAATCGAGCCCCCCGGTCTTTCGAGTGCAAATTATTATCCTTTAGGATTCGATCGGAACGATTCGGATGGCGGCAGTGGCCTTATATAGTCCCGATCAAGGTAGCCGCGCGCGCGCGCGCGCACTCGCATTCCTGGCGCGGAGAAAAGGAAGGCGCCGCCGCTCGCAAGGGGAGCACGATGCAATTTTCAAGATCAAGGGGCGCGCGTCCCGTTAACGATTGTACTTGGATCGGAGGATTCCCGAGGCGGCGGCGCGATACTACGCCGTGGGCGCGCGCGCGAATATCGATTAATGTACCGGTGCTCGGTTTTGGGTTACGCAGGAGGATTACGAGACGCGGAGCTCGAGGCGAGCGGGTCGCAGGTGGGTCGGGCCCCGCCGGGGCGGTTCTACGCGCGGAGGTGTCCAGAAATCAATCGCGTGCGGCTCGGCGCGCGCGCGAGAACCCGCGCCTCGTAAAAGATTGAAAGTAGGATCGGGCCCGGCCGGTGGCCGCTCGCCGCTCTCCGAGGCGCTCTCGTGAGAAACGTCGGGGGGCCGCTCGCGGCGAGTCGCACTCGGCTTGTTTATGCCCCGGCTAGTGGCCGTTTTCTCCCACTTTTCCCCGCGCTCGGCTCTCCCTCGTGAGAGATTTTCAATTTTCTGCCGAGCGCTCGTTACCCGCGGCGCGCCGAGGTCGGCCGGCCCCCCGCCGCCCCTTCGGGGAACTGCCGGCCTATCGCCACTTTCTTCAAATTATCGCCGCGATAATGGGCGCGGAAGCTGCCCGCGCGGGCCCTTCGGCGAAGCCGGCCCGCGGCTGCGGTCGCCCCTCCCCCCCCCGCCCCCCAAGCCGCGTATATTTGTTTAATTCGAGCGCGCGACCTTGGGCGGGGCCCCGGGCGGAAGGAGTCGGCGGGCCGGGCGGGCCGAGCCGGGGCCCGAGGGCCGGGGGGCGCCGATTGAAGGAAGCGTAACGAGGCGAGGAGAAGAGGCCGCCGGCGAGGAGGACGCGCGGCTCGGCGACATACCTTTCCCAGGAATCCCCCGCAATTCCGAATTCCTGCGTTTCGGCGGGCTTTCGGGATATGCTAATCGCGCGCGGCTAACAACGTCCCCTCGGCGCGTCGGCGCGGCCAGCTTTTAATTGGGCATTCTCGCTATGTGCGCGCGGCCGCGTGGCTCTCTCCGCCGGCCGGCCGTCTTTGTCTCGGCTCGCGCGAATTCCTCGGCGCGCAGCGGCCCCGATTCCTCCGGCTCGCCTCGCGGAGGTGAATCACCGGCTCGCTCGGCGCCGCCTCCCAGCCCGCGCCGGAAGTCCGCGGGGACCGCGGCCAAATCAATAAACCTGACGCCATTAGGCCGCGCCGGCCGATTGATTTCCGAGAAGCCGCCCGCGGAGAAACTGGATTTTGGCCGGCGGCCGATGGGAGCGCCGTCCCGGCATAAATCGCCCGGCCGCCTCGTCGCCGAGATCTTAAATATAAATCTTTACAATCTGACGAAACCCCGGCGGGCCCGAAATTGAGATGTAGCGCGAGATAAAGCCGCCGCGGGAACCGCGCCTATCGCCCGGCCACGTATTAATTATCCCCCGGGTGCGCGCCGCCCGCGGGATTCCCGGACGCGGCGAATTTCGCGCGCGCGTGAGCCGCCTTGACAATCGGCCGGCGATCTCGGGCCCCGGAGACAATGGCCCCGGCCCGCCGCCGGCCCATTGAAATTCCATCGGCGGGCGGAGTAGTCGGTCGTTTTCACCGCGCACCTGCCCAATTTGTTAATTTATGGGCCGCGCGTCAGCGCTCCGGAGTACGAGCCGCCGCCCACCGCCGAGACCTCGGGCCTTTTCCCTCCGGTAGCGATCGCCCGCGTCTAGTCCTTTCTTTAATAATCTTCGGCCGATGATTTACGTCGCTGGCGAAACGATCGGGCACTCTGCGGAGTAACGTATAAACTCCCGACAGGACCAGTTCTTCTCCCGGGCCTCGCTCTTTCTAGGTTATACGTCCCGCTCGCCTCCGCTAAAAGCGGAATCCTATCCTATCTCGGCAAATGGCTTTTAAATCAAAAACAATTTCCCGCTCGGCTGGGGCGCATACTTCCCTCCGCGGGGCCTCGTAAGACACGTCTTTGAAGTAGCCCCGGGTGATAATGCCTGGATTCCAGATAGGTTTGTTTACCGCCCGCAGATGCGCGAGGCCTGCGCGGGTCAGATGAATCAAACGGGAGAACGTGTTTCTCCAATATTTCCGTTTTCCCCGTGACTTATACGCGGGGTAAACTCGTTCGCGCGCCTCCGCCACGGAGCCGAGGTACATACGAACGAAAAAAAAATCCCGGGAGCGGCGCGGCTTTTCCTCGAGCGGGGCGCAAATATCTACTGGAGGCGCACCTGGGATTCCTCGTGCGCCTATCGGCATCGGGGGCGCCTTCGGAAAATTTAATGGTAAAAGGCATAAGCGCGCGGAAAGCTGTCCCGGGCGCGCGGTAATATCGCGCGGGATATCTGCGAGTGGCTCTCGGCCGGCGAGGACTTTCCTTTCGCCGGGGCGCGCGGCAGTCGCGCGGCTTCTTGCCGCCCGGCAAAAAATCACGTAACCAGGATCGAGAGAGAACTCGGCGCGCCATTAAACCCGTTCCCACGTGGGGCCGGCGGCTCGTCCCGGGCTCCCCCGAGCAGCGCCCGGTGCAAGGATGATTTACGGCGCCGGGGCTTTTCTCCCCCCCGCGGGCTTAATTGTAACGTTTAATTAGTCGGGGCCGGCAGTGTCGCCGCGGCGTCCCGCGGCGCTTCCGCGAAGGACCCGCGGGCCGGCTTGCGTTTCGCGGGCGCGGCTCCGATTTCTGCATATTTACGACGGCCGAGCGCTAATGGGGGGCTTTCGTAGCGCGAAAAATACCGCGGGTGTATATAACGAATGCGCCGCGCGGCGACGGGAGCCGGGAGCCGGGAGCCGGGAGCGCCCGGGGCCCCGCCGCCGGCCCGCCCGGCCTTTTTGCCTCTATCCCCGGCCTCCGCGCGGCGTAACTCGGCGGCGCAAATTGCCTACTATTTTCACGGGGCCGGCGGCTTCCGCCTGGCATCCTCCGCCAGGCTGATTCTCCCCCCGCGATAAGCGATTCATCAGCGATCGATTTGCAATACAAACCGTTGCACTTATATAGGACGGGCGGCGCACTCGCATGCAAATGCAGGCCCCCCTCGGACGACGAGGCTCGGCATCGGCCATTAAGGCTTATTGGCGCGGGCGAATAAAAAGCCCGGGAACATAATTCCGAAAGGATTATGCCGGCGCTCGGCGCGGGCCGACTTACACAAGGCCTAGATGCACCGGGCGGCTGGGCGTTACGTAAGCCCGCGCGGCCTAGGAGCGGGAGGCTGCGCGGGGACGATCCCCCGCGCGCTTTCTATCGGCCGGCTGCTCCCACCGGCGGCCGGGGCTCATTGTGCCCGCGAGGGCGATTCCTCCTCCCGCCGCCCCGGTCCTCCTCGCGCACGGCCGCTTTGTTTATCTTCTCATTGTCGACTAAATCATTCGGCGGACTTACGCAAGCCGCGCGTCCGCGGGGCTTTATTGTTTTGCCCCGCGAGGACGGCTCACAATGCGCGGCCAAGTGTGAGAATCGCGCGGGCGAGCGGGCCGCGAGGAGCGCCTCGGCTGACCTTCCATTCCCGCCCGAAGACGAGATGCCCGATAGAGCCTGGATGCGCCGCTTTCTCGCGGCTCGGGCGCCCAGAGCGCCGCCCACGCGCCTTTGTCCGACGGCGCAACCGCACTTGTTGCCGGCCGATCGAGGAAATCGGCCCATCTGCCCGGCGCTCGACGGGTTAAATCATTGTGTGCCGAAGGCGATTGGCCCGCCGCGGGCGCCCCGAGACAATATCGGCTTCCGCCGGAGGCCCGTCCAGCCGCTTCCGCTCGGCGGGTTTCCACGCTCGCCGCGGCCACCGCCGCCGCCGCCGCCGCCGCCCTCTCCCCGTACCCTTTTATCAGTGTTTTATGGGCGGCGAGCCACTTGTAAGCCCGGGCAATCTTGATCGGTGCGTACGCGCTCCCCGATGCGTCCAATAAGTCATTTATCCCGGGGCCAGACGCAGCCTTCCATAAATAATCTCCCCGATATTGCCATTAGGCCGCGATCGGCGGTCCCGCGCCGCGCGCATAAATGTCGCGAGAGTTTTCTTGTTCCCACTCCGGTTGGATTACACAAGCGGAGCGGGCCGCGTTACGCGGCGCGGCGTTTTGCGCGAGCGCGATAATCACGGTCTAATGGCCCGGCGTCACTTCCCCGAGCACGCACAATGCAACTTAAATAACGCCCTGTCAATGTTATTGATGCGAGCCAAGCGCGGCGGATACACTTTTTTCGCCAATTATGCTAAGTAATATGGTATTAAGCGGTAAAGAGGGCATTGTATGCTAATCCCCGGGCGGGGAGTTCTGGGAGAATTTGCGTAGAAGCCCCCGGGGGCGCGTGGGCGGGGGGCTCCGGGCCCGTGGCACGGGATGACTAACGTCCGACTGGTGCTTTCCAGGCGACAACCGGCAGCGGATTCTTCGAGGTACAGATCCTCTCGCTGACGAACAACAGGGGCACGCTGGTGGACGGGCGATGCTGCGGCGGGGGCAGAGCCGCCCCCAGCGGCCAGCTCCTCGCGCAGCAGCCTCAGCCCCAGCAGCAGCTCCAGCTGCAGCTCCAGCAGCAGCAGCAACAGCAGCAACAGCAGCAGCAGCAGCTGCTCATGGTCCAGCACCCGCCGTGCACGACCCCGTGCACCACCGCCTTCTGGCTCTGCCTCAAGGAGTACCAGTCGAACGTCACGGCCATCGGCTCCTGCAGCTTCGGCAACGTATCTAGTCAAGCCCTCGGCCAGAACACATTCACCCTCGCCGAGCCGGTCACCCTCCAGCTCCACTTTACCTTCCGATGGACGGTGAGTACCCGATTTCACAGCATGCATATCATTACACGTGTAGGCGCAGCAGCGCGTGTCGATACGGCCCTCCTCTCGGCCCGAGCTCTCTCTCTCTCTCCTAAGGGGACTGCCTAATAATTCCCTCCTTTCGAGAGCGTGCCGCGCGTCTGCAGGAAGCGATAGGGATCTCGGGGCGCGCGGATTAAATTATACTGCGTCGAGTGGGCCCCTCGGCGGCGCTCGCGCTCTCCCTTTCAAAGCAAAGCCTCCGGGCCGATTACGTCGGATCGCATTTCTTCGCTGGATTCGGCCAATGATAAAGAGCCGCGAGGTTCCCTCGCCCGCCGCGAGACGCTCCTCTCAATATTTCGAAATCTTTATCCCCGGGCCCGGGCTCTAAAGTCCCCCGGCCGCGGCGAGTATACGACTGTCCCCGGCGGAGGTTCCCATAGCCCAAGTGGCCCGGCCCCGCTCGTTTTGTCGCCCGCGCTATCGCCCCTATCTCCGCGGGCCGTTGGCCCCGGCGCGGCCCACGTGGCGCGTTTGCAACCGGGCCCGGGAGGACGCGGCCTCGAGGCTGCCGGGCCCCGCGCGGGAGAAGGAGGTTAAGCGCCTTTGCCGGGAGAGAGCCCCGGCGCCCTCGAGGGGCCCTTTCGGGAGCGCTTCCACGAAACACGGCCGCGGCTGCCCTCCCTAATTCGATCATTACGCACGCCCAAGTACCTGCGCGCCGCGGATAAGCCCAAGTAGCGGGAGCCTGGCCGATAATAGGCCCGGATGCCCGGCCTATCTCCCCCCGGCTTATCCGCCGGGTGGCCCGGCCTTGGCCGCGGCGACGGGGACGACGGCGCCCCGGGACGCGGACCGCCTAATCCCCGGCGGTTGCGCAAGGGCTCCCGGCGGGTCCCGGGCGGGTCCCGAGCTCCTCGGCGCGTGTCATCGCGCGCTTTAAGCCTGCCGGCGAACCGACCTTCTAAATTCCTCCGCGGGCTCCGCTCGAGAAGAAAGACGGGGCGAGCGATGGCAGCCCCGGGTCTTTCTTCTGCCGCGGATGCGCCGGTCGACTGGCGATCGGTAGACGTGTGCCGATTAATCTTCCTTAAGACCGGTGGCGGTAGCCACGGGCGATTCGAAGCGATCGGCCGACCCGCTGACCCGGCGCACACTCCCCAATGTGCCGGGGACGCGCGCCGAGCGGCCTCTCGAGCGCGCGCTCTCGGCCATTTTCTCTAACCTACATCCCACGCGGACGGCTAAGTGTGCCGCTCCGGGATTCTCTTGGAATTACGTAGGTAAGGCGCGCGGGCCGCGGAGAAGGTGCACCGCGCGATCGACAATCGAGATGGATCGCCCGGGGCTCGGGCTCCATTAACCCCGGCAGTCCTTTCAAAACGATCCGAGCCAGAGATTGAGATGTAATCCCCGGGGAACGGGGAACGGGGAACCCTGCACTCCTACGCGGCTTTCCTTCACGACCAGGAGAACGAGTTTGTGTGCCGGACGTCGATCGGACTCTAATGCCTGCATCGAGGATATACACTGGAGTTTGGTGCACGCGCCGGCGCACGCGTCATCCTTATCGCACCGGCGCAAATTAATCATCTTTCCCCCCGATATTAGCGCATTAATGGAAAAGCCCTAGGCGCCGCAAATTATATCGGCGGGTAACACACGGAGAGCGGGAGCGGCCGATCGGCGGGGCTAACGAGGAGTCGTCCGGCAGTTGGACCCGAGGCAGCAGCAACAGCGAGGCCCTCGGGACGAGGGCCCGGACAACGGCCCTAAATCCGCGCGAGGCGGCGGGTAAATCCGCGCTATCTCGGGCGCAACAGTGTCTGCGCCGGGCGGGCCCGGGCCGGGCTCCCAGGGAGTTTATCGGGTCCAATTTGAGCGGGTCTCGGTCGCCGAGCCTCGGCCGTCGCGAAATGAGATTGGCCGCAAAAAGTCTAAATCCGCCGGGCGGCCGGCCCCAGGCAATGATTCTCATTAGCGCGTCCGTCGACACTGCCGCCGCGCCGCCCGAGGATTTACAGCCTGTCGAATCTCCGCGTTTCGGCGAAATATGGCCCCGAGCGGCGGTATCCTCTATAGTCCCCGGGTGCCTCTGGCCCCCCGGCTTCCCCCGCCCCCGCCCCCTCCCCGGGCTCCCCCGCCCCTCGCCGACCCTCGGGGCGCTCCTCCTTTTGCGCGCCCGGCTCCCTTTCCAGCGTGATAAATATTAATTCCCCTTTTACGCGGCCCTAAATTAATTTAATTAGTTTTTTCGCCCGGCCGGCAGTGGCGGCTTTGTTGCCGCGGGCCGGGGACTAGGGCCGGTGCAGCGCGGCCCCCTGAGAAAGCGCTCGGCGTTCTGCAAGTAACGCGCCTCGATTTCCCAATGAGCCTCGGCCCGCGAGTGCCGCAACGGCTCGCCTAATAAATAAAACTGCTACAGTTTTGCAGACGCGGGCGGCGGTTACGTGTGCAGCGCAGGTGGATCGCCGGGGGAGCGATCGACAATGAAAGCCCGATTCATCCGCGCGGATCAGCCGCAGTGCAACAAAGCCCCCGCGCAAATTAAAATGCAAAAAGAACGGGCCGCGCGCGTAGGAATAATGCATCGGGCCGCCGCCGCCGCCGCCGCCGCCGCTCGCCCGCGATCAGATGGAAATGTGGCGCGAAATCGCTTATATACAGCGCACTCATCTCGGGTGTCGGATTCCCGGAACAGCTCGACGGGCTCGAGCGGCTCGTTACGTATTGCAGCCGGGCCGGTGGGAGGGGGCCGGCGAGAGGAGGCCATCTAATCGCCGACAGATTTCCCGTGTGAACGGCCCGCCCCTCCAAATCTCGCCGCGCGCGTTTTGTCGCCCGCCGAGCCGAGCGCCGGAGGAAAAAATCCCTTTTTTTCTGCGTCTCGGGTGCGCGGCTCGGCGGCGCCGCTCACGCCGCTTGAGCCTCGTCACCCGCGGCTCCACATCCACCTACGTGTACGTGTATCTGTATGTATCAAAGCGTGGAGAATGCGAAAGAAAGAGAGAGGATGCTGCAACTTTGCACGATTCCCACAGCGGCTGCCGTGCCGCTGCCACCTCGGCGCCCGCGCTCCTCGCTCTCGCTCTCTCTCTCTCTCTCTCTCTCTCTCTTCTGGCATTATGGCCCGCCTCCGCCTTCGGGGGCTCTCCTCTCCATTGTTCCGACACACTCTCTCCCGATATAGCTCCTCTCTTTCTCTCTATTAGCCGATTCACTCTGCAGCGGGCGGCTCGGCGGCCGTACCGCGCGTACACTTCGATTCGTCCAGCTCCTTTGTTCCTAATCAGTCCCGATTTCCTGCTTTTCCGTCCTCCTCCGCGGCGATGCATCTCCCGGAGGTGTATCGTTTGTTCCCCCGCGCCCGCGGCCATTTGACAATGCCTGTCGGGGAAGGCTTTTTTACCGGCGCTCGCGCGGGGGAGAGGAGCGAGCGAGCGAGGCTGTAGCGCGCCGAGTGGGGCAGCCGAAGCCGAACGGTTTTCCCTTTTCGAAAGATTCTATTGAAGGAGCCTCGCTCGCTCGCGCTCTCTTGCACCGCCGGGATCTACTTCTTTCAATAGAAAGCCCCTCGATGTACGCCTCGCGCGAGCTCTCGAGAGGCTCTTGTAACCTCTCCTGATCGCTAACGACTCAAAACACGTTTTAATGTTTATGTAGAAAGCCTCGGGTCCGCGCGGCCCAATGTAAATCGCGCAAACCTTGCCATATAATCCATAAGTAAGAATAATCGGAATGAATTTCGCAGTTTGATCCTTTCCAAAGGAAGCCTCGCGGCGGGGGGAGGCAGGGCCGCCGGGAGCTCGCGCTCGGGGCCCCGTCCGTGCCAATTAGAAGGATGTTTATGCAAATTCAACATAAAATGTTTTATTGGCCGAGCCGCCGCGGATGGCTCCTTTCGCAACGCCTCTAATTAATCCGAGCCGTCCGAGGGATGCCGGTGACGAAACAATATATGTGTATCTGGCAACAGGAAGAGGAAGCCGGGCTGCACATGTGGGCGCCTGTATGGGCGATAAGCGCGCGGGGCTAGATAAGGGCCGAGGCCTCGGGCGCGGCGCGTGCGGGCGGCGCGACGGCTCCCCGGCCGTCAATGGCAGACGCGGCCAAAGCCGGCCAAACTCGGCCTACGCCGTCTCCGCGGACGAGAATAGCCGGGCGCGGCCGCCAGTGCGCCCAGGCCCCATTGACTCAGGGCGGCGGGGGCTCGGCAGAAAGGGGCCGAGCCGCCGCCGCCGCCGCCGCCGCTGAGTCACACAGCAGTTAAAGGTTTATATCGAAAAAGATTAATAACCTATAGGGAGGCGGGCCTTGCGAAAGAGCCGCAGGCCGGGCCGCGGGAAACCGGGCCCCGGGGGTGTGAGGGCCCGAGGGCTCGGGCGACAGGTGTAGCAGGCCGGCGGGCCGGGGCGGATTTATGCCCTCGCGTGCACCGGTCGCCGCCCACGCGAGGCCCGGGCTCATTATGCGCGGCCCCCTTCCCGGGGGGGTCGGGGGAGGAGGGCCGCGCGAGGGCGTCTCAATCGGCCCCGGCCGAATTGCCCGAGGAATTGCCCTGGGCCGCTGCGCATGCTAAGCAGATATTGTATTCAAATGGCTGGATTAGCATCGGCGGGCTTAATTGGAGCGGGCCGGGCTCCCGGTATTGCTCATTTGCCCACTGGGCCCATCGTCGCCCGCGGGCTAAATCGCTTCTCGCGACTCGCGGCTCCGACGATGCCGCCGGCTCCGGCGGCCTTCGTGGAAACTCGGACTAACGGGTTTAGCGGACCGATCAGCGGCCTTTCCGACCGATCGCTCATTCGGCCCTCTTTTCCATGTATCCAGTGTAATCATTTGCATCACCTCGCCCGGGGAAATAATGAGAGAAATCCCCGGCTGATTAATTTTCTAATGTAGGCAGAAATTTCTAAAGATCGAGGAGCAGCGAGCGGCGCGCGTAAGGCTCCTCTGCTAAATTAATCCTGCATACCAAGCGCTCGATATGACAGCGGGGGGGGGAGGTAAGGAGCAACCGAAAATGGCGTTTACCGTTAGCGAGTGCGCGAGCTGCCCGCGAGCCTATGTAAAAAGGAGAAAGGACGGCCGGGCCCACGTGGAAGCTCAGCCGCGAGTGAAATTTCACCCGGCTCCCCGCAATCGCGCGCATTTGTCCAAAATAATGTAAAGCCTGGCAGACGGCACTAGTTACGCTTGCGGGGGAACGAAGCGATGGGCCTGAGGGGGTGAGGTAACTGGACAACCGGGGAGAGGGCAGCATATAGGGAGGAGGCGGCGGGGAGCAAAAAGTCGAGAGCGCGCCAGGGAGCATAGGGAGCGGCCGGGACTTGGGCCCAGGCGAGGGAGGGAGGGAGAACGATCTCATCGACAGAGAGAAAAAGGAAGGAGGAGGCGGCAGCAAGAGGCAGAAAGCATTCGCCCAGGTTTTATTCATACGTATATATGTAAGAAAGGAGCGATTGCCCTTGCTAGGGGGCCGGCGGCTCGGCGGCTCGGCGAGCGCCTCCTCCTCCTCCCGGCGGCCGCTTCTCTCTCCGTCCGCCTCTCGCCGAGGCATCGCGTGTGAAACCGTAGGCCCGCTTTGAGGACCGCATACCAAAGTCCTTTGGGTTAGCCTATAGCCAAAGGCCGCGCACCGGCTGCACCGGCTGCACTGGCTGCACTGGCTGCGCGGCGCGGCGCCTCTCACCCCGGCCCCCACCCGGGAGGCCCGGACCCCCGGGGCCCCCCGCGCGCCCCCGCGCGCCCCCCCGCGCCTCGGGACTCGGGCCGCATGCACTCGCGCGCGGGCCGGGTCGCGCACACGCGCGCCGCCGAGGCATTTAATGCGCGGAATGCCGAGAGGGAGAGGAGCCGGAGGAGGGAGAGGAGCCAGTCGCTTTATGCACATGGGCCCGCGCCCCCCGCGCACATCGACAACGGCTCGTCATAATCATAGCTCTCGGATTGCGCGGCCCTAATAAGCCTCACGAGCGCGTGCGGCCGAGCCGCGAGGTGGCGCGGCCCGACTCGGTGCGCCCGCACCTGGCTTATCGACGGGGCAACGGGGACGCGACTCGGGACGACGATTGCTCGATTCAATTGTTCGGCCGGCGAGCGGGGCGGCGGCGAGGGGCGCGATTCGGGGCTCGGGCCCGCTGATTAACGGGCCCCTCGCGCGAGAGCCGCGCTCGGGAATTACACGTCGCGCGCCGCCGCTCGGGGGACGGCTCGCATCTACGCTCTTTCGGAGGCGCGGGCCGCGGCGAATGCGTTAATGCGCGCTTTGATCGTAAAATTAAAAGAGCCGGGCCGCGCTGACAAATAGCCAGGCTGCATTAACCTAACTGTACTTTGGCGGGAAATGGCGAATTTCATCCGCGCTTGGAGGCGCATAAATTGCGCACTTTTCCGCGCGCGTCTCCAATTGGAAACGTGAGCCGGAGTAAGCGGCCGGGGCGCAGGGGCCGCGGCGGGCGACAGGAAACGCCCGGGGCGAGGCCTGGGGGCCGGGGCCGGCTCTCGGGAAAGCTCGGGCGGAGCTTCCGCGAAGCCCGGCGGCGGATCGATTCGGGCGCGGCGCGCTGGCTCCTTGCCGAGCCGGCGACGGCGGCCCAATTAGCGCCGGCGGCGACGCTTTTTGCCGGCGTCGCCGGGACGGCGCGGACGCCCGCCGCCGGCGCACGTACGCCCCGTTCCCCGAAGGCCCGTCCGCCGCGACGCCTCGCCGCCGCCCGTCCCGGTAGCTTCTGCCGTCCCCTCGGCCGTCCCCTCGGCCGTCCCCCACCGGCCGCGCGGACTTGGACGCGGCGCGCCTCGGGAATACAAGCCTTCCGCCGCCTCGCCGGCGACCTTCGCTCGAGTAACCTCTCGCTCCGTGCCGCCGGCTAATGGAAGTGCAAGACCGCGCCGCGCGGCGCTGCCACAGTCCACTTTGCTTTAATTATTCGCATGTCGAGCGAGCCGCGGTACACTGTGTGCCCGTCCCGCAGCGCCGCGCATTTTCTATCTCAGCCGTTAGGCGCGCATTCCAGGTCGGCTGGCTCACGGAGCGAACCTTCAGCCGACGTCACCGCCCGACCGAATGATATTTGCACCAAGCGGTTTACCCGGAGGAGGTTGGCGGGTCCGAGAAGCGCCTGGCGATGTACCCCCTGCGAGTGGCGGCGGCGGCGCGCCTACGGAGAATCGCGGCTGCGCCGGCGTATTCGGGCCGCGCATACCCGAGTGGCCGCCGCGGCGCTCGGTACTCAGGGCGCGTACACGTGCCCGAGGCGGCCGACCCGCCCGGCGGACGCCCCCGCGTTAATTGTTCCGCCGCGGTTCATCCGCTCACTTTCCCCCGGCGCTCGGTGCGCCTAGGACTCGGCCGCGGATGCGCCGCCCGCCGGGACCGGGGCTCCCCCGGCCCCCTCGAGGTTATGCACATTCAAATGAGCGATCATTAGAGCCGAGTAAATATAGACTTTATTGCCTCTTCTTTGACCAATTACACGGTTACATCAGAGCTGCTTTCTCTCTTCCTTTCTCGCTCATTAAAAGCCGGCTGTCTGTGTGTGTGTGCGCGGCGCCGAGCGACGGGCCCTAGCGCGAGCTTTAGCAGAACAAAGAGTGAGCGATGCTTTCGGAGGGAGGCGAGCGCTCGCGGCTCGCTACCTGCAGCGTTACGCAACGGCAAAAAGCCAAGATATTCTGCTTGGGCCGGCGCGCGGGGACTGGCTCCCGAGCCCGGGGGATCCTTTGGCCCGGCGGCCGGCTACGGGCGCAGGAGCACGCGGCCAGGGGCAATTACCGCGCTTCTATAAACAGGCTGGGCCGGGCCGATGGGGGACGGGGGCCTCTCCAGTGGACAATAGCCGCAATTAGTATTCGACGCGTAGGCACGGCCTGGGGGAGCCGCGCGCTTTAATTTCCGCGCGCGAGGCGAGGCGCCAAGTGCCTCGTAGATCCCGGGTCTAATTGCCCGCGGGAGCGGCCGCGGCTCCCGGAAAGCGAATATAAATTCGTCGCCGATGAGGCGGCGCGCGGGGGTCGGCCGTATTTGCATGGGCGCGCGCCGCGGCGCTTACGTAAGCCCGCGGTGCACACGGGCCCGGGGGGACGGGTTGGTCTCGGCCGTTCCCACGGGGGCGCCGGCCGGCCGAAAGCCCCCGGCTTCCGCCCGCGGCCGCTTCCTCTCGGGCCCGGGGCCAGCGGCGGCCCGCGCGACTCGACGCTCCAGGAGCTCGGCGCCGACGCCGGTTTTCTCTCCGCGGGCTCCGTAGAAATCGGCCGGCGGCCGAGGGTTTTCCGATTAGCCGCGGGGTTTTTGCTCGTTGCGCGGCGCTCGGTCGCGCGCTCGTTAGCGCCGGAGCAGAACCCGCGGGCCCGGTCATTTTTCTCCCCCGGTCAATTAGGGAAGACGGATCGGGTATTTATTTGTCGGGCATTCCCGCGCGAGAGAGGCGTTTTAGAAAACCGGGCGGTAACGGGCTCGTGGCGCGAGGCGCCGCCGATGCGGGGACAATCGATCCTGCTTATGGGAAAAGCCCGAGCGCGGGCCGAGAGCGGCCCCAGATGCGGGCCCGCCGCGCCGGTGCGTTAACCTCAATAGCGCGTTATCACTCGGGGCCGGGGCTGCAGCTGCCGCGGCTCCTGCTCTTTCTCCGGCCGCCTGCCGCCGCCGCCGCCGCCGCGCCGCTACTGTCCGCGAGAGAAATTGCCCGGCTCGTTACAAGCTCCTTGTTTTAAAAGACGTAAACGACGCGCTCAAGGGCACCGAAATGTGAGAGTTTTTTACGACTCCTTATTTTAAATGGGACTTTCGAGAGGAAAGAATTTTCATAAAACCCGGGGATAGGAGCGGCCGCCGCGGTGCCTCGCGCTCGGTGCTTTAAAGCCTTACCGCGAATCATTTACGGGAAAAAGGAATCGATCGAAACTAAGCTGGAAACTCGCCTACCGTTCTACGACAAACCGAACGACGACAAGCCGGCCACCTAAGAATAACTAATGGCCTTTATTCAAAGAGGCACTCGAGGAGCGAGTGGAGCTGCGCCGACCAGCCCCGACCAGCGCCGACCAGCGCCGACCAGCCCCGACCTGCCGCGGCTCCGAGAAACACAAGCTTTATTATTCCAGTGTAACAGTGAATCGGCCATCAAATTAACTCGTATCGCCGCCCGGGCATATTATTAGTTTTCACCACGCGACTATTACGAATTAATGAATCCGTTTGACGTTTCACGATAATAGAAACATTGAATAATTTATACGGGCCGAGGCCTGGTTGACGCGCCGTCGATAAATCCACCAAATCCGCCGGCCAGCCACAACACTCGCGGGCAAAATCAACAGACCGTCTACTTTGCGTAATTGGATTTATCTCAAATGTAGTTTGAAGGAGGTACCGTTCGCCGGTCCGCCGATCCGCCGGCCCGGCCGATAATTAATACGGGGAACGGACTGGGCTCCGGCCGCTCTCGGAATGAGTCACTCGCGCGCCAAAGCCGCCGAACCTCAAGTGGAGAAATTGTTTTCCGCGAACCGGCCGCCGGCCCGCTTTCGGCGGCCCGACCTTCGCGATTCGGCTGCAGCGAGATAGGCGCGCCTCCTCCAATTAGAGCGGCCCCGTGTCACTCGCCGGGCCTGGAATGCCCGCGGCGGGCTCATTGTCCGCCGAGGGCCTCGCGTCACTCCTAAATTTATCGGCCGGCCCGATCGGCCCGGGCCCCGACGCTAGGCGTACACGTGCCCCTTCCCAAATGACCGGTCATCCGGCGAGCTTCCAATTACCCGCGCCCGCGATTCCTACGCCTCGCCTCATTTTCCTGCCGCCGGCTAATGCGGCTTAATTAATGTCTCCGGATAAGCTATTCCGCGATCGCGGCGACCGGCGGAACCTGTTTGCCGGCCGCGGAAACCCACCGGTCCCGCGGACTGCGTGGGCCGGCCCCTTCCGTCGCGAGGCCGCGTCCTCCGCACATCGGCCGGCCATTCTTCCCTCCCGCTCCGGTGACCAATTCTCTTTTCACCACTTCCCCCCGGCCTAATCATCTCAGTTATGAGTTTGTTAAATAAGCTGACGCGGCGGATTCCCGGGAAACTCGGGCTCCGGGAGCCTCGGCTAACCAACGACACATGTACGGCCGTGTCAAGATTTCAATTGAGATTTAGAGGCTCGGTCCGCCTCCGCTGGCCCGCTCGCCTACTTCCTCCTCGGGCCGCCTCGGGGAGGAGCTTCCGCGCGCGGCTCGGACGCTCAGCCCGGCAACGGCTCCTCCTCGACATGGGAAGGTTGAGGGGCCGGCGAACGCCTACGCGCCGCGCGCTTTTTCCCTCCCACCTCGTCGATCCGCGGGGCAGCAGCAGCATCCATTGTTGCACGCCTGTAACGACGGACGATACTTTTTTTTTCCAAGCGCCTGTTAATGAGGCCGTTAATAAGCGCGGAACGAGCTGCAAAGTAAACACGGACGCGCAACGAGGCTCGCGACGCCGCGCGCGCTGGAAAGCGATTCCCGGTAGGACATAGGTAATTAAGCTCACGCAGAGCTAATTAAGTTCACGGCCATGTGAAGACTAGCCTCTTGTGCAGGCGTCTTCCCTATACCGCGACCTTCCGTGGCGGCCGCGAGGCCACGGGGACCCAGCGCCCGTTACATGTATCACGGGCCGGTGCAAGACCAGGCGCCCGCTCGGGGATATTCTACAACGAGCGGCGCAGGAACGACAAAAAAATATAAAAGGAATAGCATTATTGTAACATCTCGGGACACGAGGCCGGGCGCTCCCAATGAACACAATGAAGGATCGTCGATCGACGCCTCGGGCTCGGCGAGAGGAGGCGGCGCAGGTAGGCGCGCCGGGACCGCGGGCGTGAGAAAGCGCGGACGTACGCGCCGGGCGCGCCAATTAGCGCCAATGAACGGTGACGCGGCGCGCGCCGAGGGGCCACAGGGGCCGGCTTGTCTCCGCGGCGGCGGCGGCGGCGGCGGCGGCGGCTCCCTTTGCGCAAGCCGGCCGCTGCTCCACTTGCGCCCGGCTCCCGCTTGCCGCACTTCCTCGGAAACTCGGAGAGCCGCTCGAGCGACACGCCACAAGGGCGTCCTTGTCCGGCACGCCCCCGCGCGCCCACCAAAGCCCCGGGAAGCGGCTCGCCCGGCAAAGCCTCTCTTGGCTTTTGTTCGAAAGTAGGCGCCGCGGCCGCGCGGCCGCAGCCGTCGCTTTTATGCAATGGGAACGCGTTCGGCAATTTTTTGGGCGAAAGGAGGAAAACCGCTGACTGTCGGCTCTCCCGTCTCTGCGCACTCGGAACCTTTGCCAGTCCATTTTCACTTTCCCCCACCACCCCCCGGGATTTCCCCGGAGCGCCTCCCGCGTCGGCCATTGTGCCCGAGTAGTCGCCCGCCACGCAATACCGATGCCGCGGCTCTCGCCGCCCGAGCGAATAAGGCTACGCGGGCTCATTTACAAAACAGTGCGTTAAATTGTTATCCAGGTCATTCGGAGGAATCTGATTCGCAAAGCGGATCGCCTGGCTTTAATATACGTACTGGGAAGCCAGTTAAATCAAAACAGAGCCTGTCGTTACGTCTAATTATTCGAGCGATTAAAATAGCATAAAAGCCCCAGCATTCCCAGACGTAAAAATCAAGAATCGTCGTAAAATAATTTGTGGCGGGCATAAATTGCACTAATAGACCTTAACGCGCGTGTCACTTTTTGTTTCCGACTTGTGCCATAAGCCACTGTCGCGGCTAAGAAGCCCATTCGACCAATAAATTAAGAAACGTTAATGCCAATCGGACCCGCGCCGGCGAACGCGGTATCGGGGACACGCGGCCGAAAGCGAGCCATTTCCCCACGGAGATGGCGCGATGCGGCGGCAGCCGCGGCTGGCAGTCCGATCGGCTAGCCCGCCGATCGCCCGCGACTCGCGGGGGACTTTTTCCCTTCGGGCAGCAGGCTCGGCACCAGGAGGCGTGACAGGGCGCCGCCGGGCCCGAGACGCCCGCCGACAAAGCCGTAATTATTCGAGTTGTCTAGGAGGCGCACAAGGGCCACGCCGATGTGGGAGCGATTGCCGAGCAGCTCGTGGTTATCGGCCGGGATCGCGCGGCCCTCGGCCCGACAAAGCCACTTGCGGTACTCGGCCAGCGCCTAAATAATGCACGAGCACGCGGCCTGTCTATTAAGCCGCGACGTGTACCTACGCCCCGGAGAGCCGCCCCTTTGCAAAGAGTCCTTTATCCCTCGGTGCTCCGCGGCGGTTTATCGCTTATCGGATCGGCGGGCCTATTCGGCGGGCGGGCGACCGTTCCACCCGCTGACGCGCGAGCCTCCATCTGATTTCCCCCCGATTCGCCGAGGCGCCCGCGCCTGCCTACACTGTTCGCGCGCGTTAATACCGATGATTTATTCCCGCTAACGGCCCGCGTCGGCGATTCCGGTCCCGCTGCCCTCGGCGGTATCTACTTAAGCTGCGCTACCGCGCGCCGCCTGGCAAAAGGACCCACGCGAGCATCGCCCCGCCATAATTTACGGGAGATATCGTTAAACTAGTTTTAGTGCCTCTTGAAACGTAATGTCCCAGATGGAGGTAAAATCGGATGGCGGGCAATCGGCGGCCGGCGCGGCGCGGCACCGGCAAAAAGTCAAGTGCGCCGCGGCTCGAAAATCCCGGCGTGCATAATCGGCCTGAAAAACGCGCGCATTACTCAAGTGCAGCCGATCGAGCGGGGCGAGGCAATGTTACAAGTTCGACTCGGCCGACTAACAGACCGGATAATCGGCCGGCGCTATCTCCAATGAAACGGCCCGGCGCTTTATTCGCCAGCGGCACGGGGGCACTAATCGGCCGCGAGGGCCGATAGCGAGGGAGCCGCGAGCGGATCGTTAGCGATTTAGCGCCGCGGTTCCCGCGCCTCCCGGCGGGCGTCGCGTGCCGCTGGATAAGCGCGCCTCCCGCGGTCGCCCCGCCGGAGACAGTGTCGCACGCGAGAGCGCCCGGCTCCGCCGCTCCCTCCGCGCGGGCCCTCCTTTTCCCCCGCGGGAAAACGCGTAATCGCGCGTCGTTAAGTGACTCAGCGGATGCTTATCGGCTGTAACGATGCGCGCCTCTCCGCGGAGATGGTAATTGCGCCTTTTTCTCGCATTTCATTATCTGGCAATAACTTTGCTTTGGTGCGCAGCGCCGCCCCGGGACTCGCCACTCGCTCGCTCCCGATCTTCGGCGATTGCGCGGCGCGCAGCCGATGCGGCACGAGAGCGGCCGCGAGCTCCCAATGAAAAATGAGCCGGCCTTCCTCCCGGCTAAACTGTACAGCGCGCGCGCGGCATACATTTTTAAATATTCCGAGATCGGATCGCCGTGTAAATAAAATCAAGATGTAGACGAATGGGAATGATTTATGGAAGTGAGAGCGCGGGCGGGGGGAGGCCGTACGCGGGGCCGCGTCCGACCGATTTCAGATTGATCGATTGATCGGCCGAGCGATCGGCTTGATCGACACGAATCGCCACGAGCTTCTCTTTCATCCGAGCTCGATACATTGTAGGCCGAGCGCGCGCGCGCGCGCTCGCATTACCGAATAGCTCTTACCAATGGCCGCCGACTCTCCGTTTTTTCGGCCGCGCGGCCACGACTCCGCGCTACACCCTTTTGAACCTGATCTTTTGACATGAATTAAGAAATATCCATTAATCTTGGTAGACAAACCGCGGGATCTAACAGTTTTTCGTGCCGAATCAGGCCTGACCGATCCTTGTAATACAGTTCGGTAACTCGTGTAATATCGTAATCATTAGTTCCATTGTCGGGATTTAATCTAATTACGTACTGTCGTCGATCCTTTCGATGATTGATACGAATTCCTATTGCAACACGCGTGCTCCTAAGCACTTGTCACTTGTAAATTTAATCTCTCCGATTTACATAGCTTCAAAAGCACTTGTCACTTGTAAATTTAATCCCGGGGCTTCCTTTGATGGAGCGATAGTCGATCTCTGGCTAAAGCCGTACACCGAACCTCTCCCGGCAGATTTGCCACAAATAGATTTAATCCGTAGAAAGGAGAAAGAGAGAGAGAGAGAGAGAGAGAGAGAGAGAGAGAGAAGAAACTAATGGTTCCCCCTATGATTTGTGTTTACAGAGACAATTCACGTTGATCTTGCAAGCGAGGGACGAAGGAAACGCGGGCGTGATCGAGGAGGCGAGCTACAGCGGCATCGTCCTACCCGGGCCGACGTGGCACACGCTGAACCACCAGGGCAGGAACGCCCACCTCGCCTACCGGGTGCGCGTGCAGTGCGCCGACCACTACTACAACGCCACCTGCACCAAGTTCTGCAGGCCGCGAAACGACATTTTTGGCCACTACACCTGCGATGAGAACGGCGATAAGGTCTGCATCCAGGGATGGAAAGGCGCCGACTGCGAGACTGGTAAGCTGCACAAGGTTCACCTTCCTACCTCGCCATATAAGAACCCGCCGCGGTTGAAAAAGATGCACTCGTCCAATGGATATCAAGCCCCGGCCCCGGCTTTTCCCACGCGTCCGCGTAAAAAAGTCCTTCGTTTCACTACGTGCATACTCGTTCGGCGCGCGGGTTTTTACCTCGCGCGGCGAAAATATTCCCCTGCTGGAAGATATAGTAGCGGGCGGGTCGGAACCGTCGCTCCGGCACGTGGCCCCCAATCATTTTCTATTTATAAGCACGTGTTAAATATTTTACCGTTGAGCCCCGCGGCTTTTTTGTCAACGCGGCCCAAGAGCATTTCAATGCAGGGGCGATAAATCAAGCGCATACATTAGGGGCTCTCTTTTCTAAACAAACTTAATTGCCCGGCCCGCATCGGCGCCCAAGGCTCCAGGGCCACGGGGGGAAACGGTGAAAGAAGTATACGGCGCGAGGCGCTGACTGACAGCGCGCCGCCGAGAGCCGCGCGGGGGAAAATTATGACGAGACAGTAATAACAGTAACGCGGCGCGAACAAAAAATCCTCCGAGCGCGGAGGAAAGAATGGCCGGGACGTCCCTCCCGCGTAACTCCGGCCCCCGGTCTATATTCGTAACCCTCGACGCCGGCGCCCGGGGCGCGCCCACATCCAGATCCCGGGCGCTCGGCCGAGGAAGGACGCGCCGCGACGACCTCGCCGCCCTCTTATGCTGGTACACGAGCATACGTGCATGTTCTATCGTAGACTTTGGAGGTTATGTTTCCGCGGTGCCCAGGCCGCCCTGCAAACTGGCGCTTCGTGGAAATCCGCGGATGGCCGGCCATTTGCACGCCCCCCCCGGCGGTTTGCCCGCCGAGCTTCACCTCGGGATTTTCCTCGCGGGGCATTTATACATATATTGCGGCGCGCTCGCGTCCCAGTCGGCCGCGCGCGTATATACATACAGTGTATTGTGGAAGCGATCGGCCGGCCGGCTGGGCGCAATTACAGCGTGCGCAGGAGCGCGCGATCGGCCGCGGTCTATCCCCCGAAGCCTCGTAAAAGCCCGCAAATTGAAGTAACGTGTTCCTTATCGCTCGTCCTGAGACGGCCGCGAGCCCCGCATCGCCCCACTCGCCCGAGATCCCATACTTTCCCCTCTAATTAAAAAAGAGGACGGCAGGGCGGTGGTTTATTACTCAAAACGCGAGCGGCTGGGCTATCGGCGCTGGTTTATGCCTCGTGCCGCAGGGATATATATATATATATATATAGACACACACACGCTCGTACTGCAGTTGCCGCGGCGTCGATATGACCGATCGAAAAAAAGCCGCGCGTGCACCGAGGCTCCGACCCAGGCCCTCTAATGAGTCGCGTCTGCGCGATAAGCTTGCGCGGATTTACGGGGGCACCTCGCGGATTTATTGTAATTGGGCGATCCCTCGGAAAAGCTCGCGTCCGCGGTCTCTCGCTCGAGACGGGCTCGAGTCGAACCCCTTCGGTGCAGCCCTCCTTCAATGCCAGTTACGCGCGGTGTCACTTTCCCGCCTGAGAGAATTTATATTAATTAGTCCGAGAGCCGCGAAGAGTCTTATAATTATGGAGAGGGGGAATGGCTTTGTTACGATAGGGGAGATGTACCGGCGATGTGCACATAGACTATGCTCGAGTAGGGCGGTATATAAGAGCAGCGTTGCGCAAATAGTAATACGCGGCGTTAACCAGACTTGCATTAAAATGCTGCGGATAACGCTGTGTACACTGTGTAAAGCTGTGGGGCGATTTTCTGATAAATAAACTAGTTCAGATAACTTTGAGTGGATTAACTATGTAATTCAAAAATTAGTGATATCGCGTAAAAAGTTTCCAAGATTTACGTTATTAGTCGTAGGATTGGTTATGCTCTCGGCATGAATTTGCATTGATTAAAGATTATAGAGGAGTCACCGCGCGATAAGACCCGTTCAACTGGCGTCTACTTATTATTCGCTCGTATATATATAGGATGAAAGTCCCGATAGCGAACGAAGCTGAAAGTTCAGCCGGTGTACTTCAGAGAAGAGCATATAAAATCTGATACGGTATAAACGGTATAATTGGGAAGGGTCGGTTCGTCTTTCTCAAGCGTCATTTCCACTTGCATTTATGCGCATTCGTCGAAAGGGAAGATCAAAAGACACACTGGGGAAAGAAAACCCGTTTGGTGGTCGGTTAAAAAACTTGAAAATATGACGGGGAGGGAATTTTTTGGCGTTCCTCGGAAGAGCGAGGGTTTTTTAATCTACTTGTTAGGTCGGTGCTCGAAAGGAGGAGAAGGTGGTGGTGGTGGGGGGATGAGGAGGAGGAGGAGAGGGAGGCGGCGGAGGATGAGGAGGAGGCGGGGGGATAGGATCCCTCTGTCAGGCGCATCGCAGCTTATCCCCGGGCAGGGCCGTGAGAACACTCGCGGGGATTCTCGCACCGGTGCCAAGGCGAGCGATTTTGTTTTTGACGCGAACCGAGAGCGAAAAGCCAGCGGAGCGAGGCGGAATTATTCCGCGGTCGGCGGCCGGTGGCTGGCCGGGGCCTCGGCCGGGCCCTCGGCCAGGGCGTCCCCACGGGCGAGTAGCTCGCACGCGTTGCCCGCGCAATGGCCGCGCAATGGCAGCTCGCCCTCGGCGCGCGGCCCTCCCGAGCTCGTTTCCCTCGGCGGCCGATGGCACGTCGGCGGGCGCGCTGGAAAGTCGGGCAGCCGTGACCTCCTCGGGGCCGCTGGGCTGTCGCGGCTCTTCCTTTCCCATAAGCGCGCCACCGGACCTAATGAGCCCCGGTCTTTTTGCCCTATTAATTGTGCGCCGCGAGAGCCGCGCTCGAGGCAGCAGCCCCGCGAGGCGCCTTTCCTTTTTCCCCGCCGGCCCGCGGAATAAAAATGGGGTCTTTGCCGTTGGAGGGCTGCCGGCCGCGAGAAATTCCTAGACGAGCTCGTAAAATTACTCGGGGGATATTAACTTTTTCAGCGGGCAGGTTTATTGCAGATTGTTGGCAATTAGCGCGGGCGATAAATCAAAGCGGCAGTTGGGGGGCACGCAGGGCGCACGCGAGGCCGGGCCGCGCGGCCGGCCACCGAGGCGGCTCGATTAAAACGTCCGAGGGCGCGCGGCGGCCGATTGTCGCGGGGCCCCTCGAGGCTTGACCCGCCGCCGCCCGCGAGAACGAGTCCCGCGCCCGCTTTTTTGCGCGAGCGCGCGGCGCTTTTCTCCGCGAGCGGGCGCACGGGATATTTTTAATAAGCAAAAAGCGCTCAGCAAAGGGGAACATTAACGTCATGATTTGACTAGAATTCGAGTGAGACGCGAGTGAATGATGCAAGTGGGCTAACATCCTCGCCGTGGGCCGAGCGGGGAGCCGCCGTGCGACCCATTGCGATGACCAAGCCACACAAGATGAAGCGCACCGGTGATTCACGGCAAATGAAATCACAAATTTCCCGCGTGACTTTCATGCGCCGGGGCCGCGCGCGCGCCTCCAACTGCGCCCACCTGCACCTGCGCCGGCTCACCCCTGCGAACGCTTTAATCATGAATTGCGTAATTGCCCCCGTAAAAGCCCCCCGAGGAATTTTCATTTATACCTACGTGTGTGTACGCGTAAATGTTTATCTCGCCGAGCAGTATTACGTTGGGGGGGGGGGGGGGATGGTGGAGGATAAAGCCCAGCCCCGGCGACCCGCGACAGCTTTTTCCCGGGACGCCGTTCGCCATGATTATTAAACGGAGCCGATACCCCCCGACAATTAGCCGGGAGGGAAAAAGCCGGGATGGATCCGCCGCGGCCGATAAAACTGTACTTTGCGGCTTTCGCGCGGACGCGGATCCCCGGTGAGAAAGCGCCGGCGCGAGGTGTATCGAGGCTCCCCATCGCGCCGGAGAGGGCCGCGCTGTCCCACATATCGCGCTTATCATATCTGCGGCGCGCGTCAACGGAGCGACCCGCGAGGCGCCCCCTCCCCGGGAGCGCGGAGGTGAAGGCGCCCGGGAAAGCCCCGCGCCGAAAGGTCACTCGGCAGATTTCACCGGGGCGCCGGCAGGCTCGTGCAGCGGCCCGGCCTCCTCGGCCTCTCTCCCTCGCAGCCTCCTTCGCCGCCCGGCATATGCATAATGATCCAATGAATTTTAAGAGCCTATTTCCATGTGCGCCGCGCTTATCGGCCCAGGCGGCCTCCCCCCGTCCGCGCGCCCGGCTAATTAAATTCACGGAGGCCTCGAAAATTTCAATAAATCTAATCGGCCGTTGGCCTATCGGCTATCTGCCTCTGGCCCGCGCGCTCCGCTCGCCCCGCGGAATTTCGGTCCCCCTTATCTCGCTTGGCCATCGCCGATCGATTATATCCCGCTGATAATTAGAAAATTCCCGAGGCGGCGCGCCCCCGTATATTTCTAACGGTCCGCCAGGCCGCGGAATCCGCGAGGTTTTCCGGAAAGCGCGCGGGCTCGCGGGGCCAGCGCGGGCTCTCGGGCGGGAAGCGGGAAGCGGGAAACGGCGCGCCGGTCGATTTGCCCGGGAAAGCCGCCCTTCAAAGCGCCGCGGGCGGCCCATGCGTTAAATCCGGGCCGATTATGGAAGCGGCGCTGACCCCGGCGCGCTCCACAATGGAATTTTAACGAGGGATATTTGCGAAACCGATACGCGCGCAGGCGCGAAAGGAACTTAACGAACCGCGCTTGATTGCGCGCGCCGTTAAAGTGATCCGCGCGCGCTCGCGCGGCTTGTAATCAGATGAGCTGTGGGAAAGCTAGGCGGCGGCGGGGCGCGCGCGCGCGCGGGGGCAAACCCCGCGGCCGACTCTATCGCCGCCAAATTGTAATCGGACTTTATTAATCCCGCGGCGCGGCCTCGGGACTCGCGGAGGAGCGCCTCCTATCAAGGCGCCCGTAATTAATGCAGGCCGGTAAGCGAGCGCGCCGCGCCGGCTGTATCGTTACCGTTTACGGCGTCGAGGAATGCCGCGAAAGTTTTTCAAAGTGTTATCTCGACGGATTGTTTTTATCTCCGGGCGCGGCGGGCGCGCCGCCCGGACCGTTGTATGCCCGGCGCTTTATTGCCGTGAGAAAAAAACAATTATTTTACCGTGATTATATTTAACAGCGTAACAATAAAACCGCGGGCGCGCGCCTCGGCATTACAATTTCAAATGTGCACACGCCCGGCGTACACAGCCAAGAGAGAAATATTTTATTTATCTAATGCAGGGGCCGATAGGGCGCCCGCGGATCCTCCTCTGCGCCTCTGCGTAAAAGATGAAAGCGCTATCTGCCGGCGGCGGGCGAGCGGTACAGGCGCGAGCGGAGGCCTCGCGCTGCCCTCGCGCAGGTAACAGTGCGTTTTCCCCCGAAAGCGCCCGCGGGGCACGGAGCCGCATAATCCACGGCGGCGGGGGCCGTGGGCGGGCGCCGACGGGACTTTCTAAAGCCGCGCGCATCTTCGGTTTCTAATGCAAGCGGGCCAGGAAAGGCCGCTCGCTCGGGAGGCTGCGCCGATCGATCCGCCGCGGGGCCGATTTCCCGAAAGCTCCTCGTCCGTCGCGGCGGCACGCGTATCAGCCGGGCCTAAGGAGCGCGGCAGGTGAGGGGCCCGGCCGGGGGGAGATAGAACCGCGCGGAGGCTGCGCGGGCCGATCTCGGCCGGTCGTCGGCGAGCGGCGCTCGCACGAGCGCGCGAGCGAGCGAGCGGCATCTAGTTTCTCGAGAGCGAAGAAAGTCGAGGCGAGCGCCGGCGACGGGGCCTCCCCTCGGCCCAGCTATGCGCCGCGCCGCGAGCCGAAAGAGAGAGCGCGCCGAGCGCCGCGCGCATCCTCCGCGCCTACTCCTTCCAAATGAGCGCGCGCCTCGGCCGGGAGTCTTTGTTCGCGGCCCGGGAACCCGGCGACCGGGCGACGTCCGTCCCCGCGCAACGAGAGGCCGCCGAACAGTCGATCGCGCGACCTAATCGCTCGGGGCATTGCTCGTAATCGGAGGCTCGGCGGCAGGGTAACCGAGGCACTGCGGCGCGCCGGGGAACCCGAGGAGCGCCCGCGCGGCTTCCATTAGAGGAGCTCTGCCGAGCGAGTCGCGCACTCCCGACACGACCCCGGAGCCGCTGCGCCCGAGGCCCCTTGCGCAACTCGCGCGCGAACCGCCGCGCCCTGCCGGCGGTTCCCGCGCGCGCGTAGTCCCCGGGGAACGCGTCCCCGAGCATTAATCGCCGGAGCTGCCTGCTAACGGTAAGCCTCGCGAGCGCTGCACCCGCGCACTCCCGGGACTCCTCGGACCGTTAGCCGCTCCCCGCTCCCCTTTACCCGCTGGCTAATTGCCGAGGCTCCGGGGCCGCTGCGCCCGGGCCGCGCCCTCAAGGTCGCGCCGATCCCCGAGGCCGCGGCCCGCCCGCTGTCCCTGTCACCCGCGCCTAATCCCCGATAAGCCCGCTTGATCGATAGACCGCGCGGTTACGAGGCCACTTTTCGAGCGCGTTGGCCCCGCAGGCCACCGCGCGAGGAGATCGCCGCGGTCGATTGCGCCTGCCGAGTCCTTGTCCCCCGCCCCCACCTCGGGCCCCGCCGCCTCTCTCCGGGGCTCACGGATCTGCGGCGAGGAGCCGCGAGAGGGCCGCGTGGCTATTGCTCATAAATTACAATTAGAAAATTGCGCGCGAGGAGGAGGCGGCGGCGAGCGCGAGGCGCACCGGCGCGATGGAAACCCGATAGCCGCCCGCGCCCCCGGCAGATGACATTGTGCAACTGCGCCCGGCCGATCGAGTTACGCCGCGCGGCGAGTTACGCCGGGGCGTGGGCCGGCCGCGTGCGACCGCGTGCGAGCGCGCGCCGAGCTGAATGGAAATGATTTTCCGAGAAGCCCGGGGCCGCGCGGTTCCCCGAAGCCCGCGCCCTCCGCGCTCGCCGCCCGACTTATCCCTCGCAAAGTAGATTAGAAAAAGCGAATCGCGCGCGTACCCGCGGCGTAAAAAGCGCCCCCGGCCGGCGCCCGGCCGCTCCTATCGTACCCGCGCTGCTGTTTTCTCAAGGCGCATCTCGCGCCGCGGGGAAAAATTTTAATTACGCCGCGTGCTCGAATTACGCGCCGGCTTTCCCGGCTTTTTCCCCGGCTCATTGGCAGTCGGGCCGAGCGATGCGGCTTTCTTGCGCCGGCGCTCGGTAGCCTGGTCCCTCCTGGGCCCCTCTAATCGCCAACCCCCCGCCCTCCCCCCCCCCTTCCTGGTCCAGCTCTGACCGGTCGGCGTTTTTGTTGCAGCCGTCTGCAAGGAGGGCTGCCACCCGGTCCACGGCCACTGCAACGTCAGCGGCGAGTGCCAGTGCCGGCACGGCTGGCGGGGCGAGCTCTGCGACCAGTGCACCCCCTACCCGGGCTGCAAGCACGGCTACTGCAACGGCTCGAGCTGGCAGTGCATCTGCGACACCAACTGGGGCGGGATCCTCTGCGACCAGGACCTCAACTACTGCGGGACCCACGAGCCCTGCCAGAACGGCGGCACTTGCGAGAACACGGCGCCCGACCAGTACCGGTGCACCTGTCCCGAGGGCTTCTCCGGCCCGACCTGCGAGAAGGTCGACAACCCCTGCGCCTCGAACCCCTGCCTCAACGGGGCGAGCTGCACCGAGGTCGGCGAGACGGCCGTGTGCAACTGCACCGAGGGCTTCAGCGGCCAGTTCTGCGCCACGGACATCGACGAGTGCGCCTCGCAGCCCTGCCTCAACGGCGGCCTCTGCGTCGACGGCCGCAACGGCTTCACCTGCAACTGCCCCTCCTCCTGGAAGGGCCCCACGTGCCAGTTCGACGTCGACGAGTGCGCCCTGCCCGAGTCGCCCTGCAAGAACTCGATCACCTGCTCCAACTACGCCGGCGACTACTCGTGAGTTACCTCGGCCCCACACGGCCACACCTACGCACACCGCGCACCCAGGCACACGCGGCCACACGGCACACTAGCTGCACTCCGATTCCAGCCGCCTGTATTCTGCCTCTTCTTCTTCTTCTTCTTCTTCTTCTTCTTCTTCTTCTTCTTCTTCTTCTTCTGCTTCTTCTACTTGTCCGCGCCTCCTTTCAATAAATTATGCGTCAATAAAGAGTCGGGGGCAAAAAAAGGATTCCGTCCTTTCGCAAATGCTGCATAATGATACGAGACCGAGGACACGGGTATAATCGCGATTCGACATCTGCGCGGGGAAAAAGGAGGAGGGCCCGGCGCAAGTAGCCGCTGACGGACGAATCAATCTTGAATTTGGAAGGGGCGCGCGCGCGCACCGGCCGCGTCCCAAGTGGCGCTAATTAGCGCGCCAGGCCTGCGAGACCGCGCGCGGGGATAATTATTTGCCGAGTTCGCGGCTGGCCGGCCAGGCTGCGGGCCCGTGGGACCCCCTTGGCCAATAAGCCGAGCAGAAAAACTGTCGCCCGATGATCGGGCCGCTTAAAGGCCTCATTAATCGCAACAATTTAATTAGCGAGAGGTCGGGGCGCTCGCGCTCTCTCGCCGCGGCGACACGAATTCCCGGAGATCGGCCTTAATGCGACTCGATCATCGCCTCCTCCTCCCCAGCGGCCGCCTCGTTTTTCTGCCCGGTGCGAGCCGCTCCCGGCGCCCCGAGTGTCAATTACCGCCGCGAGGACGTTTCAATGTACGGCTCTCGTTATCGTCGCCCCGGGACGGCCGCGGGCGCCTCCGCGGGACTCGCGGCCTCTCGCCCGGCCCCCGCGCCCCGAGAGGAAAGCCGCGTTATGTCACCGAGCCCCCGCGCCTCTTTGATCGCGCCCGCGAGTGCAGAGAGTTTAATGGGCCGCGGACTCGTGCGCGCTTGAAATATAAGCTAAACTTCGAGTTGCCAAGAGCGGCAATTAATATTAATTGTTTCTCGGGAACACTCGGCCGTGAGAAAGCATTCGTAAAATGCTTCGCTATCAGCGGAACTTTTAATAATCAAGCCGTGTTTATAAATCAATTGCGTAACGGGCGAGCGCGGCGCGCGCGTGCCGCTCTCGCGCGAGAAACATTTCAACCTTTTTCATAACATCCGGATAATAGTCTCTTTTGTTTCATTCTGCCAGTCAGTTGGTAACTAGACTTGTCGGTAAGGCGTCTCGAGCTCGCCGCGAGCCTCGCGTCGACCACTCACTAGATACTCCTGTACCGTAAAACAACAAAACCAAGCAGGAACTGCCCGACGTGGAGCGCTCCTATGCCACAACGTCTTTTCAAGCTTCGCTCATTAGGCTACGTTTCTTTGGAATTATTAGAATATTAACGAACACACTCGCTAAACCATTCTAACGACCATGTACCGATGTAACGTTTGCGATTATTTTTCATGATTCAAATCCTTTTCCTTAAACTTACAACTTACTGTTACAATATCTACTTTTACATAATGCGCAGCACATAGTAGCCTGCACCGTTTAGCAAGTGCTTACTATATCCGCAGCACCTATTGGCTAATGTGGCAAAAACCGGGTGTCAAATAATTTCAAACATACAACTTAGAGATGAACAAGCAGCTTGGGTCAATCAATGCAACGCTTTCCAAATTAAAGAAAATCCAGGAGAAATTAACGAACGCGTCTGTTTGCAGGTGCAAGTGTCGGAGCGGGTTCACGGGGAAGAACTGCACAAAGAACATCGACGACTGCGTGGGCCAGTGCCAGCACGAGGCTCTGTGCATAGACCTGGTGGACGACTACCACTGCTCGTGCACGGCAGGCTACTCGGGCAAGGACTGCGAGGTCGACATCGACGAGTGCGCCTCGAAGCCCTGCCAGAACGGAGGCGAGTGCCGGGACCTGGTGGACGCGTACGAGTGCGTATGCCCGGTGGGCTACACGGGCTTCCAGTGCGAGGTCGACCGGGACCACTGCAGCCCTAACCCCTGCCGCAACCAGGCCCAGTGCTTCAACACGCAGAGCGACTACTACTGCCACTGCCCGGCCCAGTGGCAGGGGAAGAACTGCTCGGAGCCGGCGGCCCACAAGGCCGCGGTGGGCGGGGCCACGGGCGAGGAGAGCCTCGGGTGCGGCAGCGAGGGCACGGCGTGCGCGGGCCGCGGGCGCTGCGCCAGCTCCGGGCGTTGCCTCTGCGACCCGGGCTACACGGGCGCCCACTGCCACGAGAACATCAACGACTGCCGCGTGAACCCCTGCATGAACGGCGGCACCTGCGTCGACCTGGTCAACTCCTTCCAGTGCATCTGCCGCGAGGGCTGGAGCGGCGACCTCTGCGACCAAGGTCAGTTGGTAGGGAGGAGGGCGAGGAGGCCGGGGAGCCGGTGACCCGGGGACCTAGAGCTAACCCCGCGTGCTTTGCTTGCAGATGTCGACGAGTGCGAGGAGGCGCCCTGCCGCAACAACGGGACCTGCGTCGACGGCGTGGCTGACTTCCGGTGCATCTGCCGCAACGGGTGGAAGGGGAAGACGTGCGCCCTGCGCGGGGGCCACTGCGAGCCGGGGACCTGCCGGCACGGCGGCACCTGCCAGGACCGCGGCGACGGCTTCGCGTGCCACTGCCCCTCCGGGTGGGAGGGCGCCGCGTGCCACATCGCCTCGCCGGCCTGCGCCTCGGGGCCCTGCGAGAACGGGGCGACCTGCGTGAACGGGGCCGACGGAGGCTACCGGTGCATCTGCCGCGAGGGCTTCGAGGGGCGCACCTGCCGGCGCGACGTCGACGACTGCCAGGCGCTGCCCTGCCTGAACGGCGGCCGGTGCGTCGACGGCGTCAACTGGTTCCGGTGCGAGTGCGCGGCCGGCTTCACCGGGCCCGACTGCCGCATCAACGTGAACGAGTGCGCGAGCGACCCCTGCGCCCACGGCGCCACCTGCCTCGACGGGATCGCCAGCTACTCGTGCCTCTGCCCCCCGGGGCGCCGCGGCGCCCACTGCGAGCTGGGCGGCGAGCCAGGCTGCCCCGCGGCCGCCTGGGACGACGAGTGCAACGCCTGCGAGTGCCGCAACGGCCAGAGCCAGTGCAGCAACGTCTGGTGCGGCCCGGGCAACTGCCTCAACGGCACGGCCTGCCTGGCCCACGAGGTCTGCGTGCCCGCCCCGGGCGAGAGCTGCCTCGTGGCCCCGTGCCCGCCCTCGGGCGAGTGCCGCCCCGTGGAGACGGGCCGGCGCGTCGGCCCCCCGGCCCTCCCGGCCCCGGCCTCCTGCTGGCCCGGCCAGGCGACCCCGGGCCCGGCCTGCGCGCGCCTCACCATCCTCCTGCGCCGCGAGGCCCTCGCGGCCCCCACCTCCGTCGAGCTCCTGTGCCGGCGGCTGCGCAGGCTCCTGGCGGACCCGCGGCGCCCCCAGTCCCTCGTCCTCCTCTGCGACCTCAAGCCCGGGGACAACGACACGATCGAGGTGACCATCTTCTCGGAGGCCGCGGCCGCCGCGGCCCGGGACCTCGGCGAGGCCCTCAGCCGGCCCCTCGGCCGGCCCCTCGCCCTCGCCTCCGTCCTCGAGGTCAAGGTCGAGACGGCCCTCCTGAGCAGCGAGGCCGCGGGCCCCGGGGCCGCCGGGGCCGCGGGCTACCTGGCCCTCCTCGGCGGCGCCCTCGCGGCCCTCCTCCTGCTGGGCCTCCTCGTCGGCCTCTGGTACGTCCGGGCGGCCCGGCTCCAGAGCTCCGGCCTCACGGCCACCACGAGCAGCGAGACCTCGCTGCACAGGCACCGGCCCGACCTCGACGAGAAGAGCAACAACCTGCAGAACGAGGAGAACCTGCGCCGGTACGCCAACCCCCTGAAGGAGCACCACCACCACCCGGGGCCCCAGCACCCCCAGCACCCCCAGCACCAGCAGCACCAGCAGCACCAGCAGCAGCAGCAGCAACAGCAGCAGCACCAGCAGCAGCTCGGCCAGCCCCAGCTCCAGCTGCAGCTCCAGCACCAGCACCCGCTGCAGCACCAGATGCAGCACCTGCAGCCCCAGCAGGACGCGGAGCCCCGCGTCTCCGTGGTGCGGCCCCTCTCGGGCGCGGCCCTCGGGCCCCTCGGCGCGCCCGAGGAGAGCCTCGAGATGGTCAGCGAGGAGGGCCGCCACAGGCTGCCGCCCCTCTACAAGCCGCCCTGCGCCGAGATGCGCAACAACACGGCGAGCTTCAGCTACGAGGAGCCGCCCCACAAGCCCTACACCAAGCCCCGGCTCCAGGAGCCCCCGAGCTACAGCCACCAGCCGGCCAACGGGCCCCACCAGATACTCACGGTCCACGTCTGAGCGCCGCCCTCGTCCCCGCATCCGCACCCGCACCCGCCACGCTCCCTCGCTCTTCTCTCTTAGGCCCTGCCCCCGAGCGGGCGCAGCCCCGGCAATCCTCTGCATGCTACCGAGCGGCTTCTCGCCCGCGCCGCGCTCGACCCGCGACCAGAGGCGCCGAGAGAGGACGAGAGACGATTGCCTACATCCCCATCATTTCCCGAAGCGAGAGGTCGCACCTTTTTCCCCGCCGACGTACGCCGAGGCTCCATTTTTGTAATTATTTTTATTTGAGATGTTTTATTTACTGTTATGGAGGCGCTCGCGGCGGCCACTCGGCGAGGCAGCGCGGCCAATTCGGATCCGAGTCTCCCGAGGCTCCGGGCGACGCCTTCGGAGTTTGCGCCCAGCTCGCCTGGCGAAAAACGTGCTATCTCTCGCCGGCAAGTGTCACGCGACGACAATAATTATTATATATGACGCGAGGAGCAAGCAAGGCAGGAGAAGTTGAAGTAAAGTTAATCACCGCGACATATGACTGTTTAACGCTAAAATGATAATTATGTCGAGTTGTTATCGTTGTACATATGTACATAGCCTGTACTTATTAATTTTACTAAGCCTGTATAACCGCGAGCCTCCGTCGCGGCGATGAGAGTAGGAGAGGTCTGTAGAAGCGAGGGAGGAAATAGCGTTACGCGAGTCAATCGGAGACCCTGATGTAGTTGTGCGCCAGTGATTTCAAGCGTGTGACAAGCGACGAAAATGCACTGCTCGAGGACGCTCTGCGCGCGACGTTCTTCCACTTATTTATTAACGCGCGCGGTCCCTGCAAGGGACTCCCGGTGTCGCGCCGCTTGCGGATTCCCGCGGAATTGCGCGCCCCAGCGAGGGGGTTGTGCAGTTGAACCACGTGCCGGCTCCCCGGTTGTGATACCGCGAGGCGGACCTTTCTTATCAAGCGCTCATTTTCTATTACGCGATAAGACTTCCGATTGGCAATTCTGCGCTGCCAAGACTCCCGCAGCTTTGACTAAGAGTGGGGGACGGACCGCGAACCGAGCGTTCGCGCGCCGAACGATCTACAATCGGAGCCTTCCATATATAGATTTTTCTCTGGCGCAAGGCCCTGCGTGTTTTGAGAAGGCTTTTTTTACAACAAATCCGGGGGAATGAAGACAAATTCACGCGCGAGTAGACGTAGAAACCACGAGAACGGAAAACAAGAATTAACAAAAAAAAAATAAAGAAACACGCACACTCGTCTTGACGCATACAGCAGGCTTTTGTACGTTCCTTCAAACGAGACATTGTGATACTGATGGAAGCGCGCGGCGTCGCGACGCCAATATTTTCTTGTACTTTTTTTCGTCTCACATACCGTTTATCTGCTCCTTTTTTGTATTAAATAAAGATCACTTTGTAATTGCGCACCTTCTGTCCGTTAACGCGCAAGGACCTTATGAGAGGGCGGCGGCCGGCGATGGCGCGCCGCGTGCCACGTGCCGGGGTGGGCCGCCGCCCTTCAACGAGCTGCGACTCACCGCGAAGCGAGCGATTGAAGCGAGCTAGCAAAAAAATATCAAGTTAAAAGAGATTGTATAACGCAATAGGATTTTAAGGCTTACATGTCAAGATTCGCGCTGACGTAATCTTACGTATCTTGTAAATAATTTTTATAAATATTATAAATATCTGTAAGGACTCGGGTGGGGGGTCTGGGAAGGGAGCCGAGCCCTAGGCGGCCTCGCGGCCCCTTCCTCGGGCCCCCGGCCCATCTTCGAACGTGCAATTCGTTCTTGTAAGACACAGCCGGACCCCCTCTAGCTTGTATACGTCGCTGTCGAGGGCGCCTCTCCCTCGCTATGTAATTAGACGAGCGGAAGGATCGACAACACCGGCAGCAACGGCAACAGCAGCAACAACAAAAACACAAACTTTTATATAATAGAATTTTTATTTTATAAAGAGGAAGAAAAAACTATATTATATATTACAGTAAGGATAGATAGATCGATTATTATATTATAAAATTGTATTAATTTAATATTATTAATATTATATTAATTATTAATAATTATTATTTCGACATATAAATGACTGGCTCGTCTACAATTTATTTCGAGATTTATCCGGCCCTGACCCCGCATCCTCGATTCCTTACTATCCTATTGGCGTGAATGATATAGTTCGATTCGATCGGCGCAAATCGGCTCCCGGGCTCTATAGCGAAAAGGACATGCCCGACCCTCTCTGTGGACCCACGGCACGACTCGCTTGCAAATCTCCGTTGCGCTATCCGCGCAGGCGTAAGCGTCGAGGACCGCTTCCATTTCTCACACCGCGATAACTATCGGCCAGCGGACCTCCGAGCGGCAGGCGATTTCCACGGGAGCTGCAGTCGAATGCCGCGCTTCATTCCCACGCGCCAAGGGAAGGGGCAGCGCGTTGACGCCTGACGCATTCGAATCGCTGCTCGAGACGCGACGAAACGTGCCTTCCGGAACTCGAGAACCGCACCATGGCGAAGAAATAATGTCGCAGCCAATGCGCCTCAAAATAAACCGCCGATCGAATATTCAGTAGTAGGTAATTGCTCCCTAAAATGCTTAAGATCGTTCCTTTGCTAAGACTTTTGCGCCGCTGACTATCATATCACTCAGTCAAAATAAAAGATTTCACTAAAATGTTTTAAAATGCTTTCCAACGCAATACGCACCAAAACAAGTTTTTGACATTCCTTTAAATTTTATTAACGCAATAGGCTCCATAAATATATCTTACGAAAAATGCCAAAATAAAAATATCGATTATTCCAAACCGATAGAATTTAAATTTTCTGACGTAATTATATATTTATATTATATTGCGTCCACGCTAAGCGGTTTCGTACAGCTCAACGCATGGACATGAGCTTACGAAGAAGGCAAAAAAACGAGGATGAGAATAAAGACTTCGGCGAGTCTCGTGCACGGGATTGTCGTTACCATTTTCAGCTAGTTTTCTCTTGACCGTTAAAAGAGCTTAGAATTGCTTAGAAATCGTTCGGAAGATATGTACCTGTTAACGAGAAGTGCAGCGCTCGATCAAGTATAGAGCACCAGAACGAACACCCCGGCTTCAGAAACAGCGATCACTTTGCTAGATCACAGGGCCGAGTGGGTACCTGAGAAATCTCATAAATACTGCACATGACAACAAAACACGACAGATCACGTTGACGGGAATTTCATGTATCAAGTTTTACTATATTAGACGGAAAGAAATTACTAATTTTGGAATTATTATAAATTAAAATTTCTTAGTCATATTGTACTGCTTTTAAAAAAACCATCTAACGAACATTTATTGAATTATACATGATTGCACAAGCCTTACACTTGCAGTTACATGTATATTTTGGTATTTTTTAAAATTCATTTAGCATTGAAAATACATAAGTGAATTGTATTCACTATAAATAAAATAATAACTATAATATAAAGATACAACAATTAGATATAAAGTTAGTACTGTGTAATAAGAATAGTTTTTTTGAAATTTCAGCCTCAGTATATTAATTTTCAAAAAATTTTGAGCCAAAATATGCAAGTGTTTATTGATTTACATTTTAGTACTTCTATTAACAAAAGCGGTATTCTCAAGTTTAGACTCAGACAATAAAATATTCTTAAGAGTACGTTTTTAATATCCTAAGATGATTCGTATGATTATTTTTTGAATAATTTTTAATTCATTTTGCATCTTAATACTACTTGTAAAAGATATAAAACTTCCCAAATTTAATCTCGCTTTAATAAAACTCGAAAATTGTATAATAAGACTAGACCTTTTATAACTATCCATATAAAAAGTAAATATAGGAGCAAGATTCGATGGTTATATTGTTACAGATAAATTATAGTTTTTTAAAAAACAGTTTAGTTGGATGACAAAAGATTATTCTTTGTGATTCTGTACGAAATTCTGCAGTTACCCAGGGCGTACTGATTTTTGAGAATCTCTAAAGTTTTATTTAAAATTTGTAAATTATAATTGACAGCGAGATCATTAATATTTATTCATTTATTTTTTAAAAAATTACATGCTTTCCAGACGTAATAACAGAAAACACTGTTTACTAACCGCAGCACATCTTAAATTAATAATTTTAGCACACTTGGTATTCTACGAAGGGACAGGGTTATAACATTTTCCACTGTAATATCTTTCTGAATACTTACTTCTGTGGCGGCCGCCTGACGCATTAACCGACACACACCCGCAGGTACACGGTAGGGTACGTGCACGTTGAGACGCGCGGCGGCCGCTAACGGTTTTCCGTCAGGCCCGGCGGCGCGGCCTCCCCCCAGACGGTCGGTGGACTTCCCCGGGCAGCCGCCAGACCAATAAACCTGGCTCGAGAGGAACCGACCCGGCGCGTTGAAACCTGCGAGGTGCCGGCCCGAGGCAGGAGAGGAAGCCCTGGGGTCGGGGTTCGGAGGAGTGAAGATGAGTTACTCCGAGGCACCAGGCAAGATGTCGACGACGAACCCAGGTAGCGAGACGGCCGCGGCAGAATCCACACTCTTGCAGCAAATTTATAAGATTGGATTTAGGGTGCCGGCACTGATACCGAGCGAACCGGAGCTGTGGTTTTGCCAGCTGGAGCAAAGCTTCGTAGCAGCTGGCGTGACAACCGAGGCGACGAAGTTCAGCTACCTCAGTAGCCACCTCGACCCGCGGCACGCGCGGCTGGTGAAGGACCTCCTGATGACTCCACCGCCATCGAACCCTTATTCTACGGTGAAGGCAGAGCTGCTAAAGCGGCTAAATGTATCGCAGGAATCGAAGACGCGTCGACTCCTGGAGGACCAGACACTCGGCGATCGCACGCCATCGGAGTTTCTCCGTCACCTCCGAAGCTTGGCTGACTCCCAGGTACCTGAGGCGCTCATCCGAACATTGTGGATCGGACAAACGTCCAGGCCATCCTCGCTACGAGCGACTCATCGCTGGAGAAGACGGCCGAGCTGGCAGACAAGGTAATGGAGACTTTCAAAGTCCCGCAGCCAGTAGAAGCACTGCCGATCACGGCGACGGGAGTCTCGCATGACTCGGCCATAGACCAACTCACCGCGCAGATCTCCCAGCTAACGGCTCTCTTCCAGAGCGAGTTCGCCGAGGTGCGCAGAGAAGTGCGTGAGGCCCGCCGGCGTCAGTCGCGCTCGCGGGGACGCGACCGTTCACTGTCGCGGCCGCGCCCGCATTCGCGAGGAGCAAGTGACGCGGATGTATGCTGGTACCACCGTAATTTCGGGACCGCAGCGTACCAGTGCAGGCCGCCGTGCACGTTCGCGGGAAACGAATCGGGCCATCGCTAATGGCGGCAAGCGGGGCCAACCCAACAACACGCCGCTTATTCCAAACGGACCGACAGAGCCGGGTGAAATACCTGGTCGACACCGGAGCAGATTTGTGCGTGTATCCGCGCGCGTTCATTCGCGGCCCTTTAAAACGGACAACATACGAGCTCTCGGCCGCAAATGAGTCAGTGATATACACGTACGGAACAATCGCGCTGTCCGTCGACCTCGGAATACGTCGGGCCTTGTTATGGAAGTTTGTGATCGCGGATGTGCCTAAGGCAATAATTGGTGCGGATTTTTTGGCCCACTATGGCCTGCTCGTCGACCTGCGGGGACGGCGATTGATCGACCGCGAGACGAACATCACCGCGCGTGGGCAGGTCGATAACGCCGCCGATTACCCAAGCATCCGCATCATCGCCGGAACTTCACACTATCACCAGTTGTTAGAGCAGTACCCGGACATCACGCGACCCGACGGCCGCGCACCAATAACCAGGCACAAAACACGTCATCACATCGAGACGACACCCGGACCACCGGTGAGCAGCCGGCCCAGGCGACTCGCGCCCGACAGGTACAAGTCAGCGCGAGAAAAATTCAACATAATGGTGCAACTGGGGATCGCCCCTCAAGTAGCAGCTGGGCATCTCCGCTGCATATGGCTCCGAAGGGCATCAATGACGAACGACCGTGTGGCGATTACCGGGAGCTTAATGCACGCACCATCCCCGACCGCTATCCAGTACCTCACATACGGGATTTCGCGCAGCGGCTCCGAGGCAAGCAGGTTTTTACGAAAATTGACCTAGTCCGGGCCTACAATCAGATCCCGGTCGCCGAAGAGGACATTCCCAAGACAGCCATTACAACTCCATTCGGACTGTTCGAATTTCCGTTTATGAGTTTCGGTCTGAGGAACGCAGCACAAACTTTTCAGCGTTTTGTGGATGAGATGCTTCGCGGGCTGGACTACTGTTACGCCTACATCGACGATATCCTTGTCGCGTCGGAGAACCACGCAGAGCACGCCCGCCATTTACAACAGTTATTCACGCGTCTGCAGGAATACGGGATAGTCATTAATCCATCGAAGTGCGTTTTGGGACAGCCAGAGATACAGTTCCTCAGTTGTATCGTGACGAGTGACGGTATCCGGCCAACGGAAGAGAAGGCGAAAGCCATCCAGGACTGCGAGCGCCCGTCAACCGCGAAGCAGCTGCGGCGATTCTTAGGAGCCGTGAACTTTTACAGGGAGATGCTGCCGAGCGCGGCGCAAACGCAAGCACCCCTCAACGAACTATTAAAGGGCAAGCTAAGAGGCAAGGACGTGCTCAGCTGGACGGACGAGGCAACGAGGGCCTTTGATAAAACCAAAGCCGACCTGGTGCAAGCCACGCTACTCAAAAGCCCATCCAAAGGTCGGCGCGCACCTAGCCTTGGTCTGCGATGCGTCAGATACCGCAGTAGGCGCAGCGCTCCAACAGCGGGTTAGCGGCCGTTGGGAACCGCTAGTATTTTTTCAAAAAAGTTGAACCCCACGCAAGCTCGCTACAGCGCCTTCGACCGTGAGTTGCTAGCGATTTACCTAGCGATTAAATATTTTCGACACATGGTAGAGGCCCGCGTATTTTCCATATACAGCGATCATAAGCCGTTGGTTTTCGCCTTCAAGCAAAAATCAGATAGGGCTTCTCCGAGGCAGGCGAGGCAACTGGACTTCATTGGACAATACTCAACAGACATCCAGCACATCTCAGGCAAGGACAACCTTGTGGCCGACGCCCTCTCGCGCATCGAGGAAGTGACATCACCGTTAAACTTTAGCGAACTGGCTGACGCTCAAAAGAACGACGTCGAGCTGCAGGAGTATAAAAACAATAACTCCAGCCTCCAACTTAAGCTGATAGAAATCCCGGGGAGCAATGCACGGGTCCTGTGCGACACCTCGACAAACACAGTGCGACCCTTCATAACGAAAGAATTCCGAAGAGCGACGTTCGACGCAGTGCATAATCTCGCGCATCCAGGAATCAAGGCGACAGTCAAGCTGATGACACAGAAGTACGTGTGGCCCTCCATCAAGGCCGATTGTAGAGCATGGGCGCAATCTTGCATGCAGTGCCAGCGATCGAAAGTTTCCCGACACGTCGCGGCGCCTATTGGAGATTTCGAGCCACCATCATCCCGATTCCAACACGTACATATCGATATCGTGATCCTGCCAATATCGGAAGGACAACGATACTGCCTCACCTGCGTGGACCGCTATACGTGCTGGCCAGAAGCTTTCCCCATGCCGGATCAGGAAGCCGAGACAGTCGCGCGATCGTTCTACACCGGCTGGATTTGCCGCTTTGGAGCACCACTAGATATAACTACTGACCAAGGCCGGCAATTCGAGTCTTCACTCTTCCAGGCGCTAAATCGTCTGACGGGGACAGCCCACTGGCGGACAACAAGCATACCATCCACAAGCCAACGGAATGGTGGAGCGGCTACACCGGCAGCTCAAGGCCGCGATCCGATGCCACGAGGATAAGCAGTGGACGCGGACACTACCAACAGTCCTTTTGGGTATCCGAGCGGCATGGCGGAGCGACCTCCAGGCCATGTCAGCAGAGCTAGTCTACGGCGAACCGATGCGTCTACCAGGCGAGTTTTTGACAACCAGCAGACGACCAACCGACGACCAAGCGACATTCATCACAGACTTACGACAGAACCTGCGAGACCTCCAATCGGTACCAGCCACGCGACATGGGGTACGGAAGATCTTCGTGTTCAAGGATTTGGCAACGGCGAAGCATGTATACGTTCGGCACGATGCCGTAAGAAACGGCCTGGAAATGCCCTATGACGGCCCGTATCCGGTAGTCAGGCGCAACGACAGAACGTTTACAGTAAGAATAAATAATAGAGAGACAACGGTCACGATAGAACGGCTCACACCCGCCTATACCTGGGCGGAGGACGCGACGGACGAGCACCACGCAGACAGCCACTCCCGAGAGAAGCAACCCACGCCAAACGCAACGCCAGGAGCAAGGCAACGCACAGCAAGACAGGAGGAAGAAACCCGCGGTCAGCCTGAACAACGCCGACCCAGGCGACAAGTTCGCATCGCAGAGCGATACCAAGCAGGCTTCACATAATATTGCATTTTTTTTTTTAATCGCGACTTCGTCGCTGGTAAGGGAGTGCTGTTGCGGCCGCCTGACGCATTAACCGACACACACCCGCAGGTACACGGTAGGGTACGTGCACGTTGAGACGCGCGGCGGCCGCTAACGGTTTTCCGTCAGGCCCGGCGGCGCGGCCTCCCCCCAGACGGTCGGTGGACTTCCCCGGGCAGCCGCCAGACCAATAAACCTGGCTCGAGAGGAACCGACCCGGCGCGTTGAAACCTGCGAGGTGCCGGCCCGAGGCAGGAGAGGAAGCCGAGGGGTCGGGGTTCGGAGGAGTGAAGATGAGTTACTCCGAGGGTCTGGAGGAGACGACACGGCTTCGATCGTCGGCCTCCGCGTGCACGTCCCGCCTCGACCGCGGCAATCTGTAATTCGGCGATTAATAAATAACTACAATAACTTACATACATCGTAGTGTTTTTACTCTATATCCGTTCCCAAGGATCCCCAAACTTCTTTATACAGAAGTAGCTGTATGCAGTAAAGAGACTACAACACACATAATTGAATATTTTACATTTGCGTGGCTGATTTCATATTGTCTATCAAAAAAATCATAATAACGCTGTTGAGAATTCAAGAAAAAGCGAATAACGATACGAACCTCAGACCTCATATCACAAGCATGAACAATACGGTGTCCAATATTAATACAGGAAAAGTTTGGAAAAATAAGATTTATATTTGTTTTAGTTTCATGGTAAATATCTAAATGTGTCACTGTATTAGTGTTATTATTAAAATAAATCATATAAACGTAAAGCCTGAGACAATTGAGCATTATTAGAGTCTGTCAAATAATAATTCCCTTGCAAATTATGTGTATTAAAGTTAACAACAAAAATTATATGTAAACATTTGTAAGAGAGGTGAAAGAGCATAATGCGAAGCTCGGTAAACACAAGTTAAATTAATCTTCGGATTTTAATTACTTAAGTAATGACCGTAGATTATGTTTGTAAGTAGTTAAATGTGACAAGGATACAATAATTTTTTCTAAGGTAAGATTAAATTTTTGGATTCCTCTTCTAATTGATTTGTAACAGTTTAAAAAAATGAATATCTATCTTTGTAGAACTACTTGCAAAAGAAACAGAAGAGGAAAGTGGTCGATTTCTTTTAGTATGTGCATTTAAGACAGTTACAAGCAAAGGACTAATCTGTTTATGCATAGTATTTATTGATATAGGAGTTGAAATTTTTATGTTATTATTATAAGTTCACTTGAAACTTCAAAATTAATTTTTCTGTACTGTCTTTTGTATGTTTTTTGTCTACACATACACTTTCAGAGACATTAATCTATTAATTAGCTCTTTTTTACAAAGGAAATACAGCATCTCATCATCAGAAAAGTAGATCCAGTAGGTGATATCATTATGCGTGATTTCACAGCATTGTGGAATTTTTATAACATCAATTGGATCCCACGTAAAACTGACGAATTAGATGAGAAAAAAATGATCAACTGCGAGTATTAAAATAAGGGGACTTTGATGAATACATCACACGTTTACGTCTATCTTCAGGCACTTTATCATAAATATTGGCATACATTCCCTTAGCATTAACATATTTTATTAATAATACTTGTAATGCTTGGAAAATTATACTACAAACACTAGCAAACTTATCGACATACCGAGTCACCACGGAAGTAACTCGTGGGCCAAGACTCGTGGTCGAATCATCACGATTAACATTTCAATGAATTAATGAATCAATAAAAATACCATAGAATATATAGCATATTTTTTAAAATATTAAATAAGTATAATTTCTCATCTGCTTTAATATTTCACAATTGTTTCATTAAATATTTTTGAAATACTTCTAAACATTCTCCCATATTCCATAAATATTTCATCATGCGCATGGGTACTTTATCTAATCTGTACTTCGTAAAAATAGTTTACTAAAGAAGTCTGCAATCTATAATAGAATCATTAACAATAACTATTTCTTATATAATTGTTGATTAATTAAAGATTTATAAGGATTAAAAATATTTCAAATATATAATTTAATACATAGTAACAATCCCCTCTATGTACTAATAATAATTAATAATATTAATTAATTATACATTAATATTAATTACACACAGCCTATATCATTAGTAACATTTGGAATTACGACAATTATATTATTTCTATATAACTGTATATATTATTTAACATTTATTTTGATATAAATCTAAGTAGCTCTATTGTAATTTTATATTTTCAAAACGTCGAATCCTTCAAAACCTTTAAATTTCTCGTTTGAGCTTGGATTTGTATCTTCGGAAATCTAAGTGTTCGACTGAGCTTCAAAGTATACATTACTTGAATATAAGTTTTACAGTCTTCAATCCATATATACAAAGAAAGATGTCACATATATTATTTAAAATAATTTATGTATATAGATAGAACGTTTAGGAATCCGTAGTTATGGAAAAATCATTAGACATTTTTTGAATTACTTTGTTAAACAAAAGTTTTGATTCTATCTTAATTTTTTAAGCTTCCATTTTAAATTTAATAATGATTCATTTTAATTAAATTATACCACGATACTTATTTTTCTCAAAGAATCACATAAAAAAAATAGTAACAAAGTACAGATAACTTCACATTCTGTGAAACAAAATTGTTAAGTCATGCACATGCATATTTTTAATTAATTAGCAAAATTTTGTAATTTGTAGACAGCCTATTAAATAGTAACTTAATACGTACTTAGAAGATTTCACTAATGTATTATATTAAGTAAATTCAGTATATTTACAATCACTAATAAGTTATGGATTCTTTTCAGGTATGTACAAAGCATAACAATAGGTTTATCAATTCATATGTGCAGTTAAATTAATAACTTATAAGTCCTTTTTTTATCATAAATTGTCTTAAAAATTTAAATACTTTTTTGCTTATAATGGTAAAATCTTTATCAAATCTTTTATAACTTGTTTTTCTTAAAGTATTCTATTGTTTAATACATAATGTATATATTAAATCTTTGAATTTATGAAACAAATCATCAAAATCATAAAATTAAATAAATAAACAAGTACTTAATAACAAATTTAAATGTTTTCATGTTAAAGGCTAATATCGTCTTTATTTTTGAAAGGAATTACAAACTGTTTTTCAAAAAGTTGAGTATAGCGATGACGAAGGATACTGGAATAAATGTGAAGAATCATATGATAATTGTTCTGGAATAATTAAAACAAAAAGTTTCGAGTTTAGTAATGTCGATCAACAAAAAGAAATAAAAAACGAGGTGTGAAAGAAATATATCTACTTTTATATTATTTAACATACAATTTTTACGTATCTTTCGTAATTAATGTATTTTAGATCGATGAAGATGCAACCATACTTTCATCTTCAATTAGAAGCAATGAAATTATCGAGTTTAATTCATCTGAAGAGAGTTTAACTCATCCTTGTTTAAAAAAAATAAGCATAAGCGATTCACAATTAAAATTATTAAACATATATAATTTTTATCCCGTACCAAAAGATCCAGGACTGAGTTTAGCATTTTGGTTATTGTACCCAAGACAGCCTCCTTTTAAATCTAATGGAATTGATAAGTTCTTTAAAATAACTAAGCAATTAAAATTAGCTCCTATTCAATCATTAAGACAACAATTAAAAAGCAATAAAATAGTTTTAAAATATTATACTGTCGATTCAGAAATAATTGAAGCTTTAAGTGAAGCTTTATTTTTTAATCGCACTGTGAAAACTTTAAATCTTCAAGTTTAGTTTTAATCCTACATTTTCTTACTCACAATACTTATGAATAAATATTAAGTCAAACTTTGTATCTTTCTAGGACAACTTATTGAAACCAGATGCTTGTTTTCATTTAAGTAGACTTTTAATGCAAAACAACGTATTAAGAATTTTAATCTTGACAGGCTGTAAAATTGGAAAAGATGGTGCAATCTATCTTGAAGAAGGTATAGGTTCTTCAACCTCTTTAAAAGAACTTAATTTAAGTCGATGTGATCTTGGAAACAAAGGTTTTTCGTATATTGCAAAAGGAATAATTGCTAATAATAGTTTGGAAAATCTCAATGTCTGTGGAAATAATTTAAGCCAAGCCTGTGGAGTTTGGTTACAAAAAGTACTTCAACATTCTGAAATTAAAATTTTCGATCTTAGTTGGAATGACTTGAATACAAAAGAAGTTATAGACAATATATTACAAGGTTTAAAGCAAAATAATTCATTAAATCATCTTAATCTATCATGGAATTCCATGGGAAGAAGTGTACTGTCTGGCCTTTCACTATTAATTAGCAAAACAGAAAACATCAAGAGTCTAAACCTTTCAGGTAAACAACATAAAATTATAAATGTTATAAAAAAGTGCTATTACTATCTATCGACGAAAATTATAGCACAATTAACAATTTTAAATAAAGATCAAAAATATCACTAACAGTGAATCTGAACCGAAAAACATCATTTAACTTAATTTACGTTCAAATTACGTAAAATTGATATTGTTCATTTTAAAGACGTTACATAAATTATTTATAATAATTTCTTGTATCTTCACATTTTTAATTGATTTTATGCACATGATAAACTTACATTACTTATATTTATGTTTTTATATTGCAGGATGTATACAATAATTACAAAAAAAGTAAAAGTAATAGGATTGAATAATATAAATATAATATCGTTTCAATTTTTAGCAAACCTTTTTACAGAAAAAGAAGCAGTACCATTAGCGAAAGCACTAATTAATAATACATCTTTGGACAAATTTTATTTAAGTCAAAATCCATTGAGACCAAAAGGAGCTTCAGATTTTATACAAATACTTTCATCACCAAAGTTCCTAGATTGCCCTTTATCTTTACTTGACCTCGAATCTTTATGGGTAGACAAATATGTGATACCTACATTAGATGAATTAAAATTTAACAAACCCAAATTAATAATAAAAATCAGTGGAATATTAGAAAATTTTGAATCTAATGAACCAGATTTGAAAGAACTTTTTTTTTTGTCTGCTAACTTTGAAGCTATGAATCCTAAAAAAAAGAGAGATCAAAAAGATTTTAGTCTTTTTGTACTAAGGCTTGGAAATTCAATAATTCAAAAATGTAAATATTATATAATTAATACAATTAAGGTGCTTGAAAAAAAGACTTACAAATATTAAATTTATGATATACAAATTATTTTATACTTTGCAGCAGATTTTAAAACTATGCTAACTGATGATAAAATAAAAATATCTGAAAATTTAACAAAAATGCTTATGACAGAATTTGAAGTAACAAAAAAAACTATTGATTTAGCAGCATTGAAAACTTCATACAAGTCATACTTTCCGAATGCTAAACTACCAGAGCCCAAACACAACAGTCTTGTTGATGATATCACAAAAAGTAAAAAAAACAAAAATAAAAGAAGTTGTTCAAAAAAACAGGTAGATTAATAAACTATTCCTAACTATCATGCATCTCTTCTATAATACATTAAATAATTTTTAGGCTAAAAAGAAATATTGAACACTTAAAAAACAACCCAATTATAAATTATGTAATTACATAATTAACATAAAACCCATAAGGATGACATAAAAAGCATTACAAATAAGTTAATATTTATATTATGAATTGTATAAAAATTACAATACTTTATTATTAATAAATATTATGTTGATTAATTATTACTAATAAAACTATAAATCTGAATAAAACTTCCATCTTTCAAAAATTAAATGTAAAAATTGAAACAATTTCTAACAATTTTGTTAATTAATACATATTAATCATTATAAAAGACACGTTTTGAAATGTCATCTACTATCCAATTTATACCTTCTAAAAGATTCTCAGCTGTAATTGCAGAAGCTTTATAAATTTTCCAATGATGTGTTTTTATACTATCCAAATCTAAAATTTGTGCAATGTCTTCTGCTGTCATTGCTCCAGGTAAGTCTTGTTTATTTGCAAAAATTAAAAGAGTAGCTCCTTCCAATCGTTCTTCCTGTAATAACTTGTGCATTTCTTCTTTACAATCTTCTAGCCGTCTTCGATCAGCACTATCAACTACCCAAATTAATCCATCAGTACTTTCAAAATAGTTTTTCCAATAAGTACGTAGTGATTTTTGACCACCTACGTCCCATACATTAAGTTTATATCCATTATGATCCAATGTTTTTATGTTGAAGCCTAAAGTTGGAGATATTGTGTCAATGGGTTCTCCTATTAATCTTTTGACTATAGTTGTTTTCCCAGCATTATCTAAACCTCTAAATTATCATAAATGATTTAATTGAATGAAATTTATTTAATTAGATACTGATACAAGAATCGATAATAGTGAAATAACATAATTCAAAATGTAATTGGAAATTAAAGTATCAAATCTAAAAATATACTTAAAAAAATTATCAAATACTCACAACATAAGAATTCGCATTTCTTTTTCTTTCTGCTTTAGTTTCTTTAATATTGTTAAAAGACCCATTTTGATTTATTTTTAGGAGTTTATAAAAATTTTTAATGTACGAATTTTTAAAAAAAAATTAAACTATAGCTATTAAATTTTATAAACCACGTATTTTGATAACATAAAATTAACCATAGTTAAATAATTGTAGTAATATAAATTTCAATTAAGATTCAATCATCTTTCTAAAAATTGCGATATAAAAGTATAACATACTGGTTTTATAACCAGCAGACCCTCATTACACTTATAAATATAAATATTATGTTGTTTTCATGTTGAATAGCTTGTCAACTGTTTGCAGGTTACCTTTTACACAGATCACAGAAAGTAGGCATGCACACCAATGCACACTAAGTACTTATAATTGGCGGGATAAATTTAAAAATATTTTAGTACATGTGCACTGCGTATGGAATCTGTGCGTAACTAAGTTACATAGAAAATTTCTTTGTAATATTTTTTTAAAGAGTTTATTTTTTAAGAATGATCATTTAATATGATCTTGAAGGTAACCTATAAGGAAATAAAAGGAAACAAAATATTATTTCTATTTTAAATACATTCTAATGATCTAATATAGATTTTAAAAAATTACTTCTTTCTCCTTTCATAATTAAAAAAATTTGAATTGTATGAATAAATTTTTTAAATAACAATTTTATAAAATTTATTTAATAAATATTACTTCTATGAATTAAGAAAATTTACATATGTACACTGTTTACATTATTTATGTTAGTGATTTAATTATTTTTTATATTAACATTATCTTAATTCTAAGGAACCTAATTTTATTTAACTAAATTTATTTAACTAAGGTACTGAATAGAATTTAATAACTATATACTGCAATAATACTATAGTTGCAAATATAGCATTCTTTTATTAATTCGTATTCTTCATTTGCTTTTCAACTAATTTTTCCTTTATAATCTGCGATATCTTTAATACTATATCAGGATGACAAAATGCATCGACTACAGTGTCAAGAAGATTTGAATTTGATAGAAAATTGGTAGTATTTGGTAATGTACTGACAATATTTTGGCAGTTACCAAAATCATTTTTTGTCAAGAAATCACTCATGTTATTTAAAGTAAAATCAGGTACTAATTCTATGCAATTTGGATATTTAATATTTAAAGTCTGAAATGAAATTGTTTCATTTGAGTTCAATTTTCTTTGCTTTTGAAGGGGATCTGTACATTTATTTATTTCTTGGCATTCTATAAGAGACACATCCACCTGAAAGAAGAATTTAATTTTTGCACCAAATAAATAAAAAAAATATTAAAATAATACTTATGCTTACAAATTTAAGACATTCGGTTAAATTAGATTCTAATTGATTTACAGTTTTTGGAATAGTTTTTCCTAATGTATTCATAACTAAATGAACAAGAGTTTCAGTTAATCTCGCATTACAATCTTCTTTTAATGGTAACCAAACATTGACACTTATACTAGTTTCCAAAGATTCTACATAATGCCACCAGCCTCTTGGGATAAATAAAACATCTTTTGGTTGAAGAGTAATCATTTTTACTTTGCCAATCATAGTTTTAATAGCTTGAATTTCATTTAAACCTGGTGTAAAAAAATTATATTTGCTGTAGATTGTAGATTCTTCATAAGGAATACGAGTAGGTTGCATAGAACTACTGCAAGTAGGTGAGAAGAGTAACCAAAGTTTACTGCAATTATATAATTCTTAAATAACAGGTCTACTTATAAAAATAAATTATGCTTCATAGAAACTTCAGTAAAAAAAATAAAAAAATTCTTCATAAAGTAAATGAAAAATAATTAATACAGTTTTATTTAAGAAAAAAATGTTATATCATTCTTGCTTATTAATATATTTTACATTGCCTTTTTTTTAACAATGTTGAAAAATAAATAAAATCAATTTTTGAATAAAGATAAAATATGTATATACATTTTTTAGATAATATCAAAAATATCGAAAAACATATTGTTATAATAATATTATATTTTAATCAACCTTCCATGTGTCTGAGCAACCAAATTACATCCGTATGTATCTTGATGACATACAGTATGAGCTCCTTTACTTCCAATCCATATTGTTGAATCAATTCCTTCTAAATTTAATTCAAACTGGTCCCAATTGATAGATTTTAAAATATCAGGTTTATCTTTAAACCATTCACTCATATGCTTATAATCAAAATAAAACCATTTAGAATTATTAATATTGAGTGTTATATCACTCATAAATTCTTTCATTGTTTTGTATTCAATTGGAGTTTCAACTTCCCATTGTGGATGCTGAAACATTTATTAATGTAATAGAGAAAATTGATTAATATTATAAATTGAAAACTGATCTATTAAAAACAATTTTTTATTTTAATACTTACTATTGTTCTTGTATTATTCCCCACTCTAAAAGGTAATTTTAAATCACCAAAAGTATTAGCTAGATCTTCAAAACTCCAATCTATTAATTTCCAATTATATTTTTTATTATTGCCTAATATATTCTTAAAAACTATTGGTTCGGTTAATTCAGATAATATTTCTTGCATTTTTTTGTGAGATAAGTCTTCTTCATTAGCCATATTATTATCATTACAAATAATAATTGACTAAAAAAGGAAAAAATAATATTGAAATAGAGAAACCGTACATCTTTGATAGTACATTTTTATTTAAAAAATAGAAGTATGATTATTACAAGTATGCTAATGCGATTGAAATGTGTTGCTTTTTTCTAACGTTAAACTATATATACCCTATATGCATCGAATGACTGGGTCTAGAAACATCAACAGAGTAACGCTATAACCATACCTATTACCGACTGATATTCGACTTGGATATTTGTCGCTGACTGCATATATTGCTTACCCGCTTTTGGCCCGCTTTGTACCCTAGTCTATAACTAAAAATTTTTGAAAAAATAATACCCCGGGTATAGAATAGGGCTCTCAATTTCACCCTCAAAAATCAATAATTAATTTAATTGAATCTCTCCCAAATTTGACAAAAAACAATTTGATTCGCATATAAGGCGAATAAGTTTATAGTTTATAATTTTCCTATATTCAAGTCAAAAAATCGATTATTAGAAAAGTAATAAAAATTTATTGATAAAATTAATCTTTCTAAAATAGTGAATAAGCAATAAAACAATTTTGAACGCAAATTAAATCGTTAATGATTTACTAAATACGCAAAGTAGATAGTTACTGAATAAGATTATCGCGCATATCATTAATGTTGGTTAAATATACCAAAAATACTTATGCTTAATAGTGCCGAAAAATGTCTGAAAGCGACCAGCATGTAAATAACTTTTTGTTTTTTATTAAAGTATGCAAGTCACTATCCTTAATTTCCAAGCCGGTAAGATAACAAAAGCTTCAACTTTACATCTATTGACTCGAGTAATATTTGATGATAGCATGCATGAATCGGCCACGTGTAATTACACACGCGCAAACGATTCGCATACATATATGTACGCAATCAATGAACTTTCAAGTACCTTATATAGTCTAATATTCGAACGTTGTACTGACGAACTCGAAGTCAAACCAAGTCGCTGTTTGCGCAGTTGATGCAGATAATAATAATGATTCGAATTCTATAATTCTAACTTTTAAACTTTTAAATAAGAAAACCTTTATGAATACGCTTATTAAACATAAGAATATTGTTTTTGTTCTGTGGATGCATTGGAATATTACTTAGATTGATGTAGTAGGTATAATATTTTCTGTTGTATTTTAATTGAAAATAACTATTAATCATTTGTGTGCCAAATTCATTTGGTATCAATTGGTTGTTATCTGAGCTGTTACCATAGTGAGCCAATTCCTTATCAAGTTTGGTATTTTACATTTATATGTAACGTAAGTATATGTATCTTCATCAGTTAGTCTCTTAGTATTGCTGTGAAATTCAATTATACAATTGCACATTTACCTTTTCGATTTACAGTTTTTAGCTTTTATAAAAAGTGAAAATAATATAAAAATGAAAAAATACATTTTACATGGTCCAGAAGTAACTAATAAATTTCCACATGATATGACTATTGGACAGTTGTTATTTCAAAAATTGAAAGAACATGGAACTCAAGTGGCTCAGGTAGGATATTTTAATTTGAATGATAATTCCAATAAGTAAGAAATATAAATTATTTTAAACTTTATAGGTGCAAGTTGAAACTGGAGAACAATTAACTTATGATGAAATTTTTCATAAAAGTTGTCAATTAGCTATTTACTTCAAACAGATTGGCATACAGATAAACGATCGAATAGCTATTTGTAGTGAAAATAATTTGGGGTGGGCTGTTCCTTTATGTGCAGCTTTATTTGTGGGTGCTACTGTTTGCCCACTAAACCCTTCATATTCAAGACAAGAATTCTTGCACAGTGTGAACATTTCAAAGCCAAAATATATTTTTGTGTCTCCAAAGGTATTAGAAATTGTCAAAAAATTTACTTCAAATCTTGTTTGGTCACCGGTTTTAACATTAATGATAAATCATCCTTGTGCAGATGAAAATAGTATTGATCAATTAATTAAAAAAATACCAATAAGTAGTGTAGATAATTTTAGGCCAACAAATTGTAACAAAAATGATCATATAATGGCAATATTATATTCAAGTGGAACAACAGGACTTCCTAAAGGAGTTATGTTAACTGAAAATAATTATTTAACAACAATACAATCTTTAAACCAAATTGCTTTTTTGAATCCTAGAAATAATTTGGTACTTTTATGTGTGTTACCAATGTTTCATTCATACGCATTTACTTTCATGTTCTTGAGTCTTGTTTCTGGCTATAAAAATATACTTTTTTCTCAGTTTAAAGAAAAAATCTTTTTAGAAACTATAGAAAAAGAAAAAATTGAAATTTTAAATTTAGTTCCTCCACTTATGCTATTTCTAGCAAAACATCCAATTATAGATAAATATGATTTATCGAGTGTAAAAACTATTTGGTGTGGAGCAGCACCTCTATCACGTGATGTTGAAAATGCAGTTAAAAAGCGATTAAACATCACAGATGTAAAACAAGGATATGGAATGACTGAATCAACTTTAACAGTTTTATCAGTACCAAATTTACAAAAAAAGGCTGGTAGTGTTGGAAAATTAAATCCTGGTTGTTCAGGTAAGTGTCATTTACATAAATTAAAATAGAGTTTGAAATTATAAATTTAAAACCAAAATAAATAGAAAATTAAAACTAAAATTTTATTATAAAAAGAAAAATAAAAAAATATTAATAAGTTTTGAAATAACTAATCTTATACACTCCTTGGAGAATCATTGAATTTATATAAATTGTTTTTAAATACTGCATTTTATTGAGTAATTCATAATTTAAAAATTACAATTTAAAATTAATTGTCTAAAATATCAAAATATTATCTATAATGTATCAGGTTATATAATATATAAACTTTCATTTCAGGAAAAGTAATATTATGTGATGATAGTGGAAAATGGTCTAATGAAACTTTAGGTCCCAATTGTGAAGGAGAATTATGTTTCAAAAGTGATACAATAATGAAAGGCTACTGTGATGATGAAAAGTCAACTTCTCAAACAATTGATCAAGATGGTTGGTTGCATACGGGTGATATTGGATATTATGACACAGATGGTTATTTTTATATTGTTGACAGATTAAAAGAACTTATTAAATATAATGGCTTTCAAGTTCCACCAGCAGAACTAGAAGCTATTTTGTTAACACATGCAGAAATTAAAGATGCTGCAGTTATTGGCTTGCCAGATGAAAAAGCCGGTGAACTTCCATTTGCTTTTGTTGTTAAACAATCCAAATCACAGATCACTGCTAATGATGTTATCAAATATGTAAACGGTAAAATTCATTTTTTATTTGTATAATTAAAATTTTACAAATTGTTAGAATTTTTAAATATTATATTAAAAAACTACTTAGGATATTTTACAAAAATAACTGAAATGTTATTTATATTAGATATTATTTTCTAAATTAGCATTTTGTTCCATTTTATGTAGATTTTTATGTTTATAAAATTTGAAATTTATATATATCCTAAGTAGTATATTCTTCAATAACTAAAATATGTAAAAATAATTATGATCTTAAATAATAAAATTTCTATTTGTTAAACTTTCTATATTAACTAACGCTTCATCATTATAATTAGACTTTGCTTAATTGGCTTCATATTAAATTATCATAATTCAATTATAAAATTAAACAATAATTAGAAATAATTTGAAGTTTATTAGATAAAAAGCCATATAAATTAAATTATGTGTTGTAGATCAAGTCTCAAATCCAAAGAAGCTTCGCGGAGGTGTTCGATTCGTTGAAGTCATTCCAAGAAATCAATCTGGCAAAATACTGCGACGTGAATTACGTCAAGTTTTAAAATCGAAATTGTAAATAATTTTATTAAATGTTATTTAATCTTATTTTATATTCTGAACAGTGCAGTGAAGTACTTTGATTTTAAAATGTTTTAAAATATAAGACTGTATCCTTTATATACATATATATGTATATGTATGTGTGTGTATATATATAAATATACACATTCATTTTTATTGTAAGAACAAAGTTTGGAATTAAACAGTAAATTCACACTAATCGTTGCTTGATTTCACTAGGAATTCGAGAAACGTACCACTGGTGCTTCTCGTTTGGGGCTGTTGCTAAAACTCCTCCTTTATTAGCATAATTTGTTTCAGCTTTATATGAATATCGTTCTCCATGAAGATCTGTTAAAGTACCACCTGCAGCATGTAAAATTGCTTCTGGTGCACAAGTATCCCATCGTTTACAACCTTTACTTGCAAATACATAAGCATGTGCTTTTCCTTCCAATAGTAACATGACCTATATTATAAATTATAGATTAATTTTCTTTTCCTAAAATGTCATTTTAAAACATTTTACCTTGTGTCCAGCACCTCCTACTCTCACTATTTCATCTGGCTCTAAAGCATCTAGAGCACCTTGTACAGTACTGTCACAGTGTGAGCTAAAAATACATTAGATATCACAAGTAATTTTGAAGAACCATAAAATTAAATTTGTAAAAAACATCTAGTAATAACATTTGTTTTTCACTTTACCGTGTTGTAGTTATAATTCGTTTTCCTTGAGGTGGTAAAGTTGACTCTAATCCACCAAATCCAACTCCATCTATTCCCCATATTGTTCTTCCCCATGATCCATTTTCAGAATTTTTAAAATATGGTTGATGTATTACACCTCCAATTGCTCTATCTCCAAGAGCAAGACCTACCAAGACTGTGACATGTTCTACTAAACCTTGAGTATACTCAGATGTTCCTGTAATTTTTATCAAAACTTTAATTCTAAATTTATAATTACATTAGTTAACATTATAAAAAAATTAATTTATCAAGACATATTGGTAATGTAAATAAACAATCAATAATTTTTTTTATTTATAAGATAAAATGCAACTGTTTAATAAAATATTTAATTATATATATTGAAGATTAATTTCGAAAAAAAACTACTAAAACAGTATTCTATTAAAACTATGTAACAATAAGTACTTCAACCACAGTTCTTACCAAAATTCTTTCTAATATTTCATTAGTTTTTTAATATAAAATAGTCTAAGTTTTTGTTTATTTGTGTACTCATAATTTTTGAGGAACATTTGCAATAAACAAAAGTGGCACTGCCTTTTGTTTAGTAAGAGAATCTTGTTAGAATCATGTTAGGGCTATATTATAATACTAACCATCTAAGGGATCAACCCATATACATAGGTCTTTTGGATTTATATTTTCTAAATTAGCAGGCAAATTAATTTTTAAAACATCTTGATCCATATCAGTAACAACCCAATCCAATGGTACTTCGCAATTTGAAGGACCTTCTTCCCCTATGATGGTAATATCTGGAAACTGTTGACTCAATGATGATAAAATACACCTTTGAGCTGATCTATCTGCTTCAGTTTGTAGATCATTTTTTCCCTTATCAACAATATTTAGCTCTCCTTCACTCATTACATCTCGAATTATTTTACCAGCTCTTGCAGCTGCTGTCACAGAAGATGCCACTAGACGTGTTATTAAAGCTGCACTTTGAGCCATTTTCCACAACTTTCTTATAAAATTAATGTAAAAATAAGCTGTAAATTAAAAAGTAAGTTATTCAAAGATTATTTTTATTATATAATTGAAATTACAATATAATAAGTTAAGTTTAATGAATTTTAGAAATGCTTGTGACTATATATAATGTGGCACGTATAATATATAAATATATATCATATAATATATCATATATCATATACACTAATAAAAACTTTGTGTATTGTATTGTACATATGCATTTTAAAAAATGATGTAAAAACTATTAATGTAGCGTAATGGCTCAAGGTTATTTCATTAGAGTCATTGTTTCAATGCTATATAAAAATTTCTTAGATTTTAAACAAGGAAATAATAAAATTTAAAAATATTTATAGATTAACAGTACAGTAATAAGAGTATATTAAGAGTTAAATGATCATTATTTTGTAAAACATAAATAAGCTTTCTATCAATTTATCTTTAATATATTAGAAGTGTATCTTTAAAATTATTTTATATAACAAAATCTTTTTAATATTATAGTATAAACAATATTATACGTTAACTTACTTTAGTCTATAAAGAAAACGTCAAAACATAATCAATGATATAAAAATGTATCTGTAATGTACAAAACCTAATAATATTACCACTTATAAATTCACTGCAGTATGTGCATAACTTGATCAAAAGAATAAAAATTTTTAATTATTATTAAAGTAACTGCATAACAACTGCATAATTATAAAGATTAATCATAATGCAAAAAAATATTCATAGAATTTTAATTATTGGAACGGAATGCGTGTATAGATTAAATTGTGTTGTCAGCTGACTGCACTGTTTATAGTTACCTGCGGAGTGAGCTGCGGAATGATACGAACGGGGTTATTTCAGGAATTTATTGTTCAGTTATTATAGAGTGCATGTACTGTCCATAAACATTCTCTAGATGACCTACTGGAGACTAGACTACAGGGATAGATTAAATACAATTAAAAAAATTAAAAAACTGTAAATAAAATAAATCTGATTAGATCGAGTTACGTTTCCGAAACTCGTAGATTAGAAGTTTAATAACATTTTAGACATGTATTTAAAAATATGTTACAAAAATATGTATTTAAAAATAATGTCACATTTTCGTGAACCCACGCCGATTGCTAAATTTACATCTGCAGATTACAAGTTTGAGGACCCTTTTTGTGTTTGTGTACAAACCAGATAAGGACTAACAGTGTAGAACCACATTAAGAGCATCTCTGGTATAAGTCTCGATACAAGTATCAAACATGCCGCACATCTGTGAAATTTAGATAGTTATTAGTTTATATAGTTTAAACTCGTGAAAAATGGTATAAGATTTTTTATTTTAGTTCTGTTACACGTCGAATTGCATATTTCCAGTCAATGCTAGATTAAGTATATACTGGGTTGTATTAATTGTTTAGTTAACGTTTAGAACTAATATAATTATTTACGATTTTATTTTGAAAAATAATGCCGGGCTTTATACGACTAACTATTAACTATTTAGACGTTGCAACTTATAAATAAATTATAATTTTAATTTAACAAAAGATAATTATATTGTATTAAGTAGTGTTAATTAAGATTATGTATAATAATTATTATTCAACTAAACTAAAAAAATATAAAGCCTAATATATGATATAATTTTTATGTAATAGTAATAATTTTAATATTTTATAATGATACTGATAAATGAAATAATTATTAGATAACTAATTTTAAAATGTTAAAATGTTTCGAATAAATTCAAGATTTTCCAATAAATATTCTGCAATATTCTCTGCATTAATTGCAGTATTAGTCTTTTGTGAATATTGCATTTACTATATTGTTTTGATACAGGTAACATTTTTAAGTATTTTAAATATTCTCAAGGTGTAAAAGTAGGTACTTATTATGTTTTTGTGTAGTGTCAATGGCCAGTTTTAAATCCAAATCAAGTAGATCTCAAAATTCCACATGTAAATCCTGATGAAAGTCCTGTATATGCTTTGTTTTTAGCAGACACTCATTTATTAGGTACTAAGAATGGTCACTGGTTTGATAAGCTTAGAAGGTAATATCCAATGTAATTTTAATTATAACTTTAAATATAATTTTTTATATTTTAATTTAGAGAATGGCAAATGTACAGAGCATTTCAAACTGCAATGACCTTGCACAGACCTGAAATAGTTTTTATACTAGGTTTGTTCAGTTTTTATATAAAATATAATTTTTATAATATAAAGATTATAACAAATTTATGAATATTGTAGGTGATATCTTTGATGAAGGACAATGGGGTAGCGCTAAAGAATTTCAACAATATTTAGCAAGATTCAAATCTATCTTTTCAGTATCAAAAAATACTTATCTTTATGTAATTGCTGGAAATCACGATATGGGATTTCATTATTGTATTCAAATTTTATTCGTACACTCATTCAATACACTATAATTAATATAATAATTAACAAAATATTATGTTGATTAATACATTCCTTTTGCAGATATAACTCCATATTTGAATCATAGGTTTATTAAAGGTGTCAATGCAACAAATGTAAGAAGAATTAGTTTAAGAGGAAATCACTTTGTTTTAATTAACAGTATGGCCTTAGAAGGAGATGGATGTTTTTTATGTAGGCCTGCAGAAATTGCTATACATAATATTAGTAGTAAGTTTAGTAGTCAATTTTATCATAGAATGCAATAATTTAATTGTAACAATCATTTATGAATGTATGAATATTTTAATGCAGAAAATTTAAAATGTGCCAAAGGTATTGGGAGCAATTGCAATAAAAATAATAATGTTATTAAAAGATATAGTCGCCCAATTATATTGCAAGTTGGTATATTACATAAAAATTAGAAAATCGATAAATGTACATATATTTATATTTTTAAGACTAAACTTAAATTAACTTCAGCATTATCCACTATATCGAGAATCTGACGAATTTTGTAATGAACTGGATGAAGCTCCTGCAAACATAAAACACGAAAAGTTTCGTGAACGTTGGGACTGTTTATCTAAAGAAAGTACAGAACAAGTAAATTTAATTTTTGCAATTTTGTTAATATCAATTTTACATAAAATTTATATGTTTAATAATATTTGATTAAAGTTGATAGATCTTTTAAGTCCTCGATTAGTTATTGATGGCCATACACATCATGGTTGTCGAAAAATACATGACAAAGACATTTTGGAAATGACTGTTGCTTCGTTTAGTTGGCGAAATAAACATAATCCATCTTTTTTGATGGTAGGTCTTCTTTTCATTTCTTTGTCAATTTCTTTGTTAATTATTAGAACAAATTTACTATTACCATCAGTATAAAATATTATAAATTATATTTATTTTAGGGGATTTTCACACCTAATAATTATGCATTAACAAAATGTTACATTCCTGATGAACACACAGTCATTAATATTTATATGTTATCAGGAATTTGTATATTTATTTATTGGATTTATAAATTACGACGAAGATAATTTATTTAACTTTAAGATATCGTTGATCAGAAATAATCCAGGAAAAATACAAAATATTAAACAATTAAAATGCAAAAAAAATGGTAAAAAAATATTGAATTTTCTTAATCCAATATTGTTTGAAATATTTTAAAATTATTACTACAATATTCAAGAAATATTATATTACTTTGAATAGTGGTTTAAAACAATAAAATTTTTTTTCTACTTTTATAAAATAACTTAAGTAAACTTTTTTATACTTATAATTATAAATTATTATTTATTCACGATCTTGTTGTATTATACAAATGTGATGTATTACCTAATCGATGCATTCATTGATATTGTAATTATCTAGTATTTTTGAAATCCACTAATTTTAACATCTCAAAAATTTTTAACATGGTTTTTATTTAAAAATTGTACTTACTAACGAGTTTATAATATAAGGGACGATAAGTTCAAAATCGTTATTTACTTTCAATTGTATAAATTTACTTTTTACATATCCACAAAAAGTCTGTTCTTACCCAAGGATATTCAAGAAAAAATAACGAGAAATCATAAAAAATGTATTTATATTGTAACGGTTTAACTTAATGACTATTACGTTAGTGTTGATTAATCAGTTTGCTGTATGGTACATCAATTTAACTAAAGAATTGAGAATGTACCGCGTTCGAACAGAAAGATTACTTTTTAATACTCTTCGACATTAAAAAGATTTTTTATCATTTGTTTAAGAATATTAAATAAAAACGTTATTACTAAATTATTTATTTATAATAAAATATTTTAATGAAACTTTCGTCTAAAAAATCAAGTTTTACCATTTAACGTTATCACTTCATTAATTGTACATATAAATCTATTAAAAAAATTCAATAAAAAGTTAATTGTATATTTGTTTCGGGCTATATACGGTGATATTGTATTTTAAAAATAGTTTTGTTTGGTAAAATTAATCATGTATTAGTAATGTTCTTGAATGGAAGTTAAAATTTCGACACTTATAGTATCAGATATACAACTAAGTTGATATAGCGAAGCAGATGGTTAAAAAAATTGGTACTCTTTTTAAATTCTATGTACTATCTTATAATATATAATTTTTCAGTTAATATAAAATAATTAAAACAGTGGTATAAAGGTCAATCCGTTCTGAATAATTGAAGATTTCTTTCACTTTCAAGATAAGAAGACACCTTTTAATAGAATTTAGAACGTTAAAAAAAATCTTAATCTGTAGGTACCATGCATAATTTAGCACAAAATAATTTCTGAATTAAATTGATGTTTATTTATGGATTATTTGTTTATCTATAGTTTTTGTTATTAATATTGCCAAACCAATTCATCAATTAAAGAGGGCGATGAAAAATAGAACGAATACGAAACAACTGGATTAAGATTTTACTGCTCGTTTGGTAAATTTAACGGGAAAATTCAGATTATCCACAATGAATTACTACCGTCTGGTCCAAAACTTAATTTTTACCGATAACAGCTCATAATCGTACTAAAGCAGGCAATAAACCCTGATCAATCCTAAACGGTTAAAATTGATAAATAAAGGGGGTATTATGTTCTCTCAATAGTAACACCATACTGTCTTTAACCCTGCACCAGAAATCGCAAGAGCGCGAATAAGAAAATTCTATCAAACCTGACACTAAACCATTATCATTTTTTCAAGAATTTAGAATACTTATCTATTTTAATTTTTAAAATAGACAAAAGGTATCAAATAAAAAGCTGTATCTTTGACTGAGATTGAGTAATGCTAATTATTTTCATTTCATCATTGAAAAAATGCTGAGAACTTTTGATTGCTCCTAATAATTTAGAAACAAATTTAAAAATTCTGATAACCCTTTAATTTTCTAAATTATCGTTGAAAATGGGTAGTGATCCAGCACAACTGAATTACGCGAGACGCTCTGAAAGTTCTTATATAAATTCAAAAATTAATAAAATTATTCAACATGACTAAATAACTCTGTTGAATCACGGGCTATATAGCTAAATACAAAGATTATCTAAATTCTGAAAAATTACGCCCGAAAAACAGTGTTAATTAGTTTCGATCGTTTTTGTTTACCCACATAAAATATTGGAAAGTTTGTATCAACCTTGTAACACTAGAAAGATTTAAAAGAAGGAATTTTACATTGATTACATAATGTACTGTAACCAATAAGTATTTGTGGCCAATCTTTTGACTAAGAGTTGTTTTAAAAAACTTCCACAATTATAAAAATATTTATCTTACCAATATATTCTGTATTTATTTTTAATCTCTAACAAAAGATGATTATAATAATTTATTGTTTACATTTTTTTACATTTATCGTTTTTTATACAACCATGTTTTTCTAATACTGCACGGTTACAGTTCTTTTATCTACAATATAATTTTTTAAAAAAGAATTGAGTACCACTTTATTAAAAATCTGTACTTTTTATATTAAGCATTACAAAATTATTCTTATCTAGTTTATAATTTTAAGTAACTTATAGCTTACAGATATGTGCGCTATATATAATTATTGTTAGGATATATAACATACTATAGTATTTCTTGTGCAACTGTATCCTTATAAAAGGGTTCTTAAAAATCTTTATTATTATGCTAGTCTGTTGCTTCCTCAATACTAAAAAATAGCCTGCAAGCTAATATGATTGGTTTTGCTAATATAATAAATTTTAATACAAACCAAAAATATTTTAACAATTTTTAAAGGTTAGTTATCGAATAATGTCTGCTATTTCTCATAACATAATTTTTGACTGATTAAACATTTTGTTACATAAAGTCTTTTGATTATTTTATGTAAATTTTACAGACTAAGTTGAATTATAGAAATCAACAGTAATAAGATATCAACATTAATATCAAATTTTAAGTATTTTCATAACACCTTGAATTCAACTTCCTATGTACACTTCATATAATGTATGTAAACTCTTCAATATCTGTATCTAAATGATGAAAATTGTAATATCGTAAATATTTGATTTTAGCTATAAAAAATCAATGCAATATTTAGAAATAAAGTATCGTAATTTTATTTATAAATATTTATACTGATAATTATAAGAAAATGACACAACTTGGCATGTATAAAATATCCTATAGTGTCGTTTATTTACACGCGTATTTTTCTATTTCGATGCTAAAATGATTTCACTGTCTGTATAGTCGATTCGACTTTCATTTATACACATAAACATAATATAATAAATCAGGATCAGTCTACTTTGCAATCTTAAAAAAATGATCTGTATTTTAAAGTGTGTTTTACAGAAGTTTAGCGCAGTAATTCAATGTACTCACAAGATTTAAAAGCATCTGATCCTTTATATGTAGTAATTTCTGCCTTTACAGTTGCAAAGTGTACATACTGCAATCTGTGCTCTGGAGGAGCAAGAGTTATTCAATAAAACAAACTACAATAATTTAATAATCAACTTTTTGGCAGAATGAATATCACTGACTATTCACAATTATTAGTTTGACTAGTCTACTTTAACTGCTGCATAAATTTTTCTAATAAATTGATATGCTGCAAAGAATCCAATTGTTCCAGTTAATAGCCAAAACGTTAACACCATTAATGCAGTGTATCCAAAATACATAAGAGTTGGAACAAGCTCTGTTATTTCTAGTTTTGTTATAAAATAAAATACAGAATAAGCTAAAACATATACTGCTGATCCTCCACTAACAATAAAACTTCGCCACCACCATCTATAATCCTAAGATTTAAAAATAAAAGATTATTAATAAAATTAAAGTTATTTTATCATTAACAATATTATTAGTTTACATAATTAATATAGTTTTTAACTCACTTCTCCACAAAGTTGGAAATAGGCCATAACAATTGAAATCTGAGAACATGATATTACAAGTATACAAAATACTAGGAATAGAAAACCAAAGAGATAGTAAAATTGATTTTCCCATAATGCTGTCAAAATGAAAAATAGTTCAATAAAGACAGCTCCAAATGGTAAAATTCCTGCCATAAGGGTACTAAAGAAAAAGTAAAAGTTAAGAAATATTTAAATTCACTGAAGATATTTAAAAAAGTCATTACCATAGAAATGGATTCATGTACCACAGTTGGTCAGGTACTTGACGAGGAATTTGATTGGTTCTAACAGGATGTGTAAATGGTTGTTTTCTAAAGCCAAAAAAGTATCCTAAATACACAAGTGGCAAGGATATTCCAAACCAAAGGCAAAGTAAAGACAACATTGTTGTAAAAGGAACTGCTCCTGAACTGTTTTTTCCCCAAATAAAGAAGTTTAAGAAAAAGCATGTACCAAATACAATCCCAGGGTATAACATGGCTGTCTGCAAAACAAAAGGATAACCATACTTATGAATATTTAAAACACGATATTTCGTAATTCTTACAATGATGCAATAAACTTTTTTTAAATAATCATAAAAGCTAATTTTTATTATTCATATATTTCATTTTTCATTTTTTAAAATTAATTCACTTATAGACCATAAGTGTTATTAATTTAATAAATATTTACCAGCATTGCTGCTTTTTTCCACTGTTTTCCTCGCATTGTTTTGTATAATCTTGCTGAAAAGTAGCCTGCAACAAGCCCTGAAAAAACATACAGGAAAATTGCACATGTACCAAGAGCTCCTCTACTTGCTGGTGAGAGCATTCCCAACATAGCAAAGACTGAAACATAAGAATTTTTTTATAAGATAACAGAACATATATAAAATAGTCAAAAAATACTTACATATCGTTATTAAAGCCATGAAAAATATTTGAATACCACTGCCAATAACAGCAGCAAATAAACGAACATTTGTTGGTGGCCTGAAAACATCTCCATGAACTAGTTTCCAACCTGTTTCTTCAATTGTCTCATCAAGTCCAGCTAATCTATCACTTTCACCAGCATTATATCTAGCAATATCTCTTCTTAAAGTTCTCACAATAATCATAGTTAAAATTCCTAAATAAAATAAAAACTTTATAATATTAATTAAAACTGTACAATTGAGTACCATTTCATGAAAAATAATAAACAACTAATGTCATATAATTTATTAAGTATCCCAAAATTAGAGTACTTTCTTTTTATTGAAAAATTTGATATTAAAATATACCTCACCTGATAAGAAACATACAACAACTAGAGAATTGATTATGGAGAACCAATGAATTTCCACATCACTCATGCCAAGATAAATATCCCATCTGCTTGCCCAACTAACTTCAGATTCTTTCCATTCTACAGAGTACAAAAATAGTATTCGGGTCCCTTTGGGATTTACATATTGTGGACTAAATCCATTGGGAGGTATTGTGCAAGTATTGCCTTCAAGCTTTAATTCTCTAATATTCACTGAAAGAGCCTCTACTTCAAAACCAACAACTCGAAATTCATTCCTAGTTAAAAAGATAAATTAATAAATAAATAATATGTACCTAAAATATAATAAACTAATTTTCAATTAATAAAAATTTTGAAAACTTACTCAGTATGTTTATGATAGCTTAATTTTAATTTTAAATAATTATTAATAAAAACTTGATTACTGTTACTGTCAGTGCCACCCAAGCGATAGCCATGATAAACAATTGTATTGTCTTTATGTGTTTTCTTCGTAGCTGCTGGTAGATTATCTATCAATCTATATTGAATTAAATATTCAAAATTAATTTTATGTAAAGTACAGTAGGAAACTGTCATTGATGTTTACTCTTACAAATGAACTATATATTCATGCTGAATACGCTCCATAACAAGAAGTGATTCTTCTTCAGTCCAAGTCATAGGACCAAAATGATGATTTGATGGAATGTGACACAAAAGTCGGCAGGATATATCTTGACCCATAGCAACTTCATAAGGAGTATTAACAATCCTTCAAAAAATAAGAATCGACTTCTGATTATACTAAATTATGATTACAAAATAAAACAATTTAATTTATTATTTGTACATACCTATCACCTCTTAAAATTTCACCTAAATTTTCAGATTTATAAAATGTTCCATTTTTTGGTCTACAAAAAGGCAATGAATAATATGCATATGGTAATTGTGTATGTGTACTGGTCATTTTGACAGCTTTTACATCAATTTTCTGTCCCTTCTTAAATTCTACTGGTGCAACACCTGGTACATAAAATCCTTTAACTTCAATTAACAGCAATATAAAAGCTAAAACAGCCCATTTCCATTTTAACCTCTTCCTGTAAAAATAATATAAAAAATACATAAAATTAAGGAAAAAAATGAAATAGTAAGCTAAGAATTTTAAAAAAAAAAGTTTTAAAACGTACAACATTGGTATATCTTAAAATAAAAAATCATTTCTTAAAAAAGTTGAGTATGTATTTGCTTACCATTTTACTAAGCATTTCTTTCGAAATCGCGCCACGCTGACGAATTCCTTTTTTATAAATTTTTATTTGAATGGCAATTCTTTGCACGTTCCAGCCTTTTGTATTATCCACGTCTAAGATTCATTATACGATAAACCCAAAACTACACAAAAGTTTTCCAAGGCACAGTACTCACCATGTACTCACACTATAAAATAAGTACTGACACTTAACACTTCTACAAATGAGTGTAAAGAATACCAATTTACCGCTTTGCTTAGTTGTTGTAAAGCATGTTATAAGTCAGTTTAGGTTATAGGTCAGTATACACAATTTTTATTCCAAATAACAATGTTGGGTTATAAAATAGACATGTACTACAGCTGTTTGCTGGCTTTGGCTAGGCTTGATTACAGCCAAGCATATAGCTACTTTAGTTGAACTAAGTTAAACCTCAATGAAAAGCAATAATATCTCAGTATTCCCGCATCAGTGGATGCCAGGGTTTAACCGCAGGTTTAACTAAGTACAATTTGGTATAACTACAATTCGGCAAAGATTAAACATATATATCACTATAGAGGTGCTATATAGGCATTACACAAGTGCCAACCACCATCCTGCTGCATCTGTATTATATGTAATAACTGTGTAATAATGTATATGCAAAATGTGCGCTTGTATCTAGATGTTTTAACATTTTTATCGGTAGCTATTTTTGCTCTATATGAATAGCGTAAATAAAGATACTGAAATTAATTTTAAAAAATTATTTTTGATATGTGTTACAGAAATTTTACTGAAATATTTAAACTATTTAATTTATTAAAATATTTAGTATATTTATTATATACGGTTGCGGTAATATTCAAAATAGACAATAGTTATACGGAACAAATTAAAATTTAATAAATATAAATTTTCCTGGTTATACTTTATAAAGAAAATTATTTAAATTTGGCGCCCTTACTTTAGACTTCGTAAAGGAAGTCAAATTGTGGAAATTTGTTCAATTTGAGAATGCGTAATAACATTAAATAAGTGCTATATATATTACAAAGATATTAAAATATTATTAAAATAATCATTATAAAACGATACTTTTTTATTAACAATATATTTTAGGAAGATAATAAGCTTGCGAGGTAAAGAAGGAACAAGTCACTCGCTTGACGAGGCTTTTCCGAGAGAAAAAATATACCTCGGAAGGAAAATATCCTCCCACGTGGGGATCGGTTTAATTACAAGTTACGTTGTTTAAATATGTTTGTTGCATTAATTTTTGTTGGATAACAATGGTGCAGGTAAGTGGAATTCGAGTACATGTTATCCTAGTAAATTGTACAGGAGAACGTCGTAGCGGGGAATTTTTTATGTGAGCAGTGTAGAGGCAATTTTTCGATTGTTTTTTTCTGCTGTCATCCATTAGTAAATAGGAAAGATGGCAGCAGATTATTGCGCTTTTTTCTCGTTCGCTCGTAGAGCCGACATTTTTCTGAAAAGTTTTGACTACGGAAACTTTTTAAGCAATAATAATTAATGAATCTTTTAATTGCAATAGGTTTCTCGACTGATTTTTAACGCGCCCGTGAATTTTTATATCGCGACATAAAATTCTTCTGAAATAAGCCCTTGCAAATACAGAAAAATCTTGTACCGAATGAAACAACAAAGCCCACTCTTAGATGCTTTAGAATTTGATTTACGATATTTACAAAAACAAATAATTATCTTTCATGATAAACATAATAAAATTTGTCTTAATGGTTGAAAATAAAAATGTTCAATACAGATAATAATTATTTTATATATTTTAATCTTTATATTTATACATTCATTATCATTAATGAAGTAATTCAAATCTTGAATGTGTACTTTGTGCAATGCTATTTTTAATTGAGTTTAATTTTATTTTAATTGTTTCAAAATGAATGCTTAAATTATTTAAATGTTTTAATTCATTATATATTCAATACTTTATTGTGTGGTTATTAAAATTGTATAAATATAAAATATGGGAAAAAAATAAAAAATATATTATTTATATAGGCAATAGATGAAATGGAGCAGCGAGATCTCCCACAGGCTTTTCGCCTGCTGGGAGAAATGAACGCTAATGTGGTGCAAGTAAATCATTTGGTTGATAATATGCTTGATCGAGTAAAAAATGGAGAAATTTCAACAGATAAAGGTCTTAGTTTCTTAGAGATGAAATATCATATGCTGTTATCCTATCTTATAAATTTAACATATATTGTCCTACGAAAATGTTCTGGAGAAAGAATTGAAGGAGATCCTTCAATTGATCGTTTAATTGAAGTAAGAACAGTCTTAGAAAAAATTAGGCCCATTGATCATAAACTTAAGTATCAAATAGATAAACTTGTAAAGACTGCTGTCACTGGGACAACAAATAGTGATGATCCAATAAATTTTAAGCCTAATCCTGATGCATTAGTTGGAAAAATAGATGAATCTGATGAAGAATCTGACGTTGAAGATAATCAAGACAGTTCCAAACTAAAAAAATCTGGAGTTTATGTACCACCAAAACTTGCTGCAGTTCATTATGGTAAATATTTGTATAAAATAACAAATATAATTTTATGATTTAGTTGGAAATAAATCAAAGAATTAAATTTTTATAGATGGTGATGAAACAATGGCTGATAAAGTTCGTAAAGCTGGGGAAAGAGCACGTAGGCGTGCTATATCTGGAGCTGTGTTACGAGAACTAAGAGAAGAATATTTAGAGACCCCAATAGAAGATTCAAATGAATTGGGAGAAAAACAATCAAGTTTTGGTCGGGAAAATAAAAGAAAAATTGAGTATGAAGAAAACTACATGACTCGTCTTCCAGTAACTAAGGAAGAAAAACATCGTCAGCGACAAATGACTACACTTGGAACTCTTGGTACCGAAGTAACTAATTTTGGTGGGTCTTCTTCAGCTAAAAAAAGAAAAGCTGCAAAAGGAAAATCTAAAAAAAGTAGGTTTCATGTACAATTAATATCATCATGTTTCATGTTTATTGTAATATACTTATAAAATTATTTTTGTAATAGGTTTTAAGAAAAAACGACGTCACTAAAAAGTAATTCATTTCAATCGTCCTAAAAACTGAGAATGTTGGTACTGACTATAAGGTAAAACTCTGAAAACTTACTTCGTCACTTCCTCTTGGTAAACGAAATGCCAGTAATACTCACGTTACTAAGTTAAATTAATGAGTTGATAAAACGTTCCACAAATAAAGGGATTCTGTCAAGCAAGGATGATAAGACATGACAGTGGAATTATTGCATAAAGTATCACTTAACTTGTAATTATAATTGCTAATTATAGTTACCAGTAATTTTAATCTGCAACTGTTATCCAAAACCGTTTTTTAAATTATTATTATTAACTTGTCTACTTTACATGGGCAAGTATTTTACTGATGCTCATTCATTTATAAATAAATGATTAATCAGTGTTGACAGATAGTTCAATATAGTCGTATATAAATCTTCATTTTGCAAAGTAAATTAAGCGATTCTTTAATCATGTGAAATTTTTTATTTAATCTAAATTTTTAGGTACTAAGATTATTTCTTTATTAAATATATATATTATGTTTAATTTTGTATAATAATTATTCAAATATTTATGTATTGCTATTCTTAAAAGTAATAGAATATTACTTAAAAAAATTTATTTTACTAGTTAAATTGTCTGATACCTCTGACAACACTGATTCCATATGGACGAATTTACATCGTATAAAATATTTTAAACGATGGCTTCTGAAAAAAGGAAGAATGTTACAAGCCAAATATACATCAGCCATAAAAGTAAATAAAAATTGGGATTCGAATTTTCTCGAAATAAAAATAAAAGTATAACCAAAATGGTAATACTAAATTAATTGTTACATGAGCGTAAAAATCACAAGACATTCAGAAGCAAATTCATTTAGGCAACAGTCAAAAATATTACTTCACTTACTTTTGGAACTAAAAAAATTTCAGAACTATTATGGACTAAGGATTAATTATTAACAATGGTATGTCTTAGGATTTTCTCGCTGTTCTAGGATAGAAATAGTAGGCACTAGATTAAGTATTATACGTATATTTTGTTCGTGTTTCCCCTGGTAAAAATGTTGAGGCTATTAAAACTTTCACTGTGCTTTGGTTCAGAGAATAATGTTAAGTTTATTTCTTTTTTGCATACTTGTAAGTTGTGTTTTTTTAATTTTACTTAAGTGTAAAAGAAACTTATATTAAAGGTATAATCTCTAGCATAATGTGGATGTGACAAAATTCAAAATTGATGTAAACATTTTCTCAAACATTTATTTCATTTACTGTATTTTGTTTCTTATAAGAGAGAGAAAGCATGTAACATCAAAATACATAAAAGAGGAGGTAATGTGAGATGAAAGTTACTTCAAAAAAAAAAAATTAAGTGAAAATTTGTTACCTTTTGGAAGAAAAAGCTTAGTTCAAAAATTTAAATACAGTTGCCTGGGTAAGCTTCAAGCTTTTCAGGAATTGCAATGTTAGAGTTAATAATCAATAAATTGTCAAATTTGATTTTGTAATCTAACATTGCCATTCGTATACATTTTTAGACGAAACTTTCGGCCATGAAGAACCTAATTATGTTCGTGAAGTAATTCACTATACCTTCAATAAAAATTTAATCGCTTACGCCAATTTTTCAGGCTCGATCATTCATAGTACTATATTTTTTACAAAGATGTTCATTGTTTGAGCCGATTGGCGAAGCATGATGTTATGTGCATTTCTTTCTATTCAATCTGTGACAAAGATTAAAATGTGATAAATTATTCTTGAAATAATAGTTAAAAGAATAAAGAAAGGATGATACTAACAAAATAGCACAATTGCTGGGCATTATTTACAAGTGCTAGCAAGCCTAATGTCGACAGCAGCCTCGTAGTTCCAATAATGAAGATGAAATTATAAATGTCAAACACAAATGGACAAAATTGTTGATAAATAATAGTTTTTTTCACATCAAATTAATACGTATCAATCAATTTATAATTATATATAATGTATACAATTTGAAGGAAGCAGAGTCTGGATGTAAACACAGAATTAAAAATAAGTTTTCAGAAAAAAATTGCTCTAATTTATTATAATTAATGGATAAAAAGGGTTAAATATGTACTAACATGCATGCGATAAAAGTTGTAGTTTGTAGTAAACAATCTATATATCTGCATTCTCGCTGTTCCATTTTTAATGAGCAGTGTAAAAAATTCATCCATCGAGCTTATTAGTAACTTTGGTGTAATATGAATTTATTACTACTTATACAATTGTAACCTATTTGCTACCTGGTTAAATTTTGTATGATTCAATCTCCTCTTTGAGACAGGACTTTTTTTATGTTTTAAAGGATTATTAAACTTTGTTCTAAAAGTACAAATGCTGTCATTTCTTATATAAATATGAGTGTTTCAACTTTTCCACTTCAAAACCAAATTTAGCTCTTGAGTAATAAATTATAAATGTACAACATTTCTCAAATGAATTCTTACTTTAAAATATAATTTTGAATGATAAGCTGAATATTTTTGAGTCTATTGTATACATAATATTCTTAATATTCTGTCTATACAACTTAGATAAATGATTATGAATGAAATTCATGAAAAAGGAAAGTTGAAGTAAATAAAATATTTATATAAAGGTTGATTAAAAACAAAACTTAATATCAAAAAATTAAGAATATTTTTATCATTAATTTGTTTAAATCATTATTAGTCCTTTAAATATTGATTACACATTTTTCATCCCTTTTGATTAACACTAAAGCCATTGCATATTAAAAAAGATCAATTTAAAATAATAGATAATTTAAATAAAATGTTATTAAACTATTGTTGCAACGATTCTTTCTAGTTTTGAATTATATTGACATTAAACAGTTACATACGTAATATCATGAAAAACATACATATTAGTGAACATAAAATAGTGGTAATTTAAATTATAGTTTATCCTAAAAAAAATTAGAATTACTTAGAAGAAATACTATAAACTACCAATGTTGCTATATAATTTACTACTCATCATTTGAATATTATACTTCAATCAATTCTTACAAAGAATTACGATCAATTTAAAATTTTTAAGAAAGCTAAGATTGGATCTGTAATTAGCAAAACCTGACTTTAGATATTTTAATCAAAAGAATTTGAAGTTGATATTAATTACTTCTGCAGTATGTATAGTAATGAAGTTTAAATTTTATGCGAATTGCTTCAAATATTTGATATTTTTTTGAACAAAGTTTAATTATTATACTTAAAAAGTTATTGATTTTAATTAGATTAAAATAACTATCTGCAGAAACAATCAAATATATGCCTTAAATTCAAATTTTCTACAGTAAAATGTATTAAACTACATGTGATTTAAATATTACAAAATCAGAAAATAGGTGATAAATTCAAAAATTATTTTAAAATATTCTGCACTGCTTCCTAATAACAAATATAATACAACGGTTTAATAAATAATGTTATAGTTTTTACTGATTTTAAAAATATATTAAGTTATATAATTGTGAAGTGAAAGAATAACAGTATCAATTTTCACTTGACATTTAATATTATTTCACTTCAGACTGGAACGATAAAACTACCCCTCCAAAAAGACCACTTGAGTCTAAATCAACTTTTGTAGGGACAGGGTTTTCAATTTAAAATGTAATGAGATATGTAGGAAGGAAGGTGCTTATTTTCAGTAATGAATATTCATTCTGAACTGAGCACATTTCAGTACATTTTGTTGGTTTCAATTGTTTGTACATGAAATAAAAGGTCAACTAATTTTTGACTTTTTGAACTCGTGGCAAAGGGTACAAGCATGATAAATTAATCATGCAAACACACATATCCACAGTTTCTAACGTATGTCTAAATCGAAAATATACCAAAAATAATAATTGACTTTTTACAAATTCATTCATTAAGATGTTGTAAGATGAAAAAAGTTTTATTTGAGATTTAGACATATGATAGCAAACATCAAGATAGTAAGCTACATCGTTACTACCTCAAAGCAATAGAATCTGAAATGGTTAAAATGAACTGAATATTATACAAACTCTGTTTTTATACAGAAAAAAAGGAATAAGTTGAATAAATAAAATATAATTATTGCTTATAATTATATTTAAATGTGAAATCATTTTACTTTATTGAATTTCATGTCATTAGTTTTTAAATAATATAAGTACTATAAAATGTTTAATTTACAATCAAATGAACAGCTAAATTTTATTATAATTCTAAAAATGCTAACTGATTTTTCGTAAAAAATCTTTGCATCAAAAACAATATAAAAATAATTTATTGAATGAATATCAGTGAATTGAAAATTCAATGATTTACAAAATATCGCTGTATATCAGTGCATATAAAAATTTCGTAACATCGAGAATCTTTCTATTGTAAAATATTATTTCATTAACTTCTTAACTATCATTACTATTATTATTATTATATTCAACTATTGTCATCATCATTATTATCATTATTATGTAGAAGGCTTCTTACTGACTGAATAAAATGTTTTAATGTCACTCTCATTTTCTAATTTCATATCCAATTCACCAAAAACATAATATATTTGGAGTATGTACACACAAGATTGATTATAATTCCGATGAAATAAATAGTTATACAAATCTAAATTTGGTGCAGTAAAAAAATATGTTTGTTTTAAGATGTACGATTATTTTTGTAAATTATTATTAAAACTAACATATTGAAAAATTATTTACTCTTAAAATATAAAGTATTTTCAAAACTTTGTAGTTCCAACACAAGTGTCAATGTTTACCATAAACCACCGCACTTATAAGATGTTAAAAAATAGAATACACACTTTATTATTGATTTAACCATTAGAGGACGGGCATCAGGTAATTTTGATTCCTTTAAAAAACTGGGTAAAAATGCTATCTCATGATATTTCATTTCATAAATTTATTACGTCTTTAATGTCAATAAAAATGTGTCTTTAAAATTGTAGTAATTAGATTATATTTTGCATTTTAAAATACTTTGACTGAATTGTTTTAATGGATGCTTTGAAATATTAGTATATTTTGTCGTAGTGTTATGTGATAAAATCATGCATTATCCCAATATATATTAATATACATACAAATTAATAGATTATATAATTTCATTGCATAATTTATTAAATTAAATTAAAACCTCATTTTCGAGGTCATTTTTATATCTTACGATAGACTTAAGACTAAAGCAAATGACAACCAAAAGTAAACTCCTTTGTCAGAAAATATTTATACACCCTACTTATTATCTCCAATTAATTAAATGATCAAAAAAACTCATTTCGAGGTTTCTTAATAAATTAAACAAATGCGACACTTGCATTTACTCATTCTAAATAGAGAAACTTATTATTATTGTTTTTTTTTTTAACTTATTTTTTTAGATTACTATTTTTATGTATAAAAATTTTCCCGAGGGATATCTGATAGCTTTTGTCAGCGAGGTATATTTTAAATTTATATTAGGCATAGCAATCTATATATTTCTAGAAAACGTACATTAATGTTACATGAAACACGTATCGCAAGTTCAAAGATGCAAGTATAAAAATTTCGTTTTTTCCAACATGTATTGTTTTATTATATTTTTCGAATGTGCTCTTTCAGAATCTATATTTTGCTTTAAAATAAATACAAATGCGATTTCTCATTTTCTGTTATGTATTTCATGAAGCTCGTGGTGGAGTTCGATGGTTTATACGTGTGCATTAACGCATTAACGCGTTTCTTTTAAACAAATGATCCAACTTCACCCTATATCGAATTATTCATTTTTAAAAAGGATGTAATTCTGTGTGACCTTTAATATTTGTTAAAAATGCAAATGATGATCAAAATCGATAAGAAGCAAATAAGTAGATTTTTTTTAAGCGTTATATTGATATAAAGTTTTTGATGGAAATATTATGTTATATAAATTAATAAAAGAATAGTATGATTGAAAATGATATTTTTATTTAAAAGTTTACTGTAGAACCGTACTTATTGTATAATAGTACGGCAATGTATATATTTGCAAGTAGCGTGGACAAATATGCATTTAATTATACTACTTGTGCAATAATTATTCAAATAATCCTACTTCTAATCATCATTTCTTAGTATTGTAAAAATAGTGCGACCGTTTCGGTGGTCGTTTGTATAAACATGAAATAAATATATATAATTTTTACAATGGTTATGCTCGGTTTCGTTGAAAACCGGAGTGAAGACCTATTTTCGTTATTTGTTATTGATGTTTAAAATGCTCGACTGTCGGTTCAGTGTAATTTCAAATAGCTTGAATAGCCGATCAAAGGACGTTAAAATTTTTTATATTTTAGAATCTGCATTGGCACAAGTCTTGTCACCTAAATTCTGGCGGTATACGAGTATCCTATCTCGTATCGCCCTCATATCGTTATTCTTCGTGTCATCTATCTAATAATATTATTGTGAAGCTCAACTTTGCCCTATGCGAGATATGCTTTGCGGTGGTAATGTTAGAAAAAGACTGCGAGTAATAATTGAAACTTCCTTCCTAGGTTCCTCGTGAACAGAGCTCTGCAGCGCGTTTTCCGCGTAGAATCCGCGCTCCGCAGGCGCTCGCAGTGACTCTCGACATACTCGCGACCCAACTCGCGGAGTTGTAGGCTTTTATATTTGTTAGAAAGTTTGGAGAGCTCTGCTGCTATACGATGGGCTGCTCTATAATGGGAAAGAGAGCGAGGGAGACAGCCGGCGACAGCGAGCGGCAGCGACCCAGTGTGCAGCTGGAACGAAGAGAAAATCTCTTTCTATCTTTTCGGCGGTGCTCTATATAGTATACCGTGCGTTTACATGCGCGCGCGGCCCGATGTGCGGCCGACGCGGGGCGAGGTAGCGAGAGGAGGAGAGGAAGCCTAAGAGAAGCAAACAAAACATTGGAGCACAGTCAGAGCCCGCGGCCGCTAAGTTTTGCAGGAGGGAAAGAGAGGGCAAGATATACATAGCCGTGGGGCCCGCAGGAGAGTTGCGGGGAGCCAGCTGCGAGTATAGTGCCGAGCGAGAAGGCATTTCATCGACGACGACGAAAGCAGGCGCAGTGTGGCGCACGACGAGCCGAGGTCTCGAACGAAGCTTGCACAGCAACGAAGGTAGGACCCGACCCTCTTGATTCGCGTGCGAACTCGCAAGTGCAGGAGCGCGAACACACACGTAACGCTCGACTCTTCGCGAGCCGAGAAGGGAGTGAGTGCTAGGTAAAGCTTTCCCGCTTCAAGCGCCTATGCAATGGATTCCTTTGTATCGCTGCCATCATTTTTTTCTTCGCGCACAGCTAATCCTTTATATGGGTGTGAACAACGTTACACGGCTCGCCCGACCAAAGGCCCGCTGCCGTCTTGCGGACATGTGCAGTCTATCGTGAAAAACGGGCCAGTTTATATCTCGTGGAAGGCTCATCAGGCGAAGCAGTTCGAGGTTTTCCCGGTGCAGAGCTTTTTCGCGTCGCCACCTATATAACCAGTGCACACGCGATTACTTAATTGCGAGTCTTCGTCAGGGAGGAAGAGCCGCTGCCGTCGTAAAATTATACATGGTTCGGCTATTAGGAAGAAAGTCAATCGTTCAAAAAGAGTACGCGGACATTTGTTTTTCGACCCTTGGCATATAACATGTGCTATATGGTTTGCTGACTCTTGTTCTTTGCGAATGTCTGTTTCTTGTGTGTATACTCAATCTATATAGCGCCTACAGCTTTTTTCCATCGGTACTCTCCCTCACCTACGAGCTTTGTCTCTCCCTTCCTCCTTCCATATTTCGTCTGCTTTCTCGCTTCTTCGTGCCCGCGTATACACTCAGTCTAAGTTCAACCTTTTTTTACCCCTTCTCCGCTATATCTCCCGTTTGTATATAGCTGTACTTCTCGTGGCAGTGCCGTATACGAAGTACGATGGTCCGCAACACTCCCACCGCAAATATCAAATCTTCCACATTCAGCTGAAATGAACACTGAGAAGTGTAAGTAACAACTCATATGTACGCGAATTCAAGAAGCAGAGATAGGGCGTGTGCTGTACTATATGCTAACGTATTAAATTCAAGAACTTGCAATACTTAACTTGCATGCTGCATTATGATTAAGCGGATTGGAAACCTCATATTTACCACGAACATAGCAACGGTGCCCTATTTAACAACTACTTTTTTCTTCCAATGATAATTGTTAGCAAACTGCGTGATAAATTGTACCAATGATCGTGTTCGTATAATAGTGAAAAATGTAACTAAAATGTAACGAAAAGGTTTAGTGATTTTTTAAATATATCTTTAAATTACGCATAGAAGATAAAAAATTTTAACAGTTGATACTGAGAAATTCTGTGCAAAAATACCTACAGTTAAAAACTCTTGCTTTAACGGTTACGAATCGGGTTACAAACCCTACCAAAAGTTATACTGCACCGTTTTTAAAAATAATTTATATATGATACAAAGCTTAGTTTTCTGTAATCAATGAGTGAGTTCGGAAATATAATTACGATTTATAGATTCTTTACAATTAACCATGAATATAAATGCACTAATTAATAACATCAATACGTCGTTAAATAATGTTTGTGATTATAAACTTATATTTTGTAACAGTTATATGTTTTATACTCATAATATTGGACATGTACAAAACTTATGTACAATGTAAATCAATAATGAGTCATTGACTGTCAGTTTTTTAACCAAAGAGATCGTGTCCGAGGAAACCTATATTTGCAATATTTCCTTGCAGAGGATTTCACACAAGTTTTATTATTTATATTATAATTCGGTTACTAATTGAAAAATAAACAAAAAAGTTTGTGTGTAATATCATAAATAACAAAGTATGAATTAATTATTTTGAAATATCGAAACTAGCTATAGATACAATACACTCGCCCTTCGTATTGTAGTATGATATGTACTACAAACAGTAGATTTAATATCTTAATTCTTTAGCGTGGAATCTTCATATTATATCTATTATAAAAATTATCTACAAGGGAGGAGGGGTAAGATCAGGCCCTGACGCTGCTGCTTCTTTTCGTCATTGCTCTCGTATCGTGTTTTTCCCTGTCGTTTCCTCACCAATCGTCGCCACTTGCCGCACTCGTCATTACGCGAAGTTGCTTTTGCAGAACTACATGAATTGGTGTTTAGAAGTGTTAACCGACGGGTCGCGAGGGAAAGCCGATCGCGATTGCAGCGAGTGTCCGCAGGAAGCCGCCTCCGCCGTTGCCGCTGTCGATTTGCAACAAAGGTAAATGAACGGAGTAACTGAGACTAGTTGCGTGCTGCCTGAGAGGCCCTTACGCTACTTTAAATTCCACCTTTTCCTTTTTATTTTGCGAGTTATTTTTAAATCGCCTGCGACGCAGAATATCCAGCACAACCCAGGCGACGACGTGTGGTTTTGTGTCAAACCTCGCACGCTCGCAAGTCGAAGGACAATCGGAGGTCTTTGTCTCGATAGTTTGTATGTCCACGATCACTTCCTTCTCCAGTGTGTGGGCGGAAGAGAGCTTTTTCTCTGAATCATCAATGTTTGTGTGGTTCTAGTTACATTTTATAATACTTTCTTTATCCTTATTTTTCTCCCTCACTTTTGTCGAAGCCTTGTCGAGAATAAGAATAATTAAAATAGAATTCGGTATTACAAAATGAAATCGTTGTAATTTCTCATTGCACCGTTAATTGTTTTAACAATGATCATCGTTATTTGACTAAGCTTTGGGGGACTGATTGTTTTCTATGCAGCTTTTAGAGTAGCTTGGTGAGAACACAAATTTAGTTTAAAGAACTGCACCCTTTACCCAACCAATATTGCAATTTACTACACAGAATTTCTTTAAAAGATTTACAGTTTTCTTAATCTTTTTTCAGACAATGGCGACTACGGTAAATAGGCCACGAACGATCAAAAAACTAGAAAAGCCTCGGCCGCTTAAGATCAGCCAACGCAACACGACTGATACAAGGATTCCTATGGGTATGGATTCATTGATTTATAATTTTATTACAAATTATTAATTGATTATTGATATTTATTTACAGTCGATGACATTGTCTTGTTAATTGATAGTGTTGCTATGCACCTAAATAATGGATTTTTTGATCAAACATTACAAACTAATATTGTCACCATGTGCAACCATTTAAAACTTTATTCCCATCAATTGGAAATGATTTATAAAGGTAAATCAAGATTTTTTCATTTTTAACTTTTATTTTTTTTGTACATTTTAAGCTGATATTTTTTTACTTAAATATAGATCAATTAGATAGAGCATTTATAGCTATTAGAAATGGTAGCCAAGATGAAAGATTAGACATGTCAACCAGAGCTCATTTGCTGGAATTAATCGAGTTAAGGGCGAAACAATGGCATCACAATGAATCTATGAATGCCTATTATTCTCAGAAACTCTTAAACTTGGATGTGAGAATCAGCAATATAATTTTTCTTAATATAATACTTCATTGACTCTTAAATTAAAGCTTTATAAATGAATAATTTTAGCAAAATGACTTGCTTACACCAGATACACCAACAAACTTGATGACTCCTTCATTAATAAACTCAGGAACATCACCACCTCTGCTGGGACCTGGTGAAGTAATAAAAAATAGTGGAAAGTTTACAAAGCCAACCCGCATACCAGGAAAAAATTATTGCAAGGATGAAGTTGTTATTCGTAATAGTGATTCTGGAAAAGGTAACGATTTTGTTTTAAATTTTTCATACAATTTTTAATGCATATTTTTTATTAAATTTGTTTCTTGCACTTTTTATCTTATTTTTTTGTAATTTTATTAATTATCAAAAGGGTAATGTGATAAATTAAGTTGATTTTTTAAGTCGTAAAGGTATTTATAAATTTTAAAATAAATTTGCACAAAAATATAGTGATGGGAATAAAAGGGAGACGAGTTCACATGATTGAAGAACTCAGCGAGACAATCATCTCCTTCCAGAGAGGTAAAGTTCAAAATGTGGCGTGCGTGCAAAATAAGCTTGAGTTAAAAAAAACCATGCATCATACCATTAATCAATTTCATTAAAAGTTGGGATGAAGTTTTGTTCATTTTATAATAAATGTTTTGAATTTTTTAATATAATATTTAACAATAAGTGTTAAATAACTATGGAATGAATCATTTTCTAAGTTTTCCTAACACATTGGATTAACATAAGTATTTAAAAAAATATTTTAAATAATACAGCTAAATCTGAAAGACAATTTTTATAACTTACACTTCATTGTTAGTCAATTTGCAAGTTTATAAAAAATTGTTTCAAAATTTTCGATAAAATGAATCTTTATAATCATTTTTTTAAGTATTTTTGATACTTTTTGTTTGATGACTGCTATTCTCAGCCTGACAGATAAAGCACTCTATAACTTTGATCTTGCAATTATATTAAAACTTGTGATTGAACTCTGCACTGGCTTATTTTTCTTGCATTCTTAAACCGTACTGTAATTATAATAAAATAATTATAAAACTAAAATAAATTGCTTTGGCAGTTTTATACACAAGTATTTTTAAAAATGAACATTTGTAAATTACAATCTAAGTTTTTTTAAGCAAGCATGAAATACTTAATAACTAATATTTATTTAATAATTTACAGCCCATTGCCAGTTAATTTTACAGTCTAAAAGTATTAAAATTGTGATTAATATTTGATACTTTAATTATTAAGTTACTAAGTAAAAATACCTTGCTTTTCAGTAAATCCTGGAGCAAAAGAACGACTTGTCCAAATAACGGGTACATCCGAGGACAAGATACAGTAGGTTTATCTGGGTTTAAAAAAAACTCTTATAAATGAAACATTAACATGAATTTACTTAAATTTTCAGTTATGCGAAGGATTTAATAAAGGACACCATTCAACGAAATGCATCTCCCGTGCGACTTGAACAAGCAGGACGTGAAAAAACTGGTATTGGTGGATCGAGTTCTTCATTGAATAGTAGTGCTTCAGATGAAAGTAACAGGTTACAACAACATCAATCAACATTGCATTCTTCTCTTCTACATAGTTTGTCCACCAATGATGCAAGTATTGACGAGTATAAATATACTGTAACTGTGGGATCACATTCATTAAAAATTACTGGGACAAACTTAGAACTTGTTCGGGTATGTATATGAATTTAATTTTTTTAAACCCATTGTTTCAATGTAATATTGTGGTCTTGAGTATCTTTATATTCAATCAAAAAGCTATCAATCATTTATAGGCTGCCAAGCTAGCTCTAGATGAGTATTTTTCAGAAGAATCTGAACATACTGGTAGTGGTGTAGAGTACTTTACATTCGATGAAGAATCACTGGTTCCAGTTACAGCTAATACACCTCAAACTCCATTGTCTGCTGGTCAGGCAGGATTTTTTAGAAGAAATTTGAGCTATGAAAGTGGTACAGTTCTAGATACTGATGCATTAAATGAGGTTCCAATATCTGAAATTGAGCTTAAGAAAAATGGTAATGTATTCTAATTATATTATTACTCATAATCAATGTATAAATTTCTGAATAATACATCTAATTATTGTAACATATAAAATACAATTCATATACGCAATATTTTGTATCACAAAATTAGTACAATATTATTAGTATTCAAATCATTAAGTTTGATAAGCCCTGAGAGACATTTCACATCAAATTTTATTTATCATTATTCAAATTTGGATTATAATAAAACGTTCTATTTTTTCTTTAAATTATTCTTGATGTCTAAGAATAGTTCAGAAATTCATAAATTTCTTTTGTTAATAAAATTTTAACGAATAGTTTCATCGATAATCAAAATTTATTGTATGTATTTTTCACATGTTATTATGCAAAATATTTGACTTCTTTTTGCTTCCAAAATAGCAATACATTTGTTTGTGAAAATCTTATATGACAATTAAATGTCAGTATTTTGTGATACATTGAATTCTAGTCGAATACCAAAATTATATTATTATCATTTAACTCAAAAAATTAACTTTTATAGCTGTATTGGCTTAGTGACATTTAATACATCGTTGAATTTATCTACTGTTTTAGATCCATCGAGTAGGGAACTATCATATGAGTTTCTAATGCTATGTGCAAATGGACCATTTGCCAAAAGACCTCCAAATGACTGGGATCGGATACAAAAAGAATGTCCCAACATTGTTCGTAAGGTACAAATTAATAATAACCAGAATTATTCTATAAGCTTAACTAATAATGAATCCACTGCAGAACCTCAAAATAACATTAATTCATATTCTTGGCGTAAGCCATACATGGAGAGTAAGAAAGACGATAATATTGTATGAAACTTTTTAAGCGACTATTATAAAGACCACGATAATCGTACAAAGACTAGTGATAGGTCAACAACTGATATTAATGCCTTTAAAAGAATTATTTATTAAAGCTTTGTAATTAAAGCGTTAGAAAAAAGCGTAATATTTTAATACTTACATAAAATAAGTAATGATTTGTATACCATACTTAAAAGTTTTAGAAAGCAGACTAATCATTTTATTTTAAGACAAGAATGATATTTAAATAATTTGAGAATACAACTATTTTATTTAATAGTTTTCTACGTGATATAACACTAGAATTACTCATAAGACGTTTAATTTTTTTTATAGACTTATTGCATTTAAACTTTTATATAAAGTATTAATTGCACCAGCATTTATAAAATAAATGAATCTCAGCTATTGTATCTAATAGCTTTCACACGTGATAATTGAAAAAAATGATAATTAATATATTTTTGTTAGAAGTTTAAAAAGTTTGACATTTTATATGAGTTACCACTTTAAAATGTTGATTATTTATTTTCTTCTTATTTATATTTGTTGATCTAACAGAGAAAATGTTGGAAGAGTTATGATGTTCTTAAAAATAACTACATTTGTTATTTGTATCAGATTTTCTGTATAATTTAATACAATTATTAAGTAAATTAACATTTTTATATTTGATATTTCCTTCTTTACTCTAACCTAATAGTTTTCAAGAAGAGCACATTATTGTAAAATCTCATATTGCATGATTAAACATGCAATACATTTGTAAATAACCATAAAGCACCGTTTTATTACATTAACTAACCATTTTTTAATCTGCATTGAAGCATGCTGCTTGTATGGATACAACCAGGTAAGAAATACAATTGTTTAAAAATTTCATATTCAGAGATAACTACTATATAACTATTTATAATTGTAATTGCATACTATGCGTGTAGAAATTATTCATACCGAATTAATATTGGTTGTACTAAATAAAAAAGTAAAATAAAAAATACTTAGTAAGCAGATTCAATTACAATTATATCATTAAAATATATTGATATCAGTAGTAAATATTTTGCAACTAAAATTTACGAAATATCTAAGGATTTGGTTTGTAACTAAAAATTTTGTAACTAATTTTGAAATCTAAAAAATTTCTCGGTTTTTATAAAATTGCTAATAACTTTATTAATTGCTACATTTATAAACTAACTTAGCTTAGAACTTGAAACCTCTAGAACCTCTATCAGCCATAAAAAAAATTATCTCCACGACTAAATATTTATTTTTTATGTTGCCTAAAGTAATATTTTTTGCACAAATTTATAAATGCACAATGCATTATAGAATTTCAGAACGTTAACTATTTTGTATTTGAAATTCTACATAAATATAACTTTTTTAATTTATTTAAAAATTTAGTTCTGAAACCTTGTTTTACTACCATTGATTTGCCTTAGAGTTATATAATTAAATAACCAGCTATGAACTTGCCATGGCAATAATTTATTTTCATGATGTTTTGTTAGAAAGTGTCTATTTCTAAATTTTTTAAATATATTATTTGATAAAAAGCATTAATATACTAAAAAAAATAAAAATTATAATTTAACATTTCGTACAAATATAATCATTATACTTTAACAGACACCGATTCGCTGGTTCGAACCGGAAACGCACAAAACAAAAGTAGCTACTGGAGAATTTGTTTCGGTGATATCTACAAGTGAACTGTTGGAAAATGATCCTGAATAAAATTAAATTGGAAAGTTTTCGTAAACCTATAAAACAGGAACCAAAGTGAGTATTGATATACTTAATAACCAATTTAAAAATATATGTAATATGTAAGAATCTTAGTTTTTTAAAAATCTTAAAGAATTGAAACAAAGTCTTCGAAATTACTAACTACAATGCTTAATTTAAAATTTAAAAGTTTGAGGGGAGTATTTCTTTTAGACGATAATGTTTGTTGCCATAAATTTATCATTTAAAAGTATGAAAAGTATTAATACAAACAAATTTTGAATTCTTTTAATATATAATAAAACTGACGAAATATCAAACGCTGTGTTACAGTTTTTAAGAAATTAAACACTTAGAAAAACAACAACAACAACACTTAGAAAATCTTATTTTTGGTTTTAGTTTAAATATATTATATATTTTTTTTTATTCGCATGAGTTAATCCCAGTTATGTGGAACCCTAGATTGTGCCTTTTACAATCTTATTGAGAAATATGGCTTTGTTTTAAGTAGTTTTCATGGATAAAATGGAGAAAAAATGGATTTAAAATCGAATATTTTGCATTGAAAATTAAATCTTAATTTTCGCAATATAGTTTATAAGCTATAGGCATAAAGATACATTATAAATAATAAACTGGTTTTCCATATTTTATTTGCTTAATGTTTAATAAAGTTATGAATTAAGGAAAAGCATACAGACTTTGAAACTACATAATTTTCGTATATTCGATTCATAAAAATATCATGGCGGCGATTATTAAATTTTATAAAAAACGAATTTAAATAAAATTGTGTTATCTAATTTGATCCTTTTCATTAAGAAATTATTTTCCTAAATTGTGATAAATCCGTGATGGCTAACAGTAAATTTCAATAAATATAATATATTGAATTTCAATAAATCACAGAACGCAAATGAATTAAAATTTGTAAAAACTGTTACGTTATTAATAAATATGCTCTTTAATCTAAAGGGCGTCATTATTCAAATATTTAATACATACATAGAGAACTTGTATTTATATTATAATAAAATTCTAAATATAATTAAGCACAAAAAATGAAAATAAATAAATATCGAATTATATGAAGATGCATATAATATAAAAATTCATCAATAGCTTATTTACATTTATTGTCTAAATTTAAGGTATTTATTATATTATTATACTATTCAAAATTTCACTATCAAATTCTTTTTTTTCAGATATTTTGGTCATGACATCAGAGCAACCGAGAAAACTTTGCTTTGGTTATTCGTACGTCGGTACAATGGCTAGACCGAAATATGTATGAACTTATCTTTACTTGGTTTGTAGTTCAAATTAAAACAGTTACTCGAGTCTCTTAACGAGCCTGCAGAAAAGTAAATATGTGAATGCGGAAGACTCTCTTAACGCGTAAAATTGTATCTTTTATTATTATTTAACTTTGAACTCTTAAATTTACTAGTAAAATGTATCCAATATTTTTCAACATAATTTTTAAAAGAGCTGCAGATAGAATATTACACACATCTTATAGCTACATAAAAAATCTATTAAATCGCGACTTAGCATCTAGTCTAGTCTATTTTTTCATTAAATTTAGGGGATCATGGATAGTTTATATAACAAACAATTTGGTTTTAAAGAAAAAACATTATTTGTTATAAGAACTTATTAGTTACACAATTATTAATAATTTACAGTTATATACCACATATACAATCAATATTATCTAATCATTATACTTACTAGTAATGATTTAGTAAATACCCAGAAAAACATTAAAAAAACGATAAATAAGTAAATCATTTCTTTTATAGCCACTATCGTATTATTTAATTGTTTTATTATATTTGGATTGTTTCATTTAATTTAAATTTATGAAGTAATAGATAAATGAATAAAAAAAGTAATACTGAATCATATGGATTTAGAGGGAAAAAATGCTTTGATGGGCTATTGTGTAAAGACACAATGCTTCAATTTCTTTTTATATTGATTATGAGCTCAAAGATTATTTCTTTAGTTGAAATTTCAAGTCTCTTAAGTATTTTAAAATTACTAACATTGCAGGAGCTTACTGTCAATATAATATATTATTATATCCTATTCTTCAAAATTTTGTTGATAGCATGTATTGAAAATAAATATTTAAAATTAAAATGTTAATATATTTAAATTTGCGTACACTCGTTATCAATAGAACGTATAAAACAATAAAATTTAGCTAATATTTTTAGATCAAAGTATTTTGTACTTTCGAACTGACTTAATGATTTTAAAAATTTTTAATTTATAATTATCCAAAGGGTATATGTATACATATTTAATACAAGCAAACACTGATATTTAATTAATCTATTTTACTTTCAGATAAAAGTATTTGGTAATGTAAAGGCCATTATTGTTAGCTTTAGTTAACTAATTAAAAGAAATGTTTACAATGACGAATATTTAAAGATGGTACCTAAAAGTAGAGTTCAATTTTTTTAATGACTAGACATGATCCCTAGATTTTTTGTATAGGATAATATTACAAAACAAGAATTATTTTATATTTTATATACTAAAAAATAAACTGCAAGTGAGCTTCTAGCTTTGAAAAAAAAAAGATTTAAGTCACATTCGCTACCTGTAGTATAAAATCCCTGAAAGATCTTTATCAAAGAATAATTTGTAGTACATTTGTCTTTCAAATTTACTACAGACTAAATCAGGGCAAATGAAATTAAACATAAAATAGTAAGCAACCTTCGTGATAAATTTTAGGCATGTTTTTGTGTCACTTTTTTTTGTAATAAATTCTTTTATAATTGTATAGTGACTATTAGGTTAATCTCATCAAATCATTTGATATCCACAATAAAATGAAAAACGAAGTTAGAGAATAAAAATAATCGGATGTATTTATAAAAAATGCAAAACACTTGTACTCTCATTCATAAGTATCAAGAGCATGCAAGAAAGTTGTTAAAAAACCTAGTCTTAAAATTGTTTGTGATTTTAGTATTCACTCTATTTATTTATTTTTACTGAATTATGCCTTGTAATCTACAATAAAGCAATTTTTATTATTTCTGATGATTGCGCGACCGTATACTGTCTCGAAATCTTGTTATGTTTGTTAGTATTCACAAAATTTAATATTTATTATGTTTGCGAACCACATCACAGTGTAACTGTATCCACTGACAAACAATCTACTGTAAGGTTCACGAATTTATTTCGACTTTTACTAACTATATAATAATAAAAATGTATAATTTTTTTTTAATAAATTCAAACAAAAAAATTTTGACCATTTTAAAATTGATATCCTTCCTTAATCTTAACACAAAAATGTTTTTACTCCAGAAAATTTTATTGCAAATAATTTAGTTTGTATTAAACAGTTAGATTTGATACGACTTCGATTAGCAATAATTGTATTACATTAATTGTTATGCAGACAATATATAACACTGGAAAATAAATGGAATTATATTTATTCACCTTTTATTTCAATACAGCTGATACACATAAAAATATAAAATATTTTTATATTATTAATATAATATAATAATATAAAAATATATTATTATATTATATTATAATATAATTTATAAGTGTCTTTAAAAAAATTTTTATTTGAGATAGATATATAGAAATGATTGTCAACTGAAGCTGACTCCCTAGCCGTGAATTTTCTTCGCGATATTCACGTATATCTTTATTAAGTTATCAAAATTTATTTTATAGATTATTCTAAGCAGTCTCGTTTTAGAGAACCATTCCAGTGTTATACATTATCTAGATAAAAAAATATTTGTTCACCATTGCATCCTACACTTAAGACAATAATTTGCTAAAAATGTATTTATAATTTTATGATTTTGCTCTGAGTAAACGATCAAATAAAAGATTATTTACATTTTTACATAAGTTTTCATTTTTTGCGTGTAGTATTTTTAAGGTTTGCTCTGCTGCATCTTTTAAACGTGAATAACCTAATTTATGATATAAAAGATTTAAGAAAATCAACTAACGATTCTATTGGTGTATTTATAAATTTATGTAAAAAAATATATTTCCATCCTAGTATGATGCAGACTAGCATAAATAACTATATATGAATAAATTCCTAACCTAATTAATAGTAATATTCTATTAAAGGTCATCTTATTCAATTAATAAGGTTTAAATAGGTATTTAAACAGAGTTAACTCTTGATTAATATGTGGTAATCTCTATAAATTAAAAGCTTTTATTTTTATTGCCGTAAATAAGAAATAATTGTTCATGAAAGTTTAATCCATCAATATTGCATAAACATACATTTTACGATTTATAAACTAAAAAAAATTAAAAATTCTATTCAATTTTAAAATACTTTGAACGGGATATTCTGGATTCAAAATTTATTGGAATAAAATTAAAAACAATAATACCGATTAATAAAATAATTCTTTAAGACGACTTAAGTGCAATTATTTTCGATCTATTAAAATTATATGCCATTATGTAATTATTTTTACATGTGTTACTAATCATTCACCATTAATAATAGTTGATAAAATTGGATATTAACCTTATACTAGATAATTGTAACGAATATGTATAATATTACATAAATTACCATTCATTAAGTATTTATTATTTTTATTATTATTGTAAGAAACGATACATAATAGTTGTACTATATGCCAAATATGAGTCTTTAAAAAATAAAAGAACTATAGACATATCTAATTATGATGAAAGATACATAAATATTAAAAAAGATTTTACTAATCTTCTTTAAAGTGTAGAACTCTAGAAATATTTAATTGATGTTTATGTAAGATATCTATCATGAATTATCTACACAAACTCTGCAGATAATTCATACACAGTACTCTTATCTTTTATGCATAATTTTAATTATTTACATTATAGTCTGCATGAAAACATAGTTTGGTTTTCACAATGAGATTTACAATCTATCTGAATGATACAAAAATGTACGCAGTCATTTCAATTTTTCAATGATTATTACTTTTAAAATATTTTACTTGAAAGTAATTTACTGATAAAATAAAATTATTCATTAGTATCATCATAAGTATTACTGATAAAATAAAAAAATAATACTATTTTTGTTATACAATTGTATAATTGCAAAGTGCTGTACCAGCGAATTGAGAAGGCAGGAACATTTATTTTTTAATTATTTTTTGTTTCTTAGTACTAGTAAAAATTAAAAAAAAACATAGTTTTTTGTATTTAAGTAACTTGAAAGCACATTCATTGTTATACAAAAAATTTGTATTATATTTTTATCGACACTTTGTATATAATAGACAATTTGTTGATTATCATTTACTGAATCAATCTCTACCTTAATTCGATATTTAACTATGTCAATTGTATTGGCTAAAATTTTACTATACATTTTTCTTTAATCAGAGCATTCCTTAAAAGAACTCCAAATAAATTAAAAAAAGAGAATAATTTACATTTTTTGTTTTCACTGTATATTGTATTATAATCTTTAAATTGAGTAATTAAAATTTATAATCTATTATTCAAACTCAAACCATAAAAACATTAATTATATACCAGTGAATATTAAATTTTATCAAATACAAAAAATTAAATCATTTTTTACAAATGGTGTTCAAAAATTACCCTATTAAAATCAAGATAATACAAGATACATTTCATATCTGCTTACCTAGATAATTATCTAGATTTTTATTCGATCTAGGTAATTATCTTGCTATTAGATTATCTAGACAATGTACAACATTTACTCACGCACGCAGATTTTAGATACGAAAAACTAATAATGTTCTAGACATTTCCACAATTAACGTAAAATTGACTAAAGAGAGAAATCGCACTGTTGCGTATCATTGAGATTCGCAGGGTTAAAAGACGTAGTCAGGACCAGCCATATCTATTGCCCATCGGAACTTGTCTCTTTGTGTCTTGTTATAAATTTTTTCAATTGGTACGTCATGCTTTTTGCACCTGTTAATAATATTTTGAGTAAGATTTTTTTAAATTTAATTTATTAGTTTTAATATAATTTTAGATCTTACCATGCAACTGAAATACGAGGATCAAGATAATTTAGTTTACTCGTACCCAGAGCAATTTCTTTATTTTCTTCTCTGTCAGTAGCTTGAACTTCCAATTTAGTCAATTGTTCTTTCAGTCGTTCAAGTTGCTTTTTCTTTTTTTCATACAAACTGTATTATAGAAATAAAATTAGCATAAGAAATATGTTAGAAGATTATTAATGTTTGTAAGTTTTTTAACTTTTTTTACTTACACTTTTTCCTTTACTGAACCATTTTTTGCCTCACGTTTGGCATCACGAACAGCTGCTTCTGCATCAGCTATATTTTGTCTCTTAGTATCTATTTTAGCTTTCAAATTTTCCATAGATTTTTCATGCGTTTTTGGAACTGCACGTTGATGATTACATAATATTGCAACAGCTCTATTGGCTCTATTATAGGCAAGAATCTTTTCTGCTATCGTATCGTCTGGATTTGTAAGTTTTTCCAACTGTTGCTGCAACGTCCATGAAGCATTATATGTTCTGAACACTTTAGCTGTTAGTCCTTCCATCAATTCATTCAAGTGTTTATTCATTACTGCAGTATTAAGACGATCAAAAAGCTCATCTCCAGGTGACTTATTTTCCATAAAAAGCTGAAGGCTCTTGAATACTCGTTTTTCCACAGGTACTTCATTATAGTATCGAATTGAATCCTTACCTAATATAATAAAATCAACACATTTAATAAGAAACGTTCGTAATAAAATATTGTATTATTTGAAAATTTTACCTAAGAAATCAAATACAACAACATAATCCTTTTCATCTTTGTGTTCATGTAATGCAATATGCTCGACTCGTAAAGAACAACAACCCACTGTATCAGCTTGATCCTCATCTTTTTCATTACCTGCTCTCAGAGCTAATTTATCAATAAAATATAATGCAACAGCCCTTTGCCTTATACGCATTTCTTTGCTTTTCCAGTCTTCTCTATAAGTTGCTCTAATTTTATCTACAGATTTGGCAAGTTTTCTGGCAGTCTCATACTTTTGCCAATCCTTTTCTCCTTTTAATTTACTTGAAGGATTTAACATTACATATTTACCTTGACCTTGCACATTTTCTATCCAAGATGCTAACCAAGTTACTGTAGGATCATGTCTTACTTCTTTCCATTTATGACCTTCAGGAGGTTTTGGAATATTTGAATCTTTCGAACAATTAATGAGTACTTCCTCTGGAGTTACTCTTTTTTTTAATTTACCCATCTTTGGATGTTCTCCACGACCCCTGAATAAACCTGGAGGTTCAATTTTAAAGTTTCCAATTTTTTCTTTATGGCCATCAATAGTACATACACCATATTCTTTCTGAATTTCATCATTCTTTTCTTTAATTGCTTTTTTTTCTTCTTTTGACATAGCTTTGCGTTCTTCAGTTTTTTGTAGAAAATATTTATTTATTTCTGTAAAGTTACATTTTCTAAGATCCGTAATTTTTGATCTTTCCGAATCTGTCATTATTTCACGCCAATCATGGAAGAAGTTGTCATTAAACACTGGTTTTGTTGTATAATCATGGTCCAACATACGAGCATAGAATGTTGCTACTTCTTCAGTTTCTATAGTAAGCTTCATTTCTTTACCATTATAATAAAACTTAACACTAGATGGTAATGGCTCATATTCTGGTGCAAATACAGGCCCTTTGTGTTCTAAAAAGTGCCATTTGGTTCCATCATCCTTTTTCTCTTCTTCCCACCTAAAATGAAATTTAACAATTGACAGAAAACAGAAATAGGTGTACACATTATCTATAACATGCTAAAGTATTTATGAATTTTATCATTTTCTTGAGTGATAAGTTTACCAAATTGTGCAGTTACATAACCTTTTATCCAATTCATATTTTAAGGTTAATTTGGGCAAGTTAGAATTAAATCTAATAGCACTGTTTTTTATAATAGTGTGCTTCCTTGTATTTAGAATCGAAATAAGTTTATAAAAAAAAAATAACATGTTTTATAATATCATTTTTAATAATATTTAATCACGAATGCGTGAAATTGCTTCTTAATGTTATTAAAGAGGTTAGGAAACTATAGAATCAGTTTTGGTTAGGTTGCCTCGCGTCATCCGTTCCTTAAAATTTGAAACATGGAATACTATACCATTTCCATACTTCCTCTTCTTCGGCCTCTTTCTTTTTCTTCTTAGGACTCTCATTTTCTGTTTTTACGACCTTTGGTTTCTTTTTCTTTTGTGGTTTCTAAATTAAAAAAAGAATAATTTAATTTTCGCTGCATTTGCTTTTGAATATAATAATTATACCTCTTCAGGTTCATCGTCTTCATCTTCACTGTCTGCCTTCTTTTTCTTTTTCTTTTTGGCAGCAGGTTCTTTTTTTGCCTTTTTCCGTACAGATAAAGGAATGTCATCATCTTCTGATTCTTCGATCTTCCTTTTAGCATCCGATGGTCGGCGTGCAGACTAAAATTAAATTAACAATTAAGATTCTAATGTTTTTCTTTAAACAAGATCTTTTTAAAATTTTTATGTTACCAAAGGAAGCATATCTTGATCAGAATCGTCTTCTGTTTTAATAGTAGTGTTGTGCATTTCAGATAATCTTGTATCATTTCCATCGCTAAAACCAATACTATTTTCCTCCTTTATTTCTTCTTCTTCTTCCTTGATATAAAGACGTTGACTATCATCACCACTATCATAATCTTCGTCTTTAAAAGATTCTATTTCCTATAAAATACATTTAGAATAAAATATGAATCATAAGCTACAAAATATAAAAAAGATGAACAAGTACCGTTTTGAATTCTTTAGTATCTAATTCATTTGGCTCCTCTTTTATTTTAATTTCTTCTTTAATTTTTTCTTTTTTTTCTTCACGGTGTTTAGCTGCAAATAATAATTGATTAGAATAATTTGTTAATCAAAACATTAACAATATAATAAATATTTTTTAATTTACATTTTTCTTTATCATGTCGATGCCGATCTCGCTCTTTGTCTTGTCGATGTTTATCTTTGTCTTTTTCAGAGGAACTATGTTTCTCCTTGTCTTTTTCAGATGATCTTTGTTTATCCTTGTCAGATGAATGAGAAGAAGAATGTCGATCTTTATCCTTTTCAGTGGAATGCTTTTTTTCCTTATCTTTAGAGCTCTTCTCTTTATCTCGTGAAGAACTTTGTGAGGAACTATGTCTATCCTTGTGCTTTTCTTTACTTCGTTCCTTTTCTTTATCTTTTGAACTACTGCTATGATGTCTACAATAAAAAAATAAATTTTGATTGTAGATTGTTTTATATTAATCTATAATATGTGAATTATTTTAGCATTTATAATTTAGTAGTTTATAAAGTACAATTAACTTATTCAACATTATTTTTCATTAACACATACACACACCAACTACCTGTTAAGTTACTATAACTTAATTACTGATTTTTATAATACTTACTTATCTTTTGAGCTTGAACTAGACTTGTGATGATCTTTATCTTTGCTCTTATCCTTGTCTTTGTCTTTATCTCGGTTTGAACTACTTGAGCTTTTATGCTCTTTATCCTTTATTGATGATGAGCTGCTCTTTCGATCTTTGCTTTTTTCCTTGTCTTTACTACTACTGTGCTTTTCTTTATCCTTGTCTTTGGAGGAACTAGAACCATGTTTGTGTCGATCCTTGTCTCGATGTTCACTCTTGTGACTTTTATCTTTATCCTTGCTTCTATCTCTATCCTTATGTTCAGACTTATGACTCCTTTCTTTATCCCTATGCTCAGACTTGTGCTCTTTTTTATGGTCATAACCATTTGATAGACCATTCATTTGAGCATCTGATCAAATTATACAACAAATTATTAATAATCATATAAATAATAATGTAAGTTATATAAATGTAAAAAACCATGTCAAATAATTAATCTTTAAAAAATTTCATACAAACAATACCAAAAGATTACATTGAATAATATTTAATTTCACTTAACTACAAAAAATATTTTATTATAATACAAACACAATTTGTAAAATACAACAGTGATAATTCTAATTTTAGTGCATTTAACATAAAAATAAAGTTGGTATTTAACAATATCATTTTTATTATTATTCACATAATAACGATGGTTTAAAAAATTTTTCAAATATGTATTACAAATGAATTTTCATGAAATAAAATTATAGCTTTTTATCTTTTTGAATAAACTTTTTGTAACTTAAAATATTCTTAAAGTATACTATTCTTCATTTTGTTAGTTTTTAAGAGTTCACTACAAAAGGTAAAAATGTACAATTCTTGGTACAGTTTTTATTAATTTAAAGCTAGGATAGAATTTGAAGCACATTAAAAGTTTTATAATTTAAAATAGATAATAAATAATAAATAGATAATAAATTTTTGATAGAAAAATCTATTGAAAGTATTAGTTACTCATAAAAAACTACTTGTAAAGAAAATTTATATATAAGACATTATATAAACGTGGTAGTCCATTCGGAAATTATAGAATAAAATCTATTAATAAGAATTTTAAATAAGTTTTATAATTCAAATTAGTTTTATAATTATACGATTATTTGGTTAAAATTATAATACGAAAACGTATTATGCCGAAAATTGCCATTTAAAATAAATCATTAGTATCGTATAAATAAAACATTACCTAGTAATATTAAAAAAATAGCTTATAGAAAATTAGATAATTATTAAAAGAAATCGTAAAGTTATTATAAATAAGATCAAAGTATTAAGTTCGAATGGAAGTTACAATTTAAAAAAAAAATTGCTACAGGCGGCGGAATTCAGCAGCATCATTTGAAATTTTAATGATACGATGCTGTTTTAAACAATAGAATCAAAGAGCACGTGCCGAAAATTGTTCTTTTTGCACCCCTATAAGTTTTGAAAAGTACGTCTTGTTAAAATATTCATGCCAGAAAGAATGCTCAAAGACTCACCCCCATGGTTACCCGCGGCACTGCTATTCTCCTTGGCCTTTTTCTCCTGCATCGAAAAAGAAAATAAGAGAGAGTTAGAAATGGTCAGTGGGAATGCCTCTCGGTCGAGAGATGTCGAAGGGCTCCGACAGAGTTTGGCGTCCAAAGCTCTCGAATGCGCGAGCGTTCAGCGGCTAAGTCCGCGCGAGCGCGCATCTCAGCTCAGTGGCAGCAAGAAACACAAGTCCGGCGACAGCGCGCCGCTCGGGGACATAGCCGTGAGCGCGCGCCGCACTCGCCGATGCGCTTACGTGGGGGACTTAGTCGCAGGCGCCATTTTGGGACTTAGAAAAATTTCGCGCCGCGCTGAGGAAAGAGCGAGGAGGCAGAAGGAGCCCTCAGAAGCTCAATATGACCTCACAGGACCGTTCCTCGTCTTGATTATGCTCAGGATGGCTACTTACCAGGTCAACGTCGGCCCTCGGGACGGGCTGTTCGATCTCCATTTTCCTCCGTAGAGCGGGTGATAGACTCTGGCGCGAGCCGAGAATGAGAGCGGGCAACGGGCTCTCGTTCTATGTCCCTCAACTCTCGTCCGCTCTTCGCCACTCTTCGCCACTCTTCGCAGCCTACCCGCTGGCTAACTGGCTCGACAGCAGCTTGGGCGCGCGTTGGTGCGTGCACTCACACAGGCACCCGAGCAGCTCCTTTGTATAGCGTCGGGAGCCTTAGTCGCGTGTTAGCGGCACTATGTATTAACCATGCACTTGAACGTATAACTGGGTGCTCACTCCCAAGTCCTGCTCCTGACTACTCCGTGTAGTAGGCCCCCACACAAGTAGCAAGCCGAAAGAATGGATGGATTATTTGCTATTGCACTAGTTTATTGTTGATGCAGGTCCTGCATACGCCACCGCAGGCCTACCCTAACTACTTTTCTCTGCTTGTCGTACTAACGACATAGGGTGATCCTTGATGCCGATCACCGAGATAGGATGACTGATATTTCCTCTTTGAAAGTTCTTCTCTTAGCGTGGTCAAGAAAGAGACGCTTCGCCGCAATTGAACTGCCCGTTTGCAAGCGGATCAGAGTGTGATCTGAGAAGGAGAAAAGGAAACTAAGTCCGAAGGCACCGCGCGAGACGACTCGGCAGTTCGGCCAAGTGCCGGACGCTGCGGCTACTGCTTGCCTCTCTCTCGGCGTGCGCCACTGTGCGCTCGGCTTGCTTCGGCTTACTTCGAAAAACGGCTAAGGCTTGCATGCACATCGGTGAGATCATCACGCTAGCACCAAAGTGCCAGAAAAGAACGACTGCGCATGCACCAACTGTTTCACTCCAAAGTCGGCAACTCCGGAGACCGCAATTCGGATTCTGCTCAAGTTAGAGTATGATTGGATTACTCGCATTTTACCTTCTATATTCTCCCATTAACTATTATATCAGGTTACACTCGATACTGTTTATTTATGTATTACTTTTTACGAAAGTGTTAAAAATTTTTTCCATTTCAAAGATTAGGTTATAAATTAATTAAAAAATTACCGAATTATATAGGGGCTAGTTGTGAAGATTGCTACTTTTATCTGCAATACTTGAGTTACAGGATGTTCATATGACTATTATCTTTATCTACTACTTTTATATAAATGCTGCCAATCGTTAAAAAAATGCAACATCCTAAACGCATAGAAAGAAAATTGATAAAGTATGGAAAATAAACTTTAACGTATTACTTAGAAATACTTTTACTATTCTGATTTTTGATCAAAGTTAAAAACATCTTGATGAATGCTTTATTTATTATTTATAATGTTCGCGATATATTTTTCTCTTTCAATCGTTGTAACACAAACGTTTATAGTTATTCACTGAACAATTAATTAACTTCAGTCAAGGATTAAAGGTGTAAAACTTTGTAAAGTTACTGAGATTTTCTAAACTTCATCTTTCTCCCTTAGGCTTAGCTTTATTACCTCTATGTTCATATAGAGGTTCACATTCGTTACCATTAGTTCCTTATATACAAATTCGGCGTTGTACAGCATGTAGAGAGCATAATATAATTTGCACTTACTAACACAGTTCATCAGCATTCATAATTAGGATAAAAAGTATGTAAGATAGTAACAGATAGTAACAGCTGCTGAAATGCATATTCGTATAAGTCGGACTTGGAACTATAGAGCATATTATAAAATATGAACCTTCGATCGTAAAGCGTAGGGAATACAAAGCAATACAGGGTCATTGACTGTAAGCTATAAAACTTTTCTGCTATACTTGTAAAATTATATTTTCGGTATTCCAACTGATGCAATTTTTTAATTCTTTTCTTTCTATATTTTTGTTTAAATTTACTTTTATTCATCATATAAACTAGATATAAGCAAAATTTTGTAGATCCAACAAAATTTATCCTTATACATTTCAATGTTACACATGATCTAATAGTATGAACTATTATGATATTGACTTTATAATTGTGAGTGTATTTGATATTTTTAGCATTACGCAATTTCTTAAAAATTGTTTAACATCAACGTTACATTTTATTATTAAAAATTGTCTAGAATCACAAGTCGAATCATGCAATTAATATACATATATTAAATATTAAATATTATTAAATCATATTGATTATGATATTACCGAGAATATTATATTAGAACAAATTTTAAAGTACGAGAATTTTTTATTTTACTGAATCGAGAATTTAATTCATCTATATCATCATGAATCTTTTGTCCCATTAAATTAAAACCATAAGAAATAGATCACTTTTAATTAATTTAAAGTTTTACATATTTGCTATTTGTGGAACAATCTTTTTTAAAATAGTTTTTTAATGGAAATTGTCAAATCAAAGAATTTTGTGCAGATTTAATCTTGTCTAATATTAACTTTTGAAAATAGTTATCCTAGGTTGTATCCGCTTCCAGCTGATTTCTAACTGTATATTGATATTTCTATATACAGCGTTGATATATTGTATGTATTAAAACTTGCTTACCCGCATTTCATAAGGCAAAGGGTCTCAAGAAGAATTTGAGGATTAATTTTAATAAAATATTATGGATAAAATTTGTAGCCAATTATATTACTTTTAAATAGCGAATCAAATTTAAAAAATTAAAAATAATATTCAAAAATATTATCCCGACTGAGAAGAATGATATGAGGACTTATATATAATTTGATAAAATGATAATCCAATAATACATTTAATCATCTAAATCCTCATGTGATTATTTAATAATGGCAATCATATAAAAACATCGGAGTCAAATAAGCATAAAAAACAACATATTTTGATGATTAAAAATTGACCGAGCAGTTCAGAATTTTTTTTGTTACTATATAGATAATTCATCGATTTTAATAAAATAAAAATTGAAGGGATCATGATCTTTAGGATAATGATTCGAAAAATGATTACAGTTAAAATTGAGAATTCTAACTTTATTAATGTTAAAAAATAATTAGTGAGATTAAAAATATTCTTAGCTGCATCAGTTTTAAATTGATCCACATTTTTATTGTGTTTATTTCGTGTTTATTACATAATGTAAGGATTCAGTTGAAAACAAATGGTCACCCATATTGATTTAAACATATTGGAATAATTTTATAATGTTATACTTTTGTACTTTTGCATAATTTCTACTTATGAATTAAAATTAGAAACAAATGTTAAAACACATATACTTTCTGCATTAAAGTGAAACTGCAATTTAAAAACTCATACAACACTTATTTTTTATGAAATTCAAATCATATGTCATAACTTGAAAAGTTAAAAAACTATTTTATTTATCTTTCACATTATAAGGTTTTATTAAAAAATAAAAAATACATTTTTCATGCTTAATTTTTATTTAAATTGACGGAAAACAAGTAGTTTTAAAGACAGAAAACGCTATTTTCGTTTTACTCTATTATCGTAACGGAAAATTATAAATATTACATGATTTAATTGTCCTGCCAAAAACAATATAGTGAAATGGTTTCGTGTCTTTATTCCATTATTCAGAAAAAATTTGTTAAAAATTACGAAATTGATTTAAAATTAATTATCATTTGTATTCACTGTAACAAAAAACAGAAAAAGGATATAAGATTATAGTAACATAACAATCTATTCCATTCTTTTGTAAATATATATATATATATATATATATATATATATATATATGCTTAGACCTCAATACATCTTGATATAAATTCGAACAATTAATATTCATTTTTTATATTTTACAAATTCCGGTTTTCCCTCAGCATTCCAAATAGTTTTTGCTTTTTGAAAAGTACAAACTGAATATATTGCTGCAAAAATAGTCATTGTTATTAATAAATGCAAGCTTTAAAATATTCTAATATTTTATACATATATATAAATATTAACATACATATGACTTCCCATTCTGATTGAGAGAGAGTTCCTATTTTACGATGTCCTGGAATGTTTTGCATGTATTCTACAGCATGTTGATATTCTTGAGAATTTTTAGCTAAAAGTGGAACTTCATGGTAAGGAGGATATGTTTCTAAAGCTTGTGTTTTCTTAAGAAGTGATTTCCCATCTTCCTTCATTCGCTCATAAAAATCTTCGAATCTGAATGAAAAATTTGTACTTTTAGAAGTTTTATCAATTCATTTTATTTTATTTAATTTTTATAAAATATAATAAATATTTTATAAGAATTGAATTAATTATAAAATTTTGAAGTTTTCCAATTAATATTTAACCTTTCGTATGCAAGTAATTCTAAGCCAAACTTTGAAGCTAATTTACGTAGTGTTGGAAAGTGAACCAGAAATTCAGGACAATCAACAACACCTTCTAAATGGAAATGATACTTTGCACCAAATAATGGTGTATTATCTTTATTACATTGAAATTCAACACTGTAAATTTCATTGCCAAATTTATTATTTTTAGCCTTATGCCATCTTGCTCTGTAAATTAAAAGAATAATGTCAATATTTTTTATCATTATTTGAAATGAATATACACTAATAATAACACTAAATACTATTACTACTATTATACTTACACTAATTCGTTTGCATTGGGTATTGTGCATATAAAGTAACCACCTGACTTCAAACTTTCACTTGCATTTTTAAGCATACATTCTGCTTGAGGTAATGATTCAAAACAGTAGTGAAAAGCAAACTGACAACTTACGAGATCTAATTGCAAACTGGGATCTTTATATTTTTCTCTAAGACGAACCTAAAAATTAACTATGAAATAACTATACACTTAAATCTAAACACTAATAATCATTTTTTTTACTACTTCCTTAATCAAAGTCATTACCTTTGTACAATCACATGCTAAAAATTCTGCTGTAAAAAGGGGTGCATATCTTTTGCTCAACATATCTTTGTATCTATTCTTACAATGATCTACTGATACTTCTGCAATATCGGCACATATTAAGTGATTAATATTTGTGTTTTTCCATTTAAATAAATCTCCACCTTTACCACAACACATATCCAATATCCTCAATGGATCACCATGATTTTTTCCTTGCCTTATTTTTTCAATATATTCACCTAAAAATAAATGAATTATAATTAAGTTAAATTAAGTTTAATTATAAAAAGAATTAAATATTACAACATTATAATATAATGTTTATGCTTAAATATACATATTAAATATAAACAAATTTCAAAAATATACTTACTTATAAGCATGCTTTTAACCCAATTATTAAAGTTTCTCATATAAACAATAGGGCTTTCATTTCTGGCAGATATTCCTTTTTCTTCCAAATTATTATAATGAACTGAAACTATATCTGTGTTATTTTTAGGTTTTTCAGTATTGTTTGCAATTTCTGTAGCTTCTTTATTAGAGCTAGATGTTGATAAATCTGATGGAACATTTGAAATCTAATAGATAATAGTAAATAAAAATAAATAAATGATTTGTATAAATAATACGTTTATTGAAAATAAGAAGCAAATTTGTACCTGGTTTGGATCTAAACGCAACTTTTTATTCACAGGTGCTTTTTCCGGAGAATCTTCTCGGATGTCTTTTCTAGCACATTTTTTATTACTTTTGGATGCATTTAACTCATTAGTTTCATCAATTACATTACCGATTTCAATAGACATTATAGAACACTTTAAAAGATTGTGTTTGTCGCGATACGCGTATGCTTTACAGTTTAACCCTGTAGTTTACAGCCTATATGTTCCACACTCATTGGCATTGTTGAGTGCGTGAACATATATATATATGATTGTATCAAACTATATATATTATACTGGTGGTTTACTATTTTTTGTTATTGTTTACAGGAATTCTAAGTGTATCAATACAACGTAGGTTGATAATATTTTAAATCGGCGAAGAGTATAATAATGAAATTATAAACTCTAATTATTATATAGTTCTTTAAAGTTATAATTATATTTAGTTAATTTTAGAGTATTTCGTTTGGTATCTAAAGGTTGGTAGTATTTGTTGATATATATATATCAACATATACTTGAAGAATAGAGTGAATAGACCATATATGGACTATAATTTTGTAGGCATCAAAATTTCAAGTAATGTTGGTAATGCTGCAGAAGCTATAAACTCCAAGTCTATATAGCAACGTCTTATAAGTGCTTATATAAGTTCGCATGAGTTGCTTCAGTTGCTTGTTCGGGAGTACGTGTGAGTACGTGTATAGCCTGCATAGAGAGCATTTTAGAAAATGCATCAACGGACGAGTCGATAAAACAGCACAGCAGAAGTGCATAACAAATATAATGTTTTCAATTCACATATAGTCATGTTTTTATAACCCTATAATTTATTTATTGCCAGATACGTAGAATTTCATAGCAATTTTTTGTCGCGATGTTGTACAAAATTACAACAATCAAATAATTAGGATATATGAAGCTTGGAACACTATATACCTAATCTTGAAATACTTATGTGTACAGGAAATATAATTCAAGAACTGAGTCAAACTGAGTTATATTGGACCCGTGATTCCATTATAGAATCTTTCAAATTTATCTTTAAACTATTATAACTTAACTTATCATTATCAATTGTTCGAAATTTATATTTCATGCGAGCGATTTTTGTAGCTGCATTCTATAACCTTAAAATGATATTATTTATATAATTATTATTTTTTGATTTTAAAATAAAAACAATAAATTAAATTTTAATATTCTATTTATTTATTTAATATACATACATTTAAATTATATATTAAATTAAAATTAAAAAATACAACAATAATGTTTTGTTAGCTGTTAAATTTAATATTACTAATACTGGTAATAATACTATAAATAATGCCTTTATATACAAAACCTTCAAAGGAGTTCCTATATAATCGCATACGGCTGCTTTGAAGTCTTGCCTATAGCTCAATTAAATTATACGTTTAATGCAGGAGATGTCCAAGCCGTCCGGTGGATGAATTCGGTGGTATCTGAAATTAACAACTAGAATTATATAACTATATAAAAAATTTAGCGTATAATAAATATTAATGAGTTTTTACTTACCATATATAGTCTAATAGTACAGAAAAAGATTATTTATGATTATAATTATTGTATAATTATTATTATTAACTGATATTGAGCTGTTATAATTGTTTGCTATAGAATTTGTTAATTACTTTGCACAGATGAGCTGTTTCAAGCATGTATGTGCATTTTTATACACTATACATAATATATGAATCTGATACAAATGGTACGATTTAAATATATATATTTATTACATATTAATTACAATATAAATTAGATTTAATTAGTTGCATTATAAATTATTCAAATATTAACATGATATAATAATTATGAGAAAAGTTAAATCCATATTTTTACATTGTATATATATAATATACATAATGCATATATATAATTTATAGATATAATATAGTAATAACAGGTACATTTTTAAGACATAGTCAAAATTTATTATAATAGTTTTGTAGCTCGCACTGTTTAGAACTATATATTTGCTGAAGTTGGTGAATGCCAGTGAATGCCAGCGTCAGTGTGCCTATAGCACGATGTTATAGCCAATTTCTGTTCTGCCTGATTGTGTCAGATTGTGTTTAGTGTGTTTAGTTGCTGCGACATTGGTTCACGTTGGTTGTCGCTGTATATATGATAATTTGGAATAAGAACACCGCGCGCACCACTGTACTAGATTATTTTTCTAAAGTAAAATTATTAAAATCATTAAGATAAAAATCAAACAAGTTATTATAATTATGTATTTTCTGTAATTCTGTGTAATTAGCTGTTAAAGGGTATAAACATTTAGTGCTGCTCAATAAGAGATGCTCGTAGTATTTAATATATTATTTTTGTAAATAATAATTTGACGAAAACAATGCATAAGCATATTAATGTAGATTCAAAAAATAGAACAGAGCCACAAGTAGAACTTGAAAGTCAATTTATAATGCGTTTACCAGCAGTAAGTGTTTTCTAACCTTAATAATAATTTAACATATATTTATTTGATAAATCTTTTTTACATTTATCGATGATTTACAGGAACCAGCCAGAATTCTAAAAGAAACTTTGAGAAATGGTTTGTCTCTTAAAGATAGGTTAACAATTAAATTAGAAAATGATGTAAGATATGGAGAAGTAAGATTTGATCATTGGTTGCTTCATGCAAAAGTATGTAGCATTTTTATTGTCTTTAAAATCTATTTTCTTTCAAATATTTATTTACTTTAATATATTTAATAAATATATAATTGTAGGTAGTAGATTTACCAACAATTGTTGAGTCTATGAAAACTATTGACAATAAGAGTTTTTATAAAACTGCTGATATTTGTCAAGTGAGTGAATAAAAAATAAGTTATTCTGAGATTATTTCGTAGTTCATAATTTCAATTATTTTTATAATAGTTACTTATTTGCAAAGAAGAGGATGATCAAACTACTACTGATGAAGAATCACCAGTTAGGCAAAAGAAAAAAGATCCAACTAAAGTTGATAAAAAATTTCTTTGGCCCCATGGCATTACACCTCCTACAAAAAATGTTAGACGAAGAAGATTTAGAAAAACACTAAAAAAAAAATATGTGGAAGCACCTGAAATTGAAAAAGAAGTAAAACGTTTGTTAAGAATTGATAATGATGCTGTCAATGTAAAATGGGAAGTAATTTGTGAAGATGAAGATCAAACAAAACCAAATATAGTTTCATCAAGTGGTACTGTTAAAGGTAAAAGAGAAAATTTGAATGATACGTCACAAAGCGTTGATGTTGGTAAGTAAATCTATTTTATGTTGTTTTATTGAAGTTATGTTTATTCATAATATTTATTTAACCATTAATTAAAAATCAGTTTAGTATAATTATATTTAGTATATTTTATTTTAAATTCATTTATTGTAGCTGAGCATGATATTTTTGGAGAAGCAGTAAGTGATAGTGAAGATGACGATGAAGAGGCTCATATTAATGTAATAGATTTAGATGAAAATAGTCATTTGTCTGTAGATAGTAGAGTTTCTGATTCAAATTCAATGCAAGTTGGATATTCTGAACAAATAGTGAATATTACACCAACAACTAATGTCCCTCTAGTAACAGAGTTTAGTAAAGAAATGTTTGAATCTGAAGAAATAGTTCAAGAAGTAAAGAGTGAAATTGTAGATATTAAAATACCAAAGATAGAGGGATTAGATGATTATGATATGTCTGAAAGTTTCTCTGAGTCTCAAAATGCTCTCATTAAACAAGGTGAAGAATTAAGATCAATTTAATAATACATGAATCTATGTATTTTACTATAATTAAATTGCATCATAAATATATTATAATGAATAAATAAATTTTAATTATTTATTTAGTTTCAATTCAAGCTCGTCGGGAACAATTACAAACTGAACTTGCTAAATTACAAGAGCAAAGACGACAGCAAGAAGATGCTGTTGTTGATATTGAAAATATGAAGCTACGGGAACGATTTCAAGAAATTATTGATAATTTCTTAGCACAAGAAGCCCAAAAACTTCAAGAGGTATAAAAACTTCTTTCTAATTTGAAATATATTATTTTTGGAGTTAAATAAAATATATATTTAATATGTGATTGCAATTGATTTAAACTATTTATACTAAGTAGTTTATGAAATAATATGATACTAATATCATAGGTATATGAATTAATGAAAGAATATTTGAATTTTTTAGCTCAATGACTTGGACTTAGAGGAAGCAACATAATCAAAAATAATTTTGATTATTTGTAGATAATAAATGAACAAGATTAAACTTTAAAAAAAAAATTACATTTATGTATATGTGTAATATGAAAGAATATGTAATTATATTTTTAAGTGAAATTTTTTTTTATTTAGATATGAAAATTAAAAATTTCAATATAAAAAATTGCATTGATAATTTGTAAATATATTTTTAAAAAACTATGAATTATTTTTTTTAAATCTAACATTCAAGGTAAATTAAATTGTAAAGCCTAAGTACATGTTATAATGTAAAATATGCACTTAGATCCAACTAATTTAAAATTACCTCTTATTTTAAAACAGAAATCAATTTATTTTTCAATAATAGCATCCAATAAGAGTTTTTATTTAAAGTAATATAATTAAAGTTTAAATTTTACTCGTATTTCATTACTCAATTCATATTATCAGTATGTCCCATGGGTGTTTATTTATTCGGTTGACAATTCGCAATTGAGCACAGCATGCATGCATGTACCTATTGTAAGAAAAAAGGTGACCCACCCCAATTATTGAATATTTGATCAATATTTTTAATATTCATAATGTTTAAATTCAATAATTCTTGCTCTAAAACAAATCAAAGCAAAATTTGTTTATTGGTTTAACTACATCAAAATCTTCAATATTGTCAAAAATCTATTATACTATGTCCTAGAATATAATATGCATATTCCTATTGTTATAAATTTGTATAGAAATTTATTAATTTCAAAAAATATTTACTATAAGTTACTGATTACACTCTTTTACGTATAGAACTTAATCAATATTTTAAATTGCATTAAACGTATAAAACAAACAAAAGGCATAATAAATATAATTTTGAAACATTCAACTAATTTAGTCTGCCAAATTAAATTAGAACAAAACTTTTATAATAATTAAGACTTCTAGATTTCAATTATGTTTTTAAAAATTGTATAACCATTTGTATCTTACGTTAATTTAATTTCTTAATTGAATATATTCTTTGTATGCCAAAATTTAAAGCAATTTAATCAAAGATCAATTTTTGGGTATAGCAGCAACTAATAACGTCAATATTCATTATATTTATTAATAAAATAAATATTCTCTGATATTTTGTCGGGATCAACACACAACAAAAGCATATTTTTATATTGTAAGAATTGGTATTTCTTAAATAATGAATTAAAACGCTTTCAAAATAACATATTTTTAGCACAATTGAGTAAAAAATATACAAAGAAAAAAAATTGAATCACATATTTGGTTTTTTCAACTTCATAAATTGGTTACCAGTTCAAAAGGACAATCCATTTTTAAAACGTATAATTTGTAAATCACAACATAGTCATGGTCATTTTAAAAAATATACGAAAACACTTTTTTTATGAAACATGGATAATTTATTTTTGTTGTTACACTTTTAATATAACATTAGCTGTAAAAAATATTGACATTTCTTATATCAACTCTTATGACCTGGAAATAATGCAAGATTTTTACAAGTAAACTATGCATGATTTCTTTTATAACAATAAGTATAAAGTAATTTTCGCAGCAATACAAAAGCTGCATTATTTGTTCATTTATCCTGCCCTGCAGGAAACGCATCGAGTATATGTGACTTTTACACACCATGTTTAATCACTCTTTGACCCTTTCACTTATAGCAAAATATAGTTAAAAAACATAATCTGATAAAATTTAATTCATTTTTAAAAAATTATCTAGTCCTTGTTGTGTTGGTCATTTGTTTGCTATAAAATATTTAAATATATCATTTGGTTGTTTGCTGCTTGTATTAGCAGGCCAAGAATGGTTCACTGGTTTATCAAGATCAATAGGTATTGTGGATTTAAAAGATGCCGGTCCACTTTGTAATAAAGATTTTGATATTGGAGAAGATGAAGGGGTGTTGAGTCTTAAATCAGCCATTTCCATACTAGGAGATTCTCTTCTACCACTCAACCAAACCTCGAGCTTAGTTTTTTTTGGTGAAGGCTCTATTTCACTAAGAAGGTCTTCATCATCTTCACCACTGCAGCGAACGTCATTTGGACTAGGAGTAGCTCTATCTAAACTTCGAATTCGGTGACAAGAATTAGGCTGATATTGTACTTTATTTCCAAAATCCTTATTTTCTCGAAACTCTTCATCATTATCTTCTTCACAATCACTTCTTTCTTGCTGATTAATGCTCATAGGAGAACCTAAGCTAGTATCATATAGACCATCCTCTGAACTTATATCCATAACAGATTGCACAGCAACTTGTTTTCGTAAAAATGACGCGATGCTGCTTTTTCCTGAAAACTTTTCTTCCTGAAACTTTGTAAATGCTAATCCTAATAAGGTTAAATGAAATGGTTTTGAAACATCAACAACACGGTGAAATAATTTCATAACAAGAGCTAAAATTTTAGAATGATCGTAAACTCCTTTTACTCCTTTAGTATTTGGTACAAGATGTTTTGGGAGAGCACATTGTCTACTTTCCCGTTTTCCTGTAGAAGAGCTTGGTTTATTCAAACTATCTTGTTTCCTGACTGTTAATTTCATACCAATAGGAATCCTCCCATCTTCAGCTGCAAGTTCAGTTAATCTCCTCAGTAAAGCACTAAGACGAGATTCTACTTCGTCAACTAATGAAACTTTTTTAAATCCATCTTCTAAGCCAATTGATTGAGGTCTTCCAGATGGCTTTACAGGTGCATCATCAATACCTTAAAAATATAATATTTGTTTAAACACTAAAAATACAAAAAATATCGTTTTTAATTATAATACTATGCAAACTTAACCATCATGTTTTATTTTAATTCATAAATATATTTAAAAAATGTCATGTTTAAAAATAATTTGCAAATATTTATTATTAAATATTATCTTTTTAAACATTTATTATTTGATGTTACTCTATTTTTTAGTTTATTATTATAAAATTATGAGCATAAGTCTCATTTTTAATTGAGGATACAGGGTATGGTTTAAACAAAAAGTTTTTAAGTAATATTATTCTACCTTCTGCATATTCTTTTATTTTCCTAGCCAAGTCTTTACCAATTTTTACTTGTAACCGTTCTAAAGGTGTCTTACGAATATCATCAACAGTTAATATATTATTCACAGTTAAAGATTCAGCAGTTCTGCGTCCAACACCTGGAATTTTTGAAACTGATCCCAAAGAAGTAAGTAATGCTGTTGCAGAACATGGATAAATTATTGTCTGTTGATTCGGTTTGTGTAAAGCACCACCTAATTTTGCTAATAATTTATTATGTGCAATTCCTGCACTGCAAGTAAGTCCTAATTCATTTCGTATCTTATTCCTCATATCCATTGCAATAGAACTTGCCACAGCTAATCTAGTATGACACCCACAAGGGCATTCTTCTTCTGGACGATTAAAAACTTCACCAATGGGTTTATAACATTCTGTATTTTGTGATAAAAAAGTACTTTCTTCTCGAGTAGTATTCTCATCATGTTGTGAATTTTTGGAATTGTTACCAATCCGAGTTGTATATTCATTAACTACTGATGTAACATCAATAAAATTCTCATCAAGGCCTAATTTTTCAACTAATGGTGTAACTTGATGTAAAAGTTCTGAAATCTTTGTAGACATTCGTCTATAAGGTGTCAAATCTTCACCACGAATTAAAATTAAATTTGGACATTTACGAAAAGCTTCTTGAACTGACATACATTTATTTATTCCAAAAGATCTAGCTTCGTAATTGCTTGTAACAACTATATTTTTTTGTTGTACACCTAATGGCTTTCCTTGTAGTTCTGGATGATGCAACATTTCAACTTGAGCATAAAAACAATCAACATCTAAATGAACAATACTTTTATGATGCTCTATTGAACAATGATCATTCTCATAATCACTACTGATATCCATTTGTATGCCTTTTCCCATAGACTCTTATTAAGTAACTTTCTATTTTTCTTGTCAATCTTTAATTAACAAAAGGCACATAGATTACACAAATCTTTGACTTTAAAAAAGATTAAGCTGTCTTATGGAATGCTTCATTTTTGATAATCAGTCTATTTTTCTCAGTAATAAACAGTATGTCTTTGAATAGTAGTTACAGTAAAAAATCTTGTTACAGCCTTGTGAACTTTATTGTTTTGTTTGTGTGTATATATATATATATCTATAAATTGAAGGTTAAGTTACTGTTTATCAAATGTCTAAGTATATATTACAAAAACATTCAAACATACAGTTACAACTAACGATTAAAATTAAAAAATAAACAAGAAACTGAGAAAGTCAGGCATCATAAAGTTCACATTTAGCTTTCCAAGTTCTAATAACGATTGCTGCGCTTTACTGGAACAACATTGAGAAAAGTTGGCCCGCTGGCCTCCTTTAAACGTTTACCACTCCTTTACTCTGTTAACAAAACAATGAAAGGTTACTTTTACATATCTGTAAAAATATAATGGTTGATGGTAAATGTAATACGTACAAAGATGCATCGACGTTAATCGTTATCATAAATCATAATTACACATATAATCGCAAATAACCGCCGAATTTTATTTATCCTGGATCCGATAGATTTTGTACTGTGTTTCGTTCCATCATTCCGCAAATTTTAGAATATATATATATATATGAATGCAGAACGAATCACATAGCACGTACTACTATATATATACTTGTTATCGTCATCGGTGCTAAAGTAAATGGCGCCAAATTTAAAAAAAATATAGACCTATACATTGTAATATATACATTTTTAGTGAAATTAAAACATTGAAATATGTACTACTACTTATTTTAATAACAAGTAAAATAAAATTAAAGAAATAATCAAATATGTTTCAATAAATAAATGAATTTAAATGTTAATATTCAAGCTAATATTTCGTTTTAAGATTTTGTTTTCTTTTAAAGACTGTATAATAAGTATTAACTTATCATGTATATAATTATTGAAATTCATTATTGTAAACATAAATTGCATGAATTTGTCAACTTACTGAATTAATTTTTATTGTTTAGGTAATACTTTAGAAGTAAAAATGAAAATAAAAGGATATCCGAATTATTTATTTTAAAAATACTTATAGGCAAATAAACATCTCTAATAAATATTTAACATTTTATATTAATTTATTATATTTGCATAAAATATATAAATGTAAAAACCTTAAAGTTTGAAATCGTAATGGAACGATTTGTATAAGGAAGATAAATATATATATATATAAATAAATTAGAAATTAAGAATTAAGAAATATATTGGAAATGAACTGCAAGTGCGCACTTTGATGAATTTTTACTAGCGCTAAATACAACTGCTCAACATACAGATTGAAGTTGCAATTACACTACCAAACACTAACAATTAATTATTAATATTACAATGCACTGTATTTTTAAATAGCAAAAAAAACTAACGTTTGTAAGTATAAAATAAACGATTCTAGAACAAGTCAAAACTCCAGATAATCAGGAGCAGACTGTAAAAAACGAGAAGGTTACGTAAAGTTCCTTGTTGCTCTCATTAGCTACATGAAGTTTCTATGTTAATAAAAGCAGAGATTAGTAGACCTAATAAAAAAACTTCAAAGTAGATCAGTTAGATATATGGATAATTATATGAATGATTGAGATCTGAAAATAGTAACGTAACCTTTAATTATAAGCGCCATCTTGCGAGTAACGGTAATTTTAATCGCATGTTTGAGATATCATCGGGCAATACGATAAGGAATAAGAATAACATTAAGCGCTTGTCGAAAACCCTGTGCATTTTACATAACAAATCGAAAATTGCAAAATTAGAAAAAAATGATGCAATATCTTTTAATTTTATTGAAATATCTCAAAAAGTGTATGTATGCTATATTATTAGAGAATAATTTTTTTTGTAATAAAATTTTCTACAAAATGAATGGTTTACTATATTTTAAATGTTGATTTTTACGTTGCTAGAGTAAAAAGTTATGAATAAAAAACTTAAAAAATGGGGTATTTTCCAGCTCAGATTACCAGTATTTAAATTAACAAAATCGGTTTTAAATTAACTTCTAAACAAATTTTGGAGTAACACTAGTTAATACTTAAAAATTAGTTCCGTCTCTTTCTTTCTGTTAATAATAAATATTTAATTAAAAAAATCCAAATAACATAGGTACAGTTGCAATAAATGCACAGGTCTAGATTAAATGTTCTATAAACTACTAATTTTTCAACAGCTAGTTAAGATCTAAATAAACCATTTCCAATCATTTTCATTAGAATACGAATTTCGATATAATATTTAAATTTTTTTAAACATCATTGACGACAAGAACAACACATCTGTGCATCAAGTCAAAAAAGTAGAAATCTTGTTTTATTCAATTTATTATTTTTTATTTTTAATAAATAATAATAGAAGTTCATAATACAGGTAAGTACTATTTTTAAAAAATTGTGCATTATTTCAAATAGTTATAAAAAATAGATGCAGCAGTGCTGGAATCCTATATAAAATAAGAAATAGGAGAATTCAGTAATTTATTATTCAGTAATTTAGCATTTGACTTTTAAATAATACGGATTGTATTTCCATAGAAAAATGTGAAAATACTCAAAATTATAATTAGTAAAATGTCAGCTATTATTGAGGCTATTCTTCATTGTGTGATAGCCGACAGGTGGTGTTTGATTCAGTAATATCAATTAAAGAAGAAAGAGTACTTAGTTTATTCATCTCTATTCTTTAAATTATGTGCGAAAAAATACCAATTAGGACAACGATATAACTTTAGGCACGTATTTTAAATGATGAATGTTAAATAATTTTTGGTATATAATGCATTCATGGCACAAAATATAATCTTTTTCTTGATCATAAATATCTTGTAGTTGTTTTATTTTAAGTATGAATGTTTCGATTGTTTATAAATTAATTATAAATTCAATTACACATTTTTCTTGAAAAGATACATACTTAAGAACTCAAAAAATTGTATTTATTGTATAACTAACATTTATCCCATTGTTTGGTCCCTGACAATAAACTGTTGAAGACATTTATGAATCCATCATTTAATATTATACTTGAGTCTCGATAAATTTAGAAGATTATTGCATAATTTGAATGCAAGATAAGGCAAACAGACAAAAATAAAATATAAATATGCGTAGTTAGCAATAAAACTATAATTAAATTGAATTGCTTAATAAGCAAAAAAAATGAATTATCTCATAAAAGATATTACAATTCAATATTAAACAATTTAGGAATTTTTACTCAAATGATATTAAATCGTTATTTGTTATTATTTATTTCAATATGTTATTATGTCGGTATTAGAAATATTTTATAGATACTCTTGATTTTTGCAGCATGAATAAATTAACTATTCTATATACACACATAGAAAAATTTGGGTTAAAAGAAGGACTTGATTTAACGAATGCATTTGAACAAGAAAATGTTTTATTTATTTAAAGTATTGTATGATGAGATTTCTCACTGCCTCTAGTTATTGTTGTATATATTATAAAGTATATCACTAATGGACGCAACGAAAACTGTTTCTATTATAATCTATTTCGTTTTCTGTAGAATTTGAAGTTCTGCAAATAAAAAAATAGAAAATTAAAATCGCACCTTTGATCATAAAAATATTTTTTTTTATTTTTTATACACGTTTAGTGTTTAGTGTCTTCATACACAGCTTATTAAGTTTATTTATATTTTTATGTGAAAATTATTTTTAGTTAAATAATTTCTAAGGTAAATGTTAAAAATTAAAATCAATGTTTATTACTTAAAAATTAATGATAATTAAGTGATAATGTACCTAACGATAGTTGATCTAGATCTTTTTTTCCACATATCCCTTTTTAATAAAACGCTTCACTCTACTCATAGATTAAACATCTATGTGATGTTTTAAATTCGACGCTCATAGAGATAAAACTAGCCACATTAAACAATTTAAGAGATGTCGATAAAGTGACACCTTATAAGTCAAGATTAAATTGGCTATTCGAATGAACATAAAAGAAAGAACTCGCATGCGTTAAGTATCCCTTGCGATTAAATATAATTTGCAAGCGTCGCTTTACAACAGGATAATATTGTCGCATAAGGATTATAGAATTAATCACCGCCATTGTCCATTTTTTGAGCAACGAATGCCAAGAAGGCAATACATATGCAAATATATTTCTTCAGCGACATGTCACTTTTTTTCTGTCCTCGCATGACTCAAATAATGCATTGTAAAGGTCGCTCCCAAATGGTGGCTTGATCTTGGGTTTAGCGAGTTTTTAAGAAATGGTAGCATCCGATCGCGTATACAGTCAGTCCCACCTACACAACTGCGTCCAGCTGCATTCCTACTTAACGCTTCATCTATGTGCACCGGCAGACTTGTGTAGAGTTAAGCGCGTATACTGAGGTACACAGTGAGGTATGTACACATATATACTTTATGGCAATAAACCACGGTTCCGCCTTTAATCACCTATCTCCCTCTGTCCCGTGAGCCCCGGCGGCTCCGCGTCGTAGTTCACTCTCGCTCCGCTGCAGGGATATCGCCGAAGCTGTGTGCTCAGGGCACTTGGAAGCACACGTACATCGCATGCGCAACTCCGGCTCAAGATATCCTCCCTCCCTTGCGCGCGCCCCATAGTGTCGTCATCACACATTGTCCTACACTAGTCGAGTCAGTGCGTATAGGCTGCAGCGCGCGTATCTAGTGCGTGCTGGAGACTACAACTGGTCTGCGGCGACGACGACGTCGACGGCCCGATCAAAATCGTCGCGAGAACCCGAGGAATTTGTAGTGGATCGTGCCAGTAGCGCCTCTGCTGCTGCTTTCCACCCTGCTATCCTGTTGGTTGACCAAGAAGCTGCTCCTGCTGTTGCGGCTGTGTGCTGATCGACCTGCCACGACATCGATAATAAAGGCGCCACGCATATAATCCAACGACCGTCTCTACCATCCCGCCGCACGAGCATATCATGTCCACAATGAATCCCGAATAGTAAGTAAACAGCGCCTGTCACAATGGCTGCGGCTTTTTAACAACCGACAACCTGTGAGCCGGGCACCTCCTAGTTCATGGAACCGCCTTCCGAGTCTTGACTCTACCCGGGCCGAAGGTCTGCTCGGATGATCGGACTCCGTACGCCTTTCGCTTTGTTTTTTTGTCCTCCTCCCGTTTGTCCCGAAAGTACAGGGACGTGTTCGCCCATCCACTCTCGTCTCTTTCCGTCCCTTTCTGGCTCGCGTGCCCATTCGCTTTTAGAGCCGCTGACTCCGTTGCTCGTCTCGCTCTCGCGCGCCCCTTTTCTGCCAGCAGCGAACTCGCCAGCCGAGACTCGCTTTTACTTTTATCAAGGAAACGAGACCCGATATCGCCCGACGCTACAGCAAGCCCGTTTAAAGCGCGGCTCTCTACAATCAAAATTCTTCGTTTTTAATGCTGCGCAGAATTTTCAAACCTTGTAACGCTTGCATTTTACTAAAGGATTATCAAATCTATAGCGAGATCACCGATTTAAAGTGCCATTACAGAGAGGAAAAGCCACAGACATACGTTTGACTTCAGAGCTCATTTCGCTTGACTTTACATAGACTTTACGTAAACTTTTTTCCTCTTTTTCGTGCCTTGCATATAGGTGTTCACACAGCTGAGTAAAATGAGTTTTATGTGGAATTACTGACAAACGACTGATGCCTAACGGAGTTGTGGAGTAACATCTTTCTTTTTCTCACACTTAACATGACGCAAGAAAATTGGAGAAAGCAAAATGTCTTTGACAAATTCATCGACGCACCGGGATAGCCTCCCCCTCCCTTTTGGCTTATTGCGCTTTTCATTTTTCCTTTTGTCTAATGAATCTGTTGAGTCATCAAAGAAGTGTCAATGAATTTCATTTCATTTTCTCTATGCAACAAAGATTTTTTGGCTTAATATTTACTTCACAGCTGATTAATTTATTTATAATAACTTTAAGCACATTCTGGATAGCTGTGTTATCTTTTATTTCTTTTTAGTGATTATCTATTCAAACTTCTTTTGATTGGAGACTCTGGTGTGGGAAAATCTTGCCTGCTCCTACGATTTGCTGATGACACTTATACAGAAAGCTACATTAGTACAATTGGTGTAGACTTCAAAATAAGAACAATTGATCTTGATGGAAAAACAATAAAATTGCAAATTTGGGACACTGCAGGTCAAGAACGATTTAGAACTATTACAAGTTCATATTATCGAGGAGCACATGGTATTATTGTTGTTTATGACTGTACAGATCAAGAGTCTTTCCACAATGTTAAACAGTGGCTTGAAGAAATTGATCGCTATGCCTGTGATAATGTTAATAAATTATTAGTTGGCAACAAATCTGATCTTGATACTAAAAAAGTTGTGGCGTACGAAGTAGCTAAGGTAAGATACTTTATTTATGCTCAGTACAAGTTCCTACAAATCATAAAACTTTCATTTTAAATGCATTTAAAAGGTGTAGCACAATTATATAAAGTCTAAATACAAAAAATAGTATATTAATTATTTAGAATAATATAAAAATGTAAGTCTGTATATAATATTTATGATTAAAACTAGTGATTGTGATATAATCTATTTCAGATATCTTTGATAAAAATCAATGCTATTTTAATAACATAATACAAGAAACAAAAAAATTAAATTTTTTTTTGAAGAATCTGTACAATTAATCAGTTTATTAGTAGTTTTATCCATAAATATGATTATTACATACTGTTCGATGTTTCTGGCTTTATCTTAAAGATAACCAACATTTTGAAATGAAATATTAATTAAAAAATTAATAATGAAGTTTAAAATCAAAATCAAAATAACATAGTTATATTGTAAAAAATCCTGTTAAATTAAATGTTAAAAAAATGTTTTTTTAATAAAAGATGATTTATCAAATTTTACAAATGATAAAGCATTAATGTATTTTTTAACTTTATTCTGAGTAACAAGATAAAACTGTATTAAACCAATTGAATACATGAATAATTTAACTATTAATGCTGAATTAATTATCATGTTTGTTAAATCATGTTCACTAAAGTTAATAAATAGTATATCAACTCTTTATCATAATATGATCATAGAAATATATGAAAAATTCATTTAGTAACAGTTATTGTTAAAAAAATGTACACACCGGTAAACATTTTTTTTTATTTCTGTCTACGTTATTTAACATTTAAGGGCAGTTTAAATGCTTGCTTATATGATGTTATATGAATGATTTAATTTATAAATATTCTTTTTTTTTAGTTTTATTTATATATTTTATATTTTAAATTTTATTATTTTTATATTTTTAAAATTTGAATGCTAAAAATAAATTTACAGTATACTTTTAATTTTAACACAAGTAAAAATACTAATAAATACATAGTTTTACAAAGATAAATAACAGAAATACATACAACATTTAGTTTCCTGTACACCATTGTCGAATTATAATATAAAGTTGGAGAGTCGTATAATCTCAAATATTTAGATTATAAACTGTATTACAGTATCATTTTAAATTTACATTTATAGAATCCTAAATTAATAAATTTTACTTTTGTTAACAGGAGTATGCTGGACAACTTGACATACCATTCCTAGAAACATCTGCCAAAAATGCTAAAAACGTTGAACAAGCTTTTATGACAATGGCTGAAAAAATCAAAAGCCGAGTGGGACCTCCGTCCAGTGGAGCTAGCGATCCAACAAGCAAGCTCAAAATCGATCAGGGTCAAAACATTGACACTGCAGGCATTTCAGGCTCTAAAACCGGATGTTGCTGAAACATTTAACAGCATATTGCTCTCATCGGACACGAGTGAGCTTTTTACATTTTTCATTCGTTCCGAATTTGAAACAACAAATGTAACAAGCATAAGAGAGGAACTGTTTGATCCACAGGACATTTACTTTCAAGGATTCAAAAAGATTTGCTCATGAGATGCGGTCTATTCCATTCTTCTCTTTAAATTTTCGCTATTTTATTTTTACATTAATGATTTTTTTCGAGTGGATAAACAATGAAATTCTCTCTACTCGACTTTGTAAATTTTTTATGTAACAGATAAATTGTTCATTTATTACTGATAGATGGGCGTTTTACTACTCATCGCGCGTTCCTTTAAAATTCAGCAATTAAGTGTTTATACTGCAATATTGTTTTTAAGATGATTCCCGCACGATTCATGGCAATTTCAGATGGATTTTTTCTTGTTTTTCTTTTTAGCGCGGCAAACTAACAATTTTGAGCTGCTTCAAATTGGCTCGTGGATTAATATACGAGGGAGATAAGAGTGAAAGAGGTGAAAAGTTAGAGTGCGTGCGTGTTGAATAGAAGAGTTTTACGAGTATTGGGGACATAAATTTGAAGTAAAGTATCGAACTCTTAAACCTTATGTAAACAAGTATTACGTCATTGAATTGATGGACCACCGGTTTGTTTACCAAGTGTGTAGAAAGTTTTAACTTCATTCGTTGAAATTTTTTTTAAACAATAATAATAATAATCTTTCGATCGGAGCATACTATTCGTAAATTGAATAGGTTAAGAAAAAAGTAGCTTTTATCGAACACGCAAGGGTGCGGATACGTTAAGGGCAATTCTAGTGTTAACAAGTAATTAGTAAGATTGTATAATCATAATAGAGAATGAATAAAAGAACAGAAAAGGAAACTTTCATTTCGTAGCTTAAATGTTTACAACATGTAAAAAAGGATAACGATCAGGCCAGATATGATTTGCGAGATTTACACTTATTAGCAGTATTCTTGTATAACTTTTCATTGCATTATTGGTTGCTGTGGTCGAAGCGTAGCACTCGATGATTTAGTGCTCAATTATTGATAACAATTCATCAATAGCTTTGTTAACGCATACTGTTGCTTCAATATAAAGAAAAGAAAGGTTCAAACTCGCTCACTAGTTCTCGCTCGATCGTTCTCTTACATTGTACTGTATTAATGTAACATCAAATAATCGGCTCAACTGAGCTTTATTGTTTTTCATAATGCACATGCAAGTTTTCCTGCAAATTTTTATTTACAGACTAAATTAATCTTTTTTTTTCTTACATATACTTAGAAAATTAGCAATTATGTACGTTTTGAAAGACATTTTTCAATTTGAAGTATATTAAAACTTATAAAAAACACTGATTTGTTATCTGTATATTTAATAGTTCTCCATTTTATAATTTATAAAAAATAAAGGTATGTATATGTTCAATTTTATTTTTATACTGAAATTAGCTGCCAGTATTATAGTCAAAAACGTCTTTATACTAATATATTTATATTAATTGATAAAAGTTTCAATATTCCTTCAATACATTTTAAAAAATAAATCTTAACTATACAATTAACTAAAAAGTTTAGCTAAAGATTTAATTATTCATTTCAAAAGTTAATTATTTAAACAAATGTTCATAATTGATTAAAGCACAAAGTTAGGAGTATTGCAATTTTTTTATTTTATATTCAAACGTTTTAATTTATATGTATTCTGCTTGGTTAATTTATTCAGCTGATTCTTTGATATTACGTAATTGGTTTTTTTTAAATTAAATATTAATGTAAATAGTAAATCAAATATTGAATATATTTTGCGATATTTTAAATTATAAATATCTGCTTATAAAATAATACAGGCTCATGTAGCATATAAGTCCTTCTCAGTTACTATAGTAACAGGGTGAAAGCAACATTGGAGTTGTGAAGTGAAACTTTTAATACAATATGCGAGTACTGATCATTGAATTATAAATGCCAAATATACAAAATACATTAATATGGATCGTTATACTGCGATCGGTCGCATAGGTGAGGGTGCACATGGATTAGTTTTGAAAGCTTACGATAATGCTAGTCCCGTGCCAAAAATTGTAGCTCTTAAAAAAATATTACTAAAAAAAGCTGAAGATGGTATACCCATTTCTGTACTACGGGAAGTTAAAACACTGCAACAATTAAAACATCCATATGTAAGTTATATATTTTATTTTTTTATTTTTGTTAAGATATAACATTCTATACATTAAGGAGGAAGAGTTTTCGAGTACTTCATTTCTTATGTAATTATGATTAAAAATGTAAATAATTAAGTATTATTTTCATTTTGAAAAATTTATTTATAACAAAAATTAATTTTAGAAATTTAGCATACAGTTTCTTATCTGGAAATATTTTATTTAATAATTTGTCAATAAAATGAAAATACTAATTAACATTATAGTATATTTATCGGTTTATCTTAATACAATAAATTGCAGTTTTTGAATAATTCAAAAAATTATTTAAGAGGTATCTGAAAAGGATATTTTTTGAATTTTTAGATAGTGAAATTACTGGATGCTTTCCCTGCTGGTTTGGATTTCGTTATGGTTTTTGAATTCATGCCCTCTGGGCTTTGGGAGATGCTGAAAGATTTTGATAATGTATTATCTGATTCGCAAATAAAAGCTTACATGAGAATGCTTTTACTAGGTGTTGCGTACATGCATTCAAATAACATCATTCATAGAGTATGGATATTTATCAAATATATTTTAGAATTTATATATAAGAATCTTGCTAAAATGAATTTAATATAATTTTTCATACATGATTATAAATATACCGATTTCAATGCAATAATAGTTAGCAGTATAGTTTAATGTGAAAACAATTTCTTATCGTTTATATATTTTAATAAATAAATATTCTATTTTTAAGCTATTTTCTATTGTTTTCAGTTCGTGTGTACTTGTTGTATAAAAATTATTTATTTAAATTGTTATTTTTTTAATTCTATACAATATTATTATGTTAAAAATCCATGCCTTAATGATATTTTATAGGTTTTATGCATGGCTATCAGTTGTAAATAAATTTAAATTGAACGCTTTTTATAAATTTCTAGGATTTAAAACCTGCCAACTTATTAATTAGCGAAGATGGTATCCTAACCATTGCCGATTTTGGCTTAAGTAGATTAATGTGGGAAGATACTAGCCGGCCGTATTCGCATCAAGTTGCTACGAGATGGTACAGAGCACCCGAATTATTATATGGAGCTAAATATTATACAACTGCCATTGACATGTGGGCTGTTGGATGTATTTTCGGTGAAATGTTAAATAAATCACCACTCTTTCCTGTTAGTTATTTTGATTTTCATACTTATATAATTTTATAACATAACTGTAACAATTTTACACTTATATTTAACTAAACTGTAAAGAATGAAAACTTGTTATACAAAATTTATATAAATAAGACGTATTAGAAAAATTTTATTTATAATTGTGTAATTTCAATCCGACATAAAGGATTTTTTGAACAGTTATACATTTTTTAATAGTATATCTATGTGTCATCTTTTAACAATTAAAGATTACGTATTACATTTTTTTCTAAGTTTTAATTTTTAAATTTATATTGTATAAATCTTAAAAACCTTATCGATTTTAGGGTGATAGTGATATTGAACAATTAGCAATAGTATTGAGTCATCTTGGTTCACCCACTGCAGAGTCATGGCCAGATCTTACTTCATTACCGGATTACAATAAAATAACGTTTCCTTACCACAAAGGAGTATTATGGGAACGAATCGTACCAGATGTCCAGAAGGAAGCGGTAGATCTTATAAAATTAATTTTAATCTATGATTCGTCAAAAAGATTAACTGCGGAGCAAGTAATGAATGAACAATGATTTATCTTTTATATAATAATAATTTTTCAAATTTAACTTATAATAACATTCATGTAATATAATTAGGCACTTCAGCATGAATATTTCCATACAAAACCATATCCTTGTGCAAAATCTGAACTAATCAAACCACCACACGATCATCGAGCTCGTCTTAAACCGAAAGAAATAGAAACAAATCTCAAACCAACAGCTTTATTTCGAAATATATTGAATATGATATAAATTGATATTTAAAATTTATTACTTAATTGCATATATAATAAATATATTTTATTTAATGTAACAGCATCTTTTATTTTGGTTCAAATACTATTTAAAACTGTTTTTAATAAAGAACGCATATATAAACGTATAACATATATATACATATATATATATATATATTAATAATAATAAAAAATATATAGGAAAATGTTTGCATTAAAAAAATTTTATTTAAGTCATTTAAGTTATTGTATTTGAATTATTTTATATTTATTGTGTGTAAATACAAATTTTTTAATATTAATCTTATTGCCTTTAAAATTATTCTACAGACAACTATATTGTTTGTTACAATTTTTCGAATGCATTTTGTTGAAATTCAAAAATTATATTAAAATTATCTTCTAGCGCCCTCAGCCGGCTATCATGCCTCTTCTTGATTCTAGTAGTTTTCTAGAAGTTTCTTTTGTATGGCTGAGATCGACGTTTTCCAGAAAGTTACGCTGTTGATATATAACGTAGTAGAGCATATTCCGGTACGGTAACAGCCCGCAGGGCGCAGCTAACAGCATTACCCTTACGGTATTTGGTTAGAGTATCTGTGCTTTCAGCATTTCTTTCTTATATATATACCGGGGTATAACTATCGGTAGTTATCTAACTGAAGCCTAAGCTCTGTTCAGGTCGGACTGTCGGACAAAAAGGTTGAGAAAGACATTTTGATGAGAACGCGTGCAAAGGTAATCAAGAAACTTGCAAATTATATTATTTTTTCGGCCATTTCGATTAACTTTCAATTTGTTCTTTTTTGGTTAATACATTTTTTAGATACTATAGCTTACAAAACTATTTAATTGCCAATATTAATTGCAAATACATTTTTATACTTCAAAACGAATTAATTAGAATAATCTGATAAATTCTATCGACTAAAGGAATATTGAGTTTGTAAGTAACGTTTAATTTATAAAAATAATTATGTTAATATTTTAAAAATTTCTTAGATTTCTTGAAAATGATTTGATTAATTTTTACAAATTGTCTTAATATTGATGTTACTTTTATGTTATATTATAATAATCAAAGAGGTTACCTCTTTTAATAATCACATTAATTCTATGTATGTGAATTACTTAAATGACACTAAATTGTTCCAAGTGGTTTCAGAATCTTTGACGATCTCAATCCTTGATTATATCTAACAATACAGTATTTCCTAATATTTAAATAAAATGGCTAAATGGGGTGAAGGAGATCCACGATGGATAGTTGAAGAAAGACCTGATGCCACTAACGTTAATAATTGGCATTGGTAAGTAACAATAAATTATAAAATATTTATCATTCATTTTTTAAATTATGTTTCACATGATCATGTGATGTAGTGTGGATAGACATTTTTAATTTCTAAAGATATAAAGAATTATTTAAATAGTTAATAATAATTCTTTACATCTTATAATTTCTAGTCTTAATTAATTTAATGTATAAATTTCTTGTAAAACATTATATTTATAATTATTACTACAATCTTATTTAGATTTAATAATTATAATAAAGATTTAGTTTAAATTTATAATAATTTAACTTGATTAATATTTCTAAATTTTTGTTTCAGGACAGAAAAAAATGCTTGTGCTTGGTCTCAAGAAAAAATCAAAGAACTATTTAAAGATGCAGTTATCAAAGGAGATAATTGTAAGTTTATTACAAATAATTTATTCTCTTCACTCTTAATTAAGATATATAATTTTATTATTTTTGTAGTTGAATGTAAAATTACAGAGATAAAAAAGTGTGATGGAGAAGCAGTAGCTAATAATAGGAAAGGAAAATTAATTTTCTTTTATGAATGGAATATTATTTTGAAATGGATTTGTATTGATAAAAACCAATCAGATACAATTGAAGGAAAAATTAATATTCCTAACCTCTCAGAAGAAAACGATATTTCTGAAGTAGATGTATGTACTACTATAATGTATCTGGATAGTAATAAATGACTTTAATTTCATTATTACATTAAATTTCTTTTTAGATTGAAGTAACTCTTAAGACAAGTACAGATGAAGGAGAACGCATCAAACATTTATTACATACAGAAGGCAAAGAAGTGATTAGAGAAAAATTAAAACAATATGAATTAAGTTTGAAAGAGGGTAAATATTTATATTTTGACAGAATAACATTAAAAATAGCCACAAAAAGGATAAAATATTTTTTTAATATTAACTATACATTATATTTTAGAATTTACGAAAGGAATGATTCTTCCAATGAAAGATAGTGTTAAAGAAAATATGACAAATATAACATCTGGATTTAATGTAAAAGTATGTTTCTTTAAAAAGAAAATATTGTATATAATATAGTATGTTTTTTTATAATTTATAATATTTCATAGTGCTATATTTTATAATTTTTTAAAAATGTAGATGCAAATGAATTCAACAGTAAATACTTCTAATAATACTCATTCAACTGGCCGTACTATAACAACAACAACAATAAAACAGCAACAAATGTTTAAATGTAGAGCACAAGAATTTTATAATATTATGACGATACCTCAGGTCAGTAGATTATACATATGTTTATAGTAGCTATTTTTGCTAATATAGTTAAATTACAATTATATGGCAAAGAATAACTGAATCATAATTATTAATTCTTATAATATTAAATTATAATTATTTCCATGATCATTTTTTGTGTAATTAATTCAAAATATTATATTTACCTTTAATAGATGGTAACTGCATTTACAAGAGGTCCAGTGACACTTGAAGCCGTTAAAGGTGGTAAATTTGCATTATTTGGAGGTAATATACATGGTGAATTTGTAGACCTCTCCTCAAATAAAATAGTACAAAAGTGGAGGTGTAAAACGTGGCCTGAAGGACATTATAGTGAGGTTACATTTAAAATAACTGAAAAAGATGATCACACAGCAGTTAGTCTAATACAAACTGGAATTCCTGCAAGGTATTAAATTATATTTAAATGAAAAAAAATAAAGTTACTTACTTTCATTATATTAAACTTTGGAACAAATGTTTTTTGATTTTTATAATATTACAACAGACTTTATAAAAATAAAAGTTCTAAATATTTGCTTAATTTTTATAGTTTTATGCAGTGAAATAACTATTTTTTTGTTATATTGACTAAATATGAACAAGTTCCAAAATATTTTAAAAATCTGTAACTTGAATATATACTTTGAAATAATGGTTTAAAAAATTAACTGACTAAATTTCCTTTACTAAAGATAATTAATAAAATATGAAGTAATATATGTTATATTACAGTGAAGAAGAGTCAACAAAGGAGAATTGGGAACGTTATTACTGGGAATCTATCAAGAGGACTTTTGGATTTGGATATTTCATGTGATTCTTTACCGCGATACTTCATGTCATGTACACTAAAGCATGCGCATTATTCTGAGGCGTAATGCTACAACTGCCCTTGTCGTTCTGGGCTTTTGCTATGTAGGTATTATAAATATGTATGAATAAGTAGATAAAATCAGAAAAGCGCTGAAACACCATGCCCACAAGCTCTCATCAAGTGAGAAACTAGGATTCCTCAAGTATTGTAAATGCGATCCAGCCACTTTTGACGCGGGTTTCGTAAGAAGTTTTCTGGAAATTTTTCATTTCAAAATGAAAAATTAATACGATTGTTAATTAAAATAATTGAACGACAATGTACATTTTGATTTGCTGTACAATGATACATATGGGATATTTGTCAAAAAGATGATGTCACTATCAGCAAATGGTTTTTACATTTTTTCTTTTATTTGTTAATTAAGTGAAAGGGATAATTTAAGAACATTATCTGGAAATGAATCTTTGAGTTCAGATTTTACACTATTTAAAAGTTTTATACAACTATGTTTATAAAGCGTAATAAATTCAAAAATAAGCAAAGACGAATTTATTTAGAACCCTTCTTATAATCTTAATTAAAGTGTAGAATTTATGTTTTGCGTAATAATAATTTTATAAATTATTGCTATTTAACATTTCATACAAATCATTCATAAATATATTTTTTCACATTAATTTGAAATTTATATTTGATTGAAAATTCGTGTTACTTGAAATACAAAAATATGAAACATTGTTTACAAGTATCTATAAAGATTCGAAATACAACAGATTTCTAATCTGAGATAAAAATTCATATTCAGGAAATTAAAAAAATTTCTTGCATCATAATAAATAAGATTAATTAAATTGTTTACAACTTGAGTGATTTTCAGGGACACAATGTAGCTCTAGTGTGCGCCAACCTCTGGGTAAGTAATCAGGCCTGGTCCATAACGCGTACAGTTCCTTATATCGCGCATTATCGTGCAAGAATCATACAATTCCCCTGCTCGAAGCTTGGACGCAACGCACGACCTAACTGAAAATTCAATTAGGCGTTACGCGCACCCCCTGAAGAATAATTCGTGTGGGAAAGCGTCAATGCTTTATGGGGTTACCGCCTGCTTGTTATTTAGTGTACCTATACGACGCCGAAGTCTCGCCCGCCGGGAAACCTCACGCTTCGTTAACGCTCATTTCTTAGGCCGAGGCGCGTGTTGAAGTTAGTAATATAATGTCGTACTTGCCGTCACGGCTAAAGCAATTGTTGCATGTCTTTATACTATCCTAGTCTTTGTTTTGCAATTTAATGATAAAAGTGATATCGCTATGCATAGAAATCGTAATAACATGAAAATGAATGAAATGCTTTTAAAATTAATTTCTATCGATTATTTGATTGCCCTTACATTCCCTGTATTAAGTAAATTAAAGGTTAAGCGTAGTGATATTATGATGAAATACTTATATATTATTATACTCCTATTCTTAAACTTCGTATATATTTGCCTAATCTGATAAAAGATGGAATTATTCGCAAAGAGAAAGGTTTGGATAAAAATTAGTATAATATTTACTCATATCACAAATTATAAGTATAGTAATTTTTGTTTACAATGGAAGTTTAAGGATCTTTTCCAAAATACTAATTTTTAATCAAACCTTCTTTCTTCGTGTGATGAAAAAATGTTATGGAATGAGATTTATCGATGTAGAAAGCAGTTGTAGAAAACACTGATTTTTTGAAATAATAAAGTGATGATAAAATTGGAGAATTGTGATTCTATTATAAATATGAAGAAATTTATCGTTCGACCTCTACGTATGAAAATCCAAAGTATTTGCTTAATAGGGGAGTTATTATTTTCAGAGAAATTTTATAATACAAAATAGAAAACTAAATGTTGATACTAAAGAAAATACTTTTAAACATTAATTTGAATTGGATTAAGTATTATAAAGTATGATTCAATAGATAGTATATCCAAAAATTTTGGAAACGCTTGAATAATTATTCAGATAAATTATTTTAAAAAATTTCAAGATTATTTTTGTAATAAATTTGGATGAGGAATCCAATTATGATCTTTAATTTCATGTTACTGATGACCTTGAAAGTTATTTCAAAGTCTCCTCCATAATTTCAATTCCGTTTGGGGTACTCGATTATTGTGAGTTTTCTTGTACCTCACATTTATTGTTTAATATACTTAACGCAAATGTTCGAATTATTCTCCATTTACTTTTGATCATAAGCTATTATGATAGAAATCATGAACAGCATTTTAGATAGTTTTAATGGAAATGATAGCACATTCAGTTACGATCTTTTGTTGTGGTGTGGGTAAAGCTTGGGAATTTGTTTTGTATGCTCCATATTTTAGATAACTCCAATAGAAATAATCTAGAGACATCAAATCGAAATACCTAGTCAACCATTCAATTATGCCTCTGCCTGCTATCGATTTAAATACTGTACAGCTATAACGTAAGCGCAAATGTCTCGTGCATAATGAGTTGATGCGCTGTTCTGTTGATGCCATGTGTCATAAAAGTTGTCTCTAACTATAGTTCTCTCATTGTAGATACTATTTGATACCTTAGCATAGTTTCAAAGTTTTGGGTATTTAAGTTAACGTCGCTAAAAGTAGTCTTATAATTGTATTATGCAGTATTCCAGCTCTCATAATTTTTGTATTTAGCTTCTCTTGTCTAACCATTGTTTTTATCTGTCCAAAATCAACTATTTAAGGTTAAATCAAGTCGAAATGTAGCATTTTCTGAGAAGATTAGATATGGTGGAAAATTGGGACTTTCAACTATGTATACCATTATTTGTCTATCATTTGTAGGTAGATCGTTAAAGTGCTGATGTTTTCAAACTTTCTAACAGGTTTTAGAATTCTTGAAAATGAAATAGATGAAATGAAATGAAAATGAAAATGAGTCCTACCAGCTTTTAATGTACGATTGAAAAAGTCACTCTACATGATCTCAACCTCTCATTATGAGAAGCATTATTCTTTTTCTACCAATGAGTTCATTCATTTTCAGTAAAACACCAAAGCTAATCAAGTACTGATGTTAATTGCTTTTTTGATTGCCGAGGTCAACAAAGAGGTTTTTCATTTAAATAAATGGAAGTGACCTTGCAATAACCTTCAAGGTAACGGTCAATGAAAAATCCAAAGTTTTGAATTCCTCGTTAAAATTGATCAAAATTAATTTATCTGGAAAACTATTCAGGTGTTGTCATATTTTTTGAACACCCTAAATAATTATACATAATTGTAAAACATTATTTGTATTAAACGTGTATTTGGTTATAATCAGATAATTTTTTGTAAGGATATATTTATGGTAGAATACGCAGAATAATGATGGATCATCAACTCTGAATGATATTTTTGTCGCGAACAATGTCTACAATAATTGCAACACCAGTATAATTAGATATACAGCAGAAAATATGTATACTGACTAGACAATTAAGAAAGTAGCAGGTTTACTTCGTGTATTCTATATTATTTTATATAAATTTTCTTTTCTTTTGTTATTAAAAAGATCTTTCAACTTAGATTCTGTAGTTTTCCAAACGCAAAACTAGCACTTAATATCCTTTAATGATATTTAACAACGTAATCGTAAATTTTGGAATTGTTTAATATAAATAATAGAACATTTTTATACAAAATACTTTGGAATAATTTTCTAGATATAATAAGTTAAACAAGGTGCTTTAGTATAGATAAATAAAAAAAGATTTTATGTTTTAATATTGGGCTAGACCAGTTCATGAGATAAATGTATATATAATTGAAATCCCTGTGAAAAAGGGAGTTATATATTTATATACAGTTGTACGCTGTAATTTAACCATGTAATGATAATTGTCAAACAAATGGATACATTGTGAGATTTTATTGTATGTGAGAACAGGAACCATAGCAGGTGCAAGACATATATGACGGCTTATCTACTCTTGCTCTACATTTTACATATTCAGTTTCACTTTAAAACCTATGAATTATACATGCCAGTAAATAAACTTCCCATGCATGTCCCATTTTTTGAAAATTGGTATTGTTCGATTATAATGTGATATCGCTCAGTGAATAGTACGGCTGAATGAAAGGAATAGGTTAGAATAAATGTTCGAATGTTAACACAGAGTCTAATTGTGCGGAAAAGCGTAATTAGTGCAATACGTGATCGACCCGTCCGAAACAGACGATCAACATATGCTAAGAACCGAAAATGCAGTACTTTTTCCCGGTCATGTAATCTACAGGAATTACTAAGGGAAATGTAAGCAACGCAAAGATAGGTGAGTTTTGCTGGACCACAGATGCGTACACTAAACAATACACAGCTCAAGCCACGTAATGCAAAGTCTCAAGTTCGGATGAGGGATGGAGCCCCGAGCGCCGTTCCGGAACGACTGGGGGCGGTTGACGCGCATGCACGGGAAAGAATCACGGGGAATCGAGAGGCGTCCGGGGCGCGGAGATGTCACTGCCGCGGGCGGCGGCCGCGGCCAACTGCGCAAGATGCGGGCCGCGCAATCAATATAAACCGCGCGCGCCTTAATTCCCGGGGCGCGTGCGGTGCCATGATATACACAGGAGGGAAAGCCGCGCGCGCACACGAGGATCGCTCCTCGGACGGATTGACCGATGCCCCCGGCGGCCTTTATAGATTTTCGCCCGCGCGCCTCCGTTTCTTTGCACAGCGCCCCACTTCCGGCTCGCACGCGCACCGCCCGCTGCACGTCTCCCGGACTATCTCCGGGGCGCGCACCGCTACCCGCCCGCTCCTCTTTTTTCGGGGGAGCTCGGCCACTTATCCTGGCGCGCCGGGAATTCAGCCAAGGGTCCGGAACTTTGGAATTTCCACGGGCTCCACGCCCGCGCCCTTGATAATCTTTGCCAATGGATTTTTCCCCATGTGCTGCGACCGTAATTATTCAAGATTCGTTTTTACTCGTGGCTGGCCCAATTGATTTACACCGAATTAATTAGATTTTTTATTGAATTTACGATACTTTAGGGATATTAGACGTCGTTCAATCGCTCATACGTATCAAATATGCGACCGCAGTCATAATTTGCACCGATGCCTACACATCAGTAACTATAAATAATCCATCTTCCGAGCTTTTGTATGTCAGTTTGTTTTATACAACATGTTTTGGACCTCTTTATATTATACATTTTTTTTAAGTTACGGAAACTAAGTTAACGCGTAATTCATATCTTCAGTAATTGAGTTAATTTGCTAAACTGCCTAGATAGAGTTTCAACTTTCTACAGGTCATTTAGAAAAAAAGGTACATAACCTTAACCAGAGCTACTTCTTGCGCTTCTTATTATGTAATATACATATTAATTCTAAAGTATATGTATGAAGTTTGATTAATAAAATCTACAGTACATACTCAAACTTGTTCAATCAAAAACAAACGCATATGGACAATTCATAATTTGCTGTACTTTGAAATGATATGCAAGCCATTATTAGAAAAAAGATATTCGCTCGATGCATTAGTTTACTTTTTTAGCGGATATATCTTCCTATGAGAATATTTAATTTTAATTTAAAATTATCCTTATATGCATGTATAGCAGAATATAGCTAGACGGCAAGATAAAAACTCGCCGAGATCCAAATTTTTATTCACTGCTAAATTAAAACAGGTTTCTGTATACATACATAACCATACTATTTTCAAATCAGTGATCAATTAATTTCGACCTAGATTAATAGCAAATATCAAATTCATACAAAATTGAAAATAAAATCTGTAAAATCTGACAGGCATTATATTTAGCATTCTAAATAATATAAAATGATTGTTTTTTCAATCTAAGGCAGATTGTAAAAAGTAATATGCTTGAGGACCTTTTTTAACGATCCACGCAGCGACCTTTTCCTCGGCAATGGAACGCCCCTTTTCAAGGCAGGCGGCACAGGGTTGGGCGACTTATAAAATTCAACCTGGATATTCCATTAAAGCTTCCCTCCAATTACCTTCTTTCCTCTCGCAATCCGCGGTGAATTCTCACGCGCGCACTGGACGCGCTACACTTTGAAGGAAGTGCAGGCCCTCGTAGCGGGAGCTGAGGGGCCAATATAATACTGGCTGCCGCACGGGCAAGATTTACGGTCCTTCGGCATTTCCGAGCAGAAAAACGGTTCGCGCGCGCCTCGCGAAAAGCGCATCCTCGGACTATCAAACGCGGATTTGGCCCCCGGCATCCTTTAAATCTCAATCGGCGACGGGCGCTCGGGGATACGCGCGCACGGCCGCATAGGTGTAAAAGGGTAACGCGCGTGTAAAAAAAAAGGGAAACAGCGGGCGGCCGGTGCAGCGTCATCGGGAAGCCCGGCTTTATTATCCGGCGCGCATCCTCCCCGCCGTAAATGGCAGGCGGCCGAAGGGCAGGCTGACTTGGCGGCGGGTCCCTTTCGCCGACTGCCCCAAGAGTCGGGGTTACGAGGGCTCGTCGGGAGGCTCGCCGCGCTCGCGATCACGCCGCCGAAGCATCTTTGGCAATCTGGCTACGTGGATATGTATATGTATACAAGGCGTGGGCCTGGCCGGGTCGTTCGGTCGGCGCGTGCCTGCACCGGCAACTAACGCGTACGCGCCTGCGGATCACCGTACAACTGCGGCCCGCTCGCCGCGGTCTACCCTCGCCGCGGCAAATTAACGAGGCGCTCGCGCGCGCCGTTAAGCTGCTCCCCTCGCTAAATGGGATCTGGGACGCCGGGCGCTCGCCTCAATTTTCCAGGTGCGCGCAGCCTATGTTTGATAAATGCGCCCCCGACTATTGGCCGGCGCACTTGGCTAATTTGTCAAGGAAACGGCCCGCGAGGGTGTTTAGCAAGTTTTCACGTAAAAATGCGCATATCGGGGCCATCGTCGCCGCGCGCGCGCGCGGCTCTCTTTATGCGCGAACTTTGCCAAGCGAAAAAGGAAAGTAAGATTCATTTGCGAATTTACGGGCCCGCTATTTCTCCTCTCGCTGCATATGTCTCAGCCTGGGCAATTTCAAAATTGATTAAGTAGGGCTTAAAATAAAAGGGCGCTGTTGCGCGAGGAGCCGCCCTGGCGGAGGGCCTGCACTTCCGAAGAATAATAACGGCCCTCCGGTGCCCCGATATCACATTTGTGACGCTCCTATGCTTCCTTTTGCTCATCTCGTAGCCCGGCACCTCTTTTCAAAAATGTACGTACACAGCTGGAGGAATAAATAAGGGGGCGGGTGATCGATAGCCCGGGCTCCGATGCACCCGTGCGCGTACTCTACTCTGACTGCCCTGGCCTCGTGAGCGAGGCCTCCTCCCACTCGTCCTCCCTGGTGTCGATGGGTCAATTTGTTTCTCCAGCCGAACCCTCTCCCGAGTCACTCCGCGCGGTAACCCTACCTCCGCCTTGCTAAACGGCGCACTAAGCGTCCCGGAAAGAGAGACTGCACTTAGCCCCCGCCCAGCGGACGACCACCCGCATGTACACTGCGCAACGCGCGCACACACACACACACACACACACCGCGCCGACGGGGCCGCGGGCGGCAATCAGCGCCCGGTAAATTAATCAAGCGCAGACGATTGATAAAGCGCAGCCCTTTCCGCACCCGGGAGAGCAGTCGGGGGCCCCGGGAGTCCCCGAGCGCGCCCCCGAACGTCCCCCCTTTCCAAAATCAAAATCGATGCGCCGTAATCCGACGCTTTACGGTTATGCGGGCCGTCCGCGCAGCCCTCAGCTTTTCAGCAGAACGTCCTCCTTAGGCTTGGCGATTCCCGGGGGATATTCCGATCTCCCGCCCCGGGGAAACGCCCGCGTCTCCCTCGGCTGCCTCGCTTTCCCTGTTTTGCCATAGGCCCGCGATTGACGGCGAACCATTCAAAACTAATGATCTATTTGGGGCTCGGGCTGTGCGTCGTGCGAGCGCTAATGGCAGGAGCGAAGGTTGGAATTAGCGGCGCGGTTCGCTATACTGTTTGCATTTGGGCACAATGATGACGCCGGCGTCCACGTAATATACCTTCGCCTCTAATTGCGCCAAATTAATTCGCTCGCCTGCTCTGACGAGCCGCTCTAATAGGCCCTAATTCCAATCATTCTGTTTGTTTTACGCGGCCTGATTAGTTTTTAATGCTATTCCTTTGTTGCTCAGCTATTCGGACTCATTTTTATGCTTTTGTGATTGTTATAATGTATATGCTGTATGAATTTCTCGACCTGACTGTCGATGCTAAAATCAACAAATGTAAAACGGGTTGTTTGTAAATGTAATTTTAGCTTAGCTATAACACCGAGTATTTCAATAGGACAAGTACCTCTCTTTGTTATGAATATTCATGGTGATTGACATTTGTAATATGACTGTACAATTTATTGTTTACCAACTGAACTATACGTATAACAAAGAATTACTTATTCGGATAAAATCTGCATTTTAACAAAAAATTCATTTGGACTAGATACTTCACTCAATATAAAATATACTACTCAGCTATTTCTCGGAAAAAATATATTCTTTGGGACAAACGCTTTCCTCGAGAGATTCGATCTTCTTCGATTGGATTGGAGCAAATATTGGCTCAAAATACGGAACTAGAGTTACCGTTAACCGCGTTAGTATTTACTCGACAAAAGGTGTAAAATAAATTCAATTTATTTGATAGAATCTTAACAGATTCTAGGTACATTTGTAGATGTAATTAGTTACAGTATTGACGGTTACCAAAATTTAGACAGTGAACTAAACTTGAATTGTATCAATGTTTTAATTTAAATTGTAATATTTAAACTAACTGAATCTAGCTTTTTCCGAAGTAACACATTTAATAGCTATTGAAAATGGTTTCGCATAAATGAATCCAAAACTTGGTAAAAGCTAAATTATTTGCTACAAAGACTACAAAGAGTGTTTCTGACAGCAGTAACCAAAGCTTGTACATATTTTACTAATTGTAACATTATAATTAATTGTAATAACCTAGTTTGAACTAAAACAAATGATTTGGTCCCAATCGATTTTCCAATTATAATTAATTGCTCCTGTATTAACGCCGAAATCTGGTTTATAGAAAGATAATCCAAGATATAATAGGCGAGTTCACATTAAGAAATGAGGTTACTGCGCTGTGAAAAATTCAGCCGAGCGGCGAATACCCTTTAAATATGCCTCCAGTTCCACCCGTGCGAAAAGATCCTCCCTTTCCTCTTCCTTGCGAGAGTCCGATTTCCTTTTTCCTCTCGTGTCTCCCTGTTTCTTTACATTTGCCCGAGTGGCTACTGTATTCCCTTGTACCGTTGACCTCCCTGTTTTTAATTTTGCCCCCTCCTCCCCTCGGGCTCTTATTTGGCTTCTTTATTTGGCCCTCGGTCTTTATACTTGGTTTTTCATTATCACGTTGTCTTATTTACTCCCTGGCCTGACGCACTGACAGTTTCCAGGCAGCTCAGGGCACCCCCCGAGCCGAACCTGCTGTCTTCGTTATTTTCCGCTTTCTAAACAATTTTCAGGGGCGGCGTGAACAGCTCCCTTGGGAATTAAGACATAAATACGTGGCGTCGAGGCCGAATAGGAAAGCTTACTCGCGCGCGATAAACCGGCCGCGCCGCGTCTAATTCTCTGAGACGCGGGAGATTGCGGCCCACCTTTTAACTGGGCGTGCGCGGCCCCCGTAATTGAAAAGGGGTCGACTGGGCGACCTGTAAAAAACGGTTATCCCGCTCGGACGGCCTTCGCCGCCGGCGTAAGTCTCCGCTGCAGTGATCCCGGGATCCTGGCGCGGGTGCCTATATAACGGCGCGTTAATTAGGCGTGACCGTAATATCGCGCCGAAAAAGTGCGCGGGGCTCTCGCGTTGCGCAGCGACCGCAGCCAGCGTTTATCTTGAATTAACGCGGCGCGCGGCTGCTTATTATCGTTCCTGGCTCGGTTCCTGGGGGCGCGTTCGTTATCCCCCGCTCGGGCTTCTTCATTTGCGCGGGGCAATCCAGGGGCGGCGAAGAATTTCCCGGCAGTGGCGCCCGTCATATGGTCCAGCGCTGCAGCCCGAGCGGGAAAGAGACGTGCAGTGCGGCGCTTGGCGTCGAGCCGCCTCTTCGCTTGAGGGGCAGCGGCGCCGCGGCTCGGGGCAGCAAAGCGTCGAGAGCGCGCCCGGGGCAAGCTAAAGAGTCGGCCAAAATAAAGAGCGAGCTGAGACCGAGCGAAAGAGGATCCTTTAGCCGAGGGACAGGCTCCCCCAGCCTCCCCCCGAGTGCCACCAGTTCGGGCTTCTCGCGCCCACTCGCCTACTTCCCCGCGCTCACTACCCCGCTTCTTGTTAATTTCTCTTCCTCGCGCCGCTTCTCGCGACTGCCCCTTGCCTTCCCCTCCGCTCGCTCTCGCCTCCCCCTGTGCCGCTTCAGTTAAATCCTTCCTAAGTTCCCAGAGAGTGAGGAGGAGGAGAGGAGGACGGAGGAAGGGAAGGAGGAAAAGTGGGAATCTCCCTCTTGACGTTCCGCTGAAAGGAGCATCTTCTCTGCATAAGCGGACACCACATTCTTTCCAAATTAACTGCACTAGGTGCACTCGGCCTTTAACCCTCTTATTTATTGTTCTTATAACGCATTCACCTCTCTTTTCAACTTAATTGTTAACTGAAGTAGCTACATTCCAAGCTACATGTAAATACTTCTTCGGTACCTTTTGTACATTTTTGGTTTTCTATCACGGTATACTGTTGCTTGTTGGTTCAATGATTTTTCATAATGAAAAGATTCCCTCGTTTATACATTATAAACGTATCGATTTAAGACCCTTTAAATTCGATGCGAAATAACAAGTTACAAGTGAAAAATAAGTCGAAAAGAAGTTTCGTAGGAGAACGTAAGATTTTTCAAGAAAAAGGATAGTAAAGAATAAATGATTAATGACTTTCTAGTTTACAAAAAGAACACCCTTCTGTTATTATACTTACGTATTCCCTTGACCACGCCCAACACATTATTAATATCATAGCAAATTACGGCTAGATACATTATTTTTCCTTCAAACTCCTCTTTTTTACTTCTTCATTCTCTTGTCCACCTTTGCCTTTTATCTTTGAGATAATCGCGCCTTTATATAACGCTCTACCTCCCGCTTGAAACGTGTTTGTTTTGCACGCACACAATTGAATTTATTTACAGATTAGAGAATGCATTTCATATTTTTACATTTTACATTGGAACTCTTCAATCGTGAAATATTCTGTTGTAGATGCTTCACAATTTCAAATAATAAAAATTAATTGTTAAACTTTTTGAGGGGTTTATTCTTTAAATATATTAATACAATCATGCCAGTATTATTCATAATATTTTTTGATGATTTTTTTTTACATTCGCAAATTTAAAAGATTTTAATAACATATGTAAATCACGGGGCACTTGATTGAATTTTCATATGCAATTTTCGCGTATACCTACAAGTTTTGATTTATTTAAAGTTTAGATATATTACACGTATCTATTTGTGTGTTCCATTCGATCAAATATTATCACAAAAATAATATTGTTTCGTGAAAATATATTGAATATGCTTTTTTAATTAGTTATTGCATTGATGAAACGGATGAATGATAAAATTGTCAATCAAATGAAAATTTCTATCTTAATTGAAAATCAAATTTATTGACAGCTGACAGTTTTACATTTATTACAAATTAATTTTTTTATAGCCGATGATATTTACCTTCAGAAAGTATATTATGACTTATTTTAACTTCTAGGTTATTGAACTTTAAGACTTCTTTTGAAAATAATCCAAGAAATTAGCATACAATTTTACATAAATAAAACAGGTGCACGAAGGCTTGAATATGTTTTATGTATGATGAAGTTAGTAGAATTTTGTACATGCTAATATCTACATATTTCTCATTGCAGTATATAAAGAAAAAAGTAAATAGAAATTACAAGTATTTAACATAGTACTTAAGAATTCTATATATTCAAATGTAATTATAATATGTACATTGCATTTTCAAAGATATCAAAATCACGAGAATTTTCATTCTGAAAATGTAATAAAAGATGAAAACTCCATCAATTAGAATTTAAACTTATCGAGAACCAAATGAAGAGAATAAGATATTAGTTTCTACTGAAGTTTGATTGATTTCATAACTTTTAAGTGTCGTGCAGTCATCGAATTTTTTAATATAAAGGAGTTTTAGAGTTTTAAAATGCAATGAATTCTTGTTGAAGATAAATTTATTCTGTACTATTGAGATCTAGTTGCATCAGTAACACGAAGTAAAGATATCCAATTTTCAAAAGTACACTTTAATGAATATTTAATGCCTGATTTAAATTTTATTGAAAATTATTTTTTCTAATGTTTTATAAATACTTTTAACAAAATATTCATTAAATATAAGCACAATGTATGATTATACGAAATTTTTTAAGTTAATCATATTACAAGAAATTAAAAAATTGAATGTTTTATTCATGTAATAGCGATTCTCATTTTGACAAAAAAAATCTTTCGACTCTTTCTTATATTAAAATTATTTTTTCAAAATGAAATTTAAATTTTGAATTTAAAAAAAAAATTTTATATTGAAAATTAACTCAAAGAGCTTTTCTATACTGCAAAAGAATCTAATTCCTATAGTTTAAATTAATTCACGAGATGAAACCGCGGTTAATTGCCGTTTCTTGATATTACGAAAGATGAGTTATGCCGTTCGCTATAAGAATTGTAATTAAACGACGAAAACAATATAACGTATTCTGGATAAAAATGAAATACACATACAATCGATTTTTACACTTTTACTTAAAAAGGAATGATAGTCATTCGAACAAGAAAGGATAATCAATGCAGGACCATCTTGAAGCATTCAGGTGAAGCGTAAAACATTGAATTCCGGCATTCGACCAATGGGTTTTTCTCGGTTTTTCGGTTTTTCGTAAATTCCGCGTTTTAATAAATCATCGCAATCCTTTTCCGGTAGGTAGTAAGCTGAAAATTTTAACGTGGTCGAGTTACACCAATCTCAGATTGCAATTCCGTTACTCTTCTTTTATTTAAAATACGGGAATTTTTAAATTGAACTCAGATAAATCAAGGCAGTCTTTTTTCCTATTGTAACAAGCAATTTTCCTTGCGATCTTGCATTGGTCTTGGATTGGAATCGTAATGCAATTAATAATTTAAGAGGAAATAATGCTTCTATACAAAGAATATTTCTTATGAAAGTCATATCCTTATAAAGAAAAAATGAAAAATAATAGTAAAACATATGAAAATTATATTAACTATACATGTTCATATAATACTATCAATGTTATTATACTATGAATGTTTTATTTAAGCTACGCTATTTTTTTATAAATGCTATACAAAAATTGTAATAATCTTCATTATAAAATGAATTATAAATGTTAAAAAAAACAATATACTTATATTTTTACAAATAAAATTACTTTAAACATACCTTTTATAGTCGTTTCCATCTATGTAAATTCTAATATTGGTTTGTCAATATTCGTAAATCCACTACTCTATACATTTCTTCTCTCTTTTTGTTTTATTTTCTATTCTATGCATTTTACTATTAATTGGTTCCTATCAATAAATGTAAGCAAAGTCTCTGGAATTATTTCGGCAGGTTTTTCTACATTGAAATGTACTTTGGAAGTTGCTACTATTTCTTTCATGACGTTACTTCGACGACGAATTTTATCTACCCTACGCCTTTTTCGATAGAATGTTATCCTGGCTGGGAAGGTCATAAACTTTAGTTCATGACTTTTCAGATTAGATTCAATCTCAAAAACTAAAGTTATATGCAATTTTTAAAAAGATAATTAAAAAGCTTATTGAATAAGATATTTAATTTCTTTAAAGTTAAGTGTTTTAAAGAGTCATTGTTTTTAAGACGTGAATTTTTGTTAGTAAAGTTTAAATTTACATTGTACAACTTTGATAGAAATATTTCCGTCAATTCTACCGAAAATATTTAAAGTCTATAGTAGTTAATGAATAAATTAAAATATATTTGTACTTTTCTAATACGAATAAAATTTGAATATATCGTTGTTTAATCTGATAGCAATAAAAAGAAGTTTTAAAATACGAACGATCGAGGATTGTTATAAGAGTGCGCATCTATCAAGACTCGTCGCTTGAAAGATTTACTCTGAAAATAAATTCAAGAGAATTGAAGAGCGGCTCTTGTCTATTTACGACTAGTTGCAATGTTCAATAATCAAAGCAGTAAACGAATATGGTCGACTATAGTTTCCAATTCTTCAAAATCTCGGAAAATTATAACTTGTTGACTGTAATTTCGTGTGCGCACTGGGCAACAAATATCGCGTAGCGAGAAGCAATGTTTGGGGCCAATCGTTGAACCCGTCGATGATTACCAAGAAGCGGGTAAGATAGCTGGTACAGCGTTCCGGAAATGTCGAGGGATGTCCGTTCACGAGAGCGAGAGGCAGTGGCCGAGTATACGTGTGCAGATGCATGTGCCGTGCGCCAGATACATAGAGAGCGAGCCATAGCAATTTTACGAGACTGGAAAATGTGTTGGTGGAAAATGAGTCGATGAGTGAGACAGCGCGGATACCGGGCACACATCCTCCTACCGTTGACGACTGTTAATATCAAAATTCCAGAGAGAAAAGTCTAGCTCTGAACGCATTTCGAGGTTAATACACCACATGGCCGGGACGCGAGATTCGGATGGGTATAGGAAGGAAAGTCGCGAGAGGCGCAGAATGCGCAGACGTCGGATGGAATAGCACGTATTATCGTTAGCGCAGTAACGGAGTGTCATTCGCCGTACCATGTGCTTGGTTTTTTGACTAGGCCATTTGGTCAAATTAGCTAGTTCCTTGCTCCCCGGTTTCGTCATTAGAATGGGAAGCTGCTTTGTTATTACGCGGATAAAAATGTCTAGGATGACTATAATTAGTTTCGTAAAACTTTTTTTGCAGAAAGTATATTGCTCCTGTCAGCCGATAGGTTTAAAATTACTCATTGAAGCCAAAGTTCGGCTGTACAGAGTAGGAAGACATAATGACATGATAGCGGGTCTCGTACTACTGTATGGCTGATGACATCTTGATTTTTTCACTTATTACTTATCTGCCTGAATACTTTGTCTTTTTCTCTTGAATTTAATCAAGTTTATCTTGCTTTTGTCGATTGATTTTCGAAACGTCGATATCCTTCAAAGTTCTAAGAGGACTTGCAGCGGGGGACGTTAAATTGTTTTTTCCAAGTGGAAGAAAATGCAGGCTAATAGGAGTAGTGCTCCGTTACGAGGCAGTTGCGGCAGACTTGGAGGGCGCAATGGGTTCGAGGCAGTTTAATTTTCGGGCGCTGCGCTACGCCGGGCAAAGTTTGGCGTGAAACTCGGGCGCGTGGCTCTCTCGCGTGCTACTCCGACGGTGGGGCGCGCGAGGTCCAGGATCGCGAGTTGCCGCTGGCGAGGAGGTCCTTGATTAGAATAGCGCGTGCGGCTCGCAGCTGGTCGATTAAGCGAAGCCCTTGTTATTGCTAAGCCTCGGGAATTGGCTCCGGGAGCGGCGGGGAGGCGCGGGCGGCGTTATCGGGCGGGCCAGGGGCGCAGCCTCCGCGACCGGCGGCTGGGGGCGCGGGCGGCGTTGGCGGCGGCGGTGGCGGCGGCGGCGGCAGCGCCGGCGGGCGGGTGCGCGCCCGCAGTGGAGCAGTGGAGCAGTCGCGCGGCGCTCCTCGCAGGGACGACAGGGACGCGGCGGTGCCAAGGCTGCGCGAGGCCATTGGGGAGCGCGAGTGCCTCCGCGCCCAGGAAAGCAGCCAGTGCGCGAGTGCGGGAGGCGCGATGCCGCGGCGCCGGCGGCGCCCCTAGCCACGCGGGGGATGCGGGCCCCAGGGCGGGCGCTCGGGAGGCCCCAGCCTGCAGATCCGAGCCGCCGGGGACTGGGAGCGCCCAAGCCGTAACTATCCCGCGGAGCCTGCGCCGCCGCCGCCGAGTGGACTGGGCTCGCCCGTGTGTTTTGGCCGCGCGGCGCCGAGCGGGCGTGGAGGAGCCTGCGCCGACGGCGCCCCCGCCCCCGCCTCCGCCCCCGGCCCCCGGCCCCCGCCCCCGCCCTCGCCCCGGCCCCTCGCCCCCGCCCCAGCCCCGGCCGGCCCACAACAAGTCGCGCGCCCGCGCCCCGGCCGCCGCCTACTCGCCTGCCCGCGGACGCCCGCCTAGGCGCGGCCGGAACAAGTGGTTCTCGCCCGGGATGCGGCCCCGGGCCCGCTGACCTACTTACCCCCGAGCCCCGCCGCCGCTTGCTGTCCGCCCCGCGCCGCCTAACAAGCGCCTGTCCGAGGCGCGCCCCGGGTTCACCTCGCCACGCTTCCCGACCCCAGCTTCCGGCCCGGGCTCCCTCGCCGACCCCTCGCCGCCTCTTCCTCGGCCCCGCCGCCTGCTAACTCGCTCCCAGCCTCCTGTTCCCTCTGTCCCTAGTTGCTACTCCCGAGCTTTCCTACTCCGACCTCCTCCCTTCCAATTAAATATATTCTAATCGTTATTGATGTCCATTTTCTCTATCTACGCTCAATTCATACAATCATAACCATCGGTACAAAGATCATCGAAAAAATCGTTGATCTATCCTATTGATGAATAATTAAATAGCTTGAATTTTTTAGCGCTCTGCACTTACTTTATCCCACTGAAGCAGGATCGTACTCGATTTTATATATTAGCTTAATCCTTTAACAAATTTCCTTTTGTTTTAATATTTATACTTAAAGTTTCCATATTAATCATGAATTTATTATCTCTATACACACAATATTATGTGCAATTTTATTAACCATATTATAGTAAATTACCTTTATACAAAAAAACGTAAATTAGAAAAACATTTTTATGTTGATATTTTGTACTTGTAAATATATGTACATTAATTTTCAATCTGACAAAATATTTTTATAGTATAATGAAATTTTATTAATTATACATTTATAAATATTATTTAGTATTTATAAATGAAATTATTGAATTTTTGTATTAAAACATATAGTTTACACATTAATACAATAGTTTAACAACAACTTATTTAGAAGATACTGTTTAAAAAATATTGAATCATAATTTACTTTAATTTTTTTAACAAAAGTGTGTTATGTAATGATTCATTCGACAGAGTCTAGACTAGGAACTGAGACAATAACTATATTAATAACATTAGAAGCAGATAGTGTTTATATTACTAAATAGTAATCTACAACTTCTATTCAAGCAATGTTTATGTTTTTTGTTTAAATATAAGTTTTAAAAGATTGTTTCCTCATTCTATTAAATTACCATAGGTTTACATTTTACGTTTCTTCGTGTACTTCAAATTAAACCAAATTAAATAAAAATTAAAATTATTTAGTTATCCATATAATATGTGTGCATGATTTAACATTATCTGAACAACAAAAATGTTCGTATGTATTAGTTATTATCAAATCTCTTTTAATAAAAAATTTGGTTTTGATTTTAATATCCATATAATTTTGTTATTTTCATTTGAACAAATTTAATACATAATTATAAAATTAATGCAATTTATTTGGATGATTTATATAGTCAATTATTTTAATTATACCTATATATAAATGTGTATAAATTACCTTATAATTAAACATAATGGCATTAGCTGCTATGTTTTTAATATAATTTAATTTATAAAAGAAAATCATAAAATATAGTTAATATAGGCATATTCAAAGAGATAAATTATTTGACATTGACTATAGAATATTTGAAATTAATAGATTAGATTGAAACAATACGGTACAATACTGTACCTTTTTGAAGGGACAAAGCATTCGACTCTCAAAGGGTAGTCCAGATGGAATAAAATAGTGGAGTACACACCCATGTCCGCTTTGAATAAGAGTTCATTTGAAATGCTTCTTTTTGCAAGTAGTCAACCTATTACCTACCCAGGTACATTATACTCTGTACATTAAACATTATTTGTTGTTAGTTTGATATATGTTCAAATCATTTTTTTATAAATCGCTTGTGGTCGAACAGATTAGTTCTATCTCTATTTTTTATTCCATGCAACAAAAAATGTACGACAAACTTAATTTTGAATATTATTACGTTTGGGTGAATAATTAAGGTTTCTGTTAAGTACATATTCACTAAATGCAAAAAAAATTTCATAAGTAAAAAATTAAAATAAAAATAAACTAAATATATACATCGCTGGTGAAAATTTCAAGATATTTTAAAACATAATTAAATATTTTTATTTTAAATATTCATTAACAAAAGCTGACCCACTGTAAATCTTAATTTGACCTCTCTTAATAGAAATCACTAGCTCAAATATTCTCCCTCTGAATCCCCCGGAATCAGTAATTTCAGGTCAGTCGTGTGTTCAATTTAAATGTTGTTCAAATATTCAGGGCATTGCAATTCCCAGGAGAAAAATCAATTTCCGCTTAGACAGTAATCCCCGTCACAACCTGTCCGACTTTTTCCGCGTTGTGTAGTCGAGCCACGATTTTTCCTCCCAGTGGGCAATAAAAAGGGTAATTGCACGTCTCTTTTTGCCCGCGGGCCGCACCCAGCTCAGCGAGAATTTGCACGTACGTAGAGGCCAGGGCAGCCGCGCGGTTTGTGCATTAAAACTGGCGGGGCAGCGCGGTATGCTAGGGCTAGTCTGCATTAAAGCTGCCTAAGTGCACGGCCAGGATTGACTCGATTACGTTCGTTAATTCCGAGGCGTGGATGAAATCTCCCCTGCCCTATCCTCTATTATGCTTGGCAGTTCTTTAGTGCGGGTGACTGCGCTTTCATCCCTGCAACGAGAATTAGGCCGAGATCTTCCCCTGCGGCTCAACTCTGAGTAGTCGCGCACCTTTCAGACATAGAATATCGCCGCCCATTAAACTTAGAATACTGTTCAATAACGCTCAAAAGTGCTTGAGCTCAAGAAACATATACGGTCTATTCAAGAAACTAATGCGAGTATATACCATATCTATGCTATGTAAGTACTAAAAGCTAAATATTTGACCTTTCTTTAACTTATATTTTTTAATACTAAGCATTGTTTAGTACATTTTTAAATCAATAATCAAATAAATAAAAAAAGCAACTAAGGCTTAGAAACAAAACCAATATCTAAGTATATTCTAAAATTTTCTTTAACTAAAATATTTACCTTTATTTTTAACAATTAATAAAAATGTCATATGCCTGCGGCTATCTGTATTTTTTTGCATTGAGATAGAAACTTGTGTTAAATATATCTCTAAGTAGTAAACTGAATATATAATTATCGACTATTGAACACCATAATACGTAATATACTAAAATTTCACACTTAATTGCAGGATATTTTATTCCAAGCTCCTATCCAAACAAGCCATAAGCTTATGGATCTTCAATTATTTTATCTCTTCTGTGTTCTTTTCCATTCTCTTTTACCCTACAAAAGTTTAATTTATAAACTGTACGCTTTTGCTGCGCAAGTACTCTACCACCCTATAGCGCTAGTATAATAATCTTTCCATCTCGACAGGCGATTCAATTAAAATAATACGCGCGGTCGTCAAAGTAGCGAATGCGATGTTCTGTGCTACGTATATACGGCTACGTGCATACATACACGCACTCACAGGCACAATAAAAAACAAATGATATTCGATGGTCTCCCCCATTGGAACCGCCCAGAACAATCGAATAATCGAGTGCGCGCGCGAACCTCCCATCAATCCAGTCGTCCGAAAAGATACGAGTTAAACAATCATCGGCACAGCAGCGGGCCAGTCGATTCCCGATCAACGTGCCCTGATATATTAATTGGACTTACACTGGACTGAAGAAATCGCCCGCAGGAATTACTGCAGGGATACAAAGTATGGGCAGAATAACGGCAACGGTCGCCGCCTATAATCACCTTGATTTTGAGCGACGCCGCCAGATTAGCCTGCTCGGGCCGTAATTGAGGTGTCCAGTAGCGCGGGATCCTATACAATTAGGTTATCCACAGTTTCTAAACGTGCACATGACTTCGCGGCTGGACAGCATCCGCGGAATTGTCGCGTACCTGGGATTTGAATGCGCACCTCGAACGCGTAATCCGGATGTAATTATGTCACCCAGCGCTGGGGTATGTCATACATATATCTATTTGCTTAATGAAATTTACCTCGGATTTATCAAATTTACAATGAACACGTTGGGTTCAGGTTTCAATGTGTGCCGGTATGTCTAATTCTATTTCAAAACAAATAATAATGATACGTCTATATGGAACACAGTTGGTATATTATAAGATTTATGTATATCAGAAATTATATTATAATATTAGGATGTTATATATTTTTGGAACATTAGATAAGATAAGATGTGAAAGAAAATTAAGGTCATTGAAAAAACAGTTTTCTTTTTACGTAATAATGTACACAAAAAAATAAATAGTATATATATTATATAGATATTTATTTTTCCCAGACGCTTTGTAATTATTCTTTAATTTCACTATTAATTTAGGAGATTCTTTAATTTTGTCTAACTTTTATAAGTATTTTCTCGAATTCATCTTTTTTTAATGGTCTATTAATTTCTAAAAGCTTCTGAATAGAAACTTAGAAATATTAAAATCACTTTTAATTTAAATTAAACTATACTTGATCTCGAATATAACGTTTGCGAAAGTGTTCGCCATGAATAAGATCTGACAAAAATCAGAGTATAATATCGAACAAGTATTATTATTATGTAGTTATAAACTTATTAATAAAGTCATAAAACTAAGTTAACAAGATGCTCGATCGTCTACCTTTTAAAACGGTAACACTATGTAATATAATGCTGTCTATTCTTAAAATCAGCATCATTCTTTTACTGCACAAGTTTTAAGACTTTCTTCTTATAACAGCAGAAGACTTTTTAATTGAATCAGAGAACTTGTGAAGTAGACAATGTCATACAATCTTAAATTAACTCAATATTGTTCTACAATTTACAGTAAGGTGTATTGAAGTATAATACTAATTTCTCTTCTTATATGTATATTTAATATAATTTAAAACATTAATAAAAATTTATATATAAGTTAGCGAACTATTCATATTTCATTGTTTAATATTCTTTGAAAACAAACAGTAAACTATGAGGTGAGGTTTCAAACAAGTATTATATAGTATAGAATTACGCAAATTGTACAGGATTCGTACAATACATTATAAACTTTTTCAAAAGTTTAAAACTTTTAGTTCAAATATAACAATATATCTAGTACAATAAAAGTAATATATAATAAGAAAGTTACACAAATAAAAATATTTTTTTTCATTTATAATGATTTTATCGCTGTACCATGCGGATAATCATTGTAAAAAAGTGTAATTACATTTAGAACACCAGAAATATATATAGGCTCTCAAAGTATATGAGATTTAAAAGAAAAAGATTAAGATGAATTGTGAGTTCGACGTGAAACGACATGAAAATGGAATTCATAGACGATTCTATATTTCAAGACGAGGTAATAGTATGAATTTCAAGTAGGAAAGGCTTTGTTCTGATTTGTATAGGTGCAGTTTTCTTTTCTTTGCGAAATATATGCAATTCAGATCTGATTTGTTTTTTCATTGATGTGTTTTAAGTTCGTTTTGAAGTTTTCAACTTTAAAGAATATAAATATATTGAATCAAGTATTTATTATGTATTTTCTCTGTAGGTTATGTACCCGTATAATAACTTACTGCTGAACAGTTAATAATATTAACACATGTAATAATGTTATTATTACCACATAGTATGCATCAAAATCTAGATTATGTAGTAAAAGGTATTAAAGTCACAGTTGATTTTATTTTTAGTACATTATTATCAGCGTCACAATTCCTTGCTTATATAAATGTACAAACTTATGGTTATAAAGTTCGCGTAAAATCTAGCAAGAAATTGTAAATGTGAAGTCAATTAAAAAAATTGAAATATAGATAACTTCACTCTATTTTTCTTTCTTCACTCTATGAGCAATGATATATTTTTCAATAATTAAATTGAAAAAACATTTAACAAGCTTTTGTTGAAAACATGTATAATATATAGTTTTATACATAGATAATAATAATTTCAGTATTCGTAGAAATAAAATTTTTTAAGTGTACTTTATACTAAAGTAAGTTAATGTTTAAAGTTTATAGTACACTTATAGTACACTTATACTCTCACATTAAGAATATACATGTAATTTAACCCAAATCTAAGAAAATAATTTCGATTTCTAATTAAATAAAAACTAGTTTTCTAGTGAAAGCTCAGTGCTAAATAATGAAAATAAACGTGCATGAAGAGTTCGATAAAAATATTCAGTAGTTAAATAATGGTATAATCGTAAAGGAATATATGTTTAGATAATTACCAGAGTGTAAGTAGTTTACCTAATATTAGAGCTATTTATATATATTTAGAAATATTTATATTTTCTGTACATATATTAAATTATTTAAACGGTTGTAATCATTTGCTGTATTGATTATAATTACAAACTTAAGTAATTTAGTCATCTTCAATGCATTACAATGTTAATTTTAAAGTGGAATATAGTATAACATTGAGATGATTATTTGGAATACTGTAATTCCCAGAGGATTAAAATTTGAAATCAACACATTGCATCATTACACAAACAAGGTAAATTTGGTTTTGAGAAACATAATAAATCGAGTAGATATGTATTTTTTATTTTAAACCATTATTAAAATAATTTTTTGTTTGTAAACATATATATATATAGACACATATATAATAATTATATTGTACGTATATATATAAATTAGGGGTAGCTACAGGTAAATTATTTTGTATTTTCATGTAAGGTGAATTTATTTTTTAATTTTCTTGCAAGTATTTATATAATTCAACAATAAATTAGTATTGTTTTAACGAAACATTTTTTTGATTAAAAACAAATGAATTACTTTCACGTAATATTCTTTTTTTGTTTACGAATAAAATTAAGTACAAAATAATGGTACATAAATAACATGCAGCCATACGTCCATAATAAATATTGTGAGCATTGAACTTTTTAAAAATTGTGTATTGATTGGGAGTAATTAAACTTTGGCTCTCAGCCAACGCATGAAATAATCTGTACGTTAGTGATATCTGGTATTTACAAACAATTAGAAAGGTATAGGCGCGCTTGGAAAATTAAATTAAAAAAATATATCATCGACAAATTCATGTGAAAATATGAGACTAATGTGCGCTACATTTCTACTAGTATCCTTACAAAACAAGCATACATATATAAACTTGACTCACTAATATGTACGCGTGCAGATAAAATTATTAAAATAATATAAGGATATCTTTTTCTACACTAACACTGGGATTGTCAGGTCTAATCCGACGATAAAAGTATTACCGTGTACGTGGTAATTTTCGGACGACGTCGCAAACCGAGATAAAGGGAGGCACCTGCGCGGGAAAATCCGGAAGCCGCATTAGTGCCGGACTGAATATTCAACAGTTTTCCATTTATTCATTATAGTGTTCTAGTGCAATGTAAACAGGCTGCGTCCGCGACACGTAGCTGGCGTCGCAAAGGGATACGCTTTATATATATAGGTGCATTCGCCTCATTGCGAGTAACACACAAATCGTGCAGATGTGCACTTAACGGGATATTGTGCATGAGGTCGACCGAGGCTCGTGGAACACTAGGCACTAGGCTTCATGAGGCACAAACAGTTCGGACGAATCATTGATAGATTATTGTTGATTAAATAATGAATTATTGTTGTCAAGCCAACGAGGTCACTGGGGCAGCTCCTTGCTCAACCTCCCACCAGACGCGGCGAACTAAAGACACGTCAATCGAGCTTGCGTTTTATTAACTCGATCAAAGCCGATCGATATATAGTAAAATCGTGGCTCTGTTCTCTTAAAAATACACTAGGACCAATTATGGGAAGGCTTCTAACAACCGCATAAACATCAAGTTGGACAATTAAGTTTATAGATCAACGGTGATTTTACAAAATACCTTTTATGTGGAAGAGGATAAGTTGGATAGTGATTTTATCACGTCTGACCATGTCAACAAATGAAAATTCTTTAAATTTTGGGAAATATACAATTTTTTCCATGTCGAGCATTGACATAAGTAATGTCTGAATTTGTTAATGCGCAAAATTATTCTTTTTAACAAAATCCTTTAAAACTTTAACAAAGGTTTAAAAATTTATGCAGTACGTAGTAAAGGCAAGGAAACGTAAACATTTGAATTACTTGCGGAGCTTGACAAAATATGAGAAATAAAAAAATATCTTTCTTACGCAAAAAATGAAACTTGGAAAATGCATATAAAATGCGTTACATAATATTATTTATATACAAGATAGAAGGTAAATATAAGAACAATAATCCAGTACTAGGTGCATTAGTATTATTTGTAATAGAGATTTTGAATAAGTCATGATTGGCACTTTACCCTATATATCACACGGGAGAATAAAATAAATGAAAAATCGATTTTTGAACGACGTCCTTTAAAAGCATATCGACAAGCACAGCTATAAATTCGTTTTCATTTGGTTTCTTTGAGTACGTTGTCACTCTTATCGAAAACCTTCATTTTCGACTAGAGCGATTGTCGTGCCATAGCAGTCATTTCCTCAAGTCGCAAGCTCCGCGCGCAGGGATATTGTTACGAGACGCATACTTTAAAGCAGAACACGAACATACATTTATATATAAGCGCAGCGACGCGAACTCGATATAATTGACATACTTTCAGTGCAGCGCGGTAAGAGCGCAGACTGCTTTATACCGCTATTTATGGAATATCGTATAAAAATTGAGTGTGCGGGCGGCACGACGCGGCTGGCGCTGATCAGCGCTGATCTGGGCGACTTGCGGGCGAGACAATATTTTAAGAGAGATCGTTTTGGACAATGCAATACGAGGGGGCCGGGGCCGAGCGTCTCGGGCGTCTCGGGCGCCTCGGGCGCCTCGGGCGCGGCTCCCCTGACCCGTAGGCCGGGCTCCCTCCTCGGGGCGGGAGACAATGCGCGTCCGGTGGGGAGGCTGAAAGCCTCGAGGATGAGCCTTGCGCGCGTCGGGCGTGGCTCGGCAGCGCATTGAGCGCCGGCGCCATCGACACGTGTCCCGCGCACCTGCAATGGGAGTTAAAGGGATCGGAGGGGGCAGGCCGGCGGCATCGGCGCGCCACTAACGCCTCGGGCGCAGGTGTCTCAATGCGCGGCCCAGTTATGCCGCGCGCTTCATTGTGCCCGCGGCGCGATCGCTCGGCCAACAAAACGCCGCCCACAATGTTTCATTGTCGGTGCACATTGTGCCCGACTCGTTACGCGAAGAAGTCGCTTTATGCCGAGTGTGCCTTGCGCGCGCAATCCTATCGCCGCGGCTCATTCTCTCGCCGCCGGACTCGCCGACGTGCGCTTCCCTCAAATCGACGCGGATATCGCCCGGAGTCTATATCGCTCCGAGTGAGTTATTGTCCGCGGCGCTCGAGCTTCGGCCCCGCCGCGGATTGTTTCCCGCGAATTCTTCCGCCCGCTGTATAAACTGTCGCCGCCGCCCGGCCATACTGCGCCCCGGGGATAATGGATGCCGTGCCCGCGCCTAATCTGCGCGGGGAAAGTATTGCGCGCAGGGACGAGCGATCATTCGCCGGGCAAGTGCCGCACTCTGACGGCCGGGGCGCGATTAAACTTTTGCGATATTGCGCGCAGTCAAATGTGCATCTTGTCTCGGAGGCTGCGCCAGGTGCGTGTAGCCCGCCGAGCTTTTATCCCCGCCTCGTCAGCTCTCCAGGCTCGATTTTCTTTTACATTTACCGCGAGCAGTACCAGTGCCTCGTCCTTTCTGCAATTTTCGTTTGTCGCGCGCAGCTTGGAAATTACGCTCGCGCAGTACCGTTGTAATGCTCTAATTAAAGCAGCCGTGTAACTATATATGCGCAGGTCGATTCTAGTGCACTAATTGCTTTGTTTGCCCAATGCAACGCCCGTTGGGCGAAGCGTTCGAGAGAGTTCAATTGTTACGTGATGGATTAAACCGCAATAGTGACGTCGGCTCGTTGTACTTTCCGATCCTCAAAGGGGACCTATTTCACCTGGATCATTATTTAGAGGACGGGGAAGCCGAGTTTGCTCTACCGAAAGTGCGGCTAAAGTCACCGCGAGTAACGAGACTCGCCTAACTGTGTGTCGGTCTTACCGTATCGAGCCTGTTCTACTTCACTGCTCGTCAAACCTGCCTGACTATTTGAATTAAACGTTTTCTTTGATAGTCTCTCGAGTAAAATTTTCACAATCTTTGTTTTGACTATAATGGCAAATAAAGTACAAGGACAAGTACCCATTTCAATGTTCTTGCAGTTAAATATTACACTACACTTCAAATATTACATTTTGTTCCGTTACGTCTCTGCGCTTTAACTTACATTTGAATTATAATGACATAAGGTTTGCGGTCTCTTTGTCGTCACCGCCATGTGTTTCACTCTGCTCTGTGCACATAGTCGTTGCACTTTCGTAGTTTCCCGTGGGAAGAGTAGAAAAAGTAGTTTAGATTATTCATCTAGTTGACGTAGACGTCCCTGCAGACTACTGAGGCGACAATAGACTGCCGGTTGCTTTATTAAATAAAAGAACAGTCTCTTATTACTTTTTGCCAAGCGAGTGATAATTTGAGCGATTTAAATTGATTGCGAGCATGGAGATTCCATTACGATGAAGATTCATCCATCGAGAAAAGCATTATATCGAAATAACCATTTATTCAGCATAAATGTTCAGCAGCTCTTTGAAGTTGAAAGCTTCATAAAATTACATGTGAAGTGCAGCTAAAAATTGAAAAGAGAGCGTGAAAAGTACAGAAAAAAATATACCGCGAGGTCATCGCGTAGCTTTTAAACTTTTCATGCTTTAAAATTTAAGAATAAATACGTACAATCTTACATTACTGCATCTGAAAGCAAAGTTGCACCAGGTCGCAATGAAAATCATCGGGCCAACGCAAATCCCACTTATCATCAAAATAAGTTGGCATCTTTATTACTTCTTTCGACATACCATTGAGAAGGGGGAAATGGAATGCCAGGGTATAAAAGGACTGGCTTTTTTATCCCGTTATTTGAACTTGCTCGCGCTTTAGAGCGCGAGCTCGCGTACAGCGGCTGGCCTAATAAAAAGCAGGGCGCGGCAGTGAAACGCAAGTTTGAAAAGCCAATACGCGCGGGCTGCAAGCCGGAGCGTAAACAGCGGCGAGCGGCCGCGAGCCCCTGGACCACCTGGGCCCCCGCGACTCGGCTTATCAGGGGCGATTAGCGCGGGCGTATATATCGATTGAGGAGGCAGCGGCGGCGGGACGCGCGAGCGCCGCGGCCGCGAATTTCCCCATGGCGCGCAGGTCGCACGTGCGCAGTTAGCCGGCGGGCGGGGAGGGGCGGCGCCGCCGCGCGTGGCCCATTTAACGAGGCGACGCCGACGCCCGGCCGGGCGACGCACCGCTGCGAGGGATCGCCCTAACCGGCGAAGGCCATTATGCGCCCGGGCGCCGCCGCCGCCGCCGCCGCCGCTCCCAATCAATCCCCGCCGCGAGGGACGATTGCGCGAATCTCCCGGCCGCACGCGCTGCCGGCGCTCTGCCGCCTATCGGCCCGCTGCCGCTTTTTCCCAAGTTGGACCCCCTGCCCATTTTCCCCCAAACTTGGGCGTTCGCGAATCGGGGCCGCGGCTGGGCGCCGGAGGTAGGGGCGAGCGGCTTATACGCTCTCGCCGGGCTGCCGTGTATGTACTCGGGGTACTGGTGGTCAAATCGAAAACCGTTCGCACACCTTTTTATCGCCAGGGTTAATTTTATCACCCGCGCCCCGAGCTCCCGAGCTATATTAATACATTTTTCCTCCTTTTATGGGCTCGTTACTTTCTTAGGCCTCGCTCACCGATATTTAGTACTATAACCTCTGTCCTTTAGCGCAGTGATAACCCCAGATTATTTGTTACGTGGAATTATTTTATCGGAAATGCAATGATTTATCGTAATGCACTTCGCGTTATATAGTCAAAATATTGGTGAATTTTAATTGTAGCCATACTTCAATGCTTCGAATTATATGCTCCATTATAGTATTTTCCATTGAATCAAATATTATATTCTTCCCCATGAGCGTGTGGTTTACATTATACCGAGCCACGTAAAACTTTAACGACACGTTGAATTAATGAAATTTATAATCTTCTTTTATATATGAAATAATTACGGGAAGTTTTAGTATAAGGCTACGAATCCTATTTTCGGAATCATAATCATTGCATTAAAGGTTTAAGCCATGTAAATTTAATAACGAGGATAAAACGAATCTTTAAACGACTGGGAGCAAACTCGTACATTACGTAGCGAGCGGACCGTTGAAAAATTACTGCGAACTCCTTATAGATACGAGGGACTATCATTTATCGATCTGCGAGCCTTATCCTGAAGCGGCAGCGCTCCCTCCCGAAAACTACATCCTTCCCTTTTTTTGGTCAAATTGAAAGGGGAAGGATACTTGCCAAAGCCGCACTGTATGTAATCGAACTTGTTATCCTTTCAGAGCTCAAAATGTCAACTGCGCGGGACGATTAATGGACAAGGGCGCGTCCGCGGGCTGCAGCCTCCTCACGACGCGACATGCCTCATCATCCTGTAACTTGTGAAGCCGGAGCCACAGGCCGAATGAGCGGCCCACGCGTTTATCGGGCTTTAACATGCACTGCTCCAGCAACGGCTCCGCCATCTTACTGAGTCAGTATATTCATGCACGCGCACGCGTGCCCCCGCGCACACAGCGGCGCTGCGCGCACGGACGCGCGCACACAGCCTCGGGATCATCTTCCGCGCCCTTTGTCCCCCTCATATTGCGCTCGAAGGGATCTCCGCGGCGTATAGGCCGGATTAGGCGTTCCGCTCGCGCGTGCATGCGATAACGCGCCGCAGAAAGAGCAGCGCAGAAAGCTCAGTAGGGCGAAAAAGCTCCGTCGTAGCTCCTGGGGCGACGCAGTAATTATACACCTACGCCTCCATATGGCATCCTACGTACTTGGCCTGGATACTCAGTCTCAAATCGGTCCTTTCTTTTCCAAGGGCGCGTCGATTAAAAATGCCCCTTACTGGCAGGCTTATCGACCGAGGACTTAATTATAAAAAAAGAGCTTCGGGATCTTGTAAGTGGAGCAGCGGCGCGCAGCCTCGCGGCGCATGCAGCCCGTGCGCTCGGGGGAAAAAATGCGCTGCTAGGCACGGCGCGCAAAGAGATTGATCGACCGGGGGCGCCAGGGCTAAAATAATAGGCGGAAATTCGGGCTCGGTTCGAGGCGCCCGGCCGATCATGATGGCCAACTAATGATTAATCACCCGAGGCCGCGTCGGCGCACTTTTTATCTCCGGCCATAAGCCGCAAGGGCTCAATCAAATGCGCTCTCGGCTCGGGGCGCATCGGGCGCGCATAACCCAAAACGATTACCGATACTTTTCGAGCCGATTAATCCAGTTATAGGATTTCGCGGAGCGCCCGCCGCGAGCCGATATCCGACCGAGAAACCGACATTCCATAAACGTAATTGATTCGCAAAGTTGGAGCGCCCGGCTCCCTCGTCCCGGGGGGCTGAGCGCCGATCTCCCCGGATCGCCGGCCCTTTCGCAACAAAGCCTAAGGCCCCGCGCGCCCCCGGCCTTTTCCAATACGTAAGCCCGGCCGAGGACGGCGCGACTCCGCGCCGCGCCATTGTGCGCTCCTCATCGCGGCTTGTCACGTGCCCTGGGCAAAGCCCCTGGATAACCAACCTGCGCATGATATGCCGCGTCTTCCGCCCGCGTCCGAGGCAAAAGCACCGCTCCAAAGAGCACCGCTGGCCTGTTTCGCGCGCGAAGCTTTTATTACTCTGGCAGTTGCGCCCCGTGCAGCTATCGCGTGGAAATGGAGCGAGCTTCCACTGTGCACCTCGAGCTTGTGTGCGCGCGCGAGCGATGCAGCGCCAGTTTCTTCGCTTTCGAGCGTTATTCAAAGTCCTCGGAATATTTTCCCTACTGGTATAATTGCATTATGAGCGATAACGAGATTCTCACGAGGGCCGTTCGCTTTTCCCTCCGATTCGCCGTGGCACTCGAGCCAGCTCCAGATGAACCTTTCGATCCTGCCTCCTTTTTAATTACAATTTAACGACTCGCACGTGTTGAACGAATTGCTCCACCGAGTCTGGATTCGTATCTGCCACGTGACCTTTACACCCTCGAAGCAGCCTCGCCTTTTTCATCGTTAAACAACTTCCGCGCTCGATAAGCGACGGAAAAGGAAGAATGGAATAGAGCATGTCCCGCGTAAAAAAATTTCGTTTGGCTCAAGTTTAACCAAACTTTTCCCTCGGACAACTTTATCCCAAATGTGAGCCACGGGACTATATCAAGTTTGGATGAAGTTAGGAAAAACTTTAAAATTAAGTAGATAATAAAAAATATTTAAATCAAAATTGGAACCAAATATTGCTGGTACGAAATTTATCAATTCGAATCATCCTTCATATCTGCAATCGATCACTCTACCACCTGAGCTATTCTTTCATTGGATGTCGATAAAATAAAATTTGTTTATCGTCTCCGTTATTTTATAGTCTCTTTTTCTGACAAGGTTCAAATTTATTTATGATTTAGTTCGACAGGAATTAAAAGATGGTTATAAAATAACGAACTTCATAAATAAATGTATGACGTTTGTTTATCTCGGAGGATTAATTGCCCATATAAGTTGGCTTTTAGGCCTTCCTATCCGTGATAACCGACCAATTGAGGTAGTATACTTCGATTCAGGAAAGCGAATCAATTTGAGGAAGCGCATTCGGTGTAAAATGAATTCTCCCCGTACGGTGCACGGGATGAAAATAAAAGCCGAGACGTAGGTAACGACCAGTAGCGGCTATTCGGAACCGCGTTTTTCCGGCTCTCGCGCAGCCAGAAACCGATAACCCACGGAACAAAACTGGTAATAGATTGATCTCGGGCAAACGAATTTGCGGCTGCAGTCGACGACAAAAAGTCCACGAGGACACTGTCCTCCCCGAGACCGCGCGCATATAATACTCGGCACGATCGTTAAGCGCGTGGCTCCCCTCCAAATCCGCCTTCACACCGAATCAACTTATACTCGTCGATTACTGCTCATTTGCAGCCACTTCCCCGGGCAGATTTATCGGACTGATTTGGAGCGCGCGACCCGATTATATACGCGAGTGAGTTGGGCGTCTCGACATAATCCAGGGCGCAGGCGCGATTTCCGAGAGCTGTTGCCGGTAATTTCAAATGCATTCAAACTGGCACTGCTCTGCTTTTCACGTTTTTAATGCCCAGTCGCGAATTAAACTCAAAAAAGTGCTCGTGAATTACGTACCGCGCAAAGTCTGTTTGCAGAATAGATTTGGAGGCGTTGCTAGTTTACTTTACGAGTTCTCAAAGCGCCCTACTGCACCTTCGTAATCGCGACTCTTGAAAAATATCTTTCTTCATTACCTTCCACACACAGTCTGCTCAAGCCTTAAGTATACATACAAATGCTTATCTGCATTTATCTAAATATCGGTTTTCTTCAATGAAAAATTGTTATTAAATTTCATTTATGAAGAATTAAGAATACTCGATATCCTAAACATCCCGTAACAAATAGAATACGGAAGCAATAGATGCAAAAAACAATAGCATAATTTTTTTCATATGCTAGGAATATTATAATAAATAAATAAATAACCATGAAATAAGTTGTTATGTCTAAGATTGTTATATCTTCTGCATTTTTTTCTATTATTGATTAACGCAAAGTTATTGCAGCAGTTACAATAATGGTCGTGTATCTTTGCAATCATAAATGTTCATCGCAGAAAATATTTAGATAATATTCTATATATTTTTCATAAAATTGACGTAACATGATTTCTCAAAACAAGTAGAAAACTATAAAGCTAATTGTATAAATTTTGCCGCACTCGAGAACTGCTTTCGCTCAAGTTTAACTATATTTTTCTTCAAGTTTGTAGTTGAAAAGTTTACTTTCTTAAATTAATATCTGTAGTTCTGAAACTGGCATAATGAAAAGGAAATTTAATTTTTACGCCTCATATGACAAAAAGTTTCGATAATCTTAAAAAATGTATGTTGTGGAATAGTGACAGATTTTCTAAATGCGGAAATTCAATAGAATAAATAAAAATGCTTTAGCTTTTTGAGAAAAAATTATGTTATGTACGACATTAAATTGCTTAAGACGAACAAAGGCAGAAGAAGAAGCTGAACTGGAGCAAAACCCCCGTAAAAGAGCGGACATAGTATAGTGGCAGCACAAACACACCCTAGCTCTGTACAATCTCGCTTACTTTTAACGTATTTCCTTTCCCTTCTTATACGGTTCCACTAGCCTATACACTTGTCGCTCCCCTGACTTTCCGACCAAGCTTAAATAATATGATACTCACCAAGTTGTGGAGATGAAATAAACATAAATGGCTTATAGTGTTCCACCTACTAGAAATTTTACACAAGCTGCGTTCTATATCTTGTCTGATTAAAAAGTTTGAAAACAAAATATAAATATCAATCTGTTGTCAATGCATTATTCAGATAATATAATATGTAAAGTGTTATTACAATGTTTTTTTGTTCTTATTGAACAATTAATAAAAAAAATTACCAATACTCTTTCAGGCGTGATTGTGATCGTAAAACTTTTTGGAGCAGTACTTTACTCACCTTTTTTCTCGACATTTTCATAGTATATCACTGTTATTGTTTGGCAAGTATTATAAAATGTAAACGACCAATTTCGTGAGAGCTCATAAAAATTGGCTACATCATACAAGACTATTCCCATAAAAACATCTTTTTAGTATCATAAAGCTTCTTTGTCGCAAGGTATTATAAATATGATAAATTGAATTAAAGCTCTTAACCCGATGAAGCGCATGTCGCATTCAACTGGTTCAGATATGGTGGCACGGAATAGCATAGAAAGCTTTGACCTCTCAATAAATATCATTAGCTTTGAAACGCTTCTGCCCTTTGGTTGCTCGTTGGCGTAATACTTGCGAACTAGTACATTCGCAAATAAGAAATCAATATCAAGTTAAATACTGTTCACCAACAAAAAGTCTCATCTGCCATTAATTATTATCTGAAATTCGGATACTTCATACTGGATACGTAGCAAAATAATATGGAACATTCTTATTTTGTGTGCAAAACGGAGTTGCATGTTAAATAATTTTATTTATGAATTTACTACCAATGCAAAAAGACTATGTAATACAATTTCGTTATAATACAATTTCGACTAATTTATAATTTCAGAAAGTTCGAAGTTCATTACTAATTAATATTATAACAGAAGAATGTTTTGCATTCAGTAGAACGGCATCGGATACGGTCGGCCATTATGCTCGTGTCTCATGTTCATCTCACATTTTTATTTTTAATTGATAATTTTTTAACAAGTTTCGCATTGGTAAAGGTTATTAATGAGTCTCTTTTGTCCGCGATCATTTTCTTCCCATTCAAAAGATTAATTTATTATGCAGCTGTATAGTTAGTTTGCATTGTATTAATATAAGCTGTACGCATTATTAACTTCCAAGCTGTAATTTTCTGTGTTCTAAGGCTATAATATTACACAAGAAATTGTAAATATTAATTATTTTAAGCGTCGTAGTTTAGCGAGCACAACTTGTAATGTAGTTACACTTCGCTCTGGACAAAGTCAAACAACTAAAGATAATCTGATGCACGAGCGAGCTGAATCTGAATCATCCTCGAGGGCCGTAGAGGCGCGACGAGGCAAGGAAACTCAACTCCCCTGGGATAAAGTTGTAAGGGCCCCCTAGCGTGAGTGCATACTTCAAGTGACCCGCGCGCACCCTTAGCTGCATAAGTTTAGGAATTTAGCGGTTCGCGAGGAGGGTGATATGACCCGGATGATAGCGAGAGTGACCCCTTGCCTCGTGTTCGCAGAAGCAGCAGTAGAGGAATTGGATACATCGAGGGTAGACGACGGCGAGGAAGAGGAGGAATCGATGCTCGTGTTGGCGGCCGGGGTGTTCGCCGTGGGATGTAGTTGACGTTGCTCCCCGCGCGCGAGAGGAACAGCTCGGTGGCGGCGGCGGAGGAGGAGGAGGCGGAGGAGGCGGCGGCGGCCGGGGCGGGCGGCTATGTGAGCGGCCGGGCCGCGGCTACGAGTGGCTGGGCGGCCCGCCAGGGCTAGAAGGATGAATGTGACGCTGGCGAGCCTGCTGCAGCCGGAGCTCAACGATAGCCTCCTGGACGGGAACCTTACCGGCCTGGAGGATGAGCCCCTCGGGCACCAGTACCCCCTCTGGAAGGTCATCCTCTTCAGCATCGTCGCGACCTGTCTGAGTCTCGTCACCGTCATTGGCAATATTATGGTTATGGTCAGCTTCAAGATCGACAAGCAGCTTCAGACAATCTCCAACTACTTTCTCTTCAGTCTCGCGGTGGCCGATTTCGCCATCGGTCTCATCTCCATGCCTCTATTTACCGTCTATACGGTCCTAGGCTACTGGCCCCTGGGATCGCACGTTTGCGATACCTGGCTTGCCCTCGACTATCCTCGCCAGCAACGCCTCCGTGCTCAACCTCCTCATCATCAGTTTCGACAGGTACTTTTCTGTCACAAGGCCACTCACCTACAGGGCTAAGAGGACCACAGTCAAAGCCGGCATCATGATCGGTAAGTCATGAATTAACTCTATTTCTGCTACAAAAACAAAATATTTCTAGATAGATTGTAATTAATGAATTCATAACTTAAAATTCAAAAGAAAATATTTATATGTAGAAAATTTCAATTTCGTAACAAATACGTTATGCTTAAAAAATTTGATACTTTTCGAGGTAATTCGTTAACTACAATAAATGTTCTTTACAAACACAGAGAGAAAGAATTCTTTGTAGTTCAAGATCTATATTCACCATTAACAAATATTGATTTGAATACTGTCGAATGAATATATATTTCTTAATAGCGAACGCAGCCCTTATACTGTAATCCGATGAAGCTAACGTCTTTTGTTTTGTCAAAGAGAAGGACTATTTACATGTATATTATATATGGTCATTTGTAAGCATGGAGCTTTTTACTGTAACGAATCAATATTTCATACGAGTAATCAAGTACTTTTGTATGTCAAGTCATTGATTCATTAACTACAAGAAATCTTTTCTCTCTATGCACTTAAAGACCTACTCAACTGTAATGTAGAATCATTTATTCTTTGGCTTCAGTTCAATACATAATCCATGAATACTTTCTATCAAGGGACGCGACAGCGCCCCGATGGCAAGTATAAGCACTGCTGCGCATAAGTTGCTTCCGGGTGCTTGAACTATCCATTCATATATAATTTAAAATTCTATATATAAAAATTTTTAGGGTTTTATAGTCAACACATAACAAATTCTATTTGCATGAACAAAAAATAATTATTTAATTTTTTAATTAAAATGGATCAGATCCGGGGTTAATTATTTACTCTTAAACCAAAAAATGATAAATATTTATAAATAAATAAATCACAATTTATGAATATTAATAAAAATATCTAAAAATATGTATTTACTTATGAATTTTTTTATTATTAATACAAAAAAGATATTCAATGCCTTTTCTGTACAGAAACTTATTAACTCTTTATCGCAGGATGTTCTTTCTTTTCTTTATATAAAAGAATCAACAAATAAATAACTTTTGTTGAATTTTTATTAACGTTTTAAAAGTAACGATTATTATAAATATGAAAAAATGTATTAATAATTTCAATTTACCATTTCTTTTATAACTCTTGTTCAAACTTTTTTATGGAAGTGAAAACATCACTTTATAACTCTACCTTTAATACTAACTTTATCTCAGGGATCGTCTTTTATGCATGATTTTTCAAATGCTTTCTTTTATAAAAGAAGCAAACGGGTTTTTAATTAATAAATAATAAATAAAAATAAAAAGAATAAAGGCCGTTACATATAGGTATGTAATGGTCGGCTAGGTTAAAAAGAAAGACTATAGTTTCAAAGTTAATTCCCTTGAATCCGAGGACATCCCGCAGGGCTGTCACAATGCGTGCGCACTGCTAAGTGTCAGCGGCCGGACTCATTAGAAGAGTCAAAGCCCGCGAGTAAACGCGCGAGGAATGGCTGGCGCGGGAACTTTTGACAGCGGCTGAAATTCACACCGCTCGCATATTTATTCACGAGGTCGAGGGGGAAGTTGTCGGGCGGGGGAAGAGCGGGCGCGACACGAGGCAGACGGCTGGCGCGGCGCAGCCGAGGCATTAATAGGACTACATGCACGCGTACCCACACATTTGATGCCTGACCCGCAGCCTGTGCCTGGGGGATATCGCTTCTCCTGTGGCCGCCCTGGATCTACGCCTGGCCGTACATCGAGGGCGAGCGGACGGTACCCAAGTACGCCTGTTACATCCAGTTCATCGAGACAAACCACTACATCACCTTCGGCACGGCCATAGCGGCCTTCTACGTGCCGGTGAGCGTCATGGCCTTCCTCTACTGGCGTATCTGGCAGGAGACGGAGAAGCGGCAAAAGGACCTGCCCAACCTGCAGGCGAATAAACAAGATGCGAGCAAGAGAAGCAACTCGAGGTTAGATAGGTCAGACATGTACATATTTGTGTTTATATCTGCGGACCCGAGCCCCTGACCGAGCGGAGATTGACTACCCACCGGACCTCGGCTCATCCACCGTACTTGTATAGGTATACTTGAAACTAGGTCTGATTGCCAGTCGAGTTGATTATCCGCGATCGCTCGGGATTCAACGCGAATCTTATACGGAGCATTTCCGTCGCATCGACATTTCGGACGATTGGGTTTCAAGGCATCCCATCATTCCAGAGATCCTGAATTCTCGCGGTAAACATCTCTTCGCTTTCAAGTAGTCGTTTTCAACTTTATACTATGGCTCTCTGGTTTTGTTTAAGTGAAATCCTGTAAGAGACAAAAATAGACGAAACAATGCACTTTTGTACATTCTGATGTTTCTGCGAACATTAGAGAAAATAAAGTATGATATATAATTTTAACAAACAGCACATATTTTAAACGAAAATCCAAAGTAATTATTAAAATTTCAAAATTTTAACTTTAAAGGTAAAAAAGTATCTGCATATTCATTAAATGCATGTAATTTGAATAAACGAAAAATAAATTTTCTACCTCGAAAGCATTACAAACCTTTTTCACTACAAATAAATTTTAATTATTTCGACTCAATAACATAAAGTCCAACGTGTTCTGTGACAAACTTTTGATCAAAGTTATCTCAAGTTTTCATCTATCAAGAAACCGACATTCTTTTTAAATTAAAAGTTCCTTTCATTCTAAAAATGTTATATAATAAGTTTTATGTTTTCCAAATGCCGAATATATAATGAAATGTTGAATATATATACACACAGCTTACTATTATACAGTTATATAATCAATAAAAGTAATACAATTAAATTAATTTCCTGATCTCTGCAATTTGAGAGATAATATTAGGTATTTGTATATAAGTGGCTTTTATAATCAACTTAAACTTGTATAATGCAAGTATGTTATTATGGAGAAAATAAGCTTTGATTTATGTATAGGTTTCCATAATTAGTTATCCCTATTTTCTACATTGGATTTAAACACGTAAGGACATTATCTCAATTTTATTCTTTGTATTTATTAATTTTCCAAAATTTTATTATATATCAACATTCTTAAAAACTTTATAGTACTTAATTTCCATTAAAATTGTATCCTAATATATATTCTTACGAAAATATCTGTGTTAAATGTTCAGTAAAAGTTAATTAAAAAATAGTACACCTTGGTATTTTTATCCCAATAACGAAATTAGCACATTAATAACATTAAGTTTAAATTTTCGAATATTTACCTAGGCTTCATAGGAGCAGTAGTTTAACATAGATATGGAATAATTATCGTCTGCATTACCAATTTTATATCTGGTTCGTTCGCATACATTAAATATAATTAAACTATGTGTGCAGTAATCAATATTAAAGATAAGTCAAAGTAAAAGTAATAAAAATTATATCTACGGGAAATGATTGGATAGTTGTATTGAATGACAATATTTAATCAACGTTAATTATTTGCAATAAAACGATATTTGGGTAATAATAAGTGGTTGTAATGTAATACATCTATATCATAATTTCGTTTCTCAAAAGCTGTTTATTCATCGTAGAAAGAGTACTATTTTCATAAAATTCATTAGTTAACATTTGATCGTGATGAATGAGAAAATAACCAAAATCATACATCGAAAATGGAAGTAGTAGGTCTCTAAAATGAAAACCGACGTTATTGATTAAAATGAGAAGGACGAGAGGTATCCTTTAAATTCGAATTGCGCCGTCTTTTTTATTTCTGCTGTGTAACGTACGAGTGCGCGTATCATAATTTTTGATATAGTTTCGTTCCTGAAAAAAAAGAACGAATTAGCCCACCTTCTACGATAGCCTATAAAATTATTCAGTCCGAGGATCTGGTCGATGCAAACACGATATCCGCTCTCATTTCCCTGGTATAACCGCGCGAGTTGAGCTGAAAAACGAGTACACAGACCCGGCGGTGCAATAAACCTCGAGGGAGGTGGAAAAAAGCTCTGCGCGCTAGAAGATCGAACGAGGAAAGGTAATATCTGAAAATTCAGAGGTCGAAATGTGCGCTTGGGAAAAAGAGCCGAGGCGCTCGTTGGGTCGTCGGAGGTGCCACCAAGTGGCGGAAGGGCTTGGAGGGGTGCGCGGGCCCGGAAATCACGACGGGAGGTTTAATCGGTAAAGTAATATCCCGTCTCTCTGGTTGTTGCGCAGCGACGAGGCCCTGGACATGGAGGAGTGCAGGAGGCCGCGGAGCGAGTCGAGCACCGGCGTAGGGGACGAGGTGAATTCCACGCATATTGCGATCTCCTACCTCGACAGGCATTATACTCAGCACAGGGTAGTAAGTTATTATTATATCCCTCCATCACCCGGCCCGCCTTTAATATCGTCAATCGGACACTGAGTGACTTCTCTCCCCCAGCTGAATCCTCTCATGCCTCATTCTCTCTCTCTCTCTCTCTCATTCTCTCACTGTCGCTCCCCTCAGCATTTCCCTCCTTGGCCGCGGGCGCCGGGGCGATTTGCGCTGCAGTGTCTTTTGGGTTGCAGTCGGCCGCCCGCGGGCGTCTCTCGCGCTCACCTCTTACCTAGACGTGCACTCTGGCGCGAGAGTCCTCGAGCCTCGGGTTCTTTGTACACGCAGACTACCGGTGGCCTATATGATGAGGGAAATAACAATGCCGGTGTGCAGAGTAAATTGTAACTTCGGATTGAGATTTTCTGTGAGGATAATCGGCGCGACTTCCACACCGCGCGCGACAACTTATTGCTATGCAATATTGCACGCACATACCGAGCTATGTAATACAGAATGTTGAAAAAAGCGAGAGAAGCAGCTCGCTCGTCGTTCGCGGCGGTCGCCTTTCTACTCCGTATTTCGGAACCACTGTGGAAAAGTCTCGCACGCTCCCCTTTTGTCATCACTGAAATTTCAATTTCGAGACTCTATGTATGCATGTGTGTTCGTTGTACGTCTATTTATATGTGTGTGGGTGTGGGGGAGGGGGTGCTTGCGTGTGTGTGATTGTGGGCCTGCACGCTGCGATCGAGGGCGCCAGTTTACGTAACGAGACGCTCCCGGGCGGTCTCGGCTCTTTCCCCCTTGCAGAAGCACAGGCCGCTCTCGTGGACGTGGCTCAAGATGTGGTGCGTCGCCTGGTGGCACAGCGGCCGCGAGGACGAGGACGAGGAGGACGACGAGGACGAGGGCGGCGGCCCGGAGAGCAGCCGCACGGTCCCCGGCTACGACGAGACACTCACCCCGGTATCACTGGAGACGCCCGTCGCGAGCGTCACCTCGCGCTGTGACTCCTTCGGGGTCATACAGTCGACGAGCCTTAACCTCGACAGGCTCGAGCAGCAGGCGGACTTTGTCAGGCCCGCGAGCCTCCGGACCGCCGGGACCACCAGCGCCGCGACTATCGCCGGCAAAAACTTGGGCAACGAACCGGTAAGCTTTCCCTGCATATATATCTATACAGACACGCCCAAATACTTCTTGTATGTATATAGGTCGATCCTACTTTCAACGTATAAAGTCTTTATGCTTTTACTTCAAATATTGAACAGCTTCCACTTGGTTGTATGTCTTAAACAAGCAATACTCAAGAAATCATCAATACTTTTGTATAAATATAAAATACGATCATTCCTTCTATCAATAATTTATTATTTTAATTTTATTGACTTTTTTATCATTTATAAAAACTTTGTGTTTAATGATTGGTAAAATATGTATATTAATTACAAAAATTAGGCTCTTGAATTTTAAGATTATTTCTACATATTACACTATAGCCTTGTTATATTGTGTGCACGATAAAACATTACGTGCTTAAAATAAAAAAATATTACTCAATTAGCAGACTCACACTACTGACGCCGTGCAAACATTTCTTTCGTTGGTCTCTTTTAGGTGAATTCCATTGAGTCCTTTGATTAGAAGGCAAGCTATGCTTCCTTCAAGGACGTCTCCTGACTCGGACTTACGAGGTTGTTTCCTAAACTTTATGAGTCCGTCTTGGTCGTAGGGATAAAGTGTAACGATGCCTCGTTTTAGCTCGCGATCCAGAACTTCTGTATATTTATAACAAATATGCTGCACGAAGTATATAGTTACAGCAAACTTTACTGCGACTTGTAAGGAAGTTTATTATTGCCGCGTGAGGTAAGGTATGCGTGTACTTCGATACAACTCATGATTAGGAATGCAATTTTCCAAATGCCAAGAAACGCCTTTCATCCTTAACTTATACTTATTTTGTTGTTACTTGTCTCCAAAAGTTCATAGTGGAAATTTACATTAGAAATTCATAAACAAAATATTATCGCGGCAAAATGATTTACATATTAATAGTTACCAGCATATCAAAATTTTTATTTCCAATTCAACATGTTATTCTTACTTCCTTCTCAAATAAAAGTGAAATCGAATAATATTATAAAAGAGAGAAATTTGTTATTACTTCATTTAACAAAAAAGAAAATTTAGTCGTTTTTCATAAAAATTTATCGAGTACGATTGTGTGAGAACTTCCAGTTAGTTTACATATAGTCTAGTGTAATATATATAATATATATTGATACTTACGATAAACTTCGTTTGACATAATCTTTTTCTGATTCTCAAACTTTAAGCGGGAGGTTTGAAAGGTTAGGATTTTTCGAAAATCCCATTGGATAAAGTTTAGAGTGTACTTAAAAACTCTGCTTTTAATTATAAGCTTAAAATTGATTTAACGATTTAATCATATAAAAAAATCGATTTAACATTTGAAAATTGTATCTGACAAAATACTTAATTATAGTCACTATCGTTTAATTATAACTGACTATAATCTCTATAGTATTATGTTTGTAAAAAATCAAAATAAGAATAAAGAAAAAAATATAAAAAAAATAATGTATTATATTATAAATATAATTGTTAAGTGAATTGCAGCAGTTAGATCCACGTCATGCAAAACCAAACGATTCATTTCAAAAGGCGATCTATGATAGTATACATTATGTGGGTCAAATTCCAATATATCTCGAACGAGATCCTGGGCTTTGTTCTGCAGTTTGAAAATGTAGCATCTAGATTTTGATCTATAGCAGCTTTGTAACAGATATGCAGCATGTATACCAAGATATACCGAATGCGGGTTATACTCTTGTGAATTCTACATACATCCATATCATACATATTCTATAAATTCGCGTAATCCCCCTTTTGCATATGCATTTATTTGCATTATTGACTAAAATATATGTGTTCAATAGAGATAATCGATTGTGTAGTCATAAAAAAACATTGTGCAGCTATGTCTGTTGAAAAGAAAGGGTTTAAAAATACAAAAAAAAAATAGCACAACATTACATGTTATTATAAGTATATAAAAATTATAGTTTCATCATATTTTGAATAATAATGCCACATTTTATAAACGGGCAGTATAGTTTAATTTTAAGCCCGTGCGCTTTGTTTATCATAGACCAAATTATTAAATTGATTAGTAGATACAAATGGTTGAGATCCGCGGAGATAGTGATAAAAACAGATGAACACAACTGTGAATCATCGGTCTTTTGAGAGCGAACGCACTTGAGGGCTGATGTGCACACGTGCAGCCGCGTCCCGCGGTGTCGGCTGAACTGGAAGCAACTAGAGGAGCTCTCGAACCGAGTCTCGAAGAGGGGCGGCGGAAATGAGATAGGTAATTGGGTGCCCGGGCAAGCCCCTCTCAGGGGCGGTGGCCGTGGGGGCGCAGGGCCCGGGAAAAGTTGCGAGGCAGTTTTCGCGCGGGGGTCGCGCAGGGCCATGAGCCTCGGTTGGCGCGCGGCCAAATTCCGGCCGGGCCGCGAGCGCTGCAGCCGCACCTTTTGTCGCGCGCGCGCGCCGGCCAAGGCTTTGCGCCCAACTATTATCGGGGAGGGCGTGTACACAAAAGGCGTTCCGCGCTGCGGTGCGGCAACTGCCGGCCAATTGACATTGCACGTGTATATAGCGGGCCAAGTGGTGTGCACGCGTGAAATAAAGTCGCCGGCTGGGCGATAGGGGCCGCCGCGTGTGTTTTTTTCCCCTCCCAGCCCCTCCGGCGCGGAGTCCTGCTCTTGTCTCGGTGCTGCTGCTGCTGCTGCTGCAGGGGAGGGAAGGGGGTAGCCGTCACGTCGATCTCCGCGCGACAACTCGGTCACGTCGACTCTCGCGCGAGCGCGCCCCGCTGTGTGCACGCACACCTATCTCCCAGCCCCTGTGTGCACGCGCGGAAATCAATGCAGCTCAATTATTTGAATCCCCGCGTTCGTCCGCCCGCAGATAGGACGAAGTATAAAAAATACTCGGCAATTGCATTAATGCGTTACCTAGCAGTGCAGACCGGCTTATAGCGCAGACGCAGAGCCAATTGAGAGGATGAATTCTCATGCTGTTCGCACACAGTTGATTACTGCCTTGGAATCTTGTATTAATCTACTTGGCCAATGTATATTTACTAATCTATTTGGTAATTGGGTCATTCGACACGAAATAGGACTTGTGCACTAAACATTTTAACGCGCTTCTAATTGCCATCTAATTTCAATTATTTTAATATATAGCTTTGTCGAGATTACTGAACGTCGAACTGTTTAAATTTATTTCAAAGACGAATTTCATGTACATATGTCACTGTACTCGACTGAGTTTAACATAAACATTCAGCTCCAAGTTTTAACATGAAAAATGTATTGAGGAATATATTTTTTGTAATTTAAGTTCAGGTTATATTTCGAAATATGATGTCTGTATACATGTATAGTATAGAACAAAAGTGAATACTTGATACAAGAAATGAAAAAGTTATCCTTAACAGACTTTTAAAAGCATCCACTAAAGTAAATAAGTAAATGCTAGGTATTTCAACAAAATAGGATGGTAAAAGGGTAAGATTTATTCATTTGATTTATTTATTTTATTTGTATTTATTCACTTATTGATTGCATTTGTGATTTATAGTAAAGGAATGATCGTGTTTTTTGCACTTGTTAAATAACGATCTAGAAACTGCTGAATTATTGTTACCCAGGGTCGTAATAATACGATGTGAACGCACGGCTTGGCTTTTTTTGTACTTGGCAGGTATACACGATACTCATCAGACTACCTGGGCCGACAGTCTCGCGGAGTAAGGAGGCCCAGATGCTAGGAAGGTACGGGGCTGTGGAGGCGCCAAGCATAAAAATGTTCCCGGACGAGGTGATAAGCTTCCACCCCCTGAGGCCGGGAGCGGTTGAGTTGAGTGGAGGCCCCGCGGCTATCGGCCACCAAGAGATCATAGTCTCGACGATGAACGACGAGGACAGCAAGGCCTTGGTGCGCAGGCCGTCGCAAATGCAAGACGTGCGGATACCGCTGAGCGCGAAGAACATCTCCAAGGGGAAGGCGGGAGGCACGGCTACGGTGGCGGTGGCGGTGACGGCCAAGTCCGCCCCGAAGAAGAAGAAAAAGTCCCAGGAGAAGAAGGCGGACAAGAAGGCGGCCAAGACGCTCTCGGCTATCCTGGCGGCGTTCATCATCACCTGGACCCCGTACAACATCCTGGTGCTGCTGAAGCCCCTGACGGCGTGTACGGGCTGCATCCCCCAGGAGCTCTGGGACTTCTTCTACTATCTGTGCTACATCAACAGCACGGTGAACCCCGTGTGCTACGCCCTCTGCAACGCGACCTTCCGCAGGACCTACGTGCGCATACTCAAGTGCAAGTGGCACAGCAGGAACAGGACCGGGGTGAACAGGGGCTACTGAGCCCCGGGGGATCGGCCTCGCAGCATCCCGCGCCCCGTCTTGATCTTGGTTCTGCCCCTTGGTGGCGCCGCGCGCAAGACGGGGGCTCCCTTCGGCCGCGGCCGAATCGATAGCGCCGGCCGGCCGGCCGATGACTGCGGAGCCAGGAGAGCGACGCCCTCTCCATAAATGATTCGGCGCGGGCTGCGCCCCCGGCTCGATCCGCCCCCGCGCATCGATCTAGCCGCCCGGGCGAAGGGCCCTTTGTGGCCCTCCCGCGTCTGATAACGAGATAAGTTCCCGCTCGCCGAGGCCGAATGCGTTCGCACAACTGAGCCGGCGCCCGCCCTCTTCCGGGGAGGGGGCCCGGCGGCCCGCGCACAAAGGGAGCCGCCCCGCCGCCTCGCCGGCCGCGCGCCGCTCTTCTTTCCCATCGGCCTCGATCCGCAATCGACGCGCCCGCGACTTCCCCAGCCCGAGGTCTGATTTAACCACTTTGACGCCCTCCTTTGAATTTTTTATACCCGCGACGCGTCCGTGGACTCCCTATCCGCGGGGCCCGTGCGCGACCTGTTGACTCTCTTTCTTCGGTCGCTCTCCCTGAACTCTCTCTTCTCTGCGGACGCGCGGCGCTCCTGACCCGCAGGCTCGATCAAATTTTAATAACCGAGACGGATTTTCCCCCGTCTCCGCCCGGTTCTTCCTTTAATATCGAATTCTCGTAACTATCTGTAAGGGATCAATAGCCAATCTAAGTCTCGTCTCCGCGGGAGCGGACCAATAAGCGTTTTTTCCCCTCGATACACATATATATATATATCTGCGTAAGGGAGCTCGCGGCCCCTCGCGAAGAGTCGCTCATTCGTATGTGTACGGATTTAGCTCGGTAACGCCCGGGGAGCGGCATGAGTTTCCCGAAAAATAAACAGGCCGCCGCGACCTTTCTCGCGAAGCGTATACTTCGCGTACATAATTCATTTAACCTGGCCGCCTGTCCCGGGCGCCGGGCATAGAAGCCCCGAGCGAGCAAATATTGTTATAAACGCCCCGGCGGTATCACGACTGATGCGCGCAGCTTTTATCTTACCAAAAGTTATACGGCGCCGTTCTCAAATTCGTAAAGCCGCGCGCAGTAAAGTTCTCGGGCGCGTTTAAAAAGGCGTATAAAGGCGCCGCACTCTGGCGCCCTCGATTGAATATCTTTCGAGCGCCGCCCTACTCCCGGCGGCAGGCCGGCGATACGCTCCACGATAAACGAATCCGCAATCCGCTGGAAAACCTGTGGCGCTGGACACGCAGGGAGACCACGTGACTCTGCACGCGCCTATAGTATCAAGCGCGGAGAAAATCCCCATCGCGCCGTCTAATCGGACGAAAGAACCGCGCAACGGGCGCCGCAGGAGCAACGAGGGCGCGGCCTGCCCGAGGCGCAGGGCTCGCGAGGACGCGGTGCTCGGGGAGCGGGACTTTTTGTATAGGTAAAAATCAATCACGCGCCAGCGAGAGTAACGCGATTAAGCGCCGGCCGGCGCTTACACGGCCCTCCGGCGCCCCCAGCGGATGCCGCACACGATTAATTTTAAAGCGAGCTCACTGTAAAATAAACGCATAGGATCGGGTGCGCGCGCCAGCGGGGCTGCAGCCGAGCCTGTGTCGCACCATTGTAAACGCGGTCGTTTGTTACGGGCCGAGCCAGGGTGCGAGCGACACCCGCGCGCCCCGGCCCGGGGGTTAGCTTCCGGGGTGTGTAATCTGTACATGCGGTCATTGCGACTAAACGTGCCAAAGTGACGACGCCGCGGGGCTCGAGAGCTGGCCGCGGAGAGCTGGTCCGAGGCTCGGCCTGGCCCGCTTAAGCCTCGCGATGGGGTAATTTCTTATATACACATATATAAGTATATATATATATATATATATATATATATACATATATATATATACATACATGCGTTATATGTATCAGGAGCCGCCGACTTTTACTGCGGCATGCCGCGCGATGAGCTCGATTTCCACCTTTACACATTTACATGTTGTATTACTGTATATTACTCCTGTGTGCGCGCGATATTTATTGATACCTTGTAGGCTATTATACATTTAAATACAGTGATATACAATATATATACATAAATATGATGCGGGGGCGATTTTAAGAGTCCGAGGAGCCGTACTCGCTCTTTTGAATGGCATTGTTGAAAGACACTCCCATTTAGCGGCGCCACCGAGCACAATTGTAGAGAATCCCCTAACGAATATAATAGTATATTATCGATTATAACCGAGTATACCGTATTTATTTAAAGCGCAACTCGCGCATTAAAATATACTGGCTGCGGTATGCAGTCTTTTAACGTTATGTAAATGTAAATGTAAATTCATTTCAATTTGAATTAAACTTATTTATTGTATTGAATTTTAATATTAATTTCGTGCTAGTCACTAGATATATTTTACGCTTGATAATATATTTCGGTGAGCTTCCATCGTTCGTTTTGACTAATTCACATTTCATATTCGCAAATGAGTATGTATATGAAATTGAATAACTATAAGATACAAACCGTACTGAATGATAATAATTTTACATTCAATTAAATTTTCTATTTTTGTACTTTTAATTACTTTTATATATATATACCTTTGATACAATTGATTTCTTCGATGTCGATTGCCCATTCGAAAACGAGGATCACTTTCAAGAACGCCATTCAAATTGTCGATTTCCCTGCGTTATAACGTCGACTTATTTGACCAGTGCATACAATACCGATTTTCCAAAAACAATTCTATAGACTGTAAGGATTTAACGACCCAACAAAGCCAAAGAAGCTTCCAAAAAATAACGATATAAATATATAATATATGTGTGTACGTTTTAAGAGACGAGATCGTTTACAAATAGTTTAGCGGGTGCTGGCCAATCAGATATTACCGTAAAATGCACGACGCGAGATGAAATACGAGATGGATTACGGCTCGTGGCGGCGACGGCCGCGAGTCCGAGGCTCAGCTGCGGCGACGAGGCTAGGAAAACACTGGAATTGCGACGTACTGAGAAAACATTTCTACTTGAATAAAGAAACCGTAGACAATATATTTCAACCTGTTGATTTGACGTATTTTTTCGATATCGCATAACAATTCAGTCACACACTGGACAGAGGAAAGGGGAATAAAAACGACCAGGAACGAATTGTCAAAGGTTTACGCACTTTTATACACGTACATGGAGATTAGTGATAAACGGCCGGGGGAAAGGAGTTGGGCGCGGGCCGCGGGTTGTTTAATCACGAGCACGAGCGCCTGACATCGGCGCGGGGCCATAAAACGGGGCGCGGCGAAGGCCGCGGCGCGCGGGCCCTTAACTTTTCTACTTTGGGAGATTCATCCCCTCGGCGATTCGATTTTTCAAACAGCGCCCGGTGGAAAGGTCGTGCGAGGCCGCATAATTTTCGCATAATCGCGGGGCGTTACGGGCGCACTTCTTAGGGCCGCGGGCCATTACATCGCGCTATAAAGCTCCCGGGGCCGTCGGAGCGCGGCTCGGCCGTAAAGCGAGGGCGCGAGCGCGCACACCGATCGCCGCGCCGAGCCTTTTACCTCCCGCAATTTTCGGCCGGCGTCGGTCGAGCGGCCCGTCACCGCGCGAGCCCCGCGGATCGGCCGGCGCTTTTTAATTCGCCGCGCGCATTCATTTACTCGGGCCGCGCGCGCATTTGCGCAGTTTACGAGGGCCGGCGGGAGCTGTCGCTCTTCCCCGGGACGAGGCTCCCCCGACTCGGTTACGTTATTGCGCGTTGTTCGCTCATAAAACGAAGGGAAAAAAACGTAGATGAAAAGAGCATCCTTGTGTTCCTATGCATAGCTCACAACGAATCGAAATATTTTAAAAGTGGATAAATTGGTGTGTAAAGAAATCAACGTATAACGAACGCATTGTTTACGCCTCTCAACGACACGTTTATCACGATATTTGAAGTGGTGCGCCCAAGTGACGCGCGCCCTTCGTTTATATATATATACACACATTACATATATAGATATTCATACATATTATATACATGCATATAATACGTACGACGATTATTGAACCCTCTGAAGAATATGTAACCTTTCGACCCGCGCATATTCCAGTCTAGCGCGAATACAAATCTCCCGAGCTCACTAGACTTTCTGTCGCGCGAGAAAGAGGCGCATCTTCCAACCACGCACACGTATACTATATATACGAGGATACACGCGTACGTTCTACAGGCGTTCCGCGGACACCCGTATGTACACGTACAGCGAACTCTTTCCCTTTCCGAAACGTCAAAGGGCCGAGCAAGAGCTTCATAATTATATAGTTGGTACATGAATAATAACCAAATAATACCTACAAATAACGATATTGTAATAACTATGTAATAATGACAATTATCATTATATAAAGAAACCAAAAAAATCTTGTATAAATACCGATGTGTACTCGCAGTCTATGTTTATATACGTGGTTTATATTATCGACAATTAATATTGAATAGGAGTATGTAGCCCGCGAAACGGCGCAAAATGAATCTATATATACGAAAAGAAGCGTACGGCTGCACGAGGAGCAATCAATGTGTAGCTTCCGGTATATACTTTGTAGAGTATACATACCTTGTAGTCGGACCGAGTGCTTGCGAGGAGAAGCCGGGCGTGAAAACGCGTCGCAGAGCCGGCGCGCGCGGGGCGGGGGTGAATTTTTTAATCATCCGCGCGCGCGCGGCTGCGGCCGGGGCCAGGGGGACGCGCGGCGGCGCACCGAACCGTCGTCGAAGGGCGACTCGCCCGCGTTACGCGATACCTGTCGCGAGCACATATAAATGTAAAACAATTTCTAAAGCATAAGGACGAAGGGCAAAGGAAGGAAGGGGACGAGGGGTCGGCTGCGGAGGAGCCGTTTCTACGCGAGGGGGCGCTTTTACCGAGAATCCAGAGGACAAAAAAAAGGAAGGCGAAGAGAAATAACGAGACGGCGGCAGAGTCGCGGGGGAGAGGGCCTGGCCTGGGCGCGAGATCTTTATTGAGCGGGCGCGCGCGGGAAGCCGGCCCTTTAATCCTTCCGGAGCCGGGGCTTTGTTTGGGCGGGCGGCTAACGAGGGCCGCGCCTCGCGAGCCCTCTCCCGGGGATGGGGAGGATCGCCCGATCGGCGCTCCTCGGAAGGGCCGCAGCCGCCGCGGGTCGATATATATGAGGCGTGCACGCGCCGCCCGCCTCTCCCTCCTGCCTCGCGCGCGCTTTTCGCGCCTCCGCGGCCGATCGATGCACGCGCCGCGCCTGGGGGGGAGGGGATCGGCTGGTTCGGGAGAAAGCTTACTCGTCACGTGCTTATTAACGGTATTTATTGTTGTATAAGGTTTGATGGCTTGACAATGTATGCGGTGTCGATTGGCGCGACTCGGCGCTCTGGCAGCCGCTCGCGTTGTGCCAGCTGAGGCGCGAGGCGGCCGCGGGCTCTCCACGTGTGTGAATCCGCCGGGAGCGAGGGAACGGACGCAGTCCGAGGGAGCCATTTGCAAAAACGTTACGTGCCCCGTCGATACTTTGTCTCACCTTTGATATATAAGCCACCGACAGAGTCTTGTATTAATTATACATTTTATTATATGCACCTGTTGCTTCAGTTGACGGGGGCGCCGTCGCCACCGCCGCCTCGTCGTCGATGCCAAAAAAAGGAGGCAACGGGAATCGCTCGAGTTTGTTATATATACCGTATAAATGTGCAACCGATTCGTAGCTGTAACGTTTATGCAGATGCAACCGCGGTTATTGTACCAACGGCCAGGAGGACTCTTGGCCTCGCGCGCATTCATGTCGACAGTACACTGCGGTGCAGTTGTTTTTTCTCGAATACAGAATCTAATTTAATGAGTCGCTATGGATAGTCTGTATGGTCACGAAACAAAATAAGATTCCAAATAAGCGTGTTATACAATTATATACTATACAGGCACATTATGTATAAAACAAAACACATACACACGCCGTTTCTCGATTTAAATATAAATATACATTTAAGAGATGTTAAGAAACACACACACACACACTGTGGAACAGAAATTTAAAGTGGATAGAGAATATAAATGGCTGATGTTTCGTTCTCTTATAATCGACCACGGCGTATACAACAAGGGCGATTGATTTCGGCCGGTATATATGCATTCATACATACATACATGCATACATACATATATATACATATATATGTGTATGTATATACATATATACGACGAGTCGGGGTGCGATCGAATGTGCAAGGAAGTCCCTCGGACGTCAAAGGTTTTATTGTCTCGAGTCGCGTCCTGGCACCGGGACACGGAACGGGAGCGCGCGGCAGGGCTGATTATAAAGGCATCGAGAGCGAAAATCGAAAAAGTGACGCGTGGGGGAGGCGCGCGCCGTTGCACCGAGCTCCTGCGCTTCAAAAGCGCTATTAGAGCTGCGCGAGCGCGCGCCCCCGCCTAAGACAAATTATTTATACGTTTCGAGGTGAACCGACAACGGGCGCACAATATGTAATACTGCAGCGTACACGCGATTATTGTCTAGATTGAATTGAAAGGCCGACTCGATTGAAACATTGACGCAAGGGACTTTTTTCCAATAATACAAGAAAATGTCAACAAAAAAAAAACATCGGAAAATATATAATATAATTGAAGACAAAGCTTATTTAAGACATCGACGTTGATAAGTTTTACGTACAATAAATGTATGAGTATAAATTTGGCCTTAATACACAATTTGTTTCCTTTTAATAATAATTTTGAATTAATAAAAGATGTTATAATTGATAAAAATATAATTTATGATGGTTATTGTCGTTGCACGCACATAATTCAGAATACGCTTAAAATTACACTTGGTTATGTTTGCATTCGAGAATCTTTATTATTTACTAACATCTACGTTATGTATACAATGTAAACTCCTCGCGTTATAAGAAACGAAGCTTAAAAACTAACTTTAGAGCAATAAAATTTCTATCGCATTAGGAACAATTTTTTTCATTATAATACTACTATAGCTGAGTTTTAGTAAAAGAAAAAATTCTCTAACGTAAACATAGTCGAGATAAAAAATATTTTATTAAAAATCACTCTATATATTTTGGAAAATAGCTTTTCGACATTTACACGTTCGATTGCAAACTCTTTATACAAATATTCTAGATATGAAAATATAATATTGATTGACGTTCAAAGGTCATTCGGTCACTTTATCAAAAGTGTGCATTCGATGTACCTATTAAAAGCATCTTCTCGAATAAATTCAAGTTTAGTCGATTTCTGAGTGATTCGAACGTGTAAATTCAATACAGCTCCATTAACACTTCGAAGAAGAATATTTTTCGTTGGTTACAAAATTAATTGCCGCCAGGCTCATATATTATGACACGTCTACATAGTAACATGCCTCGTATAAAGGCGGATACGTATACAGCAAAGAAAATACGTTTTATTTTATAATCACACTTTCTTTTTATAGATATAATTATTATATAATAACATACCTATACAAATTGGCAACTATTCCTTCTCATACGCTAATATAATATGGTACGAAATTATGAATTTTTAAAGGTCATTTTATTAGTTTACCAACGCAAAATTGCAATGATACATTTACTTTCTATGTAAATTTTTTATAAATAATATTTTAATTTTTTATCGTTATTCGTTCATCTTCCCAGTTTTCATCTTACTTAAAATTTTACGAATAGATTATTTTTCTTATCATTAAGTACTTTTTGATTTTCAAGTAAAACTTTAAATATCAGTTTCACCGCACAACCGTCGAAAAATCGAATCGGATCAGACTGGCATGCGGAATGAAACCCCTCGCCGAGCTACAACAAATATCACACTAAAGAAATAAAAAAAAGACAAATAAATGCTGCAAAAATGCAATCCTCTCGCATAAATCCGCCGCACAGAGAGAATGTACGACCATATAAAAGTTACGGTAGTAATACGATATAATACGTGAGAGCGTAATCATTCAGTGAAAAAAATGTTACTGGTGGCTATCCAACAGCTAGGATCGCGAGATTGAAGAGCATTCCTCTAAAAATTGCTCGGGCGCGCAGTGAATGCCCCTCGGACTTTGACCGACAGAGAAATTCGGAATAGCGGGCGCGGTGGTCAAGAGCCGAGGGCAAAGTACAAGCGGGCTATCGAGGGCGGCGGCACGCGAAAGGTACATTCTCTGAGCGCGCGGTCGCAGCGCAAGGAGGATGAGAAGGACGAGGCGGAGGAGGAGGAGGAGGAGAAGGAGGAAGGTGAAAGATCGAAGGCGCCGGTGGAGATAAGACGGGGGGAGGGAGTCGGGAACAAGGCGAGATAAGGCACTGGTGGTCTGGTCCGGTGGCCGGAGCCGGCGTCACTTGGCGTAGTCCCGGTGGCCGGGCGGCGCCTCCGCGTGGAGGTTTTTCTTCCTCGGCAGCTGCAGGGTGATGGGCTGGACCTCCTGGAGGGCGAGCCGACGCGCCTCGGCGTAGCCCGTCGAGGCACCGCTGCGGAAGGACAGCAGTCGGAGGTTGGGCACGTGCTGCTCGCCCGGCCAGTCGAAGTTGAAGACCGAGGCTGGCGTTTCGGGCGTTTGCTGGCCAGACGAGTCCTCCGGCCCGTCCGCCGGCGTCGTCGGCGTCGTTATGTATGGACTGAGCTCCTGCTGCACGACGTCGGGGACTCTCTGAAGGCCGCAGTCCGCCCACAGGCTCTGCGAGCCACCGCCACCGCTCCCCCACTGATCCTGCACCCAAGGGATCCCCGACCCAGTTCAGTTTCTCGTTTACCACTTCGCAAAGCATTTTTATTTCAACCTTATACTAATATACTCGCGTTGGTCACTCGAGGCTCAACTTTATCGTTATAACATTAAAGGTATTCTGGCATTAATCGGCCTTTTAGCTTAGACTAATTATTTATTTCAATAAATTAATACCGATCGTTTTTGATCTTGAAAAAATTGCAATCATTAAGGATTCAATTAGTATCCGCGACTTCTGCACAGGATTTCTTGTAGATAATGAGATCAATGATTGAGTCAATCTCTTACGAGACTCAAAGTACTTAGTTATGTACATAAAATACGGATTCGTTAACAGCGATATTTAGAAATGATCGTTTACATAGCGTTAGGCAGACCCTCTTACGTAAAAAGAATGAAAAATAATATCTCAGTATTAGATAGAAATCGCGTTTATAAATGAGTATTTTTAACTTCAAAGAATCGTTTCAATATGTGTGCAAAAGAAGTATGAATCAATTGGCCGATCAAAGATGATTCAAAAAATGGTAGTCGGAAGAAGAATGACAGTTAGCATACCGCGTGATGGTGGGTGAGGTGGTGGGCAGTTTCGGCGACGCAGTGCTCAGGGCCCGACTGCACTTTCGTCTGCTGGAGAAGGAGCAGTTGCCGCTTCTGCGAGTAGGTAGGTCCGTACACCTCCCCGGTGACCTCGGCTTGTCCCAGCTTGTCCAGGTCGACGATGTTGTACTTGAGGCCACCGTTGTTTTCCGGCCCGGGTGATAGTTGCTGGTGCAGATGATGCTGCTGTGCTGCCGCGGGCAGGAAGTGGCCCATAGACTTGGCGACGGGGCGCGGGTACGGGACGCTTCCCACCGAGCGCTCCGGGCTCTTGTTGTTCTGATGGATCTGCGGGTGGAACCGTTGAAGCATTACGACGACAGCAGGTCTGCAGTGTTTCGGGTATTGCTCGCGAAAGGCTTTGAGCGAAAAATGCCGGAAGGCTTTTGATCGATCGAGTGGCGAATTGGTCTGATTTTCCGAGCTGTCAACTTCCTTTATCGCCTCTGCAGTTGACTCTTTTCCCTCGGTGCGTGAAAATATCAATAATAAAAAGCGTAATATAGGGAACAAAGGATTAAAAAAAAAAAGAAAGGCCGCGTTGTTCCCAATAGAATTGTTTACCAGGCCAGTGGATAGAATCGAACCTATATATCCGAGCGTGTTCGCAACCCATATGTCTTTCGCGCTATTCCAACGGAACAATTTCGTTTTTTAAATTCACAGTTGCGCGATCCTTAGGATGATTGAGCTTTGGTGCAATTAGCATTAATGGCAAAAGGCCGGGCGTAATTGTACTTTAGGGGAAAATCGATACGGCATCGGGCTGATTTGAGCGTACACGCGGGCATATGAGCAGATGATGGCTGCATTTTGTAACCCTCATCATCGTTCTCAACGAGGTCGATAAATTTCTTTCGAAATACCGACATTAGCGTGCGCGCTCAACTTTTCTCCGTTCCTCGATTCTCCTTTTGTGCCCTGTACGCGGGCAGGGCCGCGAGTACATTTGCATTCTTCGCAAGAGACGGCCGGTTCGCCTGATCCGCCGACGGTGCCTACACATCGTGGAAAGTTAATTGCCGCGCGGCAGAAAGGGCCGGCACTCGGCAGCGCGAAAGAATGGAAAAGCCGCGGGGGGCGCGAGGGGCACATTGGAGAGACAATGGGAGCGAGCGTACCTTGTTGCAGGGACAGAATTCCGCGGGACCGGCGCTGCAGTGCTGCATGGCCTGTCGCTCATCGAGCTCCGGCGCGCTATTGTTAATGGACATGTCCACGGGCTCGGCGACCTCGGCCTCCTGCCCGCGCACCGACGCCTGGCTCCTGCCCGCCGTGTGCTGCATACTCGAGGAGTCGCCGTAGACCTGCGCCGATCATACGATAATCCGACAGTCAAATTGCGCCCTCCGACGGGGATCGAGCGATTATTTATCGAGCACTATATCGAACAGGGGACGCCGCTTTCTTACATTTTCACGCTTGCCGATCAAACTCAGGTTTTATCTTTTATTCCTTCCTTCGAAAACATTTATGTTCTCTCGGCAGATTACGTAACCTATTTTCTTCGTATCTACTACCGCGAACACACTATCCTAAGGATATGCTGACATTACATTAACGAAAATTTCCGCTCATAATCTCTCATGATTGTGAAAGGAAAATAGATGTATCGATTGAATATGTATTTTATTTATCAATTGTTAATCTAAAAACGTTAAATCTTAAGTACGAAATAAAGGAACCCATAGCTTTTTCTTTTATTTTTAATCTGTTATCTTTGTCTATCCATTTTGATCAGTTTTTTCTCTTTCTCTTTCTCATAGAATATGCATATTAAACTATTGATTTTATACATTCGTTGTTTATTTACATGTTAATTAATAATGTAAAGCATTTTTGGCGACAGAAACTCATTCTTTTCCTGAACTGGGGAACAAATATTTAAAGTTCAAACGGGCAATAAGTATAAGCTTCCCTTAACATAATATAGGCAAATTATTCCAAATTATCAGACTATATCATCTTGCTAAAGGTTTATGGTCATGAGTTAATTTTAAGGCTATAATTTATTATATATTTCCATAGATCGATTTTTCTAAGTTATTGTAACAAATACCGTTTCAAACTGATAAAATTTTCAAGCGAAAAAAACGTGATCGAAAAAGAAATAAACGCGTCATTTACTTCGTGACGACAGTTTCTCACAAGGGCATCTACGGCAGTTTATACAAAAAGGTAATAAAAATTACGGTCTTTAAAATATTTACTACTACTGCAACAGGGTTAATGTATTCATTATCTGTTTTGTCCTTTATTTTTATGAAATAAAAATTGGTGTTTGAAAAATATGTTTTCAAAGATATGTTTGCTCTAAAACAAGTTTGATGGTTTAACATTTATCCTTTAAAATTAAATTTATACTCTTGTAAATAAAACAACGAAAAAACCAGCAACATTATTAATTAACGCGTGAAAAAAATTTATTCTATGATTATATATTGAGATAAAATTCTAAAACTTAGTTTCCTTAGTTATTCTTTTGCAATTGAAATTTGAATTTTCAAGAGGGATTTGCACAAAGCGAAAACTAGAGAAGACAAACTCCTATTTACTTGTCTCAGGCATTGCAATTAATAAAGTTTGACCCCCTCTTTCTTAACCCCGCACCGCTTCATCGCATTACGACAAAAAAGAGCGCCGCGTACCTCCGTAGGCTCCTGCTTGACGTGGGGCCTGTCCTTGGCCCAGGATCCGAGGTGGCCGTCGTCGAGCGGGTGGGCCGCCTGGTAGGGTTGCACGCCGCCGAGCTCCATTTCGTGCTGACCCGGATGCAAGCCGTAGGCGAGTGGCCGCCCGTTGTTGTACTCGGCATCCGCGCCACCGTAGACGAGGTGCTGCTGCTGGGGCGGTGGCGGTGGCGGTGGCGGCGCCGGCGGGGGCTGTGACTCGGCCGTCGGCAGACTCGCGCACACGCCATAAGTGAACTTTGTTTGGGACGAATACTGATATAACCAGGAACTAGCGCGCAATATTTCAGCCTCTTTCTCACTGTGGGCAGTCAAGTGGGTTATGCGTCGACGGCGGAGAGGAAATATCTCAGGTATAAAGGCTTGGTGTTAATACAATGAAACGGCAGAAAGGAGAAATTTAACGGCGATCTAGTTACCTTAATACTTGATTGGTACAGACAATAATAGGATGCTGGCACTCTTCCGAAGTGTCTTTGACTTGCAGGACACAATGTACCCAAAACCACCTTCCGGAGCGACTCTGTAGCCTGAACAAGGCCGTACTAGACCGCTCTTGGTCGGATTGAATAACTGGAAAGCATTCAGTAATATGAATATAATTCATAAATAAAATTTGTTTTTGCATATGAATGCATGAGAGTATCGTACCAGTTTGGTGTTTGCAATATGCAGTGCGTATACTGTCCCAATGAAGGAGATTATACCAGGACACACCGACGAGTTCCGAGCGACTATATTCCATATGGCTTTCGGCTCTACAAATTTTTCCAATATAGAGCAAATTGTATAATACATACTGTTTTTATTGAGTTGAACTTTTTCTTTTTGTATCATGATTATTATATTTGATATTTCTTTCGTATATTTTATGAAATGGACATCGAAATTTTTATCCTTTTCTCTACATTTACATATATTCACAATTTATATTTTCCATATTACTTTAAACATGAACTACAGCTGAGTATAAAGACAAGAAATACTTGAAGTAATAAATATTATAGTATTTATAGGCCAGCCATTTGTTTATGTGATTGCGTGACCAATTTTATAAATTAAAAATTATAAACTTGAATAACTACGTTTTGCTCTTTAATTTAAAACAAAAAGAAAACATAATTTAACTCAATAAAAGCCATTTCCAGCGGCGCAGGATGAAAATAGAAGAGTTATGCATCGAAATATATATAGGTAGAATCTATAAAAGTAAATGCGAACCCGGTTAGGAGCGCGTTTCATTAAATTTTCATGGATTTTTTAGAACTCCGTCACTTGCAAAAAGGTTATTTTTCACAAAAGGTTCTTTTTAATCTCTCGAATATTATGTTCGTTTACAACCCCGTCTCGCGTAAAATCCCACAATATCCCAACCCCGTCCTTAATCTCGGTATATTTACAATTCGATACACACAAATGCAAGGAATAACTTATGAAATCTTTTAGAGCTATTAGTGGCTCGTGAGCTTTTGAACCGCGGGAACAATCACCAAAGTAATAACCCGCGGTTGAGGTGATGGTGCGTATACGGCGATACACACGCTCTACTCGAGTGTGGGCAATTTTGAAAGAAAGGGAGCGTGCCGAACGCTGTACGCGGCATCCGAGCGCACTGTCACCGCGCCTCGGAGCTGAATGAAGAAGAGAACTTACGTCTTGTCGATGTGCAGGTACTTCATGTCCATCGAGTGAATCGTGGTAAAGATGTTAGTCGCACCCTGCACGACACTCTCGCGTGTTTCGGGCAGGACGACCGGCGTGCAAGAGGCCAAGAACACCGACTCGGTACGATTGCAGACGGGCACGAACGGCAGATAATGTCCCTCCACGAGCACAACCTGCCCAAAGACCAATCACACCTGCAGTTCATTGATCCTCCCGTCGCTCACTTCGCTTTCTACGTTCCTTCTCAACGCACCCGTGCGTAAACACGTTTTTCGCCTTTCATCGGCCGTTTCATTCATACTCGCGCGTCTATTCATTCGATTGTTTGATGTACATGCATTGCTGCGCGCTTCAATAATTTGATAAGTATTCCCGATACGAAGATCAAATCTTGAATAAGTTACACAATGTACTTGGTAGGTGCAGATGATTTGGTTTTGCTCGGATGATTAAATTTTCAAACATGTCTTTGCTACATTGCGGATAATGGAAAGAGCGAAATTGATTGAACGTTAATTTTATAAATACGAAATTTAGAATCCGCTGTATAATTAAACAGAATAACTGTGAGAAGAATACCACTGCTTTCTGTGATGGAAATATTTTCTCGACTTTTTGAAAGTGGATACCGACATATTGAGAAAAATCGACAGCCGCTCAATTGCATGACTGAATCGCAACACCATGTAGATATTGTTTTGCTCGTACGCTGGGTAATATTTTCACATGTGTCCGCACATGTTTATGGATTCAATGGATTTGCGCGCCAAAACAAAAAGAAATATTCAACCACGATACGTAAGCGAAACAAACGATATTCTCATAATTGAGTTGGTCAACGGTGTACCTTTTGATCGCCGAAGCGAAGCTGCCGCCTCGAGTTACGCGAGACGTTGATGCGGCAAAGGAAGAGCCTGCGGTCGTCGGGCGTACCTTGGCCGTTTCTGCCCAGCTGATTCTGAATCACCACGTGATCCTGCTTGTCCACCACGTCGTAGACGCTGTCCCCGTGGATGAGGAGGTCTTCCTATCATTGGACACAGTAAATTTCCCACGTTAAACATGTGCGGACTCGGATAAACAAATAGTGGCGAGCTTGCACGCATGTAGGGCGCGCGGTGGCTTATATTCGCGTCCCGTGTGCCCTCAGGGATTATCCTCATGGTAATTGTGCATTGCATAAATATTCAGGCGCGGCGTGAAAATTTAAATTAAATTCGATTAATCTTGGGCTCGCGCCAACATTTTCACCTGTTGTATAATTTTGAGCGCAAGCGCATACAGGCCAACGGGCATTATTAATTTTCCAACATTTTTCCTCATTGTTCACCCGCAGACACGTATCTGTCCAAGTATAATAATTCAAACAATTTTTGCTCGCGAGGAGCAACATTTAAAATAATGCAAATGAGCCTGCGTATACATATGCGCTTTTCGCTTATAATACCGAGTATAATTGCAGACAATCGAGCTGCGCAGCTTTTATAAAACTCATTAGGTTCGCTGCAAAGAAAATAAATTCTAAAAGCATCTCAAGTAAAATGTGAAATTTATTAGCATGTCAACAATCCAAGAAAAGAATAAGCGCGCATTTATCGTTTTGAATTTATTTTTCTACAATTAAAAAATGTCCGCACTAATCTGCACATTTTGAAATGACGCGGAAGTACTATAATTTTGAGAACTTGTGCACGCTTTTAAGCTTTAATTACTAGAATTGCATACGTTTCTACTACAATATTATAAAGTCTGAACAAACAAAACAAAACAAATTAAAAAATTATATTTTACAAGATACTAAATTACTATTTTTGTAAGATTGCAATATAATTAGTTGCACGAGTTGACTCAAAGTCGTATGATTAAAGCTAATATAATAAATGCTCGACTACTTCGTTGCTTCATGCGATGCGCCAGGAATATATTTTGTGACTTAAACTTTTGAATTAATTCCGTCATGCTCGGAAGTTTATGTAAAGTTTTTAACAACACAGTACTATTAAAACAAGCGTTTTTGTATACATTACCGAACGTAGAGTGGACACGTATCCTCGGTCTACAGTAAAACGTTGCTTGGAAGCGTGAAAATGCAAAATATAATCTTGACTTATATACATTAATTCGAACGAATAAATAAATTCTAAGAATTTAACTCTTATAAGCCATCTATTTAATTCTTATAACTATCTATATGGTATTGGATTGTTTTGAATTTATTAGTCACATGACTTTTTTACTTATGAAATATGTAAAATAATAATTTTTAATTATTCTTGTGTAATGAATTAATGAATTCTGTGAAAAAATATCTTTATACTAAAAAAATACGTTTTGATAAATTTATGCTGATAAATTATAAATACCGATGATTTGCACGTGTAATTTACTGGAAAAATCTACCAAATGGTATAGCTTTATAAGATTTTATTCGAGATATAACTGTATTGCTAGACTGAAAACGAAATTTGAATTTTTCATTGGTGGCTCGCAATCGTGCACTGCCAGGCATTAGATAACAAACGCAACGTCGGATTAAAATCCAATAATCGCGCTAATCTCCTTTGGAAGACTTGAAAAAATAAAAGTCTTCCAAAGCGTTCCGAAGTCGAAGAGCCTCGTTATAGAATTCTAGGGAGCATAAGAGAGAGAGAGGGGGGTGGGGGGGGGGCGAAGAGAGGCCGATATGCATACTGGATCGGCGTCGCTTGCCTCCCGCTCAGCGCAGTTATTACCATCGAGTGTCCCAGGTACTCGGCAGCGTTTTCCGATATGTACAGCAGCTTGCCCTGTTGAGTCATCATCATAATGAAGCCGGACATGGCCTGAAAAAGCATCGGTAGCCGGTTAGTGCAGGACTGGCAGTGTCGGCCACCCCCGCGACGCCGCCCGCGGCGGACCCGAGGCGACGCGACGGTCTTCGGGCGCCGGACTTCCGCGCGCCGATTAACTTTTACGGGCGCGTCGTCGTTAAAGCGCGCGCGGTATACTGGCGTTATCCTTATCGGCGAGCGGCGAGTCCTCGCGGCTCGTCGCGGCCCCTGCCGCCTATAACGGCAGACGTAATTCCCGCGCTTTAGCCGGGCGTCGCGTCCCGGCGGCGTTAGATGCGCCCGGGAGATAACGCGCCGCGGGAAAAGTCCGCCGCGGGAAAGCACCGGGCGGGCGTAGAGTCCGTGCATGAGGGGGCTTACCTTTGAGAATCCAATGTTCGGCGTCGGCATGCTCGCAGACTCTTGCTCGTTTTTTAACACTGCAAAAATCCAAGTACATGGCATTAAAATAAGTGAGCGATGTCGGGCCTCCCGAGCGAGGGCCAGCCGCGATAAAAGAAGCGCCCGGGCTCGATATCCTGTCTCCGCTCCTGCGGGTTTACGCCACTTTTTTTACGCGCCCCCTTGGCCGCAAAGGGCCCGCGATCCCTGCGCCTCGGCGACTCCGCGGCTCCCTCGGGTAAACACTGCTAATAGCCGGCGAGGAATAACGCGCGGCCGATCGGCCCACTAATTTCCTCCTGTTTATTCGAAGCGCAAAACGCGCGCCTGCCGCGGCTAATGGGCTGCGCCGATACTGCAGGATCAGAGGTTTAGAAAGCTCCCGGCGGTATAGGCTATTTTTCCGGGTGCGCCTATAGCCACAACATACAAGTTATCCTCCTTTTTCCACGCGGCCTCGGGTCCCAGGCCTTGCCCTCTTGCGCTAAACACGCTCCCCGCTAACGGTAAAGCCGATTCCTTCGATAATTCAAGGCTAATCACGCGCGTTCTTTTCACGGGGGAATCACGGGTTTTGTCAGGCAGGCGCTCGGCTATCCAGAAATTTCCCTAAAATTACGAGGGAGGCGAGCGCGGCACACTCGGGCTGCGGGCACAGTTATGCCCGGCCAAGGGCCTGTAATGAAACGCGCTGGGCGCGGGCTGATCTGGTAATAGCGGCGGGCGATTACCTCGGGTGCGCGCGCGCCCGCGCCCGCGCGCTTTATGAATCCGTATCAATTTTCATGGGGCGCGCGGCGGGGAGGTAATGGCGCCAGGCTCGGGGATTCGGGGCTGGGGTCGCGTCCGCGGCGCAGCGGCGCCTTTGCGCCGGGCTTTTCTGGAAGAATGCCGGCCTGGCGTCCGGGGCCGCGGGTCGGCGCGGCCGGGCGGCGGGTGGGGAGGCCGGGGGGGCACCGGAGGGGTGGGCGGCGCGCGCGCGTGTGGGAGAGCGGCCGCGCGGCGGGGGAGTGTGGGTTACAGGAGCGTGAGAGTGTTGTTGCGGAGGCCGAGAGGTCAGCGGATCACCCGGAACTCGCGCTTAGGACTCGCGGAGCCCGGCCGGCCGAGCCCCCCGGCCCCCACCACCACCCCGCGGCGGCCGGCGGCCGGGCGGCGCGCCTCTGCGGCCTCCCCGCCTCGTCCTCCTCCTCTCCTCCTCCTTACGTCTTACCTTCCTCGGGGGCCTCTCTCGCCTTTTATCTCGACTCGCTCGACGAGGGCAGGGGGGCCGAGGCGGCCGCGCATTTTTGCCGGCCGCGCTTTCCTCCGCCTCATCGAGCTTATAAACAATGACCTCCTAAGTAGCCGACGCCGAGGCCCCGCGGGACGGAGATTCGGACCCTCCGTACTGCGCCCCCGGCCGAGCCGCGGCCGCCCGTGCCGTACCGAGACCCGACCCCACGCCCGCCGCCCCACCCTGCCCCCATGTAAATAGACGCGCTTCCTAGAATGAGGGATTCGCTCCTCTTGTTGCGCGGGCCCGCGGAGTTATTAGTATTGCCTCCGCGACCCCTGCGCGGCCCTGCCTCCCTTTGTCATCTATTCCGACGAGCGAGCCTACGAGCAACCGGCTCTCTTCCCGCCGCTACATCCCCGGCCATCCTGCACCTCCCCCCCGCGCCTCTATTTATGGAGGAGTCTCCCAATCTTAACAACTACGTACCCCGTGATATTAGACTCGATAGTGATTTAATCTACTCCGCGGCCCGCGCTCTTTATCAACCTTGGAATACCGCGCGCCCCGGCCCTCAGAGGATTAAACCCTGATTTATTGAAATTGAAACTTGGCGCCTGGGCCCAGAGGAATGTCGTTTAAGAACCATTGTAATCAAAAGGCCGGGCCGCGTCGGCCCGTGTCCCTCCCTGACCAGAGCCGCCGTACTCTCTCCCGCGCCCCATTATCGCGGCGGCCACGGCGGACGCCCGCCTTCGTAATCGTTCGACTCGGATAGATTATCGGAACGGTCCCCTCGCCGTAAACGCTCTCCTCCCACGTGTAATAATCAACCGGCGCTAAATTGCATTTAATCCCGCGACTAGAGTAACGACGCGGACGGCCCTCGCGTGTCACCTTTCTTCCCCCTCGCGGCCGCAGATGTCTATCTATATAGCTGCCGCCCGGCTTTCGCACCGGCCGCCTCGCCGAAAGATTAGATTTGACAAGTGCTACGTGCCCGGTCCACGCGTACCCGCGCATATAGTGCACACGGATGCGCATAAGCATGGGCATATACCCCCGCGCGCGGTCCCTCTGCAGTCTCGGTATCGGCGGCCGGCTCGGGCTCCAGGCGAGGCGCCCGCGCCGCCCGCGCCGCCGGAGTGGGGGAAACGTGCGAAAAGCGCTCAAGGAGGAGGATGAGAGGTCATTCCGCCAGAGACCCGCCGCTAACGTGTATACACACAGGCTTATAATGCACTCTCAACCGGGCTATACCGCGCGCTCCGCGTCTATATATAGTTATTTTACGGACATTTCTTTATTTCCTATAGTTGCAGTGCTTTCATTAATTACACGTAATCGCGCCGCGGGCCTTTATACCAATAAACACTGTGATTAAGCCTGATAATTATACCAGGGAGGGGAGCGAACTCTTCTCCTCCTCTCTCTCCCTCTCAATCTCTCTCTTCGTCTCCCTCTCTCTCTCTCTCTCTCTCCCTCTTTCTCTCTTTCTCTCTCTCTATCTCTATCTCTCTCTATAAAGAGTTATCGTGGCGAAGAGCCGCTACGACGTTAAATTTGCCGCATAACCGGTAAAAATTGCGCGGAGCGCCGCGAGCCTTTGTCGAGCATTGAGATTCGCGGATAATTAAAGCACCCAATCGTACAACTGGCTCCTAATTGCTTTCTCTAATTCCACGTGGCTCCGTATGTATACTTAACTCGCGATCCGGCCGTTGACGTTTCTCCCGCGCCTCATGCTTCGATGCCTAAGATTTCTCTTTGTTAATGAATTGTCAACAGCGAGCCTGCATTAAAATACATTTGCTTAATAAATTTACCGAGGAGTACAAGTGTAGCGAGGTCGATTAAGCACTTTCACGCGATAACCGAACCTCTGGATCGCTTTGAATTATTTCATCAAGACTGTGATTTGCCTAAACATGTTCAAATCAACAGATCCACGTTTAATATGCGTTGCGCAAGCGACAGCAAAAACTAAGGGTACATGGCTAACCCCTTGTGAATAGGATGCGCAAAAATCGTCAATTGCTCGTATGATAGACTTTTGCTTGAGTGGAAATTGAACTACTCGCGTTGTACGGTAATCATCTAACTCCAGCTTACGCAACTTGTCGACTACCTTACTTTTGCAGCATTATTTAGATTTCTATTGTTTTCTTTGAAATGTTAAATAGCGTGTCGCGCGATAAAGCTTAAACAATATCTCGACCGAAGAAACTGCGACCCGACGAAAATTTTCAATTCAAAACTAAACCATTACAAATTACAAATACGATGATTACGAAACATACTTTGTTTGTAATGTGTGCCTTTGATCCTTGAAGTAAAATATTATTTATTATATGATGATAATTGTACATATAAAATTAATAAATTTCCCAACATTACTTTGCATATGCTTCGTGCAAAGAATATCTACATGAAAATGCAATTGCTCATCAAACGATTAACTTACATCATCATTTTGCCTTCATATTTAGTTTGACCACATTCTCCCTTGTTTCTAAAACTATACAACTTATGCGGAAATAATCGATTATTTTGATTAGTCCGTTTCACACATCGAGTTACTTAACAAGAAAAGCAACAAAAGGGGACATTGATAAATGAACATAGTACTCCAGTAAGAATTACCAAGGGAATTGAGAAACCGGCTGCAAAGGCTGACATTACTTGAATAGGTCGCTAAAACTCTTAACTGCGCTTAGGCTTTTACAAAGGCTTTACAGCTCCTCTAAAGGACTCTGTGGATACTTTTTAGCGCATATTCGCTTATAAAGCATTAAGAGTACGCCGTTTGTTGCGCTTCTAGTATTAAGTACTAATACTCGTTTTAACAATTAATTTATAACGCATCCTATTATTATAATATATGTGTATATATATATGTATATATATTTAAACACGTGAGAGTAAAAAAATTATACTGTACAACTATACACACGATTATTAATGACTGTTTCAAACTGTTAAGTTTATATCTGATTTAGAAATTAGAATCCTCTTTGAAAATATTGTACTATGTGAGAGAAATTATTGCTAATTATTAAAAAATTTGTTTTTAAAATTTAAGTAGGAGATAACAGATAAAATAGGTACGATAGAATTGACATTTAATTTGAAGTAAACTTGACTTTTCAGAAAAACGAGGAGTCGTGCAAAACCATTCAACATCATCAGACGTATTGTTATCTAACGTGAAATCTGGCAAATTAAAAATATTACTACAAAGGGTGGTTTACACTTTATCAAACTTGAGTGACTGACATTTAAGCATGACCAAGCAAATTTTGCCGACATGCCGCACATTAAATATGAGTATTTATTATGTGTGAGCACATATGATCAGATTGAGCTGAAGAAGTTTTTATCCCGTTTATGAACACGAAGCATTTAAAGATTTTTTGATCTTGCGAAAATTTAACCCTAACATTTCGTGCTTTAATCATATCTTCTCATCTCCAAGCATCTAAATTACACCGTGCTGCTTATGTTTTCCATTAATTTTTCCATCTTACAAGACAGCTGAAAATATCAAACAAAATACTTTCTATTTTAATACATGGAATATAACAAATTAATTACGTTTCTTAAATAGCAGGTTTATCGCAGTATTTTGTCAAAAATGAGTTAATATCGTCTTTGGATTTATTCTTGTACAATATTAACATAAATTTTCTTTCTAGCATTCGACTTTATTTTGAAGCCTATGCGCAAAGTGGAATCTAGAAATTCCTGTAATTATGATTATTTTAAGACACGGTAAATGATTTAAAAGAGAATGTAATTGAGATGATTAAAGATATAAGTTGATTATAGCTAGTTACAAAACTTTAATGTTCGTGGGATTTTGTATTAGCCTCCACATTAGTGTTTCAAACCGTAATTTTATTCTTGTCAAATCGGGGAAATAAATTTATCTCTTATTTCAACAAAGTTTATGAAGCAATGTATAACACTTATGCAGTTGACACAAGACTATAAAGTAATAGAGGGCAATTTTTTAGTTTCTGCGGCAACAATAACGGCGAGTCTCCGGGCTCAACAGGTATACGAGAAATATTAGCGGCATAATTGAGAATTCGCGTAAACGTTAATCACACGGTCACTTTACGAGATATCCACAAAGCGTTGCGCATCTTTCTAAACGATTATTTACTCGTGTTAGAATTTAGATATTTTCTACTAGTTGACGCACGTCAGAAATTCTGTCACGATAGCCTCTGAATGTTATTTTCCTCAGATCGCAGCGCTAATTATTATTGAATTTCTATCTCCGTGAGAATTAAAACCTGTTCGAACCGAAGCGTAAATCAAAGATTGTAATACCGTAAATAAATCGAAGAGACTTTCGTACGGGAGTAACGACGCTAATCGCGAAGCATTAGCTAAGTAAATTCATTAACGATAAGCCGGGCGAGAGGTTCGCAGGGAGAATAGCGTGACATAACTCACCGTGCTGGAAATAGTTTGCCTTCCTGAGGAAGACGCAGACGAGAGCCATCAGCTGTAGCTGGGAGAGCCTCTGCCTCGTGGAGGGCGGGAGCGGCAGGAGGTCCCGGAGGTTGGCGATCTCCGCGTTGATGAGGTCCCTTCGGAGTTTGCTGGCACCTTTGGTCGATTTGCTCGCGTCTATCCTTCAAGGGCACACGCGTCCTTAGTTAAACACTCGCGCGCGCGCTCGCGGCGCCGTTGGCGGCGGACCGGCGGCGCGGGCGGCTGCGGCGGCTCCGGCGGCGGCTGTGGCCGGTCCTGCCCCCGCCCTCGTGCGTACACGCGCGCGCACGCGTGCGCCGCTTTGGCGCGCTCCTCTCGCCGACTGGCCGGCCCCTTGAAAGCGCCGCGGGAAAAGATCCCCCGCGACGGGAGCTTTTGCCGCGGCGCGGCTCGCCCTTCCCGCGCGTCAGGCGGCCCGCCCTCCTGGCGAGGTCGGCGGGCAGGGCCGGGCCGTCGGCGAGGGTCGCGGCCTCGCGGCTCCTGGAGCGGCACTTACCGATTGAACATATTTCCCCGGGCTGTCGGGGCGGGCGGCCTCGGCGGCTTGGGCTTCGGCGGCGGCGGCGGCGGCGGCGGCGGCGGCGACGGCGGGGATGGACATCAGCGCCCGGAGGCCGGGCGACTGCTGCGAGCTCCAGCGGGAGACATCCGGGTCGGCGGCTGCACAGGTTCTCGCGAAACTGCCGCTGCGATCTAACATCCGGGTCATAACGCGCTACTACACTGAACACGTGGGTTAGCCGCCAACGGAGCTTGCTCGCTCCTTCGTACCTCCTCCACCTCCACCTCCGCCGGCGCCGCCGCCACCGCCGCCACCGCCGCAGCCTCCTCCACCTCCTCCTCCTCCTCCCGCTGCGCCCGCCCCCCTCTGCCGCGGCCGGCCGCCGTTCCGCGCGCCGCGCTGCTGCATAGCTGCCGCCGGCGCTGCTGCCCCGTCGCCCGGCGCACTCGTGGCCTGGCTAGCCTCTGCCCCCACCCCGGGCCTACCCTTGCCCGTCCTTTGTACTCGGGTCCGATCGGCCCGAGCTTTTCCCGCGGCGCCTGCGATGGTCCGATGGGCCGGGGCGCCGTGGCGCCGGGACCTCGCCGCGATAGGGGACGCTCCGGGCTATTGGCAACTGTCGCCGACAAGGTGCGGAAGGTCAATGCTTCGCGGGGTCCCGGGCTCAAATAACGGGGGGAGCGGTGGGCCCGGGCCCGGGCCTGGGGTCGGCTCGGGGTCGGCTCGGGGTCGGGGTCGGGCTCGGGGTCGGGGTCGGGGTCGGGCCGGGGGGAGACCCGTCTGGCAACTGGGGGCAGCCGCGCCGCCCGCGGCTTTGAACTCCTCCCGTGAACTTTGAACCATGGGCCTCCGGAGCAGCCGGGAATTGGCTCGGCGGCTGACGAGGGCGCGACAAGCGGCGAGCGCGCGCCGAGCGGGGAAGCCCATGGGAAAGCGCGGGCCCTATCCGCGGGGGATCGGCGGCGGCGGTGGCGGCGGCGGCGGCGGGCGGCGCTGGGAGGCGCTGGGAGGCGCGCGCGCAGCCTCCCGCGCAGCCTCCCGCGCCTTTCTCCCTTTGTTTACTTGCGCTCTTCCTCTATTACTCCCCTGGGTCTTATTCTTGGGTCCCTCTCTCCTTTGCATGTCCCTCCCGTGTCCCTCGGGCGCTCGGCTGCCCTCGGCCCCTCTCTCGCTCCCTCTCGCTGGCTCTCGCTTCCTCCGCTGCGGCTCGTCCGGGCGGCGGGGCATGATCGGGTCCAGCGGTACGGCGCTGGCGCGCGGGGGAGGGAGCCTGCCGGGAGAGCGAGCGAGGAGCCGAGATAAAAATCGTCCCTCTCTTTCTTGCACCCTCTACCTACCGCATTCCCAGGTCGGTCCACCCCCGCTTGCGTCCGCGCCGGTTGGCTCCGTTCCTTTTTTCTCCGGCGTCGGCGGCGGCGGCGACGCCGGCAGCGCCGGCAGCGCCGGCCGGGGAGCCGCTTTCTACACGCCACGGAGAGTTTTTCCCACTCCCTCCCGCGGGCGCCGAGCGCCGGGCCGCAGCAGCGACGCCGCGGCGGCAGCCGCCGAGCCAGCGGGACCGAGATGCTGCGCGCGGGTCAGATAGGCCCTCCCCCCAGCCCCTACCACCTCCCGGGGTCCCAGCGGCGCGCGCGCCAGCTCGGCCCGGCTCGGGCCTCATGCTCCTCCTCGGCCCGAGCACTCCTCTCTCTATATACACCCCGCACTTCGCCGGTAATAACTTCATAATTTTTTCCCGCAGCCGCGGATCGGCTGGCCCTCGGCGGCCTAAGCGTCCCGGCGCCCGCCGCCGGGGCCCGAGTCCGCGCGCGCTCCGGAGGATACGGGCCCCGCTCCCGCAGCCGCGCCCAACCCGAGCCCCGGGCGCCCCCCGTGACCTTTATCTTCGCCGATCCCTATTAAGCATTTTTCCTAGCGCCGGCTTTGTGTTCCTCTCGGCCGCCCGCAACCACCCGCGCTTGTCTTCGTTGGATCTACCGAGCCGTCCGTCCGTGCCTCCACCCCGTCGAGCCACGCTTTATTCGCCACTGGGTTAAAGGATCGCTTACTTCGCCGCACTTCCCCCGACCTTTTACTTATTTCCATTTTCCTTTTCCCCTGCGCGCATCAAGATTCAATTTTACATATCGCCAGACTCCATCCGCGCTCGCCCGCTCGCTCACTCGCCCGCCCTCGCTTCTTCTCTCTTGCTCTTCTCTTCACTGCCGCACTCGCCCCGAATTTAAATAAATGCCCCGGTAAATGCCTTCGCCGCCCAACGGGAAGATCGTTTTATGTATATGCGCGAGAGCTTGTCAACCTACACGCGCGAAAACACTATTCTAACAAGCTTGCTACCATGTAATCCCTTCTATTATATGTATATCGAGTACCCGCAAATACACTTTTCCTTTTGTTCTACCAATATTGCACGTACCACAAAAATCTATCCGTTCGATTGTTAGAAAATTACAAAGTATGCGGAAGGTAGACCATTGCTTTACCATTTATCTTCCTATTCAAATCTTTACAAAAAGAAACGAGGTATGCGTTAGAAACGGCGATTAAATCAAAAATAAACGAAAAATCTCGTTACAGTTATTTAACAAGAAACATAATATTGATAATCAATGTAAATTTTACAGTTTCTTCGTAATCTTATGGAGATTGACCTAGAAGAGTAAATACAAATTATCCTATATTTATGACTGTCCTTCATAAACTGCATTATCAAGTTCTGCTTATAACTTCTTTAACTTCACGATAACGTTAAATTGTAATATTTTTTAAATTATTCCCACGATTTTGAGCCAAATCGCAAGTGTTGTAGCTAAAATTTTGTAATGGTTTTTTCATTATTTATTATTAACAAATTATTTCATTAAAACAATCTATTCAAACTTTAGATTACAACTTATTTTACACTATTATTATCATTTTTATTTGCCTGTGAACCTCCTTAAACATTTCACAATTTAACTTTATGCATTATAGTATATCTTTATACACTCTTTATCTGCCTAAGTAGAAATAGACCAAGTATAGCAAGCCACATGATAGATGAAGTTTTCTCTTTACTCCCTCTATAACTAATGCAATAACTGCAATATTCAGATTGGTACAGTTGAAACAAGGGACGTATGTTTGTATAAGAAAACCAGGTTTCAATTATATTATTCAAAATAAATGAAAATATTTTTTTATTTTTATGTACAATTTTTAAATGAAATAAAAATAAAAAAACTATTTTCTACAATTCTCAGAGTTGCTCATATATTTTTACTACGTTACATTTTAAACTATAATACGTATATAATATTAAAAAAATGTACATACAGTAAATAATTTACGAGTTTGTTTTTTTCAGTACCATCTTTCTTTTCTATCTGTAGTAACTTATATATCAAAAAACTTGTGATAAATTGTATATAAAATAATGTTATTGTTGATATTTAGTAATGCTTAAGTTTGTAGTAATCTTCAAAGTCTACATTTCATTTAAATTGCGACGCTCTACTTTTCTTGTTTATTGTAGCATAATATCTAGATCGGTTATGGTATTACATTCTTGTATACAGCAAGTCTGAAATGTGAACACACCGAAAATGGACAAATTTAAATATTATAATTCATATCGCTTTGATGATAAAGGTGTACTCTGGAGAATTGGATGGATCTGCCACGGTATTTTTATTGTCTTATCTCGAATACTGTAATTCGAGCCCAATAATCAGATAGGAAATACCAATGTTCGGCGGCACACTCGGAGCGAAATGCCTTGGAGTGGAGACTACAGAGGGAAAGGCGGCGGCGGCGGCGGAGGCGGCGGCGCGAGTATGAATATTTGGAGGCTCGCGATTAAAAGATATGCGCAAGGTGCAGGTGCAATTAAGGACTTTCCCACCGATCTCGGGCGCAGGAGGCGGGCAGTCGGCGGGCAGTCGGCGGGCAGTCGGCGCGGATGGCGCTCGGGCCGGCGGACGTTTTCGGAAGCGGGGATTTCCTGGCTTATCTGCCGGCCTGTCGATTCCCTGTCCGGCGAGCGGCGCGGCGGCGGGATCCGCGCGCGCGCGCATACGCGATACCCTTTGGTGGCCGGTCTTTTCCCTCGGCGAGCTCGCGACGGCCGAGCGGCGGTGGATCGCGCGCGCGATTATCGCCGGTGTTTACGCGCTCGGGCTGCCGGCCCCCACCCCGGGGGCCGGGGGCAGGGGGCCCCATAGCCACCCCCCCGCATTAAACATCCTCCTGCGATGGATTCGCGGGCATTCTCACAGAGCGGCCCCGGGGATCCGAGCGGGGGAAAAGGGCCCCCCTTTCCTCTCGTCTGCGCGCGCGCGCCCGAGCGCTATCTTCCTCCTTTTTTCCCGGGGCCGGCAGTCTTCGCGCTCGCGCGCGCCTCTCCCTCGCTCTGCCGGGCGGCCCGTTTCGGCCTCGCTTTCCCTTCCTTATCTCGCGCGGGATGCGCGTTTTTATCGGGAGCGCCGTGCCGTACCGCTCCCCGAGCCGCCCGCGCACACGTGCGAGCGCCGTTCCCCCGCGGGCCCCCGCGCCACTTGGCCCGGCCCCCGCGACTCGCCCGGTAATTGCCCGCGAGTCGGCGCGCGCCCATTGATCCTCCGCCGGCTGGCCCGCGCTTTCGCGCGGGGGTGCACGCGCCGCGCCCGCGCGCCGCCGGTCCTCCGCCCCGGGGAGCCGTTAAAATTTCGAGGCCGTAAAGCGGCTTTACCGCCGACGCAAAACGACCCAGTTCCGCGGGCCGCGGAAAAGCGCGCGGCGGAAAAAGCCGGGGCTTCCGGCGCGCGCTGGCCGCCGGTCCCGGGGCGCGCGCCAACCCGCCGGTTATGCAATTGCGCCGAGCACCGATCTGCGCTACTTCGGCCGATCGTAAAGCCCAGGGACGCGCGCGGGGCCCGATTAAAGTACACGGTGCGCGATGCACTGTTAACTCCACATATAGCCCGGGGACACAGGGAAAATCCCGGCGCGCCGCCGCCTCGACGCCGCCCGTGCGCTCGTATGAGAAGGGCCCAAGGGCCTCCCGCGCGGACTGTGAGAGACCGGATACGCCGAGCTGCGCCGCCCGTAATCCGAGCCGAGCGAGGGGCGTCGTTTAGCCGGCCGCCGCGCCGAGCGCGGCTTAGCGCGCGGTAGCCCCCAGATTAGCGATAAGCGCCCAGGCCTACACCGAGCCCCGCTCCTCCGAGGCCCAAGCGGGGTAATTGCCAAAGTTCCCGACCCGCGGAGCCGCGCGATCGACTCCCCGAGGCCCCGGACCCCCCGACCCGCCGCCTGCTCTAAGCCTCCGCGCCGCTACTCGCAGCATCCCACTCACCGCTCTATGGTCCGCTAAACCATGCCTTCCTTTATCTCTACATCCTCCTCTTTTATTTGGACCGTCATACCGCGGCTGCATGGGAAATAAAAGATGAGCCTACGCGGAACGTAGCTTGGGGGTGATGAGGAGAAATTCGCTGACTTACAGAAAAGTCTAATGTCATGCAAACAGATTTCTCGCTTTCGAAATCAGTAGCTCAAATAAAAATCAACATGTGTATAAATCAATCTTACATCGTATATATTTGTTACTTATGTGCGATTATATTTATAAAGTGTATTTTTTGTATGTTATTAGATTGACTGCAGGGTATAGTACATTATTATGTAATACATAAACTTCTGATTATTTTCCGTATTTTTCTTGAATAACTGTTTATTTATCATAAGGTCGTATCCTAATTTTTCTTCGCATGCGATGTGGGCGGCCTGAAATAACAAGATTTTTCATTCTTCTTTTTAATTAATTCGAAGCTGTCCAATGCGCATTAATAATCTCACTCTACTGCACTCATACAAATCTTCTTGGATAAAATTTCATTTTTACTGTTGTTTTTTTTGTAATACACAATTCTGTGATCTACAATATTTTTGTATATAATTACAATTTCACAGCATCTTTCTATTCCAATAAAAATCTTTTAAGCCTGTTAAAATTTATAATTCATTTCGGTTCTATGCATGCAATTTATATACTTATTTAATTCATATAAATATAATTTTTTTATAGATAAAAATAATTTGATATAAAGAATATTGAAGCGGAATAGTTTTGAAAAGTTTTTAATTAATTTAATAAATCATTATAATATTATCTATTTAGTGCATAAATTATGAAAAATTTAAACATTATAATTTGGAAATATACCTGCAATTTAAAAAATGTTTCTGGCACTGCTTGAAAGAATAAGATTAATATTATAAGGGTATAAAAATATATTATTTATATGCTAGTAGAAAATTTAGAATGCGTAACCATTTTCAATTACATAAAAAGAGCGTACTATTACTGATAAAGGCTTAAAATGACGCAACGCATAATACAAAATTATGTAGGCACATATATATACACAATTATTATTTCATACATATTGTGGAATAGAATATTTATAATTGACATGATGTGAAATATAGAGCGAATGGAATCGGGAATATCGAATGGAATTAGTTATACAAACTTTTATGTCCGAGGAAAGACAGAAGATTCTTGAAAGTATTGAAAACCTTGTCATACATAATTTATTGATTATATTTTCAGTGTGATATTACATTCCTTCTGTCCTAAATTTTTCAAACGTTTTACTCGGTATAAAAATGTATGCATTTTTTTTAAATTATTTATTCAACGTCGCATCCTTCATCCGAATATTAGCAACTATATGTACATTCTCCAATTAGTTATCATAACTTTATCTGTATAGATTCTTGGTGGTGCTTTTTACAGAGGTAAAATTACCAGTATGGAATTAGTATAAACCACTCTTATAATGAAGTCGTATACTAATCTTTTATGCCTGTTAGCTAAATGTGATACTAATATAAATACATTCGAACTGTCTCAGAAAAAAATCGATCAATCGATTAAAGAGCCTAAGCTAAACCTAATATTTTCAAAAATGTACATTTATTATTACATATTAATTTTTTTAATGAACATAATAAATAAAATATCTATCAATCAATAAAAATAATTTTCAACAACATCATATTGTTTCATAATTAACTTCTAAAATATAATTTTAAACGTTATTACGTATATTATAGAATTTCATCTTGCAAATCTAACTGTAACTAAATGAAAAGCTGATTGAAAGGCACGTATAGTACATCGAAATTATAACTATCAATAAAAATAAATAGTAAAATATTTTTAAATATAATTTAAATATAAATAATCTCAAAACATCAACAGCAGGTTACAGAGAACAAAATATTTAAACTAAATGACTCTTCCACATAATATTAGTCGTCAAATTCTCCAGTGTGCTAATTTTCTAGAACTTACTTACGAATAATAGCTCATTACTTTAAGTTATTATAATTCTCTTTTATAATAAATACTGTAAGTACATCAGTTTGTCATGATGGGACGTTAGATGTTATCGCATTAACCATTTTAAGACGACAGATACGGCCATAATTCTAATATATAAGATATAAAATTAAAGGCAGTATTTCATAGTTAAGTTTTTAATTACAATCATAACCAAATACGTATGATAGTATTTATTAATTATGAGTATTTATATGTGTCTTTCCCTGTACAAAATAACGTACACAATTTGTGATTAGTATCAAAAGGATCGCAATTGTAATATGAGAAAGTAAGTAGAATAACACTAACTTAAACAGAACCTGATAGAGAATACACAATAAATTTTGATCTTAAATGCAACTATCTTAAACCATAGTTTTAGCAGAGTTTATTATGAGTTTATTATTGCATAGTATATCATTTAAAATTTTTTAAATTCAATATGCATTTGTCATGAGAAAAAAGAGAGCAGCTAAACTATAAGATTCTTTTTATTTCCCATTTGCTTAAAATGTTATCAAGTTTTTTTTATAGGGAGTTTTATTCATTTATCGCTCTTTTACACGATAATGCAAGACAATAATTCAAAATCTTTATAAACCGAATTTTAGTATATTTTTAGCATATTTATATAATCACTGACCACCCTAGTAACAGTAAATATATATATATATATATATATATATATAATATCAAACATATAAATTTACTCCCAGTATATTATAAAATTTAACATAATATTTTATTATCAAAAGGAAATATTGACAATTCCTTCTCACTATCATGCATATAAAGATTGTACACTTAATAGACGAACGCAAAACATTTATGTTAATTTTTCTGCACGATACATGTTCAATTTTAGACAATATTTTAAATTAAATAAAAAATACTCATAATTCTACATAAAAATGTTTTGTACTGAAAAAATAATTATGTGATCAAAATCAATTTATCGTATACATTTATCTTATCCACATGTTACAATAAAAGTGTGCAGTATTCTATACAAATCAAAAGAAACATAAAACCATGTATAAATGTATTTTTATTACGTACTCCGGAAAAAACACAATAATTTAAATATTGTTTAAGTCTATCAACAAGATGATTAATTATTTTGCATAACTTCATGACATTACATTTGAATACTATGTAAAATATTTTTGGAAAAAATATAAAAATATTGTAAAAAAGCAACTTTAGTACAATTTGAATTTGTGTCCATGCCAAATACGACACAAAAGTTTTAAATAAATATAATTAAAGACAATTATATGTGTAATAAACATTTCGAGAATCTTATTCTAATTTAATTTAAAATTTTTGACAGTTCTCGCTAACAAACCATTACATTCATTTCCATAATTTCCTATCATGCAGTCATTGTAAATACTTTGAAAATAGCGAAAAAATTGCAAAGATAAAATTGTGAATAGAGTGTTTGTATGCTATTTACAAAAACATGTAACATCTGCCGTTTTTTTCATAACATCATAAATTTTCAGTATTGGCCCCAACTTGTTCGTAGAAGCGGGTGGATTTCTCTATATCTGATCATAATGTGAACAATGTTTTGTCATCTTATACCTTTTTATAGCAATAAAATTTTATAGTAATAAAAGTAGTGTAGTACTACTAATGTCGTTTTTGACATCTTAATTTATATTTTTTAAACTTTTAATTTGAAATTTTTGCAAAACAAAGCTATACCCGAAAACTACATTAAATACCTATATTTTAAAATTAAGTTAAAAACTATAGCAATTTTAAAATTGTCAGAGTAAAATCTCAAGACTTCCAATAAATCTTATTCAACTACATTTTTGTTAAAAAATTTTTTTCAAATATTTTTAAGTTACAAGTATTTCGAATTCTAGGGAATAGTTTAGTATACATCTCCTTCAAGAATATATTGAAACAATCTGCATTCATTTTTAATATTATGAAGTTTTAAGGAAATCATAGATATATGAAACGACTTAAATTTACCGCGTAAAGTTAGACAACAAAGAGCACGCATGCGCTCATTTGCTAAGGATGACCAGAAGACATTCTTGAAATCTATAGACTAGGGCTTCTATAGGTTCTGCAGTCAAAGTAATCATACAATACGGATGATGGAGGTGATCGAGCTATGTACAGTTTTTTAGATTGAAAGAAAGTTAAAAATAAAGTTATAAATAAACAAAGATATCATGGAAATAAATCCTTTAAGTGTTATTCTAGTTAAAAGTGACAGTAAGGGTGATAGAATGCTTTTTCGATATCCGCACGCAACAAATCATCAACGAGATTCAAGTCAATGCTTAAAAAGAAAAAATCCATATTCCATGATAATAGCTGAAGATTCGCTTCAGGTATATGTTATTAAAATTGTTTAGTCAATTATTTATTGTCAATAAATGTATAATTAAAATATTCTTTTTTGTATTAAGTCTATACCATTTCCAAATCAAACTAATGGCAATCTTACTGGATTATCAGATGAAGTTTTGTCAACATTGTTTGCTGTAAAACCAGAGTTGTGTGAATTAAAATTTGAATTAAAAGTTAATGATGTCCGGTTTGTAGGACATCCTACATTACTTCCATCAAGGGGACCAAAAGAAGTTAATTCTTCAATGCTTTTTAATGTTGTTTTTGCATTACAAGCACAAGCTAGTCATTCTGTAGTAAAATGCTACTATGATTTAAGTAAAAGGTATGCTTGGTTTCCACTAGTCTTTATATATAATTTATTATAATTTTATCTTTATTTATAATAATTATAAGATTTAATTTCAATTTTTATTGAATAAACAGTACATTACTTCAAAATTTATTTAAAATGTTTAAATATTCATTTATTATATAAGTAAAAAAATAAATTTAATAATCTAGATTACATGTTATAGACTAGGAATTGCACTCAGGCATGAAGAAAAGCGATGTGGTTTTCTTACAGAAGAAATTAAAATAATGGTTTCAACTCATGATGAAGTTGCAGCTAGGTAATTGAAGTTAATCTTTTATATGATATTATGTAATTGAAATGTGTTTATATATTCAAGTGGCAATCATGCAAAGCTCTGCATGCATATAATTGTAAAAATTTAATCAGAATAAAGTAAAAACAATATATTTATTTATTCAATTTCATATTGCAAAAGTCATAATTGGTTTTTATTGTGTTTATAATTGTAGGTCAGAAGAAGAAAGTGATTCAGATGAATCACCTTATGAAACAATTTTACAAAAAAGTTCACTTGCCAGAGACTTAAAATCAATCTTTAATAGTTTGAGTACATCTGGAATTATTAATATTATGATTGATAAGTGGATTCAAGTCAGCTTCTGCTTACCTCAAAAAGTACACCAAACTCATAAAAAAGGTTTTGTTGTGGATCCAGAAATAATTGACAGATGTTTAAATAGCTTAAGACCATATCATGGATTACTACTTTTGACTGAACCAATGGACTTAATGGAGTCTTTACCTACAGATCATTCTCCAGCTTTGTGTTGTTTAATACAAATGTATAATCCTTTAAAAAGTTTGCAAACTTTAGCTGCAGACTCTGATCTAACTTTAGCTCAAGTTTTTCAATTAACTGGTCATCTAGTATATTGGGCTAAAGCAACCATAATTTACCCATTGTGTGAAAGCAATGTTTATGTTGTTTCACCAGATGCAGTATTAACAAGTCGCATGTTAGAAGCATTTTCTGAACAATTTCCAGGAATGTGTCTTTTACAGGTAGAGTTAAGAAATATGTTATAAAAATATATTGAATTATAATATACAGGTCCATTAAAATTTTTTTATTTAATAGGTTATTAGTGAATTTTCTCTACCAACTTCAATAAGCCAAAAATTAAATCCTTTAAGTCAGCCAGAACAACAAACACAATTAGTTAAAATAATAATTTGGCTTTTAAAGAATCATTTACTACTTCAATTACATACTTATGTCCAATATATGCCTACAGTTCATGGACGTTCTTCCATTGTGAGTATTTATGTTTTCGAAATTGCATATGAAACTTCTATACATTTTGTCTGACAGATATAACTAGTAATTTCATAAATTAAATTATTAATAATGATAATAATAATAAAAATAAATCTATCATTTTTTGTAAAGAAAAGTACATATGTTGTAGAATGCTGAAGATGATGTTCATGATTCTACTCCTCCAGATGGATTAACAGAAGATGATTCTACTGCAACTCTAGATGATGGTTCATGGAGCATAAGTGGTACTCCTAAGGGTACACCAAGTGATATTAAAACTGATATTGCAATGGATAAGCCAGATGAGTTATATTCATATCAGTCAGATGGTTATCCATCTGATGATATACTTTTATTAGAGAAACTATGTCGAATGGGATATTTCAAAGGTGGACATCATTTAGAAGAAATAATGTATTTAGAGAACATTCGCAGATCTCAATTATTACAAATACTGGATAAATTTAGGGATGTGTTGATCACATGTGAAAATGAGGATCCAGCAATGGCTATGTTTTATTCTCAGCCTGCATCTAGGTAGTAATAATAGAAAATTTTTAATTATTTATTATTGATTGTACATATTGCACATAATTATTATTGTTATAAGTTTTATATTTTTATACTATGCTATAAAGTAAATGATTTAATATAATTATTAAGTTGATAAATAAGTGTTTAATCATCTAAATTCCATAAATTCATAAGCAATTAAAAATTAACGTATTTAAAATGTTTTTTTATCTAGGATTGTTTTTTGTTAAAAAATATATGTAGACATAAGTATTTCAAATATTTGAAAACTATTAAAATATGTATTTACATACCAACAATTTAAAAAAATTATTAACTTCATTATGTTTCTATAAATACTGAATAAAACCATCAAAACGGGTATGTTATAACTTTTTGTTTAAGTGTAAACAATTTTACTAAAATTTAAGAGTAAAGCAACAAATCTTAACAAACTGATAATTTTAAAAGCATTAAACTTAGTAATCAAAGACTTTTAATTTTTCAGTAAAAATGTAACATATATCAATGCGGTTTACCTATTTAAAATTTCATATAATTGGAGGCAGTTTGCAGCTCGTAAAGTTCAATTCTATTCCTATTTCTTATTACTCATACATGTAAACGGTTGATTCGTTTAATTTAAATTTATAGCAGATTGTACCTAGTAATATGAAATACAACAATGTATAATTTTGTGAATAAAATAAAAAAAAATAAATTCTTTAATTATTGTCCGGTAATTACAAATTTATGTGAAAACTTCATCTTTCAAATTTCAAATTTCAAACCTGCCTTCCAAGAATAATACATGTGGAATAAAGGAATAATAATGCGCGAACTTGCGAAAAAAATGAAAATGTGAATAAAAACGAAAATTCATTGATTAGAGTTTACTTGGACCAAGATTATAAAATAAGGACACAATCGTATTAAGAAGATTTAGACTCGGAAAGCAATCGAACGTCAATGCGCATGTCCGAATATTAGAAAAATGGCGACTGGCGTCGTTATAAAAGAGAGAGCTGCTCAGTCTGAATTGTGTATCGGAGAGAGAGAGAAAGAAAGGGAGAAAGAGAGAGAAGGGCAAGAACGAATACGAATGACGATACAGTGACATATCATACTTGCACACAAGTAACTGAAACGGTCGTAGCGACAGTACAACGGGGATTTCTATGAGAGCAGGGTGAGTAAAAGAGCGATTGCAAAAGGAACATATCAGAAGAGAAGAAAAGCTGTTTAAAATGTATTAACGTCAGAGCGACGGGAAGGAAGGTGAGCCGAAATCGCAGAAAAAAAGTATCCCGCGCATGGAACAGAGTAAGGAAAAAAGAGAGAGACGGAGGTAGGCAGGGCGAGGGAAGCAGTGCGCGCGCGAGCGCAACGGAATCGAGGAACGAAGCGAATCGAAACGCAGCGGCAGGAGTGGAGTCCTGAGTCCGGGAGAGGGTTCGAGAGGGAAACGTGAAACCGCCACCGCCGCCACCGCCGCCGCCGCCGCTCCGTGCCGCGCTTCGCTGTGGACCGACGCCATCTAACGTCTGGCATTCCCGTTTTTTTCCCTCCGCGTGTGTAATATCTGTCGGCGCTTGGTGTCCCGCAGGGATTGACGGAGACCACTCGTCCGGGTCTCGAAGGCGACGTTCTTACGGACTGAGCGGCTTCCGGAGTCCCGGCGTCGCGCGGTGCAGACCGTCAGTAGGTTTTGGCCTTGGGTTCGCGCGCGACGCGATAATCGCCGATTGATTGATACCTTCTCGCGCGCGCGCCGCCGCGGCATCTTTCTCTGTCTCCCTCGGCTGGCAGCGGGCACTGTCTCAGCGGCAGTCGGCGGCGTGCTATACATACGTAACCAGAGGGAAGGAGAGAGCGCGCGCGACCGGGCCAGCTTGGAGCAGCCGTGTGTGCGTGTTTGTTGATTCGTCATCGGCGACGGCTGGGGAAGGAGCCGACTAGGCTGAGCGACCGCCGTGCGGCCACTAGCCAGTGCCCCCGAAAGCGAGGAGCGAAGCCGCCGGCGCTGCAATTACAGCCACAGCAAGCTCAGCGGCCCCGAGGCCCAAGGACGGCAGTAGCAGCCACAACTAGCCAGGGACGGACGGAGAAAGAAGAGAAGCGTTACGTGCACAAGAGCAAGAGGAGGCTGACGTCAGGGTCGCGGCAGGTCGCGGGGCCGATGCTATGCCGAAGGCGCGCCGCCCGCTGTTGGTGCACTAGCTCGCGGCTCCTCTGAGCGCCGAGGACTTCGGCCGCGTCCTTCGCTGCAGCCGGGCGCGAGGCTCCGCGCAGCTAACCCTCCCTCCGCCACTCCGCCAGTGCCGTGGGCAGGAAGATGCGCTACGCGAGTCCCCGTCGTCGCACGCGCTGGATCCCTACCGCCCGGAGGTGAGAGTGCAGGGAGCACGGAAGCACCGCAGAAGCCCGGGCTCGCGGCCCCCAGCAGCGGCTCCCGCCAGCACCGAGGGTACGCGCATGCATGTCCGAGGCCAACAGCCTAGGTGAGTGTCCCGCTCGCACCCACTGTATACACGGCCGAGGCGGCGCGCGCGCAGCCTACATATGCACGGCGAGGCGGTCCACGTCGCCGGGCCCGGCCCGAGGCTTCCGAGAAACGTGCGCCAGGCGGACGTGGGAGGCGGGCTTCGAGGGGAGGGGCGGCTCCGACAGATCGGCCGCCCGAGTCGCAGAGACGGTCGCAGCGGCGGCCCCGGCCCGGCCCAGGCCCCTTCCGCGTACACGAGCGCATCCCGCGCGCGGCCGCCTGGCGCAGCCACCTTTTCCCCGAGGTGGCCAGTTTGCCTAGGTAAACATTTCCGATCGCGGGACCCGGGCCTCTGCTCTCTCGGCCGCCCCCACCCGTGGCCGGCCCTTCCCTTCTCCCACGGCGCTTTATACTTTTCCGATCTGGCGCTAAGCCGCCTCCGGGAGAAACAGAGGCGAAAAGGACGTGGGCTAGCATAGCGCGCGGCATGCGTGTGCGCGCACGCACACTCGCCCGAGGCCAGTACTCCCGCGCTCGCGTAACCCCGCGCCTGCCTTGGCGCACACACTCGCCGCGATTCGTTCTCTCCCGCGCGATAAAACTCGGGAGCGGCGGCGGTGGCGGGTGGCGGCGGCGCATTGAGAGCGCCCGAACAGCCCGACGGTCCGCCGTCCGAGTCGTGCGCGCACATCCGATACATACACGAACGTGGGCGCGTACACGCTCGCGGCGGCCTGTGTGCGCTCGGTGTACGTGCACGCGTACCGCGCGCAGAAGCCGGACTTGTGCGCGCCGCTCTCCTTACGCAGTCGGCAAAATTCGATTCGTGTTTATGTTTACCGGAGTCTCGAGAGCCGCCCCTCGGCGCGAGCCGAGCCACCCCCACCCAGCGCCACCTACTCCCGCGCCCGCGGCGAGCCCACCCCTCGTCAATTGTCCCCCTCTGGTGCGCCTCTTGAATAACCGGCCACCCCCGGCGCCGCACGCACGCAGCCAGCACGCACCGCTCGCCCTCTCCTCCCTCTGCACTTGTTTCTCTCTCTGTCTCTACCCGGGTTATTCCCCTCTGTCAGCCCCTCCCCCACCTCCGCCGGCTCCTCGGCATCTCTCGCTCCGCGGCGTGTCTCTCCGTTTCTCTGTCCGTCGCCCTACCCTCGCGACTCGCTCGCTATCCGTATGCTCGTGTTTCGCGGCCGTGTTACCCTACCCCTCCCGCCTCGGCCCCTCCGCCCACCGCCCCTTTCCAATGGCCCGGACACCGCGTTTCCACCTCTCTTTCTCGCTCCGTCTCGGTTCTCTATCGGCCGTAGCGGCGCAGCGCGGGCGCGCGAGAGCCCGATAACACCAACCTCGACGCTCGTCTAACATTACGACCCTAAGGCCTCTCTGCAGCCTATTGCCCCCCACCGCCCACCCCGCTAACTCTCTTCTTCCCTTTTCCCTCTATCTCATTGCTAGTCTGGCCCGCGCACTAGCACACATGGCCGAGCCCATCGCGGCAGATCCTACGTATGTAGCGGGCATATGCACGCCGCTCTCTATGGCTATGTGGCTTCGGATTTACGTGCCCGCGACGACCGTACATCTGTGCTACCGCTCGCGTCCCCGTCTTTCTGCGCGCTCTGTGTGGGAGTGACAAGGGATCGAGATTAAAAGGAGAGCACAAAAGAAAATTGGCAGATATAGGATACTGTAGATTTATGCTTTCTCACTTCGCAACCTCGCCGTGACACGGATGCGACTATGTTTATCTTAAATTATTCGAGATTTTTGTACTTGTTTGTTCGAGAACGTGCTCTCCGCGTGGGAGTCAAAACTATCTCAATTTTGATGATTACCCATGATGATATTTAATCTCGCTTTCGTTACTTAAGTGTCACTTCTGCAATTGATGAAACTTTTACAGTGGTAACAGAATTGAATAAGATTCATTCTCATGCCATGTATGTTTCTAAACTAATAGATTATTTGTATTATTAAATGGTAAAATATTTTTTGGCAATAAATGCTTAATGCTAATAAATAGTAAAGATTCAATTTGCTTTTATCTGCTCTATTCTCTCTAATTATACTTATTTTCATTTGGTTACAGATACAGGATTGTTGCTAGACTAGATCTGCATACAAAATTAGAATCAAAGTCTAATTACAACATATATACTGAATGATCTACATCTGAGGGCTGCACATATTTTTGGCTTTGCAAGGAGCCAAAAACATTCCTCTTCAATTTTAAGAGGGACATGAGTGCACCCGCCATAAAATCACCTATGCCTGGAGTAGGAACACCCACTGCATCAGCTGGCCACACCATGTTGCCCATGAACATGGTAGCCCAAAAAGTGGTGCCTTCCACCGATCAATCTGGTGGTGGTATGAAGCCACTGCAAGGCACTAATCTCAATTATGTGACCTTGCAGCCAGCCAGTCAACCCCTCAGCTTGATTCAAGAGCATCGAGCCCCTTCCTACCCAACACCTTTTGCCAATAACATTCCAGTGGAGCAGCAACAGCAACAGCAGCAGCAGCAGCAACCAACACCACAACCTCCATCACAGCAGCAACCACAGCAGCCACACAAAGAAGCAGAGCAACCTCAACAAGATCAAAGCAAGCTTGTTCAGAATGGCACAGATCAATCAAAGGTAAATTATTTGTTCCAAGAAGAAAGAAATATTGAAAAGAAAAATATAAAATATTATGCATGTATTGCACTATTGTTGTGTCTTAGGAAGCTTTAACTATGAATATTGATTTATTAAACCAGTTAAAAACGAAGATTAAATCAATTCCAAATTATAAAAAAAGGACATTTTTATCGTTAAAATAATATCCGTATTACTTATGAGCTGACATAAACAGCTTCTGAAACAGTGACAAATTAAATTTTAAAAATCGTTATTAACGAATCCCTCAAGGTCGAGAAAGATAAACCAGATGGACTTACGGCGCCAGTGCCTCCCGTCACTACTACCGCTGTCACCGCTAATGTGCCTTCTCCGGCAACGACACCGGTTGCTACCACTCCAGTCGTACCAGCCAACGTCGCGCCTGTTTCTGTCGCCATTAGTGTCACGAATACAACGACGGCCACCACAACAACGACTGTAGCAACTGCAGCGACTGCAGCACCCGCAGCACCGGCAGCACCCGCAGCACCCGCAGCAACAGTTGTCGTTCCAGCAACTACTCCAGCAGTAAAACCAGCCGTGGAACAACCAAAAGTCAATAGTTCCAGCGTTGATGGACCGGCTCCAGAGCGGCCGCAGGAAACGGAAGCTGCACCCAAACCGAAGGAAGAGCCTACACCACCTAAGTCTGAGCAAGGTAACATATTTCTCAAAATTATTTTAGTGCCCAACTCTTAATGCAAAAAGACAATTTGAATGATTTACGCATGTATACTATTCTTTCATTTTTCATTAAATCGATTCATTGATGCAGTTCCAGTTCCTGTAACGCAAAACAAAGTAGAGGAAAAGAAATCGCCTGTAACTAGTGGACCAAAAGAAGAAAGTACGCCGACGAACGCCTCACCACAGAAACCTACGCTACCACCTGCTACGCCGAAAGAAGAACTTTCACCGAAAGTTGATCCTGTAGTGCAAAAATCATCTCCTAAAACACCGGTAAAAGCTGCAGTAGAGGTTGTTGAAAAGACAGACCTCAAAGAAGTTAAAACACCAGTTTCATCGCGACCCGCTGCTAAGAGAAAATCGCGAGAATCGAAAGAACCGAAAAGTGGTGGAAGCTCTGAAGGTGGACCCAGATCAAAACGAAACAGAGTTCAAACGACCCCATACCAGAGTCCTTTACCAGACATTGTTGCAATCGTAAAAAATTTATCTAAACCGTCTCCAAAAGGCGTTGACGACAAACTCATTGTCTTCTACAAGTTTGTATTCAATTTTTGTATTATTACTTTTAATTCATTTGAATTGTGATTAATATAAATTCTATTTTATTTAGAAACGAATTTTTGGCTGTAAGAAACACAGAAGGTAGCTTCTATGTATGTCAAGCTATGCAAAATATTTACAAGTCTAGCAAGCGTATACGTATACGTTGGCTTTCTCAAGACAAAAGTAATGGAGAAATATATTCTCCAGATTTTTATGATTTAACAGGTAGGCAATTAGTGCTTCTAAAGTAGCATCATTGTAATACGTAATTTAATCGATCTTAATATAATTGACTTTTTTTAGAATTTGACTGTATATTAACAAATCTTAATTTAAACAAAGTGGAAAAAAATAAATATCAGTTGACGAAATATGAATTGTTACGGACTGAAAATATATTAAAGAGAGCTATTGATGTTGAGGCTGGTGTCTCTGAAAAACCACCAGTTACTGAGGAACATCCAGATGGTTGTAAGTATCTTATCTTTCACTATTTTGTATTATAATTAAGAATATAATATTATTTTATGTTTTAAATAAGCACATGTGATATTTCTAAAACAACAGTTATTTCTGCCATTTTTAGTGGATTTATCGCTGTATACTGATGAGGCACAACTCAAAAAGAGAAAAGGAAAGGGTAAAGGAGGCAAAGGAAAAGGAAAGCGCCAAAGGAAGAAGACAAAGGATGGAAGCGAATCGGAAGAAGGTGATGACGATGAAGAATCCGACGACGATGTTGACGACGAGGATGACAGTTCGTCAGAATCGGACTCCTCTGGGAAGAAGTCGTCGCCGTCAGGTCGCAAGAGTGGCCAGGGAAAGAAAAGGTCGGGTAGTAAAGCTGCAATCGTACAGACTCCATCGACGCCTAAAGGACCAAGTAGAGCAGAAAGGGCTCTTAATAGAAGCAAAGGTGTGGGTCCAAGTACTTCCGCTGCCTCAAGTAGTGGAACCTCCACGGCTGCTACCACCACAAAAAAGGCTGCTGAGCCGAAAAAGGTGGTTGAGTCAATTCCTAAGAAAGCCCCGGAGCCCAAAAAGCAGGTCGCTAAACCAGCTCCTAGTACTAGTACTACAACTACACCTGGACCAGCAAGAGCAAAAGCGAGAGGTATCTATTACTTCAATAATATTAAAATTGTTTTGTTCATAAATCTTATTTGATTTTATATCATAAATATGTTCTGAACAAAATCGTTTGTCAATTTTATCAATTTAATTTTTTTTTCTTTATTTTTAAAGCAGGTAGCACTACATCCACAACAACCACGCCAGAAACGAAGACACCAGGCGGTCGGCCTAAACGAGTAGCAAGTACTACTACGACGGTCACGCCTTCGTCAAGTGAGGATAGCTCCTCCCGCAAAAAACCGCGTGGTCGAGCATAAAGTGATATTGCGCTCACCCTAACTACGCGCCATGCGTACAACAGCGTCTGCATTGTAGGTAACGTCTATACGTCGTGCGTGGATTTGAGAGAACAAGTAAAAAAGAGAAATAAGCAAATCAACACAAAAAGGAATTTTTACTAGTGCATTAACATCTTCCTCTCTTCAAGTATTTGGATATTAAGAGAAACAAAAGTTGTTTAATTTGTTGACACTCGTGTTTCTGAAAAAAGTAAATCATAATAATAGTGGCTGTTTAATAAAGAGTGTATATAAAAATGAAGTAACAAAAAATTTCGCACTAAATATGTAAAATCTACTGCGATTAGGACTGTGAACCGATGCAAATGAAGATAGCTCGAAAGTGTCTGAACAGATTGAGGGTAGGCCTTCCCAACCGAGCAGCAGAACAATCGACAGGGTGTGTTGCGCATTAATGCATGCTTTGGCGATAGTCTATTTTTGATGTTGTAAGTGGATCGTATTTGATTCGATTGGGCTTAAAACATACATTTTTTCATCGAATATGATAATTACCCATGTACAAATATTATATGTATGTGTCTGTTGAGGATATGTAAGTTATATTCTGTAAAACAGAAAGCGCGGAAAAAGCGTGAAGAGGTAAAAAAGAGATGATAAATCGGTTTTAAGCAATCCAAAATCCAGAAGTTTGACAGCCCTTTAGATTTAGAAAACGACTGTAAGTGTATTACTACGTACAAACACGACAAAGAAAAAAATAAGTAAAGGCGATTGACAGAAAAGCGATTCGATGAAAAAACAAACATCGAAATAATATTAACGGACTAAGTATTCGTCTTAAAAAATTTTTAGAGGCTGAAAAAGCACAGTTACTTTACTTTTAATCCTTTTAAGGATCTATGATTTGCGCATGCAATCGTCTTTCATGTTAATTCTATAAATAAATATATTTAGCTCGAGTAAAATCTATCCAGGTCGGAGAAAATTAAATTTACAAATGCAATCTGTATTCAGAGAATCTGCGTTTCTCGAGGCGTACCTTAACGCTTGATCTGGAAAACCCAGATGATCTCTGCACTGGTGCCGCGTATAATAATTTAGCCACTTTTACATTATCTACTTTAGATAAAAACTGCTAGATAACTCAAAACAAATTTGAGTGAAATGTATAGATTTATTTTACCTTTGTACTTGTCTACTTTTGTCCAAGGAAAAAACAGAGTGTATATTTACCTGAAAAAAATAAAAAATAGCGCATTCGTCTACGTTTCGAATCCAAATAACGATTTGTTAAATGTAGCTGATGTTATTATTTCAGAATGTATTCATATCAACATAAATATGATCTTGTGAATAATTTTGAAAATAAAAATAACTACAATAGATTGATTGTAATTGATTTTAAGGAATAAATTAAGATTTAAAATAAGACAACACACTTTTTTAAGAACATTTTAATAGTATATATAGTAAAAGCCGCAATGTTTTTATACATATAGTTACGAGTCATTTAGTCACTGACATAGAATTTTTATAGAATAATGTCATCTTTACATAGTATACATTGTTCGATTCCACAGCAACTAGCGGAAATGTTATGGTCCAGTGAATATTATGATTTTAGGTAATATAATACATGCTTTACTTTCATGAATTTTAACGAAACAAAAATAAATTAAATAAGAAATGAAGCTTAATCTTTAACTTAATGTCACACAATTAACGCATTAATACAATTAATGTAACTTTTAATAAATTTTTTCATTCATTTTAACAACTTACACTTATTGAAAATTACATTATCACAATGGAACAATCAACAAGTTTTATAGATTGTGCATTACTTAAAACATAATTTTTTTTGATTAAAGTTACATACTTTACCAAAAACATGTTTGTGACAAAACGTTTTAGTATTGATAAAAACTTATAAAGTTAATTATTACATTTCCATTATTAAGTCTATTTGAATGGCAAAGTAGTTTTTATAATAAATATACAGAATATTGCCATCATTTGACAAGCCATTTACTTGTAAAATAATTTAACAAACAATCTGAAACCCTTTTTACACATATATAAATCGCTGGACGTTATTATATTATATTCACTATCTATCTATCTATTTATCTACTACTCATGGAGAAAATACACATTTTTATTAATACATTCATTTAATTTAACGAAACATTTTAGGGCAAAACGTGATAGATTAGCGCGTTGCCCAATATAGTCGAAGGCACGCGTGAGTCATAATTCATTTAACTCTAACTTCGATTTGTTTCATTATAAATCATTGCAATATCTTATAATCTAACTAACAATATTGTACACAGTGTTTTTCTCATCTTTGGAGTGATAATTAGTACCGTATATTTTTTAGGTAGAGTACTTCATCGAAAACATACGAATCTTTACTAAATGCAAAATATTGTTCAATAAAAATTTCTTTAAAATAGGTAAGCGAAATGTCATGTCTTTTGAAAATAGTAAAAAACTGGCTTTTATCATTTTGATTAAGGTAAGAAAATTGCCAAGGAGCAATTTAAAACGTAATTTTTTAGATCAGATCTTTCAAAACTATCTAATATGCTCATTATATTTAAATAATATTTTAATAAGACGTATAATTTTCATTAGTGTCCAGCAAAAAGTAGCAGAAAAATTAAATTTACTACATTTGAAAATTAAAAATCGGCGTAATTTTTATTTTACTAATGATTTTTAGAAAGTATATTAGTGAAAAATTTTCTAATATTCTCATGTCATTTGTAATATTATATAATTATAATATTCTCATTTCAAAAATAATTTTTAGCCTTAATCAAATTTAAGAAAAGAAAATATTGTTTTCAACGAAATTTTTTTAACCTAAAGAGTGATATACATTAACTACAGCTGGAACATTTCATCCTGCTCCTTTTGTAACCTTTGTAATGAAGTTTTTACTTTCCTGCCTTGTGTCATGACTACTGCTGAAGGTAAGTTTTGGATATCACCTGATGACGAAGGTCGCTGGTTTTCGACAGAAGCTAAATGAGAGTTTATATTGATTGGATGTGAATTCCGTAATCTAGCAGTAGGTTTTCGTCGTTGTACATATGTGTCATCTCCTTCATATAGAAACCTAGTAAAATAATCGAAAAATATCATCTAAATCTACACTTTTTGCAAAATTTAATTTATTTATTGTTAAATTTCTAAGTTTAATAAGTCAATAGTATCTACTTGGAATTTTCAATGAATGTTATTTTGATATCATTTTGAGAACTAGCAACAAACATTAAAATATTTAATTTTTAAGAGATTCAAAAAATTTAATATATTTTAATCATTTAAAACACTTTAAATTACCAAATTTTAAATATAGTTTGTCATATTATATATAAAAATATGAAGAATCAAAATTTCACATCATTAACCAATTATGAAATACATTAACTTACTCACTGCTTCCTTGTACTTTTTTTATATCCTTTTTTACACTTGCAATGGAGGAATCCATTTTTGCTAAAAAATCATTAACTGATGAATTTTCATCATCTAGAGGAGATGTCACCGAAGATGGACTAGATTCCTAATAATTTAAAAATATTTTAGTCTTTTTATAAAATAATATTTAGGTACTCAATGTTCTAAATCTCAATTAATAGAATTTAAAGTTTTAACATAGGTTGCTTACGTTTTTAGAACTGTCTAAGCTTTCAGAAATGGAGTTATATGTGCTTGATGTAGATAAAGGACTATCAATACTAACTGGAATTAATAAATCTTCTCGTAAAAATAGACTGTCTGATGCCCAAAGACGATTTACCCTTCGAATTTGCTCTGTCTAATAAAATGAATTGATAAAATATAAAAATATTAAAAAATTAGATTAAATCATAAGTCATAATAAGAAATTTAAGTTATGATTTTCTTTGAATCAACAGGAATAAACAATTAACTAGTACAGTTTCTTATTAACAGATTAAAAAGTAAAATGAATTGTTATATTCATTTAAAAACATACTTATCTAAAACATAAGTATTTTTATAAGTTCAAGAATTATCTAAAATATTATATTCTTAAGTATGCTTAAGATAAGAAAATCCTGTCTTGATAACATAACATGACTTATAGAAACTTTCTCGATAGAATTAAGAATATGATTAAAGAATCATGGTAACAAAATTTGAAGTGATTTAAAAAATCATGAAATACTTATAAAATTAGAACATTTTGGAATCGTTTCAAAGCATTGAAAAACAAGAATTAGCAGAAACAGTTAAATTGCAGATTAAAGTAATGGAAAGTAATGAATGAAAGATAAGCCAGAATAGCAAGCAATAATAAAAGTACAGTTAATAATCACCGTAACACCATATCTCAGGGCGATGCCTTGCAAGGTATCTGTCTTGGACACAGAATGTTTGACCAGAGTTTCATTTCTCGTCACGTGCCTAGATGTGCTACCGTATCTCTTGGGAGCCCTGCCCGTGTCTCGTATGGACCTCCGCTCTTCCATCTCGTCGCCGCCATTCCATTGAGCTCCATCCATCGGCGGTTGACCCGAACGCACGTCAAGCTCAAAGGACGAGCCAAGACTCGTCCTTTCGCACGCAACTATCCTAAGTAAAATGATTAGATTGCTCTTGTCGCAGGGCACAGACTAGCTTTTCTCCCTCCCACTATCATGCGCTCACTGAGCTGGAGCTCGGGTCACTTCGTGTGTCGCCCTCGGCTCTGTAGACGGAATGTTTGTGTCAGTTTGTAGCTGACGGCCGTGCGCTTGCATAAGTATAGGAGCGTGATTTACTCATACTTGCATGTACATTCACTCAATGCCGCCAACAGAATTGCAGCTCAATCTTCAATAACTGCGTTACTATGTCCATATCTAGTCGTTGATAAAGGTTTTATGCTTTGTAGATTCGTGACCAATAAGAGATAAACATAGTCCACACTCCACACTCCACAGTTGAACACTATCCGTAATCGGATCCGTAAATTCACGTTACAGAAACATTTATCTGAAAGTAAATTAAATAAAGTATAGTTGTAACAATTTTTAATCAATTAAAACATTATATGTTGTTTGTTTTGTATTTGTTATAAAAACTAATTGAGTTAAGATTTTTTGATTAACTTAACCCAACTAAATAACGAATCAACCTACGCTCAAGATTCACTCGATTATTCAAATGAATTATAGAGCAAATCGCAGTTCACTTTTTTAATGTAAAATTAAACTTAATTTCGAGCTTGCTTTGTTACGCAAGTATATGAATATAAGTACAGAATATGATAAAAGTTTATGTATTGTCTTAATGCTTTTTTAACAACTTATTAATTATTTATGTTTCAAAATAATAAATGCCATTATTATTAAAATAAGAATTTGTGAAGTAAACTGAAGTAAATTAATTTGAATGTGTAATACTACATTATACTGCTACCAAAATGACTGTTTTAATAAATCGTTAAAAAGTTAGAAGATTATACTAAAATTTTAGCTACCGACAAAAATTTAATTTAATTGAAACAGTATTTACTTACAAATAAAAATATGAAAACCGAAAAAAAATTGTAATAGATTATGTTCAATAAAAAAATAATTAATTTGTATGAGACTAAAATAGAAATAATTATTTACATTATTTTTTATTATTATTATATTTCAAAAATGTTTTGATCGAATGTTAAAAACTAATTGTTGTTTTCAAAATAATTGCTATATCTTAGATCAATAAATGCCCAAGCAGCTAAACAATTTCCCGTTATAAATGAATATGTCATCAAGGCACGTGATGGTAAGCTACATATGAAATAAAAAATATTGGTTAAAACTTTAAAAACTTTCAACCTACCTTGCAATGATCTAAAAATAAACGAAGCGCTACAAAGTATAAGGTACTTAACAGATGATTAATATAAAAAATGCATGAAAATGTTGTCCTTCCTGCTTTTGCCTCTCGGATTCGCGCTTTCGTGTTTCGCAGCTGACAAGTCCTGAAAACCTCATGCGGTCCTAGTGCTATGAGCGGTCTCTGTCAGCCTTTGTATACAATCCTTACGACTGTACACTACTCAATATTACTAAGCTACGAAGTACGAACTGCTACGATCTGATACTGACTAAACCGAGTACTAATTCAAAAACATCGATGCGGTAGGCGTCGAGTAATCGGGTTTCGGACAGGCGTCACTGTGCAGCGAATTTTAGCCTTTCCCCCTCTCGGTGACCCCTTAAAAATACCATATATGTTAAATATGTCAATTATAACAGATCGTGCACAGATTAAAAGTTTGAGACTGTTAATGTCAGTTAGTGTAAGTATTCTATCACGTGCACCGTGTTGTCCTCCGCGTAATGCGTTGCAGACTAGGTCACAGGATAATCATCCATTTATTATTACACACTTTTGGCATGACCTTGTGCCGAGCCTTGTGCACTTCCTTAAGAATTTGTGCATTAATTTAAAACTCTAATAACTTATTATTCTTCACGTAGTAACAATGATTATGTTTAAATATATTTTTATTTGTATTCTATACGATACCGAGTACAATACACACAGCTTTAACTTAACTATAATAATTAATACATCGTTGAATAATATTACCGTAACTACAATAGTGAACAGTATTGACCTCAAACTCAACAATATTTAATTTGTATCTTTTATAAGTCGTTATCTCGGACATTATTTAATTAAATTCTATACAATTTATTAATGTAATAACATCTTCCCTCGCATCTTCCTTGGCATATGCATATGTGTATATTTCTTTATGTGGCGTAGACTACAGATATTTTTTATTTAACTACTTTATCCATACTATATACAAGAAACTTGATAAGATTATACATAACTGATGACTTGAAAGATAATATACATTGATTATAATTAGTATAATTATCCCTCGAGTTATCCATGATCTTCATAATCGCAAGATGAAGGATTATCAATAATTTATGAAATACACGCCCAGACCCACCTTAAAAATTAAATTAGAATTAATTGCAAAATATAAATTAAACTCTTCAATGCCTGGAATCAATGAATTTGTAGGTGATAGTGTTTGTTTTATCATTTCAAAATAATTTATATAGATGAATATAAATTGCAGAATACCGAATAATTTAAATTATAAACAAATGTTATATATAAAAAATAAAATATAAATTTCGAACGCAAATATTTAAGTAAAATAACATATATAGTTAAAATAAAATATGTATTTATTAATTATTATAAATTATTATTATTATTTATTATTTATTAATTATTATTATTATTTATTAATAAAAACGTACTATTCTGAATCCTGTTTTGTCTGAAAATAATCACAGTGAGGATCACAGTATAGAATTAAGAAGGGCACGAACTTTAAAATATTATTATTGAAATCGGGAAAACTGCTTGACTCTTGTTTCGCATTTGCCGCATTTTCCTTTAAAAGTTTACAACTAATCGTTTGTAAAGAGCGTGATAGTGTACTCTGCAGTCTGCAGCACTCTAGGTACTAATGTGCATCAACAACAATCTGTGTTGAGCTGCATGTAGTGTTATATCGTATGATATGATGTTTATATACAGTACTAATTACCACCAGCTGCATTGGTGACCACGTTTTGAAGATTCTCTTGTTTGTTAGAATTGTCATAGTTGTTGTAATAATAAGAAAATATGTAATGTAAGGTAAATTGCCATAAATTGGAAAATAGTGAAATTCTATTCAACTGGGTTGAAATAATGGTGCGTGTCACATTTTTACATCCGGATTTGGGTATCGGCGGTGCCGAGAGGTTAGTTGTTGACGCAGCACTTGCACTAAAGCAAAACGGGCACGAAGTTGATTTTGTTACAACTCATCACGATCTCGAACACTGTTTTACCGAAACCAAGGATGGTACTTTCAAAGTCACGGTTGTTGGTGATTGGCTTCCGCGGCATATTTACGGAAAAATGTTTGCTTTCTGCGCCTATTTGAGAATGGTAAACAATCCTTTCTTTATACAAATAGAGAAGATTTATTCAAATACTTTTAGCATAAAATTAAAACAATTTTTTAATAAGAACTAAGAAATAAATATTTTCTAATTAGAACTACAAAGAATGAATACCATGATTTGTAATTCCATAAACAACTGTTTTTTTAATGTTTACTTCTTTTTACAGATGTGGGCAGCTTTGTATATAATTTTCAGTTCTAACCGACCTGATATCATCTTTTGTGATTTAGTGTCTGCTTGTATTCCAATTCTGAAATTAAGGATTCCAATGGTTGTTTTCTATTGTCATCATCCTGATCAACTTTTGACAACTTATGAAAGTTTCTTGAAAAAACTTTATCGAATACCAATTAACTTCATAGAAGAAGTTACAACTGGTTTAGCTGATAAAATATTTGTTAACAGTCTTTATACCCAATCAGTGTTTAAAGATACTTTTAAACTGTTAAATGTGAATAATACAGAGATATTATATCCATCAATAAATACCTCTTATTTTGACCAAGTCCATATTCTTCAACTAGAAAGAATTTTAGATAAACGGCTTGAACCTGGATCTTTTTTCTTACTTTCAATTAATAGATATGAACGAAAGAAAGAGTTGTCTACTGCAATTGAAGCTCTAGCAAAGCTAGAATCCTATTTACCTGATGAAGATTATCAAAAGGTCAATTTAATAATTGCTGGGGGTTATGATAAGAGAGTGGAAGAAAATGTTGAATATTATGTTGAATTAAATGAACTTGCTGACGAATTAAGAGTTAGTCAAAAAATATATTTTCTAAAATCACCAACAGATATTGAAAAAGTTTCCCTTCTTACAAATTGTGATATATTATTGTACACTCCTCCCAATGAACATTTTGGTATCGTGCCTTTAGAAGCAATGTATGTTTCAAAACCAGTGATTGCACACAATTCAGGAGGACCCAAAGAGTCTGTTATCGATGATGTTACTGGTTATCTTGTTGAAAAATCAGATTTTGCAGAAAAGATATCATATTTAATTAGGAATAGACCTCTTAGGATACAATTTGGACTTGCAGGAAAGCGCTGTTTTGTAGATAATTTCAGCTTCCAAGCATTTAGCAATAATCTTAATTCTGCAATATTTGATGTTTACTATAAAAAGAAATCACGCTGATGTTGTGAGTAATAAACATTTTTAGAAAACTTTTTAAACCAATTGTTTCATAATATTTTTATTGATTGATTTATCACAAATAAATGAAATATAAACAAATAAATAAAAGTTTAACTATTTAATCACAAAGTATTCCTAGATATAAATTGTATCTTAAATGTAAATTCAGTGAGATAAGTACTCTAATTTATTATCGCTTTGGTCCAACATCTGTGTCAAGAGCTAAAATAAATTAATCAATTTAATAAAACTAGAAAATATTATTACATTGTTAAAATATTTTAAAAAAATAAAGGATCTTACTTTTTCCATCACATGCAACAATTTTTACTTTATCAACAACAGCAACCTCTTGAACTTCTCGGAATTCAACATCATTAAGCATAAATGTCCATACATTATCACAGAATCTGTATGTATTTAGTTTTCCAGCCTAAAATATAAGTCATAATTTATATTTCATTTTCATTGAATTTGTACACATATATAGGCATAAAATATTCTATAATTTCTAAATTTATAAATAAACAAATTTTTAAGACCAAGATACATTCATAAAATACCTAAAACCTTACCCTAAAACTGAGTCTTGACTTTACTCTAGTTGCCAGAGCTTGATTAATGGCTTTGTCAAACTGTAGTAAGACTTTAACTGCTAATCCAGGAGTGATTTGACCATACTGAAAATACATTTGTTGACTATATTATAAAACATACTTATATCTGACTTTTTATAATAACTAATTAATATCGAATGTAAACAAAATAACCTATAACACAGTAATTTACAAACAAATAGTTGTAACTTACTTGAATTAATTCATCAAGACTTTCTTGTAAAGTATTCCCTATGGTTGTATTTCTATATAATTGGTAAGACATTTCTAGTATACCCTTATAAATCAAAAAGAAGACATTAAAATTAAATACAATATGTATGAGGACAAATGCAACTAGCAACAATTACGGTCAACTGCTGCTGCGATCAACTGATCACTATTCTAACTTTAGTTACTATGTATAATGCTATATAGTTCTTTTCATATTATGTACACGGATGCAACGTAGCAATAGTTAGTACATAAGTTATAACAAGCAAAGATCCCAATCCAAACCAGCTATATCCTAAGAAACAGCGGTGTTGAAAGTGTAGGCGAATTTTGGGCGAGAAAATTTTTGCCATAATGTTGGCAATGTTGCTTCAGGACAAGAAACATAAATTTCCCAAGCTCTCACTATATGCGCACTGCGCATGAACTCCGAGGCAACAAATCCAGTTAAAGCATATACTTTGCTAACTGGTATGTAATTATGGATAAGATAAATTCGTTTAAATTTCCAACGACAGATTCAAAATTGAATTATTTTCAATTTATAATAATAAAAGAAACAGTATATCTATTTAATAATACCAACTTTGCTTTGTATTAATAAAAGAACATGTTTTACAACATATATTTAAAACATTTATAACATGATGTTTTCATTTAGGAAGCACTGGAATCTATATATTATAAAATAATAATATTATGGTACTAATTAATTATAATTATCTATGCACTTATTTTTTTATTTTTTATTTTACTGTATTCCTAGGTTGGATTACAGGCATAACAGTAATTGCGCCTTTTCTACTTAGAATTCGAATACATATGAAAAGCACAGGTGTGCGTAAAATTGTATTTGCGCTACAGACAACCTGTTTAAATTGAATTTTTTAAATAAATTGTGATTGCGAGGATAATTAGATTATCAACTACAGAAAAATAGTAATTAAATATAAACAAGACACTGACTAATAGAAAAATTATCAGCGTTGTATCCGCAAATGTAGTACAGTATAAACATTATAAAACTAGTAAATTATTATTTGCATTTCACGACAGATAATTTTGCATCTTAAATACAGGTTCTCTGATAGAATCAAAGTCATTTTTTATTTTCATTTTCATGACTACCTGAAAAGTGATCTTAAAGCTTTCAAATGTGAAATCAAATTGATTCAGAGGCGAACATAATATAGCGACAAAAGGAAATGCGGAGTAGTAGAAAAAGGCTTAACCACCCTGTTCCTTCTTTTTTTATTATCCCGGCTTTGTGTAAATAAGGCAGAGAGCGTCAGAGGTACTTTTCATGGACGTAAATACCGCAAGGTTTTAGTTAAAGATAGGAAGAATAATTCAATGATTGTGCAAAAGCTTGCGTGCTGAATAAGCATATCCGAGCAGGGTCCACTGCTTATGCCGCTTCGGTATATCAGACTATAAAGAATGAAACTGATCGTCTCTCAACTGTCCTGATGCGACCCTCCTTGGCTTACTAGCTAAGCAACTGCCTGGTAGGCTTGGGTAAGCTATGCATATGTTTAATTTGCCACTACTATTGCAAGAGCTAATGAGTTTTTTGAGTGGTTGAATCTCGGGTTGAACAGTAGATTTCTCCGAACGCAAGCGAAACTTCTTAACATGAATATAAGACGAGGGCTTTTGACCAAAAAAATTAGAAATGACGTCTTTTAGCTGCAGCCTAGATAAGTTTTTTGGGCGTTTTAGAAACAGAAAATAAAAGCTTTGTCATTACAAAAAGGTATTTAAGATGTTTCCCCATATGATTGTAAATGATGTTAACCATATAAAGGGTAATTTCTTTCATGGAGAAAATCACTTTAATTTTTATCAATTAATGGACTCATTCAATTTTTGGCATTGTATTTGTTTATCCATTCTACTCTTTTAAGATAAGTGTTACAAATTAAAGCTTGTACATGGAGAGATGATGCAATTTACCAAACCAGGAAAAAACTAGTGTCCTTTTTAAGTCTTGACATCGCGAGGCATCTTTCGGCGTCGAATTTAGTTTTCAACTATTTCTTTACTTTAGTGCTATCAGAACCCGCTCAGGCTTTACAGCTCTTTTGCATCAATTATGCATATTCGTTCCGTCAAATGCAGACTTAAGTTTAGTTTTTAAACTTTTTTAATTCTTGTAGTAGACTGTATACAAGTAACTATAATGTATCTACCTGTTTTAAAACTTGCATGTTTTCTGTAGACTTAACTACTTTATAGATATAATGCTTTTGTTTAATACATTTACGTGAAATGGAGATTTTTTGGTAAGAAATAATTTTATATCTTAAAAATCTTAGGTAAATTAGGAAGCACAGTACAAATAAATTTAATTGTTTAATTTAATATTTAGCATATATAATTGTCATCATAATGAGGCTTTTTATTGAAAAAACGTTAAATTAACTTCGTTCTTATTACATTTCATCAGTGGTAGGTCTACACAGCTAATATTGATGTATAAGACTACCAAACTTCATGCAATTGTTAAACACAATTATAAATAAAAACTTTCCTGACAAATCAATAAGCAGTTTAGAGTCACTGCAAGTTGCAACATAATTGCTCACATCTTAGTAGATAATTACAAAAATTAATATAACATGTAAGAAATGCACAGTATCCTAAGAAAATTTTTGGAGTATATAATCTATTGTACAAGAAAGCTTGATGGTATCTAATTATCAACGATTAAAATAAAGTCACTTTTTAAACTACTTTTATTTACTATTTATTTGTATTTTATACAGTATGATTTGTCAAAAGAATCACAAGTAAAAACACAGTATTGGAACACAGATTATGCTTATGTAATTAATGTTGCGAGATTGTATTTTTTCATGTTCAATAAATTTAGCGCAACTACAGTTCAACAGTATTTCCCAACAACATAATTAATTTAAAATAAAAAATCATTGTAAAAGTTACCTATGAATTTATTGAAAACTCGATTTTCAAACATTCACGTAATTTAATCAACAATAATTAAAATCTTATACATTAATATAAAATTTTAATTATAATATAAGTATATTATAGATTTCATAATTATGGATTAGTAATTTAACGATAATAATAAAATTAAAAACAAATATTAGTAACAATAAACATTCAACATTAAGTATACTTAGTGTATTCTTTCATAGAATATTATTTTACCGCAATTCGATAATTTTTAGATAATTATAATAACCATTAGCAGCAATTTAGTTTAAAAATGTCAATCTCAATAAGGTAAAGTTTCAATAAAAAATTATTATTTTTTAATGTAACTGATTATTCTGTAGATAATAAGTATTTAACTAACTACTATTACAATAAATATCTTTGTTTTTAATAGCAAATGTTAGGCATTAAGACTTCAAAAACTTAGTGCTTTTATGTTTCAAATTATAGAAAAGCAGAAAATACATGCAAATTTCTATATATAAAATAGTTTTTAAAAAAACTTTAAAATTTGAGTTTCAATTAGGCATAGTATTTATATTTCACCTAAGCAACATGTGAATAAAGTTTAATTTTAATGTGACAATCACAAAGCTTGTTAATCAATTTTTTAATAAGTTACTGTCAGCAATTTTAAGATATTTATGTAACACACTTAATAAAAAAATATAAGCTCACTTATTAGATTTAGTAATGAGCTTTTAATTTAATTTGTACCATTTTGTTTATCTTAATTTTTGTTTTTTTTATTTTTTGTGTAACAATATTCATAATAATTAGTATTGAATCAAGATTCAATGAGAAACGTAGCAGACATCCAATGATTTTTTCTTACATGTTGTTTGAATGTAGTAAACGATGTTTAGCTGTTTAAGTGTTAGACTGTAAAATTACATATATAACTCTGATATCTTAAAATAAATAACATTAGTATAATTAAATTTGTGAAAGGGGACCTGGTTTATATCTATAATATACATTGCCTAAAAAACCATGTCTCCTTTTACCACAATTGCCATATAAATATTAATATATTTAAGTGCCAATGAATTAAAAGTTAATTAATTTTGTTGCATCTTCATATTATCACCGATGTGGAACATCCACTTTCGCATATGTTATTCTAATTGGTGGTGGAACGTATTCTCCACATCTACACTTTTTGGAACTAACAAAATCAAAAGAGCCAATTCTAGCATGACAGAGAGGACAATTTAACTTGCCCTTTATCCAATTTTCCTAAAAGAAAAACAAATATGTAAATAATTGTATTGTGTAGATAATAATAGAAAACAAATTTTTTTGTAATCGTGTACTTCATTTACAAATATAAAGCAAATTCTATAATTATAACTGTAATTTACAATTTATTTTAATTTCTTATTTATAAAAAACAAAGTAAAAGAAGCATAATATAAAGACGTAAAAAAATGTTATAATGCTAATTGATTTTAATATCGTACATCTCAGTTACGATACACTAAATTGTACATAGCATACACTAAACTAATTTCCATCGACAGAATAGTTTTCACAAGCAAAACACAATTATCCCGTATAACAACAAAAAACGTAAACAACAGAAAGTAATCAGATTAAACAGATGCAAACAGGTTTCCCTGTTCCGGATGAAATAGAAATGCAAGTGTAATTACATAAACTGATAAATCATGGTCTTACTCGATCAACGACCTCTTGGATCCAATCGGGCATACTATCTTCAGCCATGTAAAGGATATCCTCGGGCATATCGCTGTTGCATTTGGTGTTACGAGCTCCGGCAGTGATCACTTGCCCATGAGCCGTAAGCGAAGGCGAGGCCTCCTCCGTGAATAGCAGACTGCGACAGCGCTTGCACTTTATCTCGGTGATCTGTGAATAGGTCAAAACATTGCATTCCGAAACACTGGCCGTGCATACCCGTGCTATCGGTCTATAAGGACAACAATGCGCAGAGAGCAGCCGAGGGCCTTGACTGTTCTCTCTCCCACTCTCCTCGTGCAATGCGCGATATTTTCGAGCAGACGCGTAGAGAGGCGCAACACACGCGCGCGCAAATAAGTAAAGGGCACTCGGGAGCGCGACAGCAGCACAATAATAAACGCATGGCGAGCACCCGCGCGTTATAGGTATACACGGTTGAGAAACGGCGCGCAGAGAGCAAGGAGAGCAGCAGGTATACCCAAGAGGCTACCAGCCAGCGCGTAACCCAGTTTCGCAAAAACACTCACTTTGGCGGGCATTTCGACGATCGGAGAGCAGAAGGACGTCGATCACCTGCGCCACGGGAGTACAAGATCCTCGCGAACGTTCAATTTGCGATCATGCCAGCTGCGCGAGCCACTAAGGGCCCGGACAAGAAAAGCGCCCTTTGTCCCGCCTGTTGACGCTCGCTGCAAGCGCGGTAGAGCCGCACGCGTGCAAGTTACTAAGGCGAACACAGAGCAAGAAGTAGAGCCTCGCGAGGAGTTGCGAACGGCTACCGTCCTCGCACGACAGCAGGCCTATGGCCACTGGCGTATTCACGGTACACGCAGAGATTTGAGTGCTGCTCTCCGACTCCTCTCAAGCGTGCATACTGCGCGAGCGCCAAAGTGCATACGCGGGACGGCGGGGGGCTAAAATCGCCCGCGAAGGCCGCGCGAGCGAGCCCGTGATAAGTGTAGCTCAGCTGGGAGGAGGGGAGCCGCGCAGGAGCAGACTGCAGCGGTCGATTGTGGCGCGCCGCGTTTGAAAGCAGCACTGCACCGCTATGCTCACCAAATACCGGGGATCCAAACACGGCCCAAAAGAGACTGTTTTCTACGCGACTGTTTGGTCCGGTGCCGTACTCTATTCTATTTACTGCGTCTACCTCGCAGCTGATAAGTGTGAGTTATCGTCTACTGTTTACTTATAACTATTATTCTGCGCGTGTTTATTTTATATGATGTACAATTTACCGTTGCGTTGAATGTATAAATAATTGTATCAATGTATTTTAATATTATATAAATATTTAAACAGATTTTCAAAATTATGATGATGCTTACAATGATTTCATTCAAGGATGGTCTTTTTTAAATCGAAAATTGGACATTTCTGATGATGAGTGGAGAATATGGATTCCAGTTATATATCATCTTCTTCCTTGGATCATGGTACATGTTCCTATAAGTCAGTTCCTAAAAAAACGTTATGATAATCCGGTAAATACTAAACATTATAAATGAAAATATTTTGAAGTCTAAAACATACAGTTAATGTTTAAATAAACTGTTTTGAAATTATGTAGACAATACTATGCGGTTGGTACATATCAATATCAGTTACATTTTTATGGTACTATTATGGATTATTAAGTACATTATGCACACTGTTATTACCATGCATATCATGTTTACTAACATCACTTCGAAGTAAATCAATTTCATGGTTTGTTCATATCTTAACATTAGCTTTAATATATTGGGCAAAAGTATCAGATGTAATCTTTCGAGAATGGCTAAGGCTAGAAGATGAAGAATATTTTATGTTAACTACTGCCATTTGTTGGATTCAACTTAGAAGTATAAGTTATAGTATCGATAGTATTGAAACATATAATCATGTTAATGTATATGGTTTCTTTAAAGATTTAATTCAAAATCTCGCATACTGCTTGTATTTGCCAACTCTTTTCTTTGGACCAATTATTCTTTATGAGCAATTTATTCATGGTGTGAGTTCAAATTTTTTAATTATTGTAAGAAAATAATATTAAACTACAACTAAAATTAAAAAGTGATATTTTTTCAGATTAATAAGCCGTTTACTAGTTGGAATAGAAAAAAATTTTTAATGGTTTTTTTAGGTCTGATACGTTATACATTTTGGATGTATGTCACTCAATTTTTCTTACATTTTATATATTTTAATGCATTACGGTATCATCCAAAAATTGTAATGAATCTCAATTCATGGGCATTTTATGGCCTAGGTTATTGTATGGGACAATATTTTTTAAACAAATATGTTATAATTTATGGACTTACCTCAACTATATCTAGAGCTGAAGATATCGATGCACCTTCTCAGCCAAAGTGTATTGGACGAATACATTTATATTCAGACATGTGGAAATATTTTGATACAGGACTGTATAAGTTTCTTTTAAGGTATTTAAAATCTTTAAAAATTTATTGTTTAATATTGTAAATTACTTGCAAAATTTTTTTAATGGAAGTATAATATATTTATTATGTAATTTTATTTTAGATACATTTATATTCCTTGTCATCCTAAAACTTCTGGAAGAAAATTTTTTGCTTCAGCATTGTGTTTTGCATTTATATACCTGTGGCATGGCATGCATTTTTATATTTTCATATGGACTTTTTTGAACTATTTGGGGGTAGTTATTGAAACTATTGGAAAGTCTGTTAGTGTGCAATTTTATAGTAACATTTTACGTGATTATTTAAATCGAAATAATAAAAGAAGATTAGAATGTGCAATATCAAGTCCACTTTTAGCATTTTCTGCAATATCCTAATTTTTATTTTTTTGCTGGTGATGAAATTGGACATATGTATGTTTGGAGAATTTTTACAGGCAAGTTAATAAATAAAAGCTAAAACACTAAAGAGAAAATTCATTTGGATTTACTTTGATTTATCTTCATTTTTACAGAATCTTGGTCAGTTACATTAATATTACTATTTATATTGTATTGTTGTTGTCAAACATCTACAGAAATTAAACAATTGGAACAATCTAGATCAATGAAAAGCAGGAAGGATTTTGAAGTTAAAATAAAATGAGAACCTTTAATTTTTAAGATTTATAGATATAAGTACAAAATATGTATAAAAATACAGTGACTACATACACTTTTTATGATAAAAAGCTATAAATCGATACATGTATGCAGAGTACGATATCCTACAATTTCTTAATTATTAATGTATAAGTGACTTAAATAAATGTATTCTTACAATGTTTTATATCAAGAATGCTGTAATTATTACCAAATAGGTTTCACAATTGCTTCTTGTTAGAATAAGGCACATTCCGTGTATTATAAAGCATTTGAATTTTTTCGCGATTAGAACCGCATCAAGGAATGGAATTGAGCGCACTAGCAAAATCGTGAAGAAAGCTTCTCGTATTATTTTTGGTTAAAATTACTTGACAAACTTTCAATAGCGCTTAGTATACAAATAATAATTTTCGAATTCGTTGCTTGAATATTTGGTAATTACCAAAGTAATCTCAAGTTTATATACATTTTTAAGTATTCTTTGTTTAATAACTTTTTTTGTAACACAATCATTTTATCAAAAAATATTTTTAGAATTATGAAGCATGAAAATATAGTGACACAAAATCAACTTATTTTTTTCCAGATTTCTGGAATTGGAAGACAAATTTGAGCCATTAAAATGGAGTACCACAAACAGTTAAATACAAATCTTAAAGAATCAACTGTTTAAAAAACATTAAGCTACATTAATAATATAAATTAAATATATTTAATGAAATATTGTTTTGTGGGCCATTATTATGAACAAATTTTGTCCAATGTTTTATGTTAATCTAATTTCATATAAATCTTATCGAATCTCTTAAATATTACTTCACAATGAAGTATACACATTTTTTCAAATTACCTGTAGAATTAAATAATCAACTTTAAATATAAAAAACTTTTCAGATCGCTTACTTATTCAGCAGGGACTGCTATTACAGGTAGTGATTTTGATCCTTCTATTAGACTATTATCTATTTCCAAAATATTATTATCACCACTCGCTAGGAGTAAAATCGTATGTTGCTTGCCATTTTGTATAAGATTTATACTCTGCGTTTTATTTCCAAGTAATGCAATTTTACTGTTTTTCAACAACTGAAGAGTTGCTGTACCATTATTATCGCAGACTTTTACTTGACATGGTATTATTTTTACCGTTTGCTCGTCTGAACTGATATCCTCATTTATCAAGTCATCCGTTTGCGTGGAATGAGAGGTAGAAAGCAGTTCCTTAAATTCTGAACTGTCCACTTCTTCAGAACTAATGATCTCTTCGCTGTTTAATACAAAGACATTATTTTCGGCATCTGTTTTTTCTGTAAAAATAGGCTCTATTGTTTCAGTATAATTATCAGAGCATTCTTGGTATTCAACAATAGCTTCTTCGTGACTTTCATACTGTTTGGCATCTGATAAATTTGTGGAATCACTCTGATCACAAGAAAACTGAATCGTACTATCATCGGTGTATATTGCGTCTTGTGCGTAGTTATAATTTTCGAAATGCAAGGTGCCATTTGAATCGGTTTGTGCGATGACTACTTCGTTTTTATCGAAGTTATTTTCTATTTCAGTCTCGTTAAAATCAGTCTTGATCGGTGATTTGCTCTGAATTTCATTATAGTCTTCTTCGGTAGTTGTAACATGCTGATTGTGATACATCCATATAGCGTTATCGATGCATTGTTGGACGCCTGTTTCGCTTGTGTTACTGCAGACCTGCTGCTCTTGGTCCCAAGAAAATCCACGATTATTCGGTTGAGTTAATATTGATTCCGTTGCACTTGCAGTTTCATTTATTAGACTATTCATAGTATCTGGTTTTTTTCGGCGATTTTTAGTTCGTACTTTTTTTGAGTCCTCTTCCGAGAGATGTAGTAGTTCACCAGTTATAGTAAGGACTTTACCATGACGAGTTTTCAAGTGTCGTTTATAGGTATTTCGAGTTTTAAATCTATTAAAAAAGTATAGTCATTATTATTTACGATGAGATTTTAAAATTGTATTTGTACCATTATTAAGTTGAATCAATTAATCGAATCAAAATATTTTTATTAACTTATAATCTCAAGTATTTGATAAATATAACTGAAATAAGCCAGTATAAATTATATTAAGAACCAATTTTTACAAAATACCTTTGTCCACAATCTTCACAACCAAAAGGTGCTTCGCCAGTGTGTCGTCTACGGTGTTCTCGGAAGTGTGAAGGATGTCTGAATTTTTTTCCGCAATCAGCACAAGTAAATCGAGTTTGATTTTGATGTATTAACATATGATACTTAAGACTATGTCTCCGTGTAAAAACTGCTCTGCAAATTCGACATTCGTATGGCTTTATACCCGCATGGCTACGATAATGAGATACCAAAGTTGTAGGTGCAGTAAAACTACGTGGAGGATCACAAATTCGGCACTGTAAGTTATTTCCTGTTGGATTTCCTTTCTTTCGAATCTTTTCAATTAATATAAGTGCCATTTCTCTTTCTTCTTTACTGGTTCCAATAAACTTGGCTTTACCTTTAGGTTTTGCAGGCACAAAAACATCTGGCGCAGTACAAGGTTCATCTTTCCACAAAGTCATATCTAAAAAAATACCAGTGTCTTTAACAACTTTTTGTTACAATTTAGGTTTTTAGCGTTTTCTTTAAATTTTAATTAAAAATGATTAACAATTTATTGAATTTAAAGTATCAAAAAAGAAATTTATTAATAGATATTATTTAAACGGTGCGTGTTTGCGCGTGAGTGCGCGCGCATGCTTGCACACGCATGCGTATGCATGCATGTCTAAGTGTATACATTACGTATGCATATTCAGACACAAATTGGAACTATGAAACAATATTTTTAAAAAATCAATTAATAATTACTTTTTATTACAATTGAAATGTTCCTTGTGTGTTATTCATCATTTTACGATAAATTATTAGTCCACAAAAACTTGTTTGGAAAAACTATTTTTACAGGCAATTTTAAGTCAATATCTTATATAGGAAAAGTAAGTAACTTACTTTCTACTTCGTTTTCATCTGCATTCAAATTTTCAGTCGTATTTTGTTCACAACTTAGAGAATCTTTCTCGCACACGCCATTACTCTCAACTACCATTAACATGATCTGAAAATTATAAATAGAGTGTTAGGGTATTATGTAATTTCGGTCTTTTTCTCTCTTTTTTCGTCATTCTATCTCAGAATCGGACTTAAAGTTTGTATCCCTGCTTTAGCTTTTAAATCTAAATAACGAATTTTTCAAAAACCTTTATTATTTATTTTACTTACATTTTCATTAGTTAAAGAATTAACAGGTACTCTATTAATATTAGATGATTCATTTACAGGTTCTTCTTTTACATGTTCATAATAACTATGATCTCCTAAAACTTTGACATCTGATATTTCTTTTTTAATTTCAAAAACATTGGATTCCTTAAAGTCACTGACTTTATCTTGATCCGCATTATTTTCTAACTCTTTTAGATTGACCTCATTAGATAGTATTTTTCGTAAATAATTTGTAGATTTGCCTACTTTCATATCTTTATTTTCCTTGTTTAAGGTTTCTTTGAGGGGTTTTTTAATCTGTTGTACTTTAGGTTTTTTATTTTGTATGGTTGATTTTGGTTTGGTATACTTTACAGCAGTTGCTGTGAAAGATGAATCTATAAAAAGAAATTATTTGTTTTAATTAAGTTGTTTTTAATTACATAAAAAAATGTATTACTTTCAATTGCAATTTGCTTTTTTGTAACAATGTCTCTAAAAATGTCACTATTTAATATTTCTATTCTGGGAATATAAATATTTTAAAACTTTATAATTTTTTTTGTAGTAATAATTCATTCATAAATATTCACTTTAAAGCATTAATGAAATGTGCAGTTAAATGACAGATAATATTTACTAAATGAAATGACATATGATGAACGTATAATATCAAATATTATTAAAAATGATGTATATTTTAAATATTATGTTAGACTTACAAGTCTCTGCATTATTTTTTAAAAATTCCAAGTGAGCTGCAAGGTGTGATTTAATAGACATTCGAGCTCTTCCTTCGCTGGCAAAACTTGTATAATTTTGACCACAACCAGGAACTAAAGCACAAGAGTAAGAGTACTGTCTTTTCAACTCATCGCTGCTGAACACTGAAAACAGTTTAACCAATTGTGCTGCTGGCATAGAGAGAAGTTGTCCAACATCAAACGTAACTTGCTGAGTTTTTCGTTTTGTCTCTTTCTGTTTTAAATTTTTTGTATCCAATTCACTGAGTTTCTTTTCAGAATGTAAAGTTTGTGAAGCAACCTCTGCCAGCATATCAAGCAGAGCTCCAGGGCTGTCTCTCCCCATATTGTCTAAAACAAGAAACAACGATTAAAGATATCTATTTGACAGATTACAAACAATGAGGCATTGATGTTTCATATTGGACGGCTTAGATAAAAAGATAAAACAAATGATTGATTGGATTTAAATAAAAAAGTAATAACATTTTTAATTTAGATTATGAATGATGTAATTAAAAATTAATTAAAGTGTTGAGAAGCTACCATTGCTCATTTATGATAAAAATCAAGAAAAAGAAAAAATTTACATATCTGTAGTAGAAGATTGATAGTTGTACTTGAGACAAAGATGTAAGGAAAGAGTAGTTGCTCCTTCTACAAGTGGTATTTTACTCTGAATCGGTAAGATGTTATCAAGTAAGAAAAACAAACTCTTGTTAGATAAAAAAGGTACTGAGCGAAAAAATAGGCGCGAAAAACAGACAAGTAACGCGAGGATTTTAGTATCCGGAAGGAAAGTAAAAGATAAATCGTAAAACAGCAGAAGCTGCAAAGGCGTCGACGAATAGGACGGGCGCATAAGTGATGTCAAAGCAAGTACAGGAATAGTAATCCTTCTGCAGGGGCTGTGGACGCCAAGTGAGGAGAAAGCTATCGTTGTCCACTTGTTGCTCTCTACATTGCCGGCTAGGTTGCGACATTTGCCCGAGCGGTATTTATCCCGGCGCTCGAGGAGCGATAGCCAGGATAACGCGGAGGCACGGCTCGGCTGCTGCCTGGTGCTGTCGGTGGCTGCGGCGGGACCGCGCGCGAACACGGACTGCGCGCACGCACAAAGTGCGTATGCGCGAAAGTCCTTTGTCAACGGGCTCGAGAGTCGGGGCGCTTGGCCCCCTCAGCGGCGGCTGCGGCTGCGGCGGTGGCGGCGGCGCTCCAGCTTCTGGGAAAAAAGGGCCGCGTGGGACGGGCTGCAAGGGCTTCGGCCGCGGGCCTCGCGCCGTCGAAAATGTCGCGGGCGGCTCGCGCGCGGCCCTTGTTTATTTCGCACGATGGCTACCGCGCGGCTGCCGGGAAGGGGACGGCGAGTCCGCGAGGGGCCGCGGGCCTCCTGGGGCCCTGGGCCGAGGGCAGGGGGCGCGGCGACCGGCCGTCCGCTGCGCTGGTCACGTAGGCCGCCTGACTGGTCGACTCCCGCGGGGAGGGCGGCTGCTCGGGGCCTGGGGCGCGCACGGGCCTGGGCCAAGACGACGACTGCGGGCCGCGCGGTACGGCGGTGCGGCGGTGCGGCGGCGGCGTCAAACTAGCAGACGCCATCGCGGGGACGCGCAGCAGACGGATTTTCGAGGGGCTGGCGGCGCGGGCCTCCGGGCGCCGCCGCGGCCCGGGCCGCCTCCACCACGCGGTCCGGCCCGGCGCCGAGCGGCCGCTGCTGGCCCTTACCTCGCTCGAAGCTGTACGTCGGGGCGCACTCCAGGCCGATCTTCGCGCTCATCCTGCGCTCGGGTTTCCCGCACTCGGTCTCCTCCTCTGCGACGTGTCCACTGCTGCAGCTCCGGGGCGTCCGCTCGGTGCAGTCCGCTTTTAAATCAACATAACAGCCGACGAGGCGCACGAGTCTGCCAAGCGAGAGCCGTCGCTTCCGCGCCGCCGCAGCCGCCGCGCCGCCTTCCCTATGGACTCCAGTCGCGCGGCGAACCTATCTCCTGCTCTCCTCCTCTTGTATTTACTTCGACTGCGGCTCCGTCTCTATCTCTCGCTCGCGCTTGTCGGCTGCGCGTCCATTCCATGCGCGGGTGCGAGCGCCGCGGCTCTCTAGTCGGATTGTCAAGTTTACCACCACCACCGGGAAAAACGCGGAACGCCGTTCAAAACGGGGACGGGAAGCGACCGAAGCGACACGGCAACCAGCGACCAGACGCTATGCGCGCAGCGCGAATCCCCAATCCCTGTGTGCCGAGTGCCGAATTGCCGTGCTGCCGACTGCTGCCGACTGATCAAGTGCTGAGGCAGCCTGAAACTCGCTTCAGCGTCGTCTGGCCGTATCCAGAGTGACGGTCGACGGACAAACCGAGTCAAAGTCCAGATTACAGACGGACACCTAAGGGGAAGGGGATGTACTTAGATACAAATACAAACTCGCAGACCGCGCAGACGCCGTTTACGCGTTCACTGTCGTTCACCTCCGAGCTCTGACTATATGCTCCAAGCCACTCCAACTCCAAGCTGCACCAAGCTCCGACTACATCCCTGTATACATATATGCATCTTACGTTACAGCATACTATGCAGTACTACTTTGTTAGTTTTATATTTATCTTGCAGCAATACGACTTTATTAGTCTTATGTTTACAATAATTTGTATTTATAAAAATTTATAAACTCATTTAAACTATTAAAAAGGGATAATCCCTGCTTTTATGTACCAGTCCTCGTATTGGTAAATCGTCTGTAAAAAGCCTACTCTGAAAATATCATCCTGTATTTCTTACCTTTTATAACATTTCTGGGAAGTAAATTTAAAAAGTTTATAGAGCAAAAACATTTCAGCTTTTTAATCACGGTTAATTTTTGTATGCATCTATATAAGTTATATTTGACAACTTTCACTAACACTCGTTACTATGGAAATATTATAGAAAAAATCTTGAGAATTTTCTTAAAATAATAATGTAAATATGAAACTTCCTACAATTAGTTTAAACTTATATATTTGCAATAAGCTTGTGTAGTTCTTATGTATAATGTACGTTGATCAAAGAATCAACAAAATATCATACCACCAATATGTAAAATACTTACTTGAAATACGCATTTAAATACATACACTGCGTTCTTTTATTAAGCAATTCTAGATCGTAAATGTGTGCCATACATATTATTAAATATTAAAAGTTGCTTATAAAATATAGTCTGTTAATCATAAAAATTTATGATTAACTTTGCGATTCGCCATAATATAATTTCTGCTTATCCATCTGTCATAATCATAATCGGTTTAGGTATATGGCGGAATGCTAAAATGCTAAGCAGTAGAAAGTTTTGCACGCGTAGTTGTTATATTATGCATTTTATACTACTTTGTAAAGTTAACCTTTCAAAACAATTTTACATATATCTCAAAACCGCAAATGGCTGCAAAAAGGCCAAAATCGGGACATCTATAATGTAAAATTATAAATAATAAGTTTTTACTTTCTTTTTTAATAATCAAAAACAAATTTTACTTTGAAATTAAATTTGGCATATATATAAATACAGTAAGAACATTTGTACTATATAATTATACATATAATATTATTGTAGCTGTAAAGTTTTAATTGATTTTAATATGCCTTATCTTCGCGGTCACTAAATTGAGAAGTTCTAGGTCGGGCTGGGTCGACGGACGACCCATCAGTCGTCACCCGCCTATAATATAGCTGCAAAGCAAACGCTAATGCACGCTGATGTTTGGCTATATAACCTTATAGGTCCGTGCTTTAAATCACTAATTTTAAGTACTTTTATACGTAACTTTATGTTTTGAGAATTTTGTATACATTATAACCTTAGCTAATATATTTTCCTATAAAGAAAAATGAAATTCTCTCAAATTCTTTTTAAACAACATATTGGCCGACAAATAAGAAAATTTTGGTATATCCAAGGAAAAAGACGTCCAGTCGAAACTAGTGCAGAAAAAGTATTAAGTGCAATGGGTATAAACATTGTAGATCCACAAGAAATTTTAAAGCCTCCTAAAATTGATTTCAAGTATGTTATGCAATACAATCAATATTGTAAACTTAAAATTCAACTTGCATTATATTGCGTGATTACTTATTATTTCTAGCTTCAAAAAGAAATCACAATGTTCAGAAATAAACAAAACCCATCCAGAATCAAAAATGACACAGTGCTTATTTTATGGTGATGATAATATGCTAATCGAAGGACTTACACAAGCTCAGAAAATTACTAAAACATTTGTTTTTAAAAACCAATTTCCAAAAGATATGGAAACTTTAATAACAAATCAGAACCTTACTACTCAAATCAATGAACAAGTCAAAAGGTTACTATTATTATAACACAATTATTATAACAAATTTGCTTGATACTCTTATGAAAATAAATAGTAATCAATTTACAATATAAATACATGATTAGCAATATTTATCGATTAATAATATTCTAAATAATTTAAATACATTATTATACAATTTATCAAAAAATGTTATTAGAATTGTATGAAAATGTTATTTCAGAGATGCTTTATGAGTATAAATAAATGCTTACAAATATTTTTTTAGAATAATCGAAGCTTCAGCAATATTTGATGCACATCAAGAACTTTTACCAAAATATAAAGATCCAAATAGACCTGCTTTTAATTTTCCAAGATTAATGGGTATAACACACTTAAGAAAAATGTAAAATATTTATTTCTTCTTCTAATTGTAATACATTTTTATGCTTAATAAGTAATTTTACTTTGCAGAACTAATTTAAGTAAGAAGCTTTTTCATCTTTGTTACTGTATAAATGGACAAGTTTCTAACAATCGAACTATTTTAGACGATGCATTTTTATGTCTACCTTTTGGTATGTTCTGTTATTTTAATGAGATAAACAAATATATTGATGTAGTGATATAATACATATTTTTATCATTTTAGAGAAAGAATTTCAATTATACAATTTTTCATTAACAATGGATGTAATGTTAATGTCTGAAGTTCCTATAAAGCCAATGAAAGTTATAGATGATAGTGAAATATTATCGTTACCAAGTTTACATCCTATGCATCATAGTATAGGTTTGACAAAATTAAATGTTGATGATTTAGATAATGAATATCGTAAGTATTAAATAAAAAAAATTATTGTTTATAAGAATTTCGTTATTCAATAATTTCATGGTTTATAATTTTTATTTCAGCTATTATTTCAAACTACCATAAAAAACATATACACACGATTTTTGTATATTATGATAAAACAAAAGTAAAAAATATTACAGAATTGAAAGTGGTAGAAACACAAATATTTGCTAGAGCTCTGATAAAAGCATTTACTGCAGCAGCAGCAATGGCTAGGCAAAGGTTTGGTAGCAATGTGATAGAGCTTCCTGAACCAATAACTGTGCAATGTATTCATTCAGATGGAAAAGCATTTTATTTTTCAATATATCAGTTGAACACGTTAGATCTTAATGGAGAAGAAGGTACAAAAAATTACTGTTGGACAACACCAAAATTAGATCTATATAAAATAGGTGGTTATCAAAATGGGAAACCAGTTGTTGAAGGTTATAATGAAGAAGTTATTAAACGACTATTTGCTTTCTATAACAATAATTAAATATTTTAATCAACAACTTGTTTTTGTAATTTAATTCCTAGATTTTTTAAAAAATTTGATATAAACTGTACATCCTAGAATAGTTATTTCAAGCAGAATTATTATTATTAAAACAAATTTATTTGTTAATACTCTCTTCCTCATTGCATGTAAAATCTTTTTTGATTTATCTAATTCATGCTCTGTATCCGTTAATCTTGATTTTGCACGAAGTAAAGTTTCCCTTTGACTTCCTAATTCTGACATAACTTCGGTTCCTAGTTGTTCTGTTTCAATAGCTATTGCTTGTGAATTTGCCACTGATTGATTTGAAGATTGAAGTGCTGCATGACTTTCCAAAAGGACACGTCGTTGATCACGAATCAAATCTCTATGCATTTTGTTATGTGTTCTACCTCTTCAATATATAGAACACCAAGCTTTTACAAATTTTTATTTAAAAAAATTATTTAAATACACCTATAATTTTCAAAATACATTAACTGTAATTTATTTACCATTCTCAAGCATGCACTGACATAATAATAATTAAAATAACTTAAAATCTAACCTGATATAAACAGAATATTCTGAAATCTGAATTTGAAATTTATATTTACTGAACCATATTTTTTCATAATAGAGTTCAAATGTGTAGTTGTTCGTATTTATTTATACTCTCTGCAGCTTGAAAACTATTTGTTCAAATAAATAAATTTATATTTTTAATAGTAGTGTAGTAGAGACAATACTATATTTACTAAGAATATCAAATCTATATAATAAATTACAGAACTCAACTATTTGTCTAAATCCAAGTATTGAGTTAAATGTACCTCATTACAATAATAAATACTATGTACTATATATATATACACACACACGCATACACTAGGAAGTATACTTTCGTGATAAATTTAATATATTTTTCAACGTAGACGTCAGTTTGATATAATTTCTTTTGTTTATTGTACTTTATTTCTATATATTATATTATTACGTATTAAAATATGATCCATATTTATCATCCACTGTTAATAGACTATATAGTCTTGACTTCTGTCTATGGCTCCGTCAGTCCATTTGTGTTTTGTGTCTCGTGTCCAAATAGTTCCACAGCTGAGCTTGAGCACACACAACTATAATTGACAGACCAATCTGAATGTTCTGTATAGCCGCATACGCATTGCAAACGCAATTTAAATGCAACCTACGACAAATACATAATATACAATATACGTATAAGGTATTTAGAAGGCATTAGAAATTTTTTGAATTAAGTCATGTAGACAAAGGGCTCCCACTGAATTTGAATAATTATTTATAAAACTGGAGAAAAATAATGTATTCTTAAAACTGCAATCAAATGTGGAGTAAATGATTATGAGTAGTCAGAAAAGCGAAGACCAAGCTCAATAATATAATTTAAATTCGCATTAATGGCATACTACAGATTCAGAGGCATATAAATTACTGGTAGTAGGGTGGGAATGTGATGAACTTGAAAAAGTCCTGAATGCGCTGAAGCTATGATAGACGAACACGGCCGAGCGCGGCCGAGTTGAAAATAAATGTATTGACGTTATGAACCACCCCTATGGTTGCAGTAATGCAGAAATCGCATGGAACGTTACCGCAGGATTATTATATGTAATTATATGACCCGAATGCTATTTTCGATTTCTGCAGAGTACGGAACGCACGACCTATGTCACATATTTATCGACTCAATAACAAATCATTATGGTATATTAATCCTGCGGTAACCCTCCATGCGAATCCTGCATCACTGCAATTATACAGGTGGTTCACAACGTCAATGTAGTTATTTTCAACTCGGCCGCGCTCGGCTGTGTTCGGTTTTCACATTCGGTACTTTTGCATATTCGGAACTTTTTCATGTTTGTCACATTCTCAACTGGTTCTTGATAAAGAGATAAATCAAAAATTGATTCTAATTCAATTTATATTTAAGCTAAACCTTCTATACAAAGATCGTATTTAGTGAGTGGATTTGTTAAATACTTGTGAATTTTAATTTTATTCTTTAACAAAATTGCAGCAAAAATTATTTAAATATCAACAAGAAAAATATATCAATCATTTACTTATTTATAAATACGAAAAATGTAATACATATTGCAAATGCACACTAACAGTAGTTCTAACAACTAGAAAATAAATAATACAAGTTGTAACATAAGTTGTAATCGGTGACTATCATATATTTTTTATTGTAATTATGGAACTGACTTTTTTCCATAAACGTTCCCTAAATGATTGATAGGCTTCAACTTTACGCGAAGTAGTTGAAAAACGAATCGCGCATATGGCTTTCATCTTAGTATGAGCGAATGTGTTCATAAATTTGAAATTGGAGTTTTTCAAACGTTATTTTCTATTTTGTTACTTATAAGTAGGTTCAATTGATCGATCGAATACATTCCAATTCATTTGAATTATAGTGCCATTTTATTAATGGCGCAGCGTAACGAATTTAGTTGATTAATGTCTTTTGTACAGCTTTTTACATAAAATAGAGATATTCGGTTTAAAATATGTTATGTATTCATGAATTTTCAATATATTTAACAAGCGAAATTTAGAATAATTATTTTTGCACGAAAATATATAATATATAACCTACTTATTTTTGGCTATCCAAGAAATTTGAGTTCAAGCACATTAATGTTAATTAATTATTAGTTAGATGATACCTTATAATGGGCAGTTTATTTTCTAAAGCTATAATTTTTGCTATTTTTGACTATCGTCAAGATGTAAAATATTCTTGGAATCTATATTTAGCGAAGTCGGAATCTCGATGGGGCAGGCTAGGCGTAGCGCCCAAGAAACAACTCGCTAATAATTTCGCTTAAGTTGCTTTATTGCTTTTTGATGATACAGAGCGACACGTGGTGAGACGTACGCTTGTGCCAGTCGAAACTCGAGTAAGTTTCCCGCGCTCGCTACCTTAAGGTGGCTGCAGGCCCGCGTGGAGGCACTCGGGCTGCTAAGCGCCATCTCTGGAGGCTAGCGCCAAGCTCGTGGGATAAGTCGCTGCTTTCGGAGCGACAGCGGAGGCATCGGCGGATGTGCGGACGGTGACCGCGGAATTGCCACATAATATACTTATTTTCTGTATACTATACTCTTACTGACATACACACATTTATATATATATATTAAATCAAATGGCGCCACTCGTGGCGAATGCAACGAAGTTCCGCATTTTAAATTTTATGAAGTACGTTACGAACTTACGGTTTTGAAAAGCTGAAAGGAGATTCAAGTATACTTGTGCATAACCTGCCGGTCTAAATGCCTGCCTCCTAACTTTGTTTTGGAGGGAAAACTTTTACACTTTTCTGTTTTAATCTTTTTAAACGAACAACGTACGTAAAATTTGTCATCAAGCGTGAAAACCGTTTAGTAGTTATCTTTCTACTTTATAGAATGTGTACACACGTTCAAATTAACTATCAAAATTGTGATTTATTATACATGTTATTTAGGCATGATTTTATATATGCTTATAATAATTTATTATAAGTATTAGCAATATTTACAATATTTGTTTAAAATCATTTATTTTATCAATTTGTATTTCATGCCTATTTTAGATTATATTTAGAATTACTTCAATATTTTTAGATGGCTGATGATTTAGTGAAAGTAGCTGTTAGAATTAGACCTATGGTAACTTCAGAAATAGAAAAAGGTTGTGAATCGTGTTTAAGAGTGATTGATGGAGAATCACAGATTCAGATACAATCTAGTGAAAAAACATTTACTTTTAATTATGTTTTTCCACAAAATATTTCTCAGCAACAATTTTATAATACTGCAATCAAACATATGGTTTCAAATATTTTTGAAGGTAAATTATTTGAATGTCCTATTTTTTTTAAACATGATTCTTATTCTTAAAATTCCAGGATATAATGTTACCATACTGGCTTATGGTCAAACTGGAAGTGGAAAAACTTTTTCAATGGGTACTAACTATAATGTTAATGAAAGTGAATGTGGAATTATACCAAGAGCTGTCAATGATATATTTGAACAAATTCATAAGAAGGAGGATTGGGATTTTAAAGTGACTGTTGCATTTATGGAATTGTACAAAGAACAGTTATATGATTTATTATCAAAAAAACCTCGTAATCAATGTATTGTTGACATTAGAGAAGATGTAAAAGGAATAAAAGTGGTTGGTATATCGGAGATACCAGTAGCAAATCCTGAGGAAACATTACAATGTCTTGCCAATGGTTCTCTATGTAGAGCTACAGGTGCAACTGCTATGAATCTCCAAAGTAGCCGTAGCCATGCCATTTTCACAGTCTCTGTACATCAACAAAAAAAAAATGAACCGTAGGTAAATTTTATATTATTACAGGAATCCTTTGATAAATTAAATGAAAATTGTTTCAATTGTATTAGGAATACTGCTAAATTTGCCAAGTTTCATCTTGTTGATTTAGCTGGTTCTGAACGCAGCAAGAAAACACAAGCAACAGGAGAAAGATTCAAGGAAGGTGTTAATATTAATAAAGGATTATTGGCTTTAGGTAATGTCATTTCACAATTAGGAGAAGGTGGAAACTTATCATATATTGGATACAGAGATAGTAAATTAACAAGGTTACTTCAAGACTCTTTAGGAGGAAATTCAGTTACTTTGATGATAGCCTGTGTAAGTCCTGCAGGTTAGTAACTATTTCTTTAAAATCAGTCTAAAAGAGGATTTATCTATGAAAAATTGTTATAAATGTATGAAATAGACTATTAAAATATATACTTATTAATGTATTGAATTTAAATATTAAGTAAATATTTTTGTAATAACAATTTAGATTATAACTTGGATGAAACAGTAAGTACACTAAGATATGCTGATAGAGCAAAGAAAATAAAAAATAAGCCTATAGTTAACCAAGATCCAAGAGTAGCTGAAATATGTAATCTTAAAAAAACAATACAAGAATTAAGATCAGCAATGCTTGGTCAAGTTAATGGAAATTTCTGTCCTCCTGAGCATATGGAATTACAAGAAAAAAGTGCATCGTTACAAAAAAAAATTAGGATTCTTACTGAAAAATTACAATCTAACTTGAGTGAAATTGTTCACATGCATGAGTTAGCAGAATTAGCAGAGCAGTCTAGAGAACAAATTAAACACTCATTGTCTGTGATATTAGAAGACTGTGGAATTTTATTAAAAGAATTAGACAAAAATCCTAATGATACCGACAATCATAAAAAAAATTTAGAGAATATTCACACAAAAATTATGAGTAAGATTCATAAATTCATTACATTAAGAAAAACAATTTTAAAGACATCTTTTCAAAATTTAATATGTTTACAGCATTACAAAGTGATCAAAAAAAAGTCAACGATGAACTAGTTACTCGTGAATTACTAGTAGAATCTATAAATAATATCAGTGCTAATTCTGAATCCACGTTAAATAGTACTGAAGACAGTAACCTTTTTAATGAAACTTATGATTTAGATGAAAAACATGAACAACATACATTAGAACAAGCAGATAGAGTTGATGAAGTACAATATATAAATAGACAACTAGCAATTAAAGAAGAAATAGTTTCAAACCTTCTGAAAAATTCTTCTCAGACTCTTGTATATCAAAAAGAATTACAAGAAATGGAAAAAGAAATAAAAAATTTACAAACTGAAAAAGAAGAACTGTTATTAGCTCTTCGAAATGCCCAAACAAATACTACTAGTGCAAAGTTAGTGTGGTTGATATTAATCATTTATAGTCAATAAAAAATAGTTTAAAGTAATAAATTTAATAATCTTAATATGTTACAGATTAGCTGAAACGCGACGAAAAAAAGTACAAGAATTAGAGAAAAAAATTAGTGAACTTACTCGTAAATGTATCGAGCAAAATAAAACTATAAAAAATAATGAAAAATCAGATCTTCAAGTAAAAAATTTGACAAATGAAATAGTAACATTGAAACAAACTAAAGTCAAATTAATAAGAAACATGCGTAGTGAAACGGATAAGTTTAATAAATGGAAACGATCAAGAGAACAAGAACTTTTTAAATTAAAAAATCAAGATAGAAAACGTGCAAACGAAATTATAAGGTTACAAGCTGATCATGAAAGACAAAAAAATGTATTTAGGAGGAAAATGGAAGAAGCACAAGCTATTCATAAAAGATTAAAAGTAAAGTATTAGATTTAATCTTTTGGAATTTTTATGACAAAGTAAATTATTGTTATCATTAAATATTTATTTCATTTTTCATACTTTTGAATATGAAATAAATAATTGATTTAGGTTTTAGATATCTGCTTTAATTAAATATTAATTTTAAAACATTTGAATTTAATTTCTTTTAAGGATGCACTTGATGTACAAAAAAAAGCAGCACAACATCGTAGCAAAACCTCTAACTCCAAAGAAGATGCACGTTCATGGGTACTACAAGAATTAGAAGTTCTTTTGAGCACTGTAGAGGCTGAGTGTACTCTAGAAAAATTAAAAGAAGAAAAAAATTGTCATGTTCGACAATTAGCAGATCTACAAGTAAAAAATGAATCTGGAAGTTCATTGTCCAATCAACTTCAAATTTCACAGCTCATAGAGTACATTGAATTGAGAAATAAACAAATTGAAAATTTAGAGCAACATATAAAAGAATCGAATCAGGGTAACAATTCTAAACATTTTAAAAATGTAATATAATCGATATGCTATTTAATTTTTGAATATAAATTAAATGGGCTTGGTAAATATTTTTGTAAATGATAATTTTTACAGACTGCCACTTAAGTTTAGTTTTATAAAATCACTATTTGTAAATTATTAGCTGCTTATAAATAAATTAACGAAATTTTTCAAAAATATTATTTTTAGTTTCGAAACTATAACAAAGTATAGACTAACAATAGCTTAGTATATGATAGATTTTAATTTTATGTTTTAATTTATAATTAGTTTTATTTTCTTCAATGTTTAGCATTTATTTTTAAACACATACTTGCACTGACTAATTAATTAAAAAGTGTTTTAGTATTTTATTTAGAATTAGCAATTTTATATCATATTATTTCAGAAAATAGAGCAAAGACAAGATGGCACGTTCTTACAACTATGTCTGATGCTAAAGATGCAGTTAAAACCTTATTTGAAATAACAGTGACTAATGGAAAGGATAGCAGTATATTAAAATCCAAATTAAATGATGCAATGGTAAATTTAATTCTGATTCGTTAATTTTCTTATCATATAGCAAAATATAATTTAACCCATACATTTCAAGGAAAAAAATGAAAAGTTAAAAGCGGAAATAGAAAAGTATCAACTTAAAGAACTTAATTCCAAATTAAGAAAAGAGTATTCAGGGTTGTCAAATAGTAATAATCAATCTGAGACAGATAAAGATTTACTAATTGATGATCTACAAAAAGAAATTTTAAGTTACAAAGACCAATTAGAAAGTTTACAAAATAAGGTTAGTTGTTAAGTTACTGCCCTTTTTGTAATAGTTTTTAAAAAGTTATATAAACATAAAGATTATAAAAATTTGTTTTTGTATAAGATAATTTGTTTAATTTTCCATTACATTTACAGGTGTTAACACAGAAAGATATAAACATTGTAGAAAAAAAGCCTAAAACTAAATCAAAGCCAAAAACTATGTCAGATTCTTTCATCTACGAACAAGTTTTCAATGATAGCAGTCTTATAGATGTTGACGATGATGAAAATGATCCTGACTGGAAACAAACTCCTTTATACAATAGAATTCATAAGCTTGAGGTAAGTACTTTAGCTTTCTTTTTTATTTGCTTAGTGATTATTTATTCTACCTACATAAATCCTAAAGTCTGAAATACACTATACTACATATTGCAAACATTATTTATGTTTTAACAACAGTATGGATGAAAAAGCTTTAAAAGCTTAGAAATAGAAAAAAAAGGCAAAAAAATTAAAAGGATTTATGAAATCCTTTTTTTAATACCAACTACTTGAGTTCTACCTGTATTTCATCAATCCCTTTATTTTCATGAAACCAAAGATTGACAAAATATGAAAAATATAAGTATTTTTCATTTCGTTATTCATCTTCTATTATTCACAGATGCACATCTAAATTATTAATCAATTAATTAGAACTTTAAATTTTTAATTAAACTTTTATTTAATGCATTATTTCATATTTATTTTTAGAACACAACTAAAAATATTATAAAAGAAAATAAAATAGGTACGAAACGATCATCTGATGGAGAAATTAAATGTTCTTGCAAAACAAAGTGTACTTCTCGACTTTGTTCATGTAGAAAAAATGAAAAATCTTGTGAAAATTGTAATTGTAATCCAAATACTTGCCAAAACAGAGATGGCGATAGCGTAAGTTATTTATATTTTAAAAATGAAACTTCTTTATTGTTACTGCATACATGTGAATTTTGAATATTTCAGACTCGACGTACTCTATTTAAGGAATTACGAGAATCTACCGAGGAAATTATCGATGATGAAATAAAAAAACCTAAGTAATAGTTTTATTTGTTAAATTAATTTTTTTATAATGATCATTATTAACAAATTAAAATTTATGATTTTTTTCAGATTAGAAGTTTCTTTGTAGATTTATATGTAATAGTAGATAGAAATACATTGTCTTGTTTAAGTATTATTTTAAATGGAAAATCATGCTATGATAGAAAACATGAAATAGAATAAAAACAAAAAAGGGAACAAGATATACATATGATTTGTAATATGTTTTCTTAAAATTTGCTAATTTTAAATGTGCTTTGTTTTATTGTTAAGAAGTTGAGGTTGTAATTGCACTACCTTATTTTTAAAATAATTATTTATTTTATGATATAATTAATGAAGTTAACAGTTTCTATTTGAAACTTTCTTCATTTTTCTATTTTATATATGATGTTTATAGACTTCACTCATAGCCCAATACTAAATAAGAACATAATAATAAGGTTAACATATGTGTGATTGATCTTGTAAATAACTATATTTTATTAATAAAAGTTCAATAATAAGATATAAAATAAAAGGTCTTATTTAATTTGCATTTTCTAAAGTAATCACCTTACTTTCATACTATTAACTTTAATGATAACAGATTTCATTGTTATTCGTTACATAAAAAAATGGAATATTTAAATTAATTATTATTAAGATTTTTTATTTCAATCTAAAGTCATTAAAATATGTGATACAAAAACTCACATCGAATGTTAAAATTTCTGAACTTCAATAAAATAACTACTTTCTTTGTTATAAATTTACTATTCACTCAATAAATAGAAAGCACGAGTAATTTTTATACAAATAATATGAAAAAAATAGCCCTTACCCAAATTTTTTTAGTAATTAAAGTATTCTTTTTAAACTATCTACTTGTATCATCTATAAGTTTATCGGTAGATTTAGGTGATTGACTGGAAGATTCATGTTTTTCATCACTGCTGCTCTTGGAAGAGTCAGAAATGACATCTGCAGAATTTAGATTATTTAACGTAGTTAAATTTTCATCAGAACTGTCATCTGATGACTCAAGATCATCAGAATCAATATCATCATCAAGATCCAGTATTGTCTTTTTTTTTTTTTTTAATTTTGTTATGACTTCTTGTTCCATTTTCCTTTTACTTGCTGACACTGAAGCAACTGCAAAACCACTTTCCACTGCATCTTCTACTCTTTCTGTTAATGCAGAACGCTGTTCTTCATATGACTTATCTTTAAATTCGTGTTTAGGTTCTGCACAAAGTTTTGCTAATTTTCTATTTTTTCGATCAGTGGCTTCTTCATCTCGCTTTGATTGTTTTTCTATCCAAGCTTTTAATCTTTTTTCTTCATTAATATCCCGTAATCTTCTACCACTAAGGTCTCTGCATGCTTCTCTGTTAGTTGTTTTCTCTATTTGAGCACCAATGGCACGCAACATTGATCCAAAACCACCTTTTCCACCACATAATTTTGGTACCAAAAAAATATCTCCATTGTGTAGTGTATCATGCATTCCAACTAAACATCCATTATTTTTAAAAAAGTATGTGTCATTTTCTATTCCCTAAAAACAAAAAAAAATTATTACGATTTTATATAGATCAAATATACATTTAATTACAAGAAGTTAGATATTATCAAATATAAAAATTAAATTATATACGTACGAAATGATTGCTAAAATGTTCTATTAGTTGTTTACCAGTAATTGGAGTACAAATATCAGTAATTCTAGATCTTTGATTATTATTTTCTAAATAAATACTTAACATTTTGAGTAATAAATTAAAAACAATTTCATACGACCTTTATAATAAAATCTAATGTTTGATGGAATAGATTCTATTTAAGGTTATATTTTTATTAACTCAGCATTCGTTTCACTAACAATGATCGACTTGTGATTTTATGCGTTGTTTTCTTCTAATTCCTGATTAGTTGCACTTGGTTGCATCAAAAGGCTATTGATCGAAAGTTATACTTTTTTACAGAAAGTCAGCGAGTAAGTACGCTACCCCCTACCAATGTTATTTTACGCAGTCGTATATATAACTATACGTACGAGTTGATGTGCCCATAGGTTATTTGTCAGCCCTTGTTGGGGACAACAGCCGTCCCATGCAAACACTGGTTCAACTTAGTTTCATTATATATGTGCTTGCGAGTATTATATGTGGATGTGACTAGTGACATTGAGAACCATTGAGGTTGTGGGCTTGAGACTACAGAGTACAGGTTGAAATCAGTTGGAATTTAGATGAGTTGAGACTAAGAGTGTAAGAAATTACGACAGTGTATGTCTACTTCGCTTTTCAGAGATGTTTGTTATTTGAAATTCGTTGAAAAGCAGTTATATCGATACAAAATGCAATCATGAAGAGATACTTATTGTAATATAATTAAAACTCGACATACTCCTACTAAAATAGGGCTTCTGCGTCTATTAAATAAAAAAATATTAAAGTAATCATGTCAAGCATGGAGGTAGAGTAATTTACATAATTTATTTAGTGTCGTTAACAAATAAAGAAATTTTCTGTATCTAAAACCAATTTGTTACTTTAACTATCTTTACAAATATATTTGTAAATTTTTGTTGTTTTAGAATGATTTAGAACCTCCTCTTCCTTTAGAACCAATGAAATCCAATAATATAGAAGAACGAAGATTATGGGTGGGTAATTTAGATTTAAGAATTAATGAGTAAGTATTACTATAACAATTTTTGTGTTTATAATTGTGTATATAATGTATCAAATCTAATTATTTTGTTTTACAACTGGTATCAATTCCTCAAAATCATACAAAAACATGGAAATATTGAAAAGTTTGATCTCCTCTTCCATCGGTTTGGACCACAAGCTGGTCAATCTAGGGGATATGCATTTGTAACATATAAATCATCAAAAGATGCAGAAACAGCCTTACAAACATTACAAAATTTAAAAGTTGGATCTAAAAAGATTGCAGTAAGATATGCCCATAGTATTAATGAGGTTTGCTTAATTATCATAAAATTTTTTGTATTTTTAACAAGTTTATTTGATAAAAAGATTCACATTTCAACATTTATCTTGAATATAGGCTGAATTAGATAAACCTAAACCAAAGATTGATATTCCTGCATTAGCGGGTGCTAAAAAGGATGATAAAAAAATAAGGTAGAATTGATAAAATCAATAAATTTGTGATTTAATTGTATTAAACTTAAATGTATTTACAACTAATTATAAATAATATTCAATTTAGCCGAGAAACAGCAATTCAAGCTATTGAAGCAAAATTGAAGATGATGAAAGAATCTGAAGAAGAATTTCAATTAAATAAACCTTTAGAAGGATCACCTTTAGTCTATCAGTACAATAAACCAGAAAATAGTAAACCATCTACTTCTATTAGACAGTACAATAGAGGTAGCCAATTCAATAGTAGAAAACCATATAGTCGTACAAGACCAAGGAGATAATTCTAATTTATAATTGATACAAAGATTTTGTAACTAATTAGAATTTAAGAATGTGTCACTTTCATCGATATTCATTTCCATTAATTATTAAACATAAGACATTGTAAAATACTCAAACCAGGATTCTGAATCAGTTATCCTTTATACTTTCCAATTAAATGATTTAAATGCTATTCTTTATAAGAAGTTTCAATCATTAATACCAGATAATAAATATATTTCAACAATTTCATCTTCTTAACAAAATAATACTCTGGTTAAATTAAGAAATAATTTAAAAACTATTGTTTGAGTCGCTTATTGTTTAAGTTACTTACAATGTCCACATAAAAAAATTTATTTAATTTCTTGCAAATTAAAATGTTTAAAGCAGGACATATTTTAGATTTTTACTTCAAAGTATTATTAATTGTTAGTTTTAAGAACGACTGAAAAAAAGAAAAATTTAATGTGAATGTACATATTTTTTTGTTTTCTGTATTATACATGAGACATTGTAGTATTTTTATAATGTTAATGCATACAATTAATAAATACAAAACATAAATCAAACAAACTATTCATTTTTTTAAAGGTATGATAATTTTTATTGTGTTAAATTACACATTATAATTAACAATGCTTAGGTGTTTGCTAATTTGTTATGATTTTGTTTAAAAAAATTTAAGATAATATATACACTAAGTTACATTTAAGACTTTTATTTACAAAACAGTTTATAAATTGATTTATTCTTCTTTTGCAAACCTATACTTTCCCCTCATATGATTAGGGAGAGGTACGATACTTGGGCAAGGTAATTGTCCTGGTATTTCACAAATACAGCTTTTCTGACAGCCAACTCCAAAATTTGCAGGATTATCACACTTCTTCTTTGCTACAGCTTCTATGTTTAAAGTTTCTGTTGACTTTCCAACTACTTTTAATAAATGATCTAAAATTTCATCTCTGCTTTTCATATCAACATCAATTAGCATCCTCTTACCATTTTCTATAAACAAAGATTAAAATTATTATTATACGTTACTTCTAAAAATAAGTATGATATAACAATAAAGTAATAAAATACAAACCATAGAAACACCATATGTATGGCGTTGGAGTTCTGTTTTTTAAAGTTACCACTTGAACATTTGGATTTTTGTGCAATAACTGTGGTAAATTCCAAAATATAAAATCTCTAAAATACAATATTTTTTTGTATGTTATTTTGTTTCTTATTATGTTGTATTGTAATGTATAAAATTAGAAATAACTTAATAATTATACTTATGAATTATACAATTTTTCTATTAATATCTTAGTAAAAAAAGTTTTATAAAATGTAAATAATTTGACATGTTATTAAGTTGATAGTTAATCAACACAATTATAATTATTTCTATATGACTAAAGCTAGAAATTGTAAAAATATCTTCTAACCTTATTCCTTTGTGATGTTCTCCACGCACATTATAATTTATTTGAAGTATTTGAATCGAATTCTTTAAAATTAAAGTTCCAGCTTCCAAATATTTGATGGTTCGCCTTATAGGCTCTCTTCCTATCATAAACGGCATATTTAAACTTTTAAAAACGATAAGTTTAATATATGAACTATGTAAAACCTTTCAGGTAATCACAACCAGGGGGGTCAACCGGGGGGGGGGGGGGGGGTGTCAACTCAATGTTAAATCGGTGGCTAATTTTTGACGGCGAGGATCACTGCAGGGGGCGCCAGCGTCGACTATATATATATATATATAGCAACTGTGTATATCAACTACATTTAGATATAGCGGACGTGTATTAAATTTTATAAATAATAATTAATATATTTCTATTATTTAAAAACAATCAATTCATTTAATTTAATAACAACGAAATACATGCATACAATCTACGCGCAACAAAATAGAAGTTATTAAATTAAATTTGCCAAAAATTGTGGGTGTTATAAAATGTATCTATTCTTTTTGTGTCAATTTTTGTGTGTCAATATTTACAATATTGATTCCAGGAAATAGCTGTACAAATTGGGGCAGTATTAAGGTTGGAGTAGAAATAGTTCAAATAAGGCGCTGCAGCATAGGTTTAGTTCTCCCTCTCCGTCTTTTCTATCTCACTATCTCTTTCTAATTGAGGCGAACGTGGCGCCCCCTCGAATTCGTCGAGCCCGTAGATTTTAGCCACTCGTTTTAAATGAGTTGACCTCCCCTGATCAGAGCTATATCACATATTTTTTTCAATTTTATTTAAAGATATTTAATGTGTTTGTAAATACTTTTTAATGACTTTATAATCGATAAGTTTGACAATCTACAACAATATTCGACATCTTTTAAATTAAATTAAATGTTTAAAAATAGTTTTATATGCAATATATATAATTAAGTAGTATTTAATATTAAATAAAACATGTTTATAGGTGTAATAGTATTTTTTTAATATATTTTTTTTAAATATAATGTACAGTTTTAAGCATTTATTTACAAATTTTAATTAAAATTCATTTCGAAGATTTTAACGCTTGTACTCTGAAATCTAAGTACATTTTATTATCTCTAGTCAAATTTAACGTACGCAAAATTACAGGCTTTTCCTTTTTCTTGAACTTAATTTCCATCAATACATCCATGACTCTTAAATTTTGCTGAGCTTTCTTTAAATCCTATAAAAATTACATATTAAAGTTGATTAGAAATTAAAAACATTTTTACCTTTTATTCTACAATTCCAGTTTTTGATCGCAATTATGCCTATGGCTGCTGTACGCTGAATCATCAATTACGCACACATTTTTATAAATACAAATACAAGCATTTTCTGTAATTTATATTATTAGGTAAAGTAATATTGATTTTAAATTAATTGAAAATAATGGTAATTTTGCGGGGTTTTAATAATGGAAAATAGATGAAATTATATATCATGTTTTTATTCCTAATCCCGGAAGTCTGATAATTATATAATGAATTTAGTGATTTCAAAGTAAATTTTGCTATAATTTATTTCTCACAATAATAATATATTGAATATTCGAATAGATAAAATACAGCTCCATAAAATAAAACATAATCCAAGAACATGAGTAACTATCAAAAAATTATAATCACACATTCTTTATTGAAGTCGTATTCACTCAGAAAGTAAATAAAAAATATTAGATTGTTTTTCAGAAGTTGCAATTAATCCTCTCTATTTTTAACTAACAATCATTTCAAAGGGATTTTTCTCAAGATTATATTATCATATAGACACATTCGCTACGTCGAAAATTTTCAGATTTTTCGGAAAATACTTTCGAGTAGAAACAAGAACATGTTGATCGTACTCTTTAGAATTATAGCTAATATGCTAATTTCATAATGAAGTTGCTAAAAAGATCTATTTAAAATTATCATTCTCTTTTGAATACAAAAGCTATATTTACTATAAATATAAAAATGCACTAGAGACACTAAAAGTTAACAAAACAGAAAACTTAACAAAATCTTATTAGAAATTTAATAATTATAAAATTATTTTGTTTTCTTAAAGTAACTTAAAAAGTAAGTTAGAGTGTCAATTCAAAGAATATACCAAAATTTGAGTAATCTGCTTATCAATTTAATTAGTACTTACAATGTGCAAAAACTGTGATTGTAGCATTAAAAGGATAAATAATTAAATATAATAGTGTGTAAAATTTAAAAGTACTTCTTTTAGTTGTTCTTTTATATCAGGATTAATTTTGCTTTGTCTCCTCTTTTGACTGAATTCTTGAGGACTGTACCCAATGATTTTTTCTAATACCTGAAAATTATACATTAGTTAATTACATCATAGAGTACAAAACAAATGACTGCTACAATTCAATTTTGTGTATTGATTTACTTGTGAAGAAAAAATGACATCTAAATTGGTGGTATCATCTGTAATAGTGCCTTCTAAATGAAAATATGATTTGTTTTCTTCTTTTAATAAGTTTAGTTTAACAATGTTAATAACTTTTCCTCTTACTATGGTATGTATTTCTTCAGCATTTGAAATTTTTTTTAGTACATCACATATAAGTTCACATACCATTGGAAGATCTTCACTCAATAATGGTTCACTTGAATATCCAGTTTTACTTGTAAAATCTGTTTTAGAACTATTTTGTGAAGATTCAAGGCATCGAACTTTTTGATGTACATTCAATACAGGTGAAACAGTACTCTATAATGTTAAATATAGGTTTAAAAAAAGAACATTTAAAATACAAATTTATATAAAAGATATTTACAGCTAATCTTTTAACTCCACTCGATTTTTCAAAAGTACAATCTTCTTTTAAGGATTTAGATACAACAGATAAAGATTCAGATTTTGTAATTGTTGCATTTTTTAATCTATTGAGATTTAATTGATTGATTGGTGATTTAGAACCTAAATCTATTTTATTGTCAAACTCAATGTTAAAGTTATTTTCAATTTCTTTATTTGATTTCAATATTGAATCACATTGCTGAAAATCACTTGTAACTGATGAATTTAGTACTTTTTTTTTGTTACTAGTTTTATGAGATGTATTAGATTCTAAATTACTATTGTTTCTTGGTTTTGAAGAATTCGTTAAGGGTGTATGAGTAGACATTTCGTTTTTATTATTTCCATCAATATAATCTTCGAAATTATCAGCATTAAAATCTAATGTATTAAAATCAAAATCATCATCTGGAAAATTGGCAATATTACTTGTTGTTGGTTTTGCATATGTCGATTCTAATGGAGATGGAAACTTCCATGAAAGATTTTTAATATGTAAATTATTACTACAATCTTGATTTTTATCTTTGACATTGTTTACTTGACAATGCACATTATTGTCATTGAGAACTTTATTAGTTGATTTATGTAATAAATTTGAATGCAACTTTAAAGATTGATTTTTTAGTTGTGATGCATTAACAAATTCTGAATGATCTTCAAAATAGTCAGAAATTTCATTATCTGTGGGAAAGTCATTGATATTTTGTGTAGGTACCACTTGTGATGCTAACAACTGTTTGTGGCTGATAGAGTTATTTTTTGAGACAGTAGAAGATTTTGAGGCAGACAAATTGTCTAATATTTTTTCATCGACCATTTCTAAAAATGAATCATCATCATCTTTAAATTTATTCATGTCAGCTTGAATTTGACTATTTTTACTTGTATTTTTACAAGATTTTATGCTAGATTCTGAAGTAGATTTGTTATTTTTTCCAGTTGAAGTTTCAGTTTTATTGTTTACAGAATTGTAACTTGGTTTGTTACTCTTATTTTTACATAATGTATGGTTTTGAATATTTAAATCATATGTGGTTGTATCATATCTATCAATTGAATTTTGTTGCTGGATTTGATTTTCATGTACATCTGCTTGTGAATTTGTATCAGCATCATATTGCATTGTATTCTGAGTACTTTGACAGTTATTAGTTTCCTTTCCATTATCATTGTATGGATCTGGATTTTCCTCTAAATGCCTAAAAAGAGTATAATTTTTCAAATGTCATACATTTATTTTAAATAATTTTAGCATTATTTGTAACGATCAATTATAATTAGATAAATAACTTACAAAGCTCTAGCAAAAACATTTTCAATTGCATTTACAATTAATAAACTATCAACTTCACCACCTACTTCTATAATGTTAGTTTCTTCTAATAAAATTACACCTTTTCTACAAATTACTGGTCCTTTGATCATTAACTTAAATCCTGGATATAATTTATCCTAAATTAAATATTTAATGGTTAGCTGGCTATACAATATTATGAAATGTAAAATGTTCCGTACTTTTAAAAATTTAATAGGTTTGTACTCAATAGCAAGAATATCTTGCACTCCATCAGTTAGAAACAATTGTAACATTCTTTTTGATTTCGTCTCCAAAGATTGAAATTTATCTTCTTCTTTAGCATTTTCTTTTTCTGTAGCATCAACATTTTCAGAGGATATATTTCTTATTCTTTCAATCTGCTTAAATTTTGACGTAGATATATCATAGATTTTGTTCATCTAAAGAATTTATTTTATTTAAATACTTTATGACCTATTCAATTTATAAAATTAATTTGAATTAATCATTTAACCTGAAGAATATATTTTCCAGGAAGGGTTATACATTTCTGTTTTGCAAGATTTGGTGGCAAGCACCCATTTTCATTATTTATTTCTTTTAAATCACAAAGAACCCATTGATTAATAACAAATGTTATGATTTCATCTTGCATTGGCTGTAAAAATTATTTTAAATTAGCAGTTACTTTTTACAGTTTATTTATAAATTATTGGTTAAAACGTAATATTAAAATTAATTAAATGCAAATCAAAGCACAACATACATTTTCATGATCATTTAAATAATACTCAACACAGTCTGTCAACCATGAATCATTCATAGTATAACATTGTTTTTTTAATGCAATTTTTATTCGTTCAATTGAATGACTATTCATTTTATGTAATTGTATAACCATAACCAAATATTTTAAATGTAAATCTTTATTTAATATTCATTTAAATTTATGTACAAATATATTGTCAAGTTAACATCATAAGCAGAAATCCATTCGTATCTGATATATCATATGATATGTATAAGTTTATTTTCATTGATTTATTATTCACTGATAAAACTGTTAATCCAGATTATAATTTTTACAACTCAGTTTTTCACCGAAATACTTTTCTGAAATCTACAACTATTGAACCATAACAACAACCATAAAAGCAATTATATTGTCATATCAAGATTCAAGGCTCGCAAACTCAAATCTCAACTACCTGAAAATACCTGCAGAGTACAGAGGCGCTGTTGGTCTACAAACATGGTGGATATCAATAGGTATAAAAACATTGGAAAAAGTAGAAACTAGAATGTGGTACACTGCAGCACACTGCAGTATAATGTGCAGACTGTAGAGTCTCCGTAGAAGAATCAACTGGAATCAACTACATTTATAACCAAACGTGGATATTTTATCAGCGATTAACGAAATAGTATACTATAACTAAAATTAATAGTCTAACTAAAATTAAAACAGAATATTTTCCATACAATTTTTTATACAATTACTATATAAGGTAAATAATACTATGTGAACTTAAAAACTATGTGATATTATATTTACCATTTTATACGAGAAACCTTTGTGATTTGCAGAAATTTAATGATAATTTGTTTAAAATATTCTCAAATTATCTTTTGTAAGCAGTCGTTTTAAGCAATACGAAAGTTCTATAAGTCTTTGAATAAAATTAATCTTAAAAGTATTCACGAATGAGGTTATAATAAAGTAACTATCTTTAACCATAGTGCAAACGAGCTCACTTCATTCTCTCCAAGATATTTTTTTAATAGTTAAAATTTTACATTAAAGATACTGAATTTCAAAGAAGATTGAGAAAGAAAAAATTGTCAATTAAACGGACATTTTTTATAAATGTCCAAAGTTGTATAGATTTATTTGTTTACTACATATCTATTTAGTAGTGATTAGAAATAATGGAAGATAACAAGTATGATTCATCAGATTCTGATGATTCAGATTATGTTGTTGATCAACAAGAATGTTTGACAGACAGTTCAATAGAATCAGAAGCTGATGCTACAAGTGAAGTTGAAGATATCGATGAAAGTTGTAATAAAAACATAAAAAAAAAAAAGAACAATACGAAGCAAAAAAAGAGTTCTACTAATAGAAGACAAAAATCTTGTTTGTCCAAAACTGAAGGTAAGTCACAGCTTGAAGATACAGAAAATTCTAATGAAAGCAATATTTGTACCAATACTATAAATGAAAAAGAAAGAGCAGACTCTCTGTGGCAAAGTTTTTTGACTGACACTTCTAGTTCCTCTAAAGCACAATCTCAAAAAAAATCTATTGATTCTACTAATACACCTCACTGTATAAATACACAAAATAAAGAACAAAAAACTGATTTAACAACAGAAAAAGAGATTAATTCTAAGTCTTTGAAGATGTGTGAAAGCGAAATAATTTCAGATGAATGTGAGAGATTTAATAATAAGAAATTACAACCTATTTGTAAGGAAAGTGTAGATAAATGTACAACATCTACAGGGTTCCTAAAAGAGAATAATTTAAAGAAACGGGGAATTTCAAGTATTTTAAATAATATTAACAAAAAGCCAAAGTTAACAGTTCTGGAAAAATCAAAGCTTGATTGGAATCAATTCAAAGACCAACATAATCTTCACGAAGAAATTACTAACTTTAATCGAGGTAAAAATGGATATTTAGAAAAACAAGATTTTCTTCAAAGAACTGATTCACGACAGTTTGAAATTGAAAAAGGATTGCGAAATATTGGAAAACGAAAACTTTAATTACTTTGACAAATGATTTAAAATCTTCTTAAATTTAAGCTTTTCAAGATAAATCTATTTGTGTAAATATTTTATTTTACATATTTATTACCTATTATATTATGGCAGTATAACCACGTCATATTCATTTTAAATATTTTATGTTGCAAATTTTTCATGTTAGGCTTAGTGTAAGTATAATATTTAAATCAATCGATATATTCAGAAATTAATAATGTTTACATAACTTTGATTTCAAGAATGAATGAAATAATGATATTAAAGAGTTTTAATATTTTGTAATGGAAGTGCTTTTTTCTCTTGAATATCGAAGATGCAATAAATATTTGGATAAGTTTCTGAAGAGAATTGAGTAGCTTTCAATAATGATTAGACATTGTCACTATTTATTTCAAAATTTATTCACAATTCATAATTTATTAATCGTGACTGATGGCTCAGGGTTCTGTATAGCCTGATAACTGTATTTTGTACAACAGTAAATAAATAAGTATAAGTAATAATTTTATGATTTATCATTCATTGTCTTAGTTACAATTCATGAATAATAGGATCTCTTAAATATGTAATTCATTTCCAATTAACTTAAATTTTTATTTTGCATATTTTCATTAAAGAAAGAAAGTACCTACAAAATATCAATATGAAAATATTGTATGTCTGCGATTACAAAAAGATTTTTGCTTAATTAAATAATTAATCATTGTTAAATAGAATATATTGATCATAACTATTAACATTATTCATGTGTATCGTAACTTCTGTATTTCCTTTACAGAGTTGTATACAAACATCTCGCTAACAACAATTTGGATGAAGCAAATTAAAAAAATTCAGTTAAAACCGAATTTCATTGAAATAGTAATTTTTTTATGGTTAAATATTTTATATTTTCAATGTTCGCAATGTTGTAATATCATATAAAAAATAATATAGAGAATAGTATTACAATGGAATGATATCATGTAAATTATTTAACTACTTTATAATGTTCAATGAAACTATAAACGGAGATGAAAAATATTATAATTAACAAATTATATTAAAAGTACAATTCTCGCAATATTGGTGACGGTTTGATCACTTAATTGAGATTCACTATATTTGTAATTTAGTTCAGTTTAGGAGTTTCAATTTGATGTTAAATCGCGACTGTATTCAATTTCTATTTCTCAACTAATAAGGTACAGCATTAAGACTGAAACTATTCATGAGATTGACATCGACGTTCTTTAAAACTCGTATAGATCTCTTCAGTTAATTGGATCAAAGTGTAAAATAATTATGTCAATTATTATGGTACATTGTAATCCTTACCTATAGCAACGTATATTGGCTTTAGAATTTTAATTTATATACAGCCCATTAATACTTATTCCATAATTTTCATCTTTATTATTTAACGAATTTCTTTTTATGAAATTCATTTTTAAACTTTGTTAGAATTTTTTCTTAGTTCCAGATTAAATTTGAGATGAGCTATCCCTCTGCATTATATTTCGTTTCAAAAAGTGCACTGACATAATTACAATATTGTGTATAGCAAAGGCGCCCACGCATAGAGAACCCATATGTGGTGAGATTATTTTCGAATGGCGAAATCGCACGTCTAATAGTCGCATCCGTGCGAAAAGAAGAGGACAATCGCTACTTTGTTATTAGTGGATACCATTATCCACTCCTTTGATCTCCGCCGTCGCAGCCGCCTGTTCACACCTGTCGATTTTTAGTCGGCTCACGCGCACGGCGTTCCCACCTGAATTTTCGTTAATTTCTTCCTACCCCACTGATTTTGTAATTTACCCTGGCGCCCGCCGCGCTTCTTTGTCTATATAGCCTAAACTCCCAAGCACAAATTACCGACCACTTATGCAGGTTGTTGATTACTTTGCAGTCCAACACTCGTGTTTTATACACAAGAGCGTTGCTATTAAAAAAATTATTTTAGAACAATAGAATCTCTCGCTGAAATTTACTGATTATCTGCGTTAAACTAGCGCATGCCATGGATATATGAATTATATTTTATTATACAATTCCTTAAAATCTATAATTTTATAGTGATACAATCGTAGTTGTATTTGTATGACGATATTTTGTATAAAAAATGTTAAATATAATTATTTAACAATGTACATTTTTTAAATTTAATATTGCAATCAATTTATTATCAATTATTACATTAATTATATACAGCTTTACTATTTCTTATGTGCGCGCCTTATTGGCATTAATATATTCAAACTTATATATAGTTTTATGAATTATTTGTAATTTTTATACCGATTTGTAAGGCCTGTAACTCTGCTTCATAATAAAGAAATAAAGTAATCTTCAGTGTCACTTTTTTTTAAATTAGTTATACCTTTAGTATTTATTTATAAAATAGTTTTTTAATTGCATTATTATACTTTAAGCATCATTATTTTAAGAATTAAAAATAAAAATCATTTAGTACGTGTGATTTTAGAATGCTTATAAAATTTACAGCAATAAAACTATAAATTATGCTACCCACAGCATATCTATTAGCACAATCGTATAGTAGGTAAATAACTGTTTCTTGTTGAAAACTATAATGTTAGTTTTATAACGTCTTTTGTTAGTTTATAATGTGAAAACATTCGAAGAATGTTTTTATTTAAATGAAGTTTTAAAATATAAATTAATTATGATCAAGCATGAATTTAAATCGAAATTTTAAATTATGCAAAAAATTAAATGCCTGTTTTGCTAGAATCCTGCATATGCAAAGATAATATGAGTGTCTCTACATGTATATAAGCTATTTAAATATAAAAGCAAAATTATTTTAGAATGTTTTTATTTAATAAACTTATGACTCGAGTTACAATGAGTTTTATGAGTGTTTAAGTATTATCAAAAGGATCACTTTCAATTTTCTAATCTTATTTTTTACAATTTGAAAATTCACTATTTATTATATTTATTTTTTAGAAGATTATATAATTATAAACAATTTAAATAACATTATATTCGTTTATTAAAATTTAACGATTTGAAAACAAAGCTCTAAATGATATATTTTATCATTAAACGTAACGTATCCGTTAGAAACAAACAGAAAATATATGTAATGAGTACTAAGGCAGATGGAAATAAAAGAAAAGGTTTGAGAAAAAAGTAAAGTGGAAGAGGGATGAAAAGAAAAAGAAGGCGTGTCATTTGCATAACATACCGTAGAGTCGGAGAGTAGATGAAACAATAGTAACCTGGGTTTGAGCGATGCTTAAGGCGTGTGGGTTTGGTTTTTGCTAATTAGTTTCGCTTAGTACAGCAAAAAAATTAACCTTGACCAATGACTTGCAGTTATGAACGTAGCAATCGATGGTGTTTTTTCAAGCATGCAATACATTTATAGAATTATGATTTATGAAATACATTTTTGTTAGATAATGTATAATTGTGAGTTGTTCCGTCTCTTTTAATGCGTTCATTTAAAAGATAAAGAAGTTTTTTATAACTAATTGATTTTATGTCGAAAAGCAGACCAATGCATAATTATTTTCTGATTAAGTTTCGTGGTCGCTTTTAAATAAGCCATTTTAAAAAATTTAAAGTAATATCGTTTGGTTTTATTACTTTCGTACGAAAACATAAGTTTATATGCATAGTATACTAATATTCACAGTCATTCATTTATATTACGCGATATTTCATGGGCATTACTCACTGGCACAATTAATTTGTGCCAAAGTAACAAATGACCTTACGACAAAATTGACATACTTGGTCCAAAATATAGCAAAGCGAGGGACTTTCCGCGGGAACGAAAAGAATAGGCGCGTCCAATATAATCAAGGTTGCATTATCGGTCCCGCGACGTTGCGGCGGTCGCGTCGCGCCCCAAGGGCGCAGCTGCGGTCCGCCGCATTTATGGTTCCATTAGGATCGCAAGGGGGAAGGGGGCAGGCGGGGAGGCAGCTAATGCCCCGGAGAAGAAGCGCGCGGGCCGGCCGCAGCGGCGCACCGCGCGCGGGACCTTTGACCAATTCGGAATGCATAAAGATTTTACGATCGAGTTGAGAGCGGTCGGGCGGGCCGGCAGAGGCTGCGCGCACCGGCTCGGATCATTGTGCCGGCGCGCCGGCCGAGCGAGGCGGCGCGATGGGGGTGGCGGCGGCGTCGCCGGCCGCTCGAGCGACAGGCGTACCGAATTTCCCCTTCACGGCTTAAAAAGGTCGGTGCGCGAGCGGCGGCGCACGGGGCAGCCGATGCGGCCACGTATACGTATGTGCACCGCGCTTTTGTCCTTGCCTCGGCCCCCGGCCGGCTTCTTGAGTTCTCCTCGCTTCTTGCAATTTTCCAGCGTCGCCCGCGCGTGTAATCAGCGGACGCAGCCGCTGCACGCAACCCCCCGCGCTATGCGTGCAGATGAGTGGGCGCCGCGACGCCCTCGGTGCGATTTCGCCCTCGCGGCACCTTGCAAATCGTCCGGTAATTGAAGCCGCTCGGCGCTTGGCGTGACGGCGGTTCTCCCATCTCTCGTGCACACTGTGCCCGGCTGCGCGTCTGTGCCATTTCGAATTCGACCGGCGATTATCGAGCCTTGAGAACGAAACATTTTTCACTTTTCGCCCGTTGTATTTTGGTGAACTCGCATACCGTGCGATTAGCTAAGCACTTTTGGGGATTCCCAAACTTATTTTCTGTCCACTTAGCTCACACAGCCTTTCGTACTTGTGGGTCGCTCTCCCAATCATTCTTCGGATGGGCCATTAATAGTGATGCTTTGTGCGTGCAGCCGTTACGTGGAGAAGCCGTGCAGGGTTCGACTCTTTGTGCCCGTGCGCGGCGCCGTTGAATAATTACTCTCCGCAGGGCGCAAGGAGCCACTCGGACTCGCCCGAGGTGCACGATGCGCCTCGAAATCGAGAGGATTCTAGAGGCTCGAACGGTGAAGCATAATGCACAAAAGGATAAGACGCTTCGCCCTGGGCAGATGCATCTGTACGATACTTTCACAGCATGGTTCAAAAGTCCTGGGCCGAATCGGTCGCTCGATCGATTTGGAGAGTTCATTGTGTACTCGCGCTGCGGCTGCTGCATCAGCTGGAATCGCGAGAAGAATATTCTTTTCGCTGACTCACATAACCACGTGCGAAAATACAACGAAAAGGTGCTTTGCGGTATGCGCTCTTTATCACGTGGGCGCGAGCGTAAACTTAACGGTCCGCGGTTTCGATAATTCAAGAAAAATAATAAGATTTATATAACATTAAAAGCAGGATCAATTATTATGGTGAGGTTGTTTTTCCAGTAAACCATGTTTAAGATCTTTAAATAGACAATCAATAATTATAAAGGTTACGTTTATATGTCGTAATATATGTATAATAATTGAACGATGAAGATAATTAGGTTTTTCAAGAAACTTGAAATATTAACTTTATAGCTACTGGACGTCGCTCAACGAATATCTAACTAGTATGATGATTAATTTGCGTGCACACATGATCAGCTTCTCTTAATATAGATTCTGTAATATACATATATAGTTTCTTCCAAGTAGTGTAAGCATTCCCGCGTAAGTTGTGCTAATTCGCATACAACTCCCAGCAATGATTTACTTTTGCAGTTTTAAAAATTCGATTTGTACATGTACTAATAATCAATAAAATATATTTTAGGACATGACTGTAACTTCATTGCTAATTCTAGTTCTTGAAACTTATTAGTATAAGATATAATAAAATGAATTTTATAATAATACTGCTGTTATGCATTATTACAATGTACAGTATACAGTACTGTATACTCTGCATAATACCCAATTCAAATAAAGTTTTGCATTAATATAGACGTGGTACAAAAACTTTTTAGTACATTGGATTTCATTCAATATTGTTCACAGGTCTAAACAAATACAAACAATTGCATTATAATACGGTAATAATGGTGACATAAAAATTTGTTACATATAATAAGGTAGATTTGATACTTTGAATGCCAAATTCTATAAAGGATCTCAATAAATGTTCGTCTTGCTTCCTTGTTTCTTTAAAATGTTCAGCCTAATAGTGATTATCATTAGGTATATGCACTTATTATCTTCTCATACATATGTAAGTGGTTTTCTCTTCGATAGCAGGACATATCTCGAGCATCGAATCAACTATCGAATCGCGTACATACTGCAAATGTGCAGGTGTTGCTGTGACGAGTGTATAATTATAAACAGAAGTTGAATACATTTTTTTCGAACGAAATATCATTAAGATGCAAAATGGTATCGATTTATCATTATAATTGTATTTTTATCTGTTATTGTAACAAAAACTGCCTGTAAAAATTTCTTTAATCTTTTTTTTAATATAATATTTCTTTGAAAATGTTTGGATAAAATGATATAAATTGATATATGTCTATATGTGTGTTATATAATAATATTTTTAAGTGTAATTGTAAACATGAAAAGTTTACTTTGTACATAAACTATTTTTAATAATAAAATAGATGAAATTATAACATAAAGTAATAAAAATAATGGTCATTTTATCAAAACAGGTTACATAAAAAATGTTATATTCTACGAATTTAATTTAAGCCGAGATTAAAATAGCTTCAAATGTAGTCAAAGAGTTACATATGTAGTACCCGTATAGATCACTAAAAAGATCAATTTTGTTAAGAGTATTCCTTTAAAAAGGTCAGTTTATAATTTAGGTTTTTTATGCTATATGTTTTTTGTATATGAGAAATTGTTTTATGATTCAATCAATTCTAAAGCTTAGATTTCATTGAGGCAGCTTTTACTCTTTGATGCATATGTCCAAGCGTTGGCATGATGGCATTTTATAATAAACGTGCGAAAGAAGCATGTGTATATATGTATAAGAATTGTGCAAGTTTAATACAAAAAACATAAGTACTTTCTAAAAAGCAAGGTAATGATAGAGAGTTGGAGATTCACATAAACGGTATTGGTTATTTCTTAAGGAAAAATAGTAATTTGCGGGTCTTTCGGAGAAAATGATTATGCTCGCCGTGAAGAAAAGTGCAATATCGGCGAGGGCCGGGCACCGTCAATTAAGGATGCACGTCCGAAGCGACAGATGAGTCCGCCGAGATAGCGGGGGAGGATTACGGAGGAACGGGGCGAGGAGGCAGTGGAGGAAGGCGGGTAAAAGGAGCACCGAGGCGTAAAAGCCCCCTATATAGGGTCGCGCCGCGGCGGCCCTTGTGTACGTGGGTCCGGGGGCCCGTCATTACGGCACTTCCTATATATACGCGCGGCGCAGTAAAAGCCCCGCGGGTGGATCGGCGGGGGATTGAGATCCTCCGCGCGCTCGTGCAGCGGAGCCGAGAGAAAGAGGATCCGCCGGCCGGGAGGAAATATTGCTTCGGCGGCCCTCTATTACGGCCGCGCGCCCCGCACACAGGACCCGTCGGCCCGCGCATTATACACGCACACCTGCGTATTCGGGCGCGCGAAAACAATTTCGATCCCGCGCGCACTTAGGCCGTGTGGGCCGGATGATTGAGCGAAGGGAGTTAAACGCCGTCGGAACCAAGCTGCGTCTGATCTCTCGGGCCTCTAATGAAATTCATTGTTCACCAACACACTCCGCGGCGCGATTATAATAGTGCACTCCCAGGGCTGCATTCTCCTGTCAGACTCGGAGAATCCTGCAGTTGTACGAGTGCGAGTTGGCGATGCGTATCTCGAGCTACTTGCCCGGAAGGATCGCTTTACGCGCCCCATGTTCCTTTCACTATACGTGTGTATTCCATACGTTTGTCAAAGTTGAACTAGGAAGAGAAGCTTCGACTAGATGATTTTACGGGAAAAACTCTGTACGCACATTGGATTTTGTTCAATACTATTCGCAGGTCTAAACAAACACAAGCGATATCTTATAACCGTTACATTTCACATTGCATTTTACCTTGTTTTTAAAAAACACCAAATATGTAACAATCATACATCAAGTATAAATTTATATTGATTTAAAATTCATTGAAAAAATTCAATTTCCTTGTTTTATATTTCTCTATTTGCATAAATCGTTGTACAAATCGGATTTCAATTTCCTAATTTTTTGATTAATTTGTGATTAACTTGATTAATTTGTCAATTTGTAACTAAAAAAATATTGACTATTAAATATTTTATTTTTAGCATAATAAAAATTGCTCACTTTTTTCGGTGTAATGTATACGTTTAATTATAATAAAGCTGTTGTGACAAACAATCTAGTTGAAAAAGAACGTTTTTCACATGGATTGTGAATTGATTTTAATAAAATAGAGAAAAGATGAAAATAAAGTACTCTTGAATTAAAATATTGGGAAATGTTATCTTTTTACGATGCATTGTTGATTGCTGAATAGCATGAAACACGTCCCAGCAGGAAGATCCTGAGGAGGAATCGGCATATCCATATTAACTGTTACTTGAACTTTTTAATCCGATACCCCTTTATTCTGAATGATTCAATTTACTCGAGAAAAATCGATTATCGATTATTTTTCGAACGTTATGTTTGACGTGGCTGATATACATTTTGAAAGTTGCCCCATCCGTTTGATAGAAAAGAAAGAAAGTGACAAGGGAATGGATTATAGGCCACAGGGGTTAAATTTATTAAATTGTTTGGAGGGTCGGAGGGATCGGCTCGAAGGGAGTTACGGAGCGGAATGAAGCCCGCGATCATTTAGACACACTTTGCCTCCATCATCGCGATCTGATGCTCTTATTCTCGGCGGCACAGTACGCAGCTCTCTTTATATAGATTAATTTCGAACTGGTATTGATTATACTCTCGGGGCCATTACCCGGTGGTCCGGGGCTTACCCACTAAGAAGAAAAGGACAAGGATAATTCATCGCAACGTGCGCGGGGGGCGAGCGGGCATGTATATGGGTGCAGGAGGCGAATCGAGAGCAGGAGCCGCGCGGTAGGGATGAGAGAGGCCGCGGCTGCACTCGCGAGAGCCGGAGGACGGACGCCGCCGCGCGGGAAGGTGAGAGAGCTCGGGCGGCCCGGGGGAGGGGGCCACGGGCGGCGAGGGGCGGGGGGTCAGGGAGCCGCCTGCCGCGGTGGTGTGCGCCTCGAGAGAGTGGGCCGGTGTGGCCTGGCGTGGCCTGGCGTGGGGTGGGCCCGCGAGCATCCCAGCGGTACGGGAGGAGGGCCCTCTCATTACGCCGTAATAACCCGTAATAACGTGGATTTAATACGCGCCCCCAAGTACCTTTGGGCCGCGAGAGGCGCGGGTCTCGGGGCACCGGGCACGAGTGCGAGGCGCGAGCTGCGCAATCGCTCCTTTTCTTGCCCCGGGACTTTTTAATGAATTGCGCCGGAGCGCAGCCTCCGGCCGCCCGGGCGCTCGCCCGCTCCTTTTTATCCCGCGTGTCGAATATTCGGATTTAATGGAGGAGGTGGGGGCCGGGCCTCGGCGGCCACCACGGCCGATTAATTTATGAAAGGTAATGAATGTTTGAGCCGAGGCGCGCCGGCTTTATGCCGGGCCGCTCGGCGGCGAAACCGGCCCGGCGCGGCCGCCTCGGCCCCAGCCTCCGCAAATTGAATCCCGTGCGCGGGTAATCGGCGGGATCGCGCGCGGGGCCGATCGCGCGCGCTCGGAAGCTTCCCGCGCGGAGGAAGCGCGCGGGCCCGTCTTTATGACTCAATAGCTTTAACGGCCGCGCAATTTGGCCCGCGGACCCGACCGAACATGATGGATCACTCGCGCGCGGGCCTCGGGCCGGAGGCCGCGCCTCTAACGAACCGGCCGCTTTTTCCGGGGCCGCGCGCCCAATTCCCCGGCGACATGTCGCGGGCGCCGCGCGCCCGCCGCGCCCACTGCCCCGGGCTTTTTTGCGCTCGTAAAAAGCCCGGGGATCGCGGGCGCGGCCGCGGCCCCGGGAAAAACGTGCGCGAAATCCGCGGCGCGCAAAAAGCCCGGGGCCGGCTCCCGGCGCTGGCTGCCGCCGGGGCTCGACGTCACGCCGCCGCGGCGGACCGACTCGCCGAGCGGCACATGCGCGGCTAATTACAATCCCCTTTGATGAGCCGCGCGCGCCGCCCCGGCGCCCCTCCTCTCATACACGCGGATCCTTTTCTTCCTCCTAGCCTCCGCCGGCTCGGCTCTTATACGCCTTGCTCTTCATTTTTCCCCGGAGCTGCCCGGAGCTGCTCGGCCACTCGAGGCCGCGCGCGCCCAGTCGGCCGGGGCTACAGTGCCCACCGCCACCGGCAGCTCTAATGCGCCTTTTGCTGCTATGATTGCCACTTGATTTTAAGACTGCAATTAGCCCTAATGCCTACCTGCATTCAGGAAGACCTAAGGTCTTATTTGCCAACTTTCGAAAACACGCGCATGATGGATATCGGGATTTCCTTTAATTCCCCTCTATATTCCCAAGCTTTATAGCAAACCTATAATACCCTTTTTCATGCAATTATTAATCCCTCCGTTCTTCTTTTATTTCCAAAGCTATTAAATTGCCAATTAACCAATCCTGTCATATAAATTATACACTTTATTTATATTTCGTGCTTTTTAGAGCACTTACCAAATTATACATTCACTTTGCACCTTTATTCTGCTTATGAGCCTTTAATGCGTTTTCAAAAAAAATTGCTGTTAATGCGCTTGCAGTTTAACTCGAGATTCCCAATTACAGATATTTATATTTCATAGCATATAAAAAATCTTTTTATCGGAGAGAAATTGTACAATGAAATTTTATATAATTTTAACAAAAAAATTTTAAATTCAACAATATAAACATGTACTGTTTAGTATTCAGATACTACAAATATTAACCTAAAGTACTAACATGAATAACACAATTTACAATAGACTACGTTAAATGTTAGAAAATTTCAAAATATACAGTACTTTAGGTAATTACTACAGTAAAATACTGTTATTTTTTCTATAAAGTATTGTGTTTAGTATTTAAACTATTCGCTACACATACGTGAAAACGAAGAGCACCTACATTCAGCGTCATATGCAGATACATTCATACGTCACAAAAATCGAATATGTGATTTAATTATTTTTATAAATGTCAATCATCGATGCAATCTTCTCCTCTCTGAATGCTGTTGCACGGTTGTGCACTCTCGCAAGTGACGAAATACAACGCAGTATATAGTATACAAGGTGGTCAGATATAGAGTTGCCAAAAATGCAAACATCTTCAATTTATTTGTAATCATTTGTATGTATATATAGTATATTATAATAATATCATTAATAATATACATGTGTTATAGATTAGAACAATTTAGGATATATAAAAATAACACAATAACACAATAAGGATGTATAAATAATATAACGACGTATAAAAATATATTTTTTCTTAAATTTGAATAAATCTATTGTGTATACTTATACTTTACAAAAAATTAGAATAAAATTTTATAAGTTAATAAATATTACTATATTGGCTAACAAACTTTCTTAAAGTAACACTCAGCAACTTCTTTACTGTTAAGTGTAGTAATTTTTTCCTTCATTGTGTTACAATATTTATTATATACTTTTTCTTTCAGTGTATCCGTTACTATTTTATAATAATAAAATTATATGTACAATTAAAATAATTTTTTAATTTAATTAATTAAAACGATGTCAACATTTGAAAATTAATTACATAATTATGAGTTACTAATTCTTGTGGATGTGGATACAGTATTGTGCATATAATTATAAAAATAGATATTTAAAGAAACAACCAAACAATACAAGATACTATATATGCAATATTATTGCCAATTCTTTCTCGTCGGCTGTTTAACATGCATAATATTAATCTAATTTTGAATCCAATTTCACAGTCAGAGCATTTAACGGAGTAATGGGTAATATAAGATGGAAATTTAATAAATACTGAAGCTTCTCTATTATAAGAGTCAAACCAATTATTTTATAACCGATCATTTACATACTTTTACAGTGCCATTGTGCGCGTGCAGCGTGCCTTACTTGATTTATGAGATTTCATGAACCTGTAATATAACATCATAAAATATTATAATTTCGCTAGTACGTTTGGATCTTCGATCGTAAATTATTGTAATTGCAATTAGACTAGCTTATTTATGCTAATTAAGGGCTAATTTCGACTTCCTTAATTAAGAATAACATATATTGTGTTAGTGTACAAAAAGATTAAAATGAAAATGCTATTAATACTGTTCGATTTTGAAATAAAACAAAACACCAAATTCAAAAGATTAATAATGTTTAATAATCACTTTTAAAATTAGAAAAATATAGAAATTGATTACATTAAAAAATCATTTAATGTATTAAAATAAACTACTATATATAAATTAGTGCAAAGTCAAATCAGTTTTTATAAGTGAATTATAAAAAAAGATACAATAGCTGAATAAATAATTATATATAATAGTAGTATTAAATAATTTTTAATGATTCAGAAAACTAGTTTTTGACAGCATTACTTTAGAACTTTCCGGTAGAAATGGAAAATAAGTTTTCCGATGGATTCTTCTGTTTATATTCTAGTTTTAATGTTGGCTCGATAATCAATTGTCTATCAACGGATATTGCGAAGAATAAATTATAGGAGTGAATCTAATAAAAAAGTATATAAAATAAAGTGAAGAGAAATTAAAAAGAAAGTAATAAAAATAATTTGTTCTCTCTAAATATTGTCAACAACTTATTCGTGGCAGTTATACTAGGATTGGCTATTAATATATCGTTTTTTTTAAAAGTCGCTATGATTAATGAATATTCAAAACAATAATAATGAATTTAAAATAAATTTTTCTTACTCAGTTGAAACAATTGTAGAAAATGCAATTTAATAAGTTCAAATACTCTGGATATCTTTCAATTTTAACATTCAAAGTTATAAATGAATATCGAATATCGCAAACTTATCATAGGTTTAATTTAATTTCCAAGAGTTCTTTTGAATGTAAAAATCATACCAATATTTAGATTAAACTGCAAATTATATATCATTATATTATTTCAACGACTTTAGCTTCCTTTTCAAAAATAAATAAAAGTTATTTACAAAAACGATAGTTAGACTTATTATTAATTATATGTAGTAAAGATTATTGTAAATATTCATTTTTCTTTTATCATTTAATTTTGAACACTTAATGGATCTTTAAAATTAGAACTGTAGGAATTATTTTATATTGTATGTTATACTTCGATTTTAAGAGATTTTACGAGGTATTTAAACTATTCGTGAAGATAAATGTGAAGTAACAACAAAAAATGAACAAAAAACAGATCCAAATATAAAAAAAACATTTACATAATTGTTAAAATATTATTCACAGTCTATATTCTTGTTATTGTGTATGAACAAAGATAAAAAAATTTGCATATAAATAAAAAATGGTATAGTTATAGCGATTTATGATAAACTTAATAAAAAGTCAGATATAAAAATATTTTATATTTTGTTTTGAAAAATATTGATATAGACACTATATAGTGCTGACACATTGTTAATATAAAGGCAAAAGAGTTTGCGTTGTAAAACGTTAGAAGGCTTGAGAAGTATTTGTTTTTATCCTCTTACCTTTCATTCGCTGTGGGATTAGGTACAGGCTTTTGCTATTTATTTATAGGATAGTACAGTTCTCAAGGTATTACACTTAACCTAAGTCAGCATTTCAGTTATCTTAAGATATTTTTCTAGATCATGGGATATCCGTATAAGTTCAACGATACGCCATCTTATCATAGATATCTAAGCTCGACCGGCTCGCAAAGCTTCTAAGCGGACTATTATATCTGAATTATAATTGGTTTACTTCTTTTGAAAAAGATCACATAAAGACTTTGTAACGCTTAATAGTCATATTTTCCAATTCGTACGTTGCGAAGTTAGAATGGTAGTTTATATTTTAATTATTCTAATACAACTAAATTGTTACGGTTGGTATAAAATTTAAAAAAATGAAGTTTTTTATATTTGATACATAAAATACCCGCAATACCCCTTGATAGTTTCAGTCGAGGCTTGATTTGAATTTGCTCATTTGTTAATTACGAAACCGAAAGTTTTAGTGGAAGAAGCTATATGGGGCTGTCATACTTGGGAGACTTTCTCTTGTATATAATAGGGATATGTATAAGTATATAATTAGCCTATCTATTAGCATACATACAATGATTCAATATCCTCTATTAACCGCGACAAGTTAATTATGACCTCGATTATAATTATAATTTTTATTAAAAATATGGAGTATTATGTACATTGTACATGTAATCAAGGTTAGTACGAAAACTCGAAATATAAGCTAATATACAACTTGTGATACTACGTTGCTTAGTTTGTATTCATATAATTTATCTTATATGCAAGGATGATATTTATTTTAATATTGATGATTCAAATGCAAGGATATGATTATACATAATTAGAGAAGTATTAAAGAAGAAAATATATGTACAACTTATGTATTAGCGTACGAGCCGCAAAGCGACTTAAAGGAAAGAAAGGAGAGCGAACTGCGGGTAATGTATTTGATCAGTATAAGGAAGTAGGGCGGCGAGTAAGGTAAGGCCGGGACGCAATCAGCGCTTGGGGGAAAAATCCAAAGCGGCTCGGCGGATTTTACGATCTAGCCTCTGTAGCGCTAAAAAAGCGGGAAAGCTTCGGGTGGGGTTGGGGGGCCTTTTATTCATAGGGCACGGTGCACCTTGAACCACCCAGCGTCCAAGTGCAATTGCGCGGGATGATGCTGCGGCGCAGCTGCTGCAGCCTCCGCGCCTGTGATCTTCTTCCGCCGCCCGCGCCCCGTGGGTTTTGCGCCCCCGGAGCGGTCTCGCAAGTGTCGGTCGCTGCCGCGCTTAGCCGCGTCTTTTTGCCGGCCGGCAAAAAAGGAAGGGCTCGAGTTTAATCTTAGGTTTTCGCCCTGAATTATCCTCGGAGCGCTCACTCGGCTTGATGATGACGTCCTTTTTGTTATTGGAGGAAACAATTTAGCGTGACGCGTAGTTCTTGCGGGCCGACCCTCGGGCTTTCTTCTCGCGCGGCCGGCCATCCTGGCGGTCCCTCTGCATAATGGCCGGGTGTCCCTTGGCCGCCGCCTCGCGGATGGGAGCGTGCGCAGCCTGGCGGAAAGCCTCCGCGGGCCGAGCGCGCGGATATTATTTTTGGAGTTTGCGCGCCGCCGGCCGGGCGGATATTGCGCCCGATTTACGCCCGCCTCAAATTTCAACGACTGGCTTTCTTTTGTTGCTCGCTGCAGAGGAGCGGCTTTGCGTCGTTAATCAGCGATTATTCTGCGCAAGTACGCGAGGACAATGGCCCGAGCGGCCGCTTCTCCCCCGGCGCTCCGATTTATCGGATCTGACCCCGCATTATCTATCCGAGCAGGCGAACTATTAACCGTATATACTAAAATTGAGCGTGTAATTGGTGTTGCCGGAGGAACGGTACACGCGTCTTCTTCCTGGTTGCAGGCTGCGCGGCGCGAGCCGGCCGAAAGGCGCATCGCGGGCTCTTGGAAGCCGTGGAAATATTTTACGCGCGCTTGCGGCGTAGTAACGAAATTTCTTGTCTTGTAACGCACGCCGTAAAGTGGAATTTATAATGGTTTATGTACATGTAGGCAGGCACGGGCAAGTAAACCGTTCGATCGGCCTCTTCGCACGGCAGTTAAAGCGCCCTATCGACCGAGAGATCCTCCGGGAGATCGATTCGAGATAAGCGCGTTTATCTCCGAGAAACAAGTGTGCGGGGCGCTGCAGAGGTCGTCCGGCCGCGCGGCTCGTGGCCGAAATTCCGATTGTTCCGGCCGGCGCAGGACCTTCTGGACGGACAAATTTCCGAATTAGCATGCGGGCCTTGCGCGCGCGGTAATCCGCAGGAGGGTGGTCCCGGCTCCCGTTTGTCGGCCGCCGCCGCCGCCGCCGCCGCCGGGGAAATTCTCGGGCCCCGGGCAGGTACTGCCCCGTGCGCCGCAGCCTCCCGGGAACCCGGCGGCACATAATGGGGGCGGATGCGCCGGGTGAATGGCGAGCCCCGGGGCCGCGGCCCGGAACTAATGCGGCCGGCTTGCGCCGCCGGCCCGGTGATTAGTCGCACGTCGCGCGCCGATTGAGCGGTCCGGGGGACTTTTCCGTGGGCTGATTGTCGCTCAGCGGGTCCTTTCTCTCGGCCCTGATGAGGCCCCTCGACGCGTCCGGCCGCGCCCCCGGGAGCCTCCCTGCGTAGGTGTAACCCCGAGCGATCCGGCGACGCGATAGCCCGCCGTGGGCCGCAGGTACGCCGTCGGCTCCGATTGCCGCCTTATCTCCGAACTCATCGCCGGAGTTCTTTAACCCGTACCCGCCGACGAGTGCAGCCGAGTTACGCGCGACGCGCGCGCCCCGAGGGACTCGGCACGGCTCGTCTCCGCTTTGTTACCCGGCGACGGCCACCTCCTCCGGGGGTACAAGAAAAAGGGGAAAAAAAAAGTGTCCGGCGGGCCGGGGCGCGTCGGCCGGACGGCCGAGCGGCAAAAACCCGGCGGCCGGCTCTCGTCATTACGGGGTAAACAAAGCGCGGGAGCGAGCGCCCCTTTGTACTCGCGGAATTGCGCGCGCGGCTGCCCCCGAAAAAAGAGCCGGCGGCCGATAAAGCCGAGGCCGCTGCCGCGCCGGCCGAAATAACGAGCGGACCTCGGCGACGCGGGTTTTTGCCGCTGCCGCCGGCGCCCCCGAATTCGCGAGCGGTTTTTCGTGCGCCCGGGGGGGGGAGCCGATCGATCTCCGTCCGCGTCTCCGCCGGAAAGCCGCTTCCGCCGCCGGGAGCCAACAATGGCCCTAATCTAATTGTCCCCGCGCCGGCGATTAGCCCTGTTTTTTGCCAGGGACGGCGCGTTACGCGGCGGAAGGGCCGTTTCCTCCCGATCAGCGAGCCATCATCCCGATCATCTGCCGGCGGGGGCAGAAAAACGCCCCGGGCGTTCCGCGGCGGAATCGGATTTTCCGGGCGGGCGGAGCGCTGGGGCGCCCCGGGTGGCGCGCGCGGAGGAGCCCCGTCATCGGCCCGGGGGAGTCAATCATGCGCCCCCGGGGCGGGGGCCGGCCAGCTCGGCCGCTTTCCCCGGGAAAGAGCGGCTGCAGGTAGGGGGGGCGGGCCCGCCGCGGGCCTTTGTCGGGAGCTGCCGGGCGCCCCGCGGCGCCACCTCGCGCCCAAATCGCCGCGCCGGGGGATTCGCCACGGCCCTCGGCGGAATGCGCCCCGCGCACTCGACGCCCGGCCCCCGCTGAAAGCCGAACAATGCCGGCAAGGCCCGCGCCCCCGGCGCACCCTCTTCCAAAGAAACGCCTCTTTAGCGGCCTTTTTTCCCCGCTTTCTAGCCGGCCGCCCGCTGACCCGCGCGATTCTTCGCCCGACACCAAAGTGCCGGCCCCGGCTAATTGGGAGTGCGTACATGTGCGGGACGCTCGGCCGGCCGGCATCAATGGGCCCACATGCGCGCGGCCTGCAACTGCGCCGCTGCGGGACGGGTCGCGTGACCGACTTAATAAAGTCCTCTCCTCGCGCGGTCTTTAAATCCCGGCGGTAGGAAAAAATTAGTCGGTCGATATCTCGAGGCGCTGCCGCGCGTCCCGGCCTATATAAGGCAACCCCCCGGACCGCCGCGCCCGGATCCTCCGCGACTCATTACTCCCCCCGGCGGCGGCCATTAATTAACCCGCGGGCAGGTAAATTTCAGGTAATTTAATAACTCGCGGCGGGCCGCAATCGAGGGCCTCGCGCTTCCCAGGGGCGCCGGCCCCCGGTCCGGGAGACAAAGGCCCGCGGCTTCCCCGACTTTTAACGCGAAATATACTGCAGATTACTTTTCTAAAATACTGTTAGCGGGAGGCGAGCGCGGGCGCGGGCCGGCGGCCGGGCAAAAAGCGCTCGGTACTTTGTACTTAAAAATAATGAAAGCTGCTCGTCTCCGCGGCCGGGGGGCCGGGCGGCCGTAGGAAAAAAGCCCAGGCGGGGGAGAAGAAGGAGACTGGCGGAGGAAGAGAAACTGGCGTGACAGGTTGGCGGGAGTCCCTCCGCTGCCGCTTTGATCCCGCCGCGAGCTGGCCCCGCGCGCCTACCCCCCGTGTACCCTCGCTGGCCCCTCGCCCCCCCCCCTCCCGCCCCCGCCTCCCGAGCCCGCGCCCCGGGTTGAAGTGCTAATTACGCGCCTCGGACCGTTAGGGGGGCGGCGCCGCCCGCACCCAGTCCATCCGCGGGACCTTTTTTCCCTCCGCGGGATTGGCTGCGGCCAGTGCGGCAGATCCGAGGGCACCTCGCGCCTTCCGCGAAGCCCAGCTTCCGAGTACTGTCAAGGACTCGCCCGCGTAACTCCGCTCCTGCCTCCGGACCTTTTTCTGCCGCGGACCAACCTGCACCTCCGCGGGTACTGTGTCCCTTGGGATGCTGCGCGATAGGCCTGGTCGCGGTCCAACAGTCCTGGACGCTCCAAATGGTTGCTTCACCGAGGAAACGCTCAACTGCCTTCTTATCGCGAGTATAGCCTACAGTACACTGTTGTTCTCCAAGAAAAACCTGTGGGCGTTCCCTTGCGTTTCAGATTTCAAAATATCTTTTCCAAACTTCAATCCTTTATACGTCTGTTTATTCTTTTGCTCGCACATATATAGTAGATGCGAGGAAGAAATCAAATATTTTGATAGACTTTATATTGAAGCCAATCTGGGCTGCCAGCGAAAAAGGAGTCATTTGTGGTTTCCCCCTCGCTGGGCAATTTAATTTACTTTCAATGAAATTATAGTTGAATTGCCATTAAAAATATTTACCGGCAAATATTTAAAGACGAGCATCGGTGAAAGAAATAATCGAATTCTCGCTCCGTAACACCATACGGCATCCTTTCAAAAATTGTCGGTATGACGTTATTATATTGTCGTTATGAATTGCAATTCATATTACGAAATATATTAAAAAATTAAGTAATTTATTTTTTTACATGCACGGTTTAAATAGATAACTGAATAAACGTTCCTTTAAATATATTTCAATGTAAAAATTTTTTGTTACAAATACGGTAAATCTTGTGCTCGTCAGCGCACCACAGACTCATTCGCGGTACAATGGCTGCCGGACTAATAAAGCACTCGTATATATACACAAGGAGCGCGGGATTATGCGCCCTACAGGAGGTAAAGTGTACCAGTAAACAGTCGGGGCGCAGCGAGGGCAAGAAAGGCCTGTGCATCAGAGGCACTTGTAAGCCCACTTCGGAATCCCTTAGAACGCGATCATCGGTAGTCCATATAATAGCCCGGTAGGGCCGGCGGCGGCAGGGCGCGCGGGCCGATAATCCCGGGGCGGTCGAGTGCTTAGGCCGCGCCGAGGGCTCGCGATCAGTCTGTCGGTCGAGACGAAAGCACCGGCGGCGAAAATCGCGGCGGCGCTGGCGGCACTACCTGCCAACTCCTCCGGAGCCGCTGCAGCGGACGCGCCGCCCATAAGAATGCCGGCGTCGCGCGCGCACGAGGCTTCCCCGAAGCGAGCCGATGCCTTTCATTCGCGAGCGATCCGCATAATGCCGAGGGCAGGACAAAAAGCCGGCTCTCCTCTCGGCTCCCCCCGGCCCCTCCTGCGGCCCGCGGCCCCGGCGCCGCAGTAGAGAAGTGCCGCGCGCGGCCCTCCGCCTCCGGCCCGCTGGCCCGCAGCGGAAAAAAGTAACGCGCCCTCGCGCTCCGGCCCCTATATATCGAGCCGGAATAATGGGATTTATTAGAGGGCACTTGGCCGAGAGCCGGCATTATTTGGGCCCCGATCCGCGCTGGGGCGAAAGCCTCGCGGCCATTGTCACCTCATAATGAGTCGGGTACAAAGCCGGCCGAATGAATCGCCCGGACAGCTTTACTCGGTTACGCGCGCGCGCGGGCAACCCGATCCCCGCGCGCACCAGATGGGTAATCAGACGAATTTCGCCGCAGCCCCCGTAACTCGCCTGCGGTGTGTACACTTGCATTACGCGTTAAGCAAACTCTGTAATGCCGAGCCCCTCCCTCGGGATCCCGCAGCGGCTCCCGCAGCTCCTGCTTCGCCGGATTCGTTGACTCTTTCAATCTTACGTTCTAATTAAGCGTCGAGAGCTTTGCAGGTTTTCCAATTTCTGTAATGCGCTATAATTGGATATATTCCAATGCGTCCATCACGACATAAAAGAATATTCGTAATAAGATTAGATTTAAGGTGGTGATACGGAGGGCTACTGACAGACAGTCTTCACCATCTGCAAAGCTTAAACCAAGAATTTAATTTTATTTGATAATATAATTAGTATAAAATTAAAATACCTTCATTATTAATAAATAATAAATCCTCATTTAAACTGGTATATTTACACATTTTTATATCATATTAATTAGATATTTCAATATATTATTAGTAACTATAATGCGGTGAAGTACCTTCTGATAATTATTTTATGTTCATTTTATTAAGAGTGCATTTGTAAAATTGTCCTGATAAGCAGAAATGTAGATCGATTTCATGATATCAGTATATGTACTATCATGGATATAAGCTCTGATAGTCTAATAAATGAACATGGAAGTTGATCACGTATCATCTCTCAATTGATAATGAGCGGAAACAGCCTGATTACTTTTATATATCTCCATAAACCTACGTGCAAATTATGCAGCGTAGCATCCCGAATCCATCTCGGAATCCATTCACTTGCAAGAAATTGCGTAAATATATATATTGCGCATAGAATTCTCGTTTACACTTTGTCCTCAGTAGTAGTACGTTTACAAGTGCTCCTTAATAATATAACTAGGTGTACATGACTAACAACTAGGCAGGGCCGTAGGCTCGGCCCTATTTCGCGACATTGCAAGCTAACAGCGAAGAAATGCGAGTGTTTCGCTTAGTGAAACAACTAATGGCTTTGAACAGATTAAAAAAATTCAAACCAATCGAAAGCAAATGAAATGTATAATTGATAACATCTTTACAACCGAAAATTATTACATGTTCTTTAATACACAATAATAGAATTTAATAGGATATATAGCTATTAAAAAATATTATTTATTTAATAGAAAAATATGAATTTATTAATATAAACAATAAGAAAATAATAGTGTGACCTCTCGTGTTTAATCTTAAACGAATTTTCCCGGATGTCGCCTTACAATCCCAAGTTGATGTCGACGACATATCGAACGAATCAAACTTCCAGAATACTTATACAACTGATTTATTTTATTTGCTTTATAGGACATATAGAACGATCTATACGAGAAGAAACTGACTTGTGAGGTAAAACTTTTAAAATACCACCTTAGAAGATCCCCTATAACAAATATATAATACATTTAGACTAAATTGTATATGTTTCCACATATCTAGGTTTAAAAATGCACTGATAATAAAACACATTTATGTTTCTATGAATCGTATAGGTATTGTCTAATTTTAACGGTTACTTAAATTTATATTGCAATTAAAATCATTTGAAGTCTCCGCCTGGTATAAGCATAGCTCCGTGAAATCAGAAATGTGCATACTCACCTAGATTAAGTACGTAAGCTCGCTATTTACGAGAGACATTCCATTGTGACCTCGCTAAACCTCGCGATCCGATAATTTTTCTTCCATTTTTTACATGCCTCTGTGCATATTGCTCTTTCTTACATGATTGTTGCCGACCGAGATGATTGCGAAATCGTATTTAGTTGCAGGAGGAGTAGCTGGCTTCAGGCAATAGAGCATGGGAAATCGTCGACCCGCACCTTCCATCGAATCTGCAATACAGTAACAAGTCACGTGCGCGCAGAAATAAAGTGCTTACGGTGCACAGAAGATTCGCTCGATAGAAAGTTCGATTTCTATTATATGAAACACTTAATGCGGAATGGTGGAATGAATATCGAAGAAAAACATAAGCCAAGCCAGCGGCGACCGGTTCAATTCAATTTAGACTTGTTGCACTGTTGCGGAAGTGCATTTCGAAACGAATGTGTTATCGAATCTTACGTAGTACGTAGAAAAATGAAAATGAATTCTGGATAAAATAAAAGTATTTTATTCTATTATGTAAGGTATCAGAGATTATTGCCATAGCTTTTCCATGATTACTATATGAGTAATTCACAGAAACCGTTTCTCAATTAAGAAAATGTTTCAATCGAGATTTATACCCAATTACTCGTTGAATTACAACTAGATTCTTAATACGTAGATGCACAAAGTTAATTTTCCTATATAAATAGATTCTTATGTAAGACTAAAAATGTATAGTTGTAATATATGTTTCTGTATATAATTAATTATCAAATGCAGGATGTTTCTCTTATTAACTTTCATTTTCAACGGAAATGCAGCTTATCAGTGGCCATGAGTTTACTGATTTATCGGTCATTATCAATTGATTAAACAAGAAACTCATATTGAGTGTAGCCATAAAACGGTGGGAGGATACTGAAAATTAATCGATATATTGTCGAAAATGACATAATACGTTGTAAAACGTAATTTCTTTTTATTTTTGCCACGGCCGAAGAAGAAGATTCTTGTTAGCTTCTCCACCTTACGCATCCAGTTTTTCTCACCTATCGGCCTCATCTACAGTAAATAAGCGTCGTATATTATTACAATGTCATATTTGCAGTTTTTGTAAAATTAATATTTATTTGACTAATTAATAAGTGTTTATCATATTTTGAAAATTGTAGTTTCTTCTAATTTTTTTAACCGAATTCAATGTAGAAAATTATATAATAGTTAAATGGCGTATCTATGAGATAAATTTCTAAACTTATTATTATTAATATTTAGGATACAATAGATGTAATCCACTGTCGTATAAGTTTACACTCAATATCATGATCCAGGATAGGGGTGTTACTTTTGAATACATTTATTATTTGACAGCATTCAATGAATTCGAATAGAAATACGTAGAATATTCAATATGATGGAATATTTTTCAAATATTGCATATGACAAAATATTTAAATTCCACATGATTATAAATATTTTTGGATTGCATACAATGTGAATTTACTTTTTATACATTATAATATAATGCAAAATTTAAAGTGTGAAAACATATTTTTAAGCTTGGAAGTAGCTGGATCAGAAAAGATATTTTCACACGCCTCCTATTCGCATTCCCAACAATCGGAGGCTTTTTTCGCCACCCTCTCAAGTATAAAAGTTGCCGGAGTACAAATGGTGCACAGGACACATCGAGACGAGCATGAAGAAGAAACGCGGACAGTCACACAATGGGCGCCCCTGCTTTCACGATAATAGCCCCGCAATACCAAGGGCCATCGCGAAGAAGCGCAAAAATCTGCGTCTTTACAAACAGCCGCCGCACGGGAGACGGGCAAGAAGTTTGGCGCGGATTCCGGCGCTGCCGAAGCCGCCGCGCGATCCTCTCAAATTGCTCGCTCTTGGGCTCTTCGGCTCACTCATTACCCCCGGGGATGGTCACGAAACTCCAGAGGCGCACGCGATTCCGAGTCGAGTAAAAGCCCGCCCGTAAAACCGATTCTCTGCGGTTTTAAATCATTCTAATATGTATCAATTATCTTTAGTTTCGTTTATGCAGCTGCTGTGAATAAGAAATATCATAATTGTCGTATATACATGTATATAATACGTAATGCATTTATGTGCATTATACCGATACATGTGAAAATATGCATTTAAATTGACATATACCTACTATTGTTGACATAAAACATAATGTTATTAATATTCGAAATATTGCAATAATATTTTTTGAAAAATTTGATGCGGCAGGTCGGTCATTGGAACATGAGCTCGGGGCTGTTGCGATCGGCACTCGTGTCACGCGATCAACGCGATTTGCATCGCGAGCTGGAGTCGCAGCCCCGTCAATTATTATCCCATAAGCGAAGGCCGCGCGCGAGATCTTGGACTCTCTCCCGCTTCTTAAAAATAATAGGTCCGAGCGGATGAAAGCGAGCTGAAGGAAGGAAGAAGGAGCGGGCGCGCACGCAAAAGAACGAGAGCGGCTCGAGAGATGAAGGACCGGGGATGGGGGGATGGGGGGGCTAGTGAAGAGGGCCAATAAAGGATCGCGTAAAAGAAAAAGCGGGCCCGAAACGGCGCAGCACACGCTGGTCCAGGAGGCGTCCTTACCTGTTTGCTCCTCGCGCTCTCCCGCTCTCTCCCTCTTTCGCGCATTTCGCCTGGCCGTCTCTCTCTCCTACGGGCGTTTTTACGTTTGCCCCGCGCGCCACTTCTCCCATCCGCATTTTCGGCAGTACGTCGATTTGATTACGTTCGGCCTGACGTGTGCCGGCATCCAAAAGGCAATCGAAGGGACGGCGCTCGGTGAAAACGGCCGAGCTGCAGCCCAATAAAAAGCTCGCTTGGGGCTTGTAGATGAAAAATCTCCGCTCCCGGGCATAAAAATACCGGGGGTAAATAAAGTAAAAATAACCGGTGAAAAATGATAGCGCTAATTAAGGGGGCATCGTTTAAGGTGCCTTGGCATTCCGCCGCGGGGATTCGTTGAAAAAAAAGCTCGGCGCGCGCGCGCGCGGCTCCTGCAGGAGGGCCGCCGATATGTATGCGCGAGCGGGCCCCGCTTCTGATTTTGTAAAATCTGATTTCGAGTAAGTGGCGAGCGCACTCGGCGGCCCATTAACGAGCCCAGCTTCCCCCATCCTAGCGCGGCGCTCAAATTCTAATTGAATTAAAAAAATTTGGGCGCAATTACGGGGCGATATCGCGGGGCCAACCCCCGGTGTGTGGGGGTTATCGGGCCGTTCATTAGCCGGCTGATGGCCGAAAAATGAGCGGGTTCCGGAGGCGCGGTACACGGACGCGGGAGATGCATCTAGTGGCCGAGGGAGGCCCGCAGGGAGTTTGACGAGCCGAGCGCAATAAACCTAAATCCAAATCAAAATCGCATAAACAAAGCCGAATGAAAATGGGCACTCTTGCCACCTCGACCTCCCGCCCCCCCCCTCCTCTTCATCATCATCAGGGCCGTCATCATCATCATCATCATCATCATCAGGGGCCGACCGCCGGGACCAGTCCTCCGCCCGCCCGCCCCCCTCCGGTTCTCTCTCTCCCCGGCGGCCGCTCCCTCTCATCTGGCCGTCTGCGCTGCCGCCGACTCGTCCCTCCACTCCTCGTGCAACCCCGGGCGTATTATGCCGCCGCGGCCTCGGAGGCATTGAAACCGCCTGAGCTGCGTGCGCGTGTGTTGCGGTGTGCCCGCCGGCAGAGAAGGAGCGGAGAGAAAGAGAGAGAGAAAGAGAGAGGGACCACGAGCGACGGGCGGTCGCTGCACGAGGCTCAGTACCTTGCCGACTGCCGAGCCGAGCGGCTCGCGTGCGCCTCCACTGCACGAGGGCTTGTCCCGCTGCAGCTCCCTCGCGATCTCAATCCCCGGGGTGAAAAGTGCCGTAGCCGCTCGCGACCGGTGCACGGAAGGGTTGCGCACCATTCCAAGCTCGGTCCCTAGGATGCCCCGGTGAGGGTAGTGCCGATTCGAGCAACTCTGGCAGCGATGCCGTCGTCGCGGGCGGTGCTCCTGCTGCTGGGCTTTGCCGCGGCGCTCCTAGGACCGGCCGACTCCTGGAGCGTCGGTCGTCAGGGCTCCAACCCCAAGTGCGAGCGCCTAAAGATCTCCTTCTGCAGAGGGCTCCGGTACAACCTCACGGCGATGCCGAACTTCATGGGCCACGAGGATCAGCTGCAGGCCGAACGAGGGGTGAGTTTCGAGCTTTCACTTCGACCCCTGGCGCTTCGCCCACTTACCGATCTCTTGTTATTTCCTTTCTCCTACTTGTGCAATGCTTGCGGTCTCTCGTTGACGATTTTCTCCACTTGAAATCGGCCCTTTTGAACCGCCGAAACTGAGATAGGAGTTGTTTGCTCAAGTGAAATTTGGTCGAAAAATGCATGGTAGATGTTTGGTCCGAGGTTTCGGGTTTGCTACAACGATGGTGCAATTAAGGTTTTATTATTATTGTTAAAACAACAACAATAACAATGTGTTTTTAGATAACGTTCATTGTTTAATTTTCAATACTATAACAATTTATACTTATTAAAGTGCTTTAAATAACTAAAAAATATCAGATTTATAAAAGAAATATACAGTACACAAGATAAATAAACATTAGACATGCCAATTAAATGTTTTTCAGATAGAAGATAGTTGAAATCCAACATTGTTTACATGGAGATATATATTAGGGATGAGTTGAAAGTTTGAATTAAATGGGCCGGGATTGGTAGAAATACAGACGGGTCGATACCAGTTCCCGCAAAATGAAATCCGCAGATAGTAATCTATAGTAGCTATTAGGATTTCGATTGAGAAATTTGAATCACGAATACTTAAGAAAATGAGAACCGAATGTCGGTCTATCAGAATCGTCAGACACACATAGATAGATTAAACGCGCCAAACACTGGACACACAAACACTATGAAGGGTCCAGCCATTCATTCATCTTGAATTTTACGGCCTGTTGATATTTTGGCTCATTTACAGTTACTATCGCTAGATTGAAAGATTAAAATTCAAAGGGATCGATCCGCAGCAGAGCCGGGCGATCAAGGCGAAGAAAAGGAGTATCGAGGCTCGGAATCTTCCCCGGGGCTAATGAAAGGAGGATTAACCAATAGGGCATAGAAGCGCGTGCAATTGAAAGTAAAGCGACAAGGGGCTCCGCGGAGTGAGGCCGCGAGCCGCCAGAGGAAAAGTCGAGGGCGCCCGGCGGCGCGATCGCAATCGGCCTGGACGCGGGGCCAGGATCGGCGCGCGATCCGATAGCCTGACAGCTGGGGCCCCGCGGCTCCCGCTTATACGTCCCGGGAAAGCGGATGCGGGCCCGCAAAAAGGCACCGGAGCCTCGCATTAGCATCGGCCGGGGCGCCCTTGAGGCCCTCGGCTGCCGCGAGCGAGGGGAATCAAAGGCGATCGGGCCGCCGCTTCGATCTCTCGGAATCCGCGAGTCGAATGCAGCCGGTCGCCGCGGGAGCGTCGATCTCGAAAAAGGAGCTGCGCCGAGCCGAGCGGCGGCCTTTTTTTTCCCCCCGAGCGGACCTTCCCACCGGACTCGTCCGCCGGCGCTGCTCGGCGCGTTGACGGCGCGAGCCGCCGCGCCCTCCCCGCTAATTATTGTACGCGCCCGTAATGAGTCGTTAATTAAGTTTACTGCCTACGGTGCAGCCTCACGGCCCCGGCGCTGCAGCCGGTTAAATCGATCGGCCGGCCGCTCCCGCGTAACAGTAGAGGCGCGAGAGCCGATGGCCCAATTACCAATTATAACGATTATTTAACTCGGCCGTTTTTCAGCCGCATCGTACCCGCACGGGGTTCGAGCGCGTATTAACCGGAGTCATCGGCCAATTTGTTTATCGAGCGCACGTCGCCATTAGCATATAATATAACCGGGAGCCGGGCGTGTTCGAGTGTATATATCGAGGCTCGGCGGGCACTTTTATCGCGGGCCCATTAGCGGCCCAATAAGCGGTACAAGCCCGGGGATGTGGGCCGCACTGACAACTCAGTCGCAGGGGTATACCGGAGTACCGGGCCCGCATGTCCCGCGGCGCTTCCCCTTCCGCGCGCTATCGGGCCCTTACATCTTGCTCGTCGCGCCCGTGGCCCGGTGTACAAGCGCCTCTGGCCCTGTTGCTCCCCCCCCCCCTCTAGCCGCCGGCCCTCCGGGGCCTTTGTCGAGAGGCCGCGCAGGAAGGGCCCTCGCGGCGGCCCTAATCGCCCGGCGCGTATCTGCGCCGCCCGCCGGGACACAATATAACGGGCGGCGCGATATACGCGAGCGCGCGATTGCCCCGCAGATGCCGGCAGGGCGACAGCCTCCGCGCGGCCTTTGTTGCGCCCGTCGCCGGGGCAGTCGGTGAAAAAAGAACCGGATCGCCGCCCGGATAAGATAATGCAATAATAACTGTTTGCGGCCAGCTGATTTCCGCGGGCGCGCGACGCGTACACGTATATACGTGCCCCCCGGTTTTTCGGTCCCGGGGCCCCTTAATCTCGCGCGTGCCTAATCTCCGGGGCTCGGTTTACGGCGCGAGTAGTCCTCCCCCGAGTCCTCGCTTCCGGGAGGCGGGCCGCCCACGCTCCCGCGCCGCTCGCCCGGGAAACCGCGGCTCGGTTTTTATGGGCTCGCCCGCAGGCGGAACGACGCAGCGTCATCGTTTCGATCGAAGCCGTGGCCCCAGGCCGGGGAGCCCGAGCCGAGGCTCCGCCGGCCCGCAGGACGTCCGATTTAACGCGCTCGGAAAGTGAATGCAAGAGCGGTCAGTTGAATCGCTCTCAAGGCGCCAATTATGTATACGCGAGAATAATGCCGCGCCGCCGGATCGATCCGCCCAGTGGGTGTATTGACGCGTGGGAATTTTTCCTCGCCGGAAGCGCCGGCGCTGGTGCCGACGAGTTCGCCGGGTTGTTTCCTCCAAGGGATAGCCCGAGGAGGCTGCCCAGTTCGGGGATCGAGTCCGCCGGGACAAAACTCTTTGACTCCAGGGTCGAGAGACTATTGAAAGGTCGTTCGGCTGCAGCCGGTGTGCGTTCGGGTAAAGCCGGCCCACGCGGGCGGCGGCGGCGAAGGCCCGGCGGGTCGGAGCTCGGGTCGGAGTCATTTTGAAGTATGAATGAACGGCTCGCGCGAGGAACTCGCTTCGGCGCGCAAAAAGGGAGGGGAGGGAAGAGGCCCAGGGCGGGGGGGGGGCAGAGGCTGGCAAGAAGCCGCCGCCGCCGCCGCCTCGCGGCCGTGGCTGCGCGCGAGCGGGTGAAAGCGCCGCGGACCGGGAATAACGTATGAAATTGCCCTCTAATTGAGGCTCCCGCGGAGATTCTCCGGACGCGGCCTGGGCCGCGCTGCTATATGTATAATAGTAGGTGGTGCGCCGAGTCTCCGGCGGCCGGGATCGAGGGCCGGCGCGCATGCAACCGGGCGCAACGGCAGTCCTGCATACTTCTTTTTTCCTACGGTCAATTACTTTTTTGCCGGCCTCGTGTGCGCCTCGCGTGCCCGGAGCCCCAGTCAGCTGGCTTATCTAGTCTAGATATCCGATTATTCCGCTCGATCTTAGTCTACCATTAAGAATCTCGAACGGCGGATTGTTGGCAATGAGGCCCCTTCTACCATATAATCGCGTCAATTGGTTATTTATTGGAGGGAGTGCCCGAAAGAAAGGAAAAAAGAAGCGAAATTAAAAGGCCCGGCCCATACGTTAAGATAAAAAGCGAGATAGCTCTGCAGAGCTGCAGAATAAAATGACAATAATGAGTCAGGCGGACGCGGCGATAAAACAGTTTATTCCGAAGGAGACGTGCCTCCGAGTGTGTTGACCCTCCCCGACATTTGGGCCGGCGCGCGGCTACGCAGGCGTCTCCTCGCGCGGGGACGTGTTCCCAGGTCGGCCGGGGATCCGCATATCGCGCGGGGCCCCGGTCCATAGCCCAATTGGCGAAATCGGCGCTAGGGGCGCGGCTGCCGGCTATCCATCGCCCGTACACCGATCGGATCCGATGCCTCGGCTGGCCGGCCGGTCGATCCGAGCCGATCCGAGCCCTGCGGGACGAGCGCCAAGAGGCGTCGGGGGCCAGGCTTTGATCTCGGCGCGCTTATTAACGCTCGGGCGCGCAGCCTATATAGCAGCCGGCGCGGGCTAGCCTCCGATCGGCCGGGCAGCGGCGCATCGGCTTTCCCTTGATTTACGGCCCGCCGCGGGTCGTTAGCGCCGCGCCGCCCGGGAAAATCGTTAGCCTGCGGTTTCGCCCCGCGCGCCCCTCGCCGCCTCTTCCTTTGGCTGCTCCCCCAGCTGCCGAGGCCTTGTTTTTCATCCTCGCCTGGACCTGGGCATGTGCGCGCCGCCAGATTTGTGCATCGCTCGTGCACCTAGGGCTAATTACGTACGCGCGATCGCCCAATGCTCGACCCGCGAGATAAATCAATGCGGTACACGGTGTAAGTATAATGCGAGAGAAGGAGGGCGAGGGTCAATTGGCTTGATTCAAAGTCGTAAAACTGGACGGATGGGGCAGGTTATGCCGCACGCATTCTTTTATGACTTTGTAAAGGTTTAGCGAGGCGCGCGCGGCGCGAGCGTCAGTGTATATATCGTAACGTACGAATTGTATCGTACGTAGCGAGCCGTAGCGTCCGTTGGACCTACCTCGGGCATTAGCATATTTTTGATAGCCGCGCGGCGAGCCTCGAGCCAGGCAGTCCCATAAAAGCGTGCCGCGTCCAATCGACGGGTCGCAGCCGAGTAACCTAGACAAGATCGGTGCCCGAGGAAAAGAAACATAAATAGAAATGCAATATTATCGGAGCAAAACAACATTGCCATGGCATTAGTGATGGCCATTAGCATAATACTTGTATTAATAAGCTTGCCGATGTTCCATTAGCTTTTCCAATTTATCGCCGGCTGCTTAGCATGTAATTAAAAAGGAGCCTCGCACCGGGCCGCTACCGACCACCGGGGATACACACAAGCGAGTCTGCACCGCGCGCGTCAACTAATTCGTTGCATTCAAAGGCCCCCTTTTCACAGTGTACGGGCGCGATAAAGCTCAGGACGGCGCGTGTATTATCAACGAGGCGGCTCGAGCGGCAACAAAAGCTCGTGAAACGGGCGCTTAAACGGTCGCGGCGCGCTGCACAGTTTACGCGCGACAAAGACCGGCTGGGCACTTTGATACGGATTTACGATTGACGCCCGCGTCGCGGGCTTTGAGCACGCGTGGAAACGCGCTCTAGAGGAGCCGGCGGAACAAAGGGGCGACAACCGCGAAAATTAGCCTCCATTCGGCCCCGGAGAGATCGGCCGGTCGGATAACCGCCGCTCTTGAGGTCGAGTATATAGGTAGGGTCGAGGACCGGTCGAGGGTGAATTGATTAGCGGCGCGCGACACGAACCTTCGACTCAGCTGCAAGGGCTGCTTCACGCACCCATAGATATACGCGTTGCGTGGGGTAACGAAACGCTCGGTTGGAGTGCATGTGTGTAGGGTGCAGCGGTTCGGGTAGTGGCAGCCTCGGTGGCAGCCTGTTTGTGCAATGATTTAATGCACGGAGACGCGTCACGCTTCTTTTAAGTTGATGAGTCTAGATGCATTATACGAGCGTATGGTGGATTGATAGTGGCGGCTCGCGTGCTGTTACGCTCACCCGTGCAGCCGTGGGGTGCGCGAGCGTTTCTTGCGTGCGCCCGGCAATAAAACAACCGTTTGGGAATTAAAAGCAAACTCGCCGGCCTAAAGTGTACTCACGACTGATTATTCGTCAATGGCCCATTATAACGCCATATTACGCGTCGCGAGAGCGAGTTTTATAGTTAATTGCAGGTAATAAAGCGCATAGAGAACAGCTGCTGAAGCATCGGAGGCATCAGTTCCATTAAAGCTGGATCGAGTGGGCAAAGCTCCAAGAGCCACACTGTATAGGGCCTCGAGCGGAGCTACGGCGTCCGAGCGTTTCCGGGGCGAGAGTCCGAGGCGGCGAGCCGTCCGTCAGCGCGCGGGCGCGAGTGTCTAATTTCCGAAGCGACTGCCGAGGGGCCGGCGTCACGGTCCGAGTAGATATTGTTCCGCTCGGCGCGGGCGACGCGGAAACGGCGCTCGGGTGACCTCGATCGGAAGTCGGCCCTGGCGCGATTACGAGGCCGTAAATCAAAGGGGCCGGCGCGCGTCACCGGGCCTCGCATTATACGCTGCTCGGACCTACGTGCCGGGGACTTGGTACACTGGCCGCACCAGCTGCGCCGGAGAGCTTTCTCATAAAGGAGCGATAAGCATTGATGCCGGGGGAGAGACAGGCCCCCGGCAGCTGCAACCCGGCCGGCTCGATCCTCGGTCAATTAGCCCGGCCGCGCTTGGCTTAATGACCCGAGAGCGGTTGGACTTGCAAGGGCCGCGCGAGGGGAGCAATTAGCGCGCGGGAAAACGGCACATGTCCCGCGGCGGCCGAAAGGGCGCCAGCCCCCTAGACCGCCGGCGCTCGTAAAAGTCGCGCGATTTCGTAAGAGGCGGAGGCCACCTGCGAGCCACATGGCCGCGGGAGGCGCGAGGGCCGGCCCTGCAAGCTCGGCGGCGCACCGAGCCGCGCACCGAGCCGCGCGTACTCCGATGGCAGGTGAAGCGGCGCGCGCCGAGCCGCCGATAAGCCATCAGACGCGCCGCGCGGCGTGATTTTTTGCCGCGGCTCGAGTGACGCCCCGTCGGCGGGCGCACCGCCGGGCGGCAAAGCCTTGTACACACTATCCGGGGGCGATAAGGCCGATACGCGAGCCGGGACGTGCCTCGCCGGGGAAAAGCGCCCGAGATAAGCGCGACAGGAGATCTCTTGGTTACTGACGCGCGCGCCCCGCGCTTACCCGCCTGTGTAATTGTTCCGCGGGCGCCTCGGGAGAGGCGCGCGCCCGCGTGTATCGCTCCGCCCTCTTATTTGCTCCGCGGCGATTGATTTATCAAGCTTGGATTACTCTTTCGAGGCCGGGCTGCCACGAGCAGGCCTGCGCCCCCTCCCCCGCCTGGCCACCTTTGTCGGTGCGCCGAGGCTTCCCTCGGTTTTATCGGCCGCCGCGGCCGTGGGCGCAATCTCTTCCTCTTTTCCCTTTGTCTCCATTGACTAGTCGCTTTTTTACGAGCGCGCGCCGTGATTTATGCGGCGCGGGAAAGCGCGTCGGCGATGCTTTGATTACGCGGCGGCGTAAATTTGGCGCCAGTTTCCAGGGATTCGAATGAATTATTTGCGCGCGCGCGCGGTTGACGCCGCCAAGCAAGCTCACCTCCAATGAGGACAATTTCCCCGAGCAATCATCTTAAAGTATGCCGATAAATTTAAAAGTGTAAAGTTATTATTACGCCCCAGCGGCGCTACAATTTATTGCGGTTGCGTAACTTAACAGACCTGCGTGCATAAGTACGTATATAGAAGGACTGAGCGGCGCAAGCATGGGACCGATAGGCCGCGGCTTGCGTAACGAAAACACATTAGCCGCAATTGTTACTCCTCTGATAGTCCTCTGACAATTAGACAAAGATTATTCCGCGAGGGTATAATATGTTGGCGGGGCATCAATCAGCGACGCGCGACAGAACTGCACACTTGTGGATTCGCAAGCGTTGCCTATCGCGGCCCTCGTCGCGGTTTCTACACTTGAGCCAAGCACTGCCTTGGGCGTAAAACAAAGGTGACGGGAGTGGTCGATTAGTCGAAAGGCCGCGCGCACGAGAGCAGCTAACGCAATTGTTTATAGCCGCCTCGCTCGGGCAATATTTGACCAGGGGGCCGCAGAGTGTGTGCTTTGGAGGGCTCCCCGAGCCGGCGCTCAAAGGCGCCGCGCCGCCGGGGAGGGAAAACCGGCGGCGGGCGCGGATCGGGCCTTTCCCGGGGCGCCTCTGGCATTATTTAGGGAGCGCGGAGAGGCTCGTTTGCCCGGGCGACTTTGATGTCCCGGAGTCCGCACGTGCGGCCCTCCGCACTTTTCATCTTTTATCGGGCGCGGGCCGCGGCTCGTTTATTTCCCCGGCGCGCGCCACTTAGGGCTTCCGGCGCGGCCGGACGGTATAAAGCTCGGCGAAAGCTCGCGGCCCCTGTGGACCCAGCTGTCGGCGCGCGGGCTTCAAAGGCCCGGCCCTCCCCTGTCGCGGGCGTCGGGGCCGGCCGCGCCACCGGGCCCACCGGACCCCTCCACGCGCGCGCACGCGTATACGTGGCCTCCCGGCTAATTTCCACTCGGCGCTCCCGGCGGCCTTTTGAAGCTCCCGGGGACGTGCCTCGGCCGGCGTCGCGCTCCTCGGAAATGGGCCTTCGCCGAATGACGCGCCTGCGATTTTCGCCCCCGGCTCGCCCGCCGCTTTAAGTCGCCCGCTGATTTACGGGCCGGCTCTTCCTCGCCGGGTCATCTCGCGCCCGCCGCCCGCGGCTAGGCCTAGTGCACAGCGCCTCCCGGCCCCCGTTAACCCGCCTCTTTATTTTCTCTAATTATCCTACATAGCCGCCGGCCCCTCCACTCCCCTCCTCGCCAATGACACCAGTTTTACGGGCGGATCTTTATGGCCTTTGTAATTTAGGCTTTTCTGATTAGCCGACGTTTATAACGTGCCGCGAAAATTGCCCAATGACCTTAAATCCCTTCCGCATATTCCATTTCAATCGCGCGCACCCAACTATACACCGGGAGAATAATCGAAGATTAAGGAGGGGCCCTTGTAATCGTTCGCGCAATAAAATCCGCGAGGCCAACTCGCGAAAAGGCCTCCCCAGTTTAGCGCGAATCCATCACCGGGGATCAGAGGATCGAGCAGAAATACGCGGCGGCAAGTGGGGCGTGCGGGAAGTGGTCGCGGCTGCGCTCCTGCACTCGCCCGCGGCGAAAATCGAAATGAGTCAATGTCAAGAAGTGCCAACCGCGGCCCTCGAGAGCATTACGCCCTCCGTAAATAAGCGAGCCGTAGACCAAGCAACCGAGAGAGAGCTTCCCTCCGGCGCACCATCCCGAGCCCCCCGCGCACTTTCCAAACGTAATGACTCCAAAATAACAGCCTGGACTCCTCCCATAAACGCACTCGCCGTCGTCCCAAGCCGCGGCCTCCTTATAATCCCGGGTTTAATAAGAGCCGGCAGAGAGAGAAAGAAAAGAGAGAGAGAGAGAGAGAGAGAGAGAGGGAGGCAGCGCGCGCGCAGCTGGCCAGCTGTCCGGGCCTCCTCTTCCCACATGCGCTCGACACACAGGGACGCGCTTGACTCGCGCCGCCTCTTGTACACACTGCGCGCGCGCGTGTGTGCACACTACGCTCCCATTCGCTCTTATGTGCTCTCGCACGCGTCCATCCTTTGCCTTTTCATTTTGCGCCACTTGAAATATACGCTCAAAACACGAGCCGCCGCCCCGGCCGCAGGGTTATTGGCTTTTTGCCGCGGCCACACACTCAAATAGACAATGATCCTCCGGAGCAACCTTTACCACACGCCGCCCAAAGTTTTCCTCTACCGGTTTGCCTCGCTTTTCTTTCCATCCTTTCCCTTGCTTTACAAGTTAACCCTGCTAGGGGGCAGTATTTGATTACTATATAGCTAGTTCGTTTAATATCCATTGTAAAACTCATTGTTTATAATATCAAGTGCCTGTTATATCTTATTTAACATCGTGAGAAATAAATAAAATATTGAATTATTTATTGTCTATACCTCCGACAAAAAGAATCATCGAGAACTTATCACTTTTTATCGTTAATATTTACAATGGCACTAGAATCGAGACTAGAATAGAATATATGTATATCTATTCCGTACAATAAGGCAGAAAAACAAATATTGAAACGTATATGTCTAATCTACAGTCTTACGAACATCAAAGAAGAAATTGCAAGAATAAAATACACAGTTTCTCGCAAGATTTCCTTTTGCAAGCATAAAATGTCCGTCACCGTATCTTGAGTCTCTGCGCGAGGCGCGATGCGAGCGCTCGATCATCGCACGCGTTAGAAGTTATGAATGGTATCGATAGCCAGTTTGGCTTTCGAACGAAGGCACTTGGCGAGTAGAAGCAGATGCCCATCGATTTGGCAGAGTCTGGCATACCAACATCAAGACTTTTACCATTTTCTCCAACATAACGTGCCGCGAATCAAATTGTGCATCGTGCATGGAAAGAGATAGGCCCCGTGCATATCAAAGCGTGCACGGTTACAACGCGTGCGCAAGGCGCTCGCAGTTTATCCATCCTCGAAATATTCAAGCTTTCAGTGCAGATACACTGGGCGTAATTGCCCCGGTTTCCCTGCGCTGGAGGCAAGCGCTCGGTGAAAAAATGAAGCAATTCCCCGCGGAGCGGCCGGCAAAAGCGGGCAAAAGCCGGCGGGGCGGTGGCGAGTAGCGCACGTCGCGCCGTAAAGATTGCCCGAGTGGCAGGCGCTCGGTCGTCGCGGCCCGCGGCCGAGATAAGCCGGCCGGGAAAAAATGGCACGCTCGCGAGGTTTCGTCGGCGGCGCAATTACGCCGCGCGGTATCTCCTCTCTCGCGAGGGGCTGTAATGGCCTCGCGGGCCCGGCCGTTTCATCGGCCGGCGATCAATTAGCGCCGCGGGCGTCATTAGGGGCCAGCGCCGCGAGACGCTCCGGCTGCTCTCCTCCTGCCCGGGGAAATCGTCTCTCTGCGGCCGCGTCGTCCCCGGTAATTAAAATTTTCCCCCGGCGCGCTTTGAAGTGCGCGCGGAATTCGGGGCCAAATGAGCCGGAGCCGAGATCAAAAAGCGGCCCCAGCCGGCGAAAACTTCATCGCCGGCACAAAGCCGAGGCTGCGGCCCGGGCCGCGACGCTTCCTCCCCCGGGGGGCTATTAATATCAAGCCGTCGGCGGCGGCGGCGGCCCGCGCCGGGGCCGATCGGCCGCGCCCTCGGTGCGCCCGAGCCGCCGCCTGCACCTGACCCCGCGGCGCGCGCTCCGCGCACAAAGTATTTTAATTAGCGGCGGGGAAAAAAGGGGGCCGCCTGGCGCAACGGCCCTCGAGGCCGCGGCGCTTTGGAGAAACGCGGCTCCTTCATCGAGCGCGAGTCCGGCAGAAAGCGCTCGCGCGCTCGCAACGCCGCTTGCGCAACGCGCGCGCGCGAGCTTCCCTTGCGCAACGGCGCTCGCATCCCGCGGGGGCAATTAGCCCGCGGCCGAACGGATAGCCCCACCGCTCCCGGCGAGTCCTGTTCGCCTCGTTATAAGCGCCGCGCGCCCGTAAATCGCCTGGCTCCTTTCCCTCGTCCGCGACGTTTCGCCCGCCCTTATCGCCGCATCGCTCCCACTTCTCGCGGCGGAGGCTGCGCGCGAGGAAAGTGGTCCACGCTCCCCGCGCGCGCCAGCCGCTCCGGCTAATGGGCCGCGGACTTAATTGCCCCGGAGAAAGTCGGCGGGCCGAGGTTAATGAGATCGATTAAGGGACAATGCCGCCGGCCGGCCGGCGCTCCGGACTGCGCCTTCAAACCCGCCGCCGCATGAATGCGTTATGACTCTCGTAAAAGCCGGCGGCCGGAACGCGAGAGCCGCGCGCCCTATAAATATACGCCGGGAGATTCCCGGCCGCGCTCGTTATCCCGCCCTCGCGAGATTGCCGCAGGAGAGATTCCGCGGCCCCGCCGATAATTAAGAGTCGCGGGATGAGCATTCGATTACTCTATTGGGCGAGGGGAGGGGGGGATTCAGGGCGCGCGCGGTCCTCCGATCACTTAGTCCGCTTATCGCGCGGCCGCTAATGGACGCCGCTGCGCCGGCTATCGGCCCGCGAGTCAAAGTCCTTCGCCGACGCGCGCGCCGCCTGTGGTCCTCGAGGGGAAGATCTCCGCGGTGATACGGCCAAAGCCGCTTTATATATATGTGTGTGCCTCTCGATGCGGAGAAGAGGGAAAATTATTATTCGACTAATTTTACGCTGCGCTTAATCGGAGGCTCAAGTGCGACGCGCGCCCTGCTCTCGCGGCGGGCTTAGTTTGTAATCCTCCTTCGATCCGTTCGTGCGTGCACTCTTATCCCTCCGAAATGGATTATCCAAACGGCTTTAGAGAGCGGATTAAAATCCACGTATATTTATATTTTTTGACCCAATTTAGTTTATTTAAGTATCGATGCGAGCATATCTTGGATTATTTCGCCATCAAAAGCCTGCTTTCGGATATTCAATGATTTTAAATCATTAATAATTGCTGTACAAAATCATTTTATACGTACATATACATATCGCCAATTAGCAGAAGTATGTTTGAGCTTTAAACGATATAGTCGACCATTTATAAAAAAATTGCAACTATGGAAGCATCGAAAAACAAATAATTCTAAATATTAAATAACTGTTGCTACTTTGTAGTTCGATTTAAACTAGTCAATATTCATAGATATTTTGAGTAATGCTAAGTGAAAGAGTTCCTTGAGTGAATTGAACTTGGATAACGCAGGCAAGATTTCATCGATTAATTTATTGGTCGTTGACCGTATTCGCCGAAGATGCTATTATACAGGCGACAAGATCGAGGACAAACCAGCACGCGATCACGCGCTAATTATTCTAGGCCCGGTGTGCGCTCACTTATACTATTAATTAAGCACTCAACCACGACTTGTATGGAAGATTATGCAGGTCGCTCTCGATCGGCATCTTCGCAGGAAGTGACGCAAACGAGAGTCGAGCCTCGCATCATGAAATATGAAAGCGGTACTGCGAGCACGTAAACTGCATAGGAAACTTATCACGTGTTACTTTAATGATCGAACTAATTATGTCGAAGCTTATACCGTGTTCCTTAGCGGTGCGCATGCGTGTTATTCGCAAATGAAGGGACCGTTACGGATATATACATAATGCAGCTAGAAAACTACGCATGTAATAGCCCCTCGCAGCATGGCAAGAAAAAGTGTAGGGATCCTGTATATATATGTATACAGGAGAAGAGATTGTATGAAAAACGGAGGCTCGGTTCCCACTGTGCGGCATTAAGGTCGGTGTGCAAGCGCGCATCTAAACGATCGACGTAATATGCGACTGCCGATCGCGCGGCGATCATCAAACGCATCCCACTCGATACGACCTTAATGCAATTTTCTTGTAGCCGGCAAACTAGTGTCCGCGTGCGTGTGCAGATCGGGACCTCCTAATGGAGGAGAACAGCAGCGCCCGAGCGAGCCTCGAATAATCGTGATACGACCGCGTACGAGCTTTGGCGATAACAATGAGGGACGTCGAAGATCTAGTTCTATATATAATAAACGCGTTCTTGCAGGGCACACGCATGAGCTGGTTTGAGACCTCTTTCCTCTTGCCTCGAATCCCGACGGATTCCACAGCCCTTCCTTCCGATAAACTCTTTTTAGGGTGAGTCCAGCGCTACTTTAGATTATCGCGTACTCGTTCGTTCAGGCGTATCGCTCTGCAGGATAATATTGCAGTGCGAAGAGGTGATTTGGATCGCGTCGAATTCCATGATTTTCATAAAAAGAAGTGTTTACATACACTGGACATTATAATATAACGTGCACATGCAATATGTTACAGCAAATAGTGATGTCAAGAAAAAGTAAACGATAGCATAATCGTAATTTGAAATGAGAATGGCACCAGTGCGCAAAGCAGATGGCGAACGTGAAGTATTTGGCTTTGCCGGTGGTAAGGCGCTGCATAGCTCGTTGCGTTTAAGTGCGTCGGAAGTACCGCTTCATGCAAAGAGGCCGGCACTCACGGCACGAGAGCCACATGAAAATAATAGAAAAACGCTCTCGGCAACGGCGTCCTCCGGGCCGTTACTGCGGCCGAGCGATAAAAAGGACGGCGGAGGATCGGTAATCCAATTAGCGGGCGAGGCTGCGGCAATAAACGCCGGACGCTTCTGCAGGGCGCGGCCTTCCGATCGCGGCCCATTAACGAGGGCCCAGTCTTATCCGAGAAAAACGCCCGCGTTTCTCACCGCTGCGGCTCGTTACCCGTGCGCCGCGTGAACAGCGGCCGTAAAGCCAAATCGGCGGCGGCGGTGCGCGGCGGGCCGATCGCGCCCGAGGGACGTGCCGCGCTTCCCGATGACGGGGAAACGCCGATGGAGAGGGGGGGGGGGGACCCTTTGAGGGCGCCGCACGAGCCGCGCCTGTCCCCGTCGTCCGGCCGCGGCGTTCCCGCGCCGCCGATTGCCGCCCGAGCTATGCCGGAGGCCTGCGTGCCGTTGCGCAACCGCGGCACTCTTCCGGGCTAGGGCGCCGCTATAGCCTGATTGGGATTTACGCGTGGAAAGCGGGCTTTTTCCGCGGCCGAGGTGTCGCGTCCTTGGGGGGCTGGCGCTCGACGAGGCGCTCGGCCGCGCCGAATAAAAGTCAAGAGGGTAATGTGCGAGCGGCCCGATCGCCCGCCCTCCCAATCTTAATTGAGCAAGATAATTTTTAAGACAAATAAATCAATGGGCATGGCAGCGTTATGTATACCGCGCGCCTGTGTATATATACGCATATAAGCACTTAAACGTTATCTTTGAAGCGGGCCGCCTTAATCTTTACAAGCGAGCCGCGTCTCCGTCAACTGACCCACGTCCGTCACTCCTCCTTTTTTCCGCCTCTTTCTTTTGCCCTCGGCTTCTCGCAGACTCGCGCGCCGCGCGCCCGCGGTTTCTCTTTCCGACCCTCCCGCTGCATTGTCCCTTGCAGCAGCTCCCTTCGCTTAACATGTGCGCGCGCTCGCCTCCACTGATACACCCACCCACACGCCCGACATCCGCCGATTACACGCAAACGGCTCTCTATGTACATATACAGCCGTCGCTGCCTGCCTCGGGAGCGCTTCTTAGAAGTCGGTCGGCATAAAAATTCGACAGAGTATTCCGCGAGAGAGAAAGGGGAAGAACTTGACGTTATCTCGATTTCCCTCGATCTCTCCCTCCGCGGCTCGCTCCGCGTCTTCCCTCCTGCCTTTCCTCTCTCCTTTATCCGCGACCTACGCTTATCCCTATTTCGTATCATACTTAATTATGCCACGTGAATTTACTTGCATTTTTAATGTAATTATGCCATCCCTGGAATTTCTCGTATTCGAATGTAGCAGCTGTGCATTTTAATTTTCTACTCGTCGATATCTGATCCTATTCTCAAAAGGCATTTGCGCTTTTAATGAAATTAATTCTTGAACGGAGTTAAACTGCTAATATTTGTAATAGAATCATATCGTATATAACATAGGAAATTAATATAGGACACCGTAATTTATGCAGGAAAAATAATTGTATAACACTTTACATATATATATATATATATATAAATATTTTGTTTATGCCTTATATAATATTGTACATAGCATACATACTAGATGTAAAATAATGCCATTATAATTTCTTTTTTCAAAAATTAATAATTAATTTCTTTTTTGTTTTAGGTAAGTTTCAAAGCTCGACGCCATATATCTGCACAGACATCGCGCACTGATATACGTGAGTCGTACCAGCAGACAGTATATAATTACTCTTAAAGTACAGTTAAATAAAAAATCTTAAGTAAGATTCACATCTTGATTTAGATAATTCTCGACATGGTGCATTAAGAAAGTACGAAGAAAATGTCTTAAGTCGAATGGAGAGTCGGCCACTCGGTCGCTTTATATATACCGTAGTCCTGAGAACAATGTACAAAGTATGTCTCGATCAGACACGCGCAAAGAAGCAAAATGCGACGCAGACCGGCACGGACGCATAAAGGGCATTTGTATTGTTAATAGAGTCAGCACCTCGGTCAGCACAGGATATTGGTCTATATACGCGAGAAAAATGCGTAGGAAATGCCTTTTAAATAAAGTTATAGAGTAGACTAAATGTCTCTGAAAGGGGCCAAAGCGAGGGCCAAAGAAAGCTACAGGAGTTAGAAATAAAAGTTGGGCGGGTACAATGAGCCTCGTCTGCGACCTCCAAGTTAAGACGGACGGTCCCTTGCCGTCCCTGTCCGTCCTCGGAAAAAGTCGTAGGCGCGCATCACCTGCGCGGGCGATCCTTTATTGACAGTTGGCTGGGAGCGCTCGGCTTCTCGGTCCGAGGGGCGCGCAGGGCCCAGGCGCAGTATAATCGCGTTTTGTCGGGCACTCCTTTATTTCCCGCTGTCTCGTGGCGACGGCGCGGCGGGCGCACACAAGCGAGGAGCGGCTCGGCGGCTCGGCGGCTCGGCGGCAACGGCCAAGGCGGCCGCCTCACCCCTTTATCCCCTCGGGCCACGGCTTCTCGGAAATCGGGGGCCGGGCCGCTCGGCCGGCTCGATAATCGACGCCGCGGCGCTTTCGCGCTTTTATTTGGTTTTATCGGGTGTAGCGCTATTAGGGTTATCGCGGCCGCGCCCGCTTAATGGCACCGGCAATTTGTAGAGTACCCGATAGGCCAAAGGATGCGCGTGTATGCACATCGCCGTGGCCGAGCGGACCCGAGCCCTGCCTCGCACCGGCCTCGGCACCGGCCCGATAAGCCTTTTTTTCCGCGCGCATGTATTATGCAACGAGGGCATTGGATTGCGCGCCTCGGACGATTACGAGTACGAGCGCTATCTGGGCGCAGCCGAGCCCCGGGCGACCCTCGGCCAAAAAGCGCTGCACCTCTCGATGCATAATCCTCGACATAATGCGGCGGCGGTAACGGGACGCGCGCAGAAAAGTGGCCCGGTCAATTAGCCGACGGAGGCAGCTGCCAGTGTGCCGGGGGCGATCGGCAGCTCGGCCGATCTGCCCTCGGGAAAGTGCTAAGGACGCCACCCCGTTATTTTCTCCCGCTAAGCCGTGCCGGGTGGCCGGCGGGAAAGTAAACTCTCCCCGCGGCGCGGAATAAAGAGCGCGGCCTCGGCTGCGGCGGACAAAGATATCCGATTTCCTCGGGCGCGCGCGCGTCAAACGAACTTTGACTCGGCGCCGAGCAAACACGAGCTCGGGAGGTTATGTCGGGGCCTCGCTCGGGAGCTCGCTGGGAAAAGTCAACAGACCGGCGTTTTCGCGCAGACGGATGCCCCGCGTGCCAGCCGTCTTTTATCTGCCCTCGTCTGCGTCAGGGCGTCAGTCTCCGCCGAGGCCGCCCGACATCGCCGACCGCTGCTGTTTGAGTTGCGCGGCCCTCTATATCTACGCGGCCGTAAGACAGCGCCTGTTTGAGCTGTAAAACGCGATTGGCCGTCGTAAAACGATGGGCGGCCGGGGCGGACGCGCTCACCCTTTATTGTCGCAGGCACCGGCTTCCTGGAAGATTGGCGGCCGCGTTAACCTGTCTCAACACGTGGGCCCGACGGCTGCATCTCCGTTAGATAAGTCGTGCGCGCGCGTGTCCGTAACGGGTGACGTCGTCGCGGGACGAGGAGACGCCGTCCTCGAGGAACCTGTCCGCGAGCGCGCCGCCGGCTCGATATAAACCTCTGGGGCTCGCGAAACACCTTGGCCGTCCCGGAGCATCGGCGCGCGGGGGGCGCCGGTGGGGAGGCATAGCTCGCGGCCGTCCGGCTTGGGCGCCCGGCAGCCGCCGATGCGGCGCTCGGGCTATAAACGGCAGCGCCGGGGAAAACACGGCGGCGCCGCTGTCGTATTTTGCGGGGAGCGCGCGGGACGCGGAAGCCGCGCGCCAAAAGGAATAGGCCGAGCCGGCGCGGCGTGTCGCCTCGGACATCGGCGCTGCCTGCGAGCCTCGCCGCGAGCACCTGCGGGGAACGGGCGCCCTATAAGAGCCCGGGATCGCCGGGTAATTAGTTTAATGGCCGGCCCGGCGCCCGGCCCACCCGTCATTACCGCCGGATCTTCATTGTGCGCCCGAGCCGCGCTGACCCATTCGACGTTTCACCGAGGGCCCATGGCGCTCCGCATTTTCGAGATATAATCAAACGAACCAACCGCCAGCGCATCCTTCATTTTATCGACTCGGAGATGAGTATGAATATTCTATATTGGATGCGGCAACTTGCTTTAGATTCATTTTTCGCTCTAGTCTATGAACCGGAAGAAAAATCCCCGGTGACGGGGCTTCATTAGGGATGCCGCCGAGGTGCGCCCGGCACCGGGGGAATATTAAAGCGCGCGCCGGAGACAAAAGGGCTGTTATCAAGGCATGGTCTCTCGCTTGCCCGGGATATTGCCGGGCGGCAGGCTCGGCGGCAGGGCGCATTCACGCGATGAGCCGGCTTTTTTTCGAGGCGCGCGAGTCGAGTTTATAAGGTGGGGAAGGGGGAGCCTCGGGCGCTCGCCGGCCCTCGGGTCATTTCTCCGGCGCGGCGGCGGGGGCTGGGGGGCGCCGAGCTGGGCCGGGGCCCGTTTATGCGCGCCCGGGAGACGGAGGCCCTTCATTAAAGCCCCATTGTTCTCGCGGCCGATGAAAACCGGCGCTCGCGCTCCCCCCGCTCCCTGCACGTACCCTCGCCCCACCCCCCGTTCCCCGGAGAGCAGAGGCCGCGAGCCGTGAGCGCGGCGCGGGCGAGAGGATCGGCTCCGAATCCCGGCGTCGATAGCGGAGCTAGGCCAAAGCCGGGACTCCGGCCCCCGAGAGCGGCTTATCCCCGAGGGGCGCCGCTTCACGCGCCGCCGCCCGGGAGCCGCTCCCGTGGCTCCGAGGCGGAAAATCCGGCGGAGGATGCGCGCGCGCCGACAGCCGCGGGGCGCCGAAATAAGTCGAGGAGCGCCGCGGCGGCCCATCCTTGGGCGGAACTTTCTCCGCGAGTACAACTGCGCGCGGAGGTGGAGGGGAGCTCGGCAGCGCATTAGCCTCGGCCGCGGTCGATCCGCGCCGTTGCCGATGCGAATCCAGATCGGGGGGCAGATTGCGCGGGCCCCGGGGGGTCGAGGTGAGAGGCTGCGGCGCGCGGCGCCCGCCCGATACATAATTGCCTCTCGGCCGAGGATATAGCCGGGGGTCGAGGACCTCTCGCACCGGCGCACCGCTGCACCTTGCGCGCGGCCTAGCGCGCCGCTTTCGGAGGACCGTTACTCCGCCCGCGCGGCTTTTCCCCGGGCGCCTCGCCCGCGGGCCCGGCTTCTTTTTCAATAACCGCGCCAAAGCAGCCCCGCCCGATTTTAACCGTTCCGCGCCGCGGGGAAAGCCCCGGTCGTTACATCCGGCCCCCTTCGGCAGCCGATGCTGGGCCCGCCTCGAGCTCCAGGACTGTACCCGCGCGAATTCCGATCGCGTTATACCGTACGGGCGGCCGCCCGCACAATCAAACCGGAAATCTACGATCAGAAACACGTGTAACCATCGGCCATAAATCCTCGCTCGCCGCCGTGCCGCGGGAGGCCGCTCGGGAGGGAAAAGGAGCTCCAAAAGGAGAGGAAGAGCGTCCGCCTGTCCCCCGAATCGGCGAACGCTATAGCCTCGCCTCGCCCGCGGACACCCGCTCGGCCCGCATATATATCAAAGATAGGCCGGCACCGCCTCGCGGCTAAACAGTTATATTTGACCAGACCCCGTATGTACCGCGACAAATCGATTTTCCCTTGCAGCGCCTGCATCGAGGAAAGAACCTCGGTCCGAGGAAGCCCATGGTGTATGATTATATATACAGCGTGCCCCGAGCCTGCGGACCTTCTCCGAGACCTTCATGGAATTCCATATGCCCAAATTGATCTTCTGTGACCAATGGGGATGCGTTTCAAATACATTGTTATTTAAATTAATAAGTCTCGAGTCGAGATCGAGGTCGAGCCGAAATCCCTTGCTTCTCGTGTGAAACACGTGCACTCGAGTACTATTAGAGGGATTTAGAAAAATAAATTACCGGATTTAGTGGCGTTCTGATCAAATGATTTTTTATGAGCTCATTTCTACCGGATTCCCTTTAAAAATATGAGATTCTTTTTAACATAGCTTAGTTACGACAGAAACGCATAAACGAACGTTATAATATATTAAATTATATTTATTAGGCATATGCGTAACTTGAAAATGAAACTGATAAGGTTAATTGAAAATAAAGTTGGTATATAGAAGTTTTATTGAGATACTAAAATTATATATAGCAGCATACGCTGAGACTGACTATATGCTTAGAATTAGATTTATAGTAAGTTTTATTATATTTAAGACTACGGTGCAGTAAGTGATCAGCGACCAAAGTCTCATTTCCTTCATTCCTTCCTTGAATTTCAGTATACGAGGAGATGAAGGATAGCATTAAGAAGCACTCGATCTCTTTGGTTTTTTATTTTTGTCTTTTGAAGCATGCTTTGAAGATTTATTCACTTGCTTTCGTCGCTGATGTTTTGGTCTTGCGCAGCGCTTTTTTGCTCCTTTCGTTTCTCTACGTAGCTTTGAAGTCGCTGTTCGCCTCTGGCTTTATTTTTGGGTGATCTTTCTCATCAACTAGTTTATGTAGAGCTACTCTATATAATTTTTATTGCTAGGTGTAAAACAGATGCATTTCCTACAAGCTTTTGGACTAATTTAATCTTATTGCGTATAATGTTATATCTTCTATGTTTATAAAAATGTTATGTTTAATGAGCAGCATGTTAGAACACAGGCTATATAGCTACCGTAAGAGTATTGTTAATATTTTTGTGTGAGAAATTTCCGAAACAATGAGTGAAACAAAGTATATAGGATTAGTACAAGTATTTTTAAATTAATCAATCTCTATTCTATTGAATGTAGTTTTATTATCACTGTGTCGGTATCCCCTTGCTGGGAAGTGAAACCATTTGTTCAATGAATTTCCTGCTGATTGACTACTTAAGCACAAGTTACTTTGATCAAAGCCATTCTGTGTAATTACAACTTTCAATTAAATTCAATTTAGGCTTTTTTATGGACGATTAACGTTATCATCGTTGCATCAGCTTTAATTAATGAATTGCCATTCTCCGGTTCCTCCATACTCTATAGAGTATATAGAGTATATAGTCGCTCTGAGCGAGAGAAAGTGTAGTGGTCGTTCTGTATATTTACGGTAAAACATGTTATTAAATAAATAGGCGATCGGAGCCGCAGGAATGTTGGGTATAAAAACGGTTAGTCGCGGGTACCGATCAAAGGAAAGTAAAATGAAAAGGAGCATAAAACTGGACTGAGGAAGAAAATCTATATGCAGATATGCGTGGAGAATCTGATGATCGGGGCAGCGAAAGCGCGAAATGGGAAAAGACCTAAAAGGGTCATTATGAGAGCCATGCGGAATTTCACAGTCGAACAAACTCAATTAACTTTGGAGCCGAGGCGCTAGCGGGGGCTTAGCCGCGTGCGATTTTATAATGGCCGGGCGGGCGGCGGCGGCGCGGGCGGCCTTTCCTGGAAGAGCTCACGCACACCGCGGCATTAATAAAAGTAGGGGTCCGCGGGCGGGCCGAGGCGCCGGGCGAATGAGTGATTCGGAGGCGAGCGAGTGCGTCCGAGTGGCCGGGCGCTCTTGGCGTAATTTCGAGCCTTCCGGGAAAGGACGGGGCCGGGTAATTGACGCAGCAACGCCTACGTTCCCGGGCTCACCTGGTGCCGCGGCGCCCTAAAAATCCCGAGCGGGGGACGCTCCGCGAGCTCCTCTGTAATTGACGTCCGAGCTGGGGGAGCGCGCCTCCTCCCAAAGGCCGGATGTGGTGGAGGAACGTTAAGGACAGCAATTACGTCCGCGGACGAAGACGTAATAAAGGCCGCGATAACATCCTCGATCCCTCCTCTCGCCCCGGCCCCCATCTTATCTGCCGGCTCACCTCCCTCGCAATGCGCCCGCGCCGCCGCCTCCCCTCACTCGCCCTCGCGCCCTCATCACCATCATCATCATTTCTCATCTCCAGCGCTTTCGGAGAGTTTCGAGGCTATAGTGCACCCGCCTCCTTTTTTTCTCCTCTCCACGCGGATCGCAATTAGGCTGACTAAAGACCGACCTGCGTGACCCCTCGTATCCACAATACCACGGGGATCCTGGGATAATCCCCAGGTGCGAAGAGCCGCAGCGCGGTGACGTAAGCGCATTTTTTAATTAGCTCCGGCCCGCTTCGCCCTCACCGATCTTACACGGGCAAGCGAGCAGCTCCCTTTGAAAACGGTGTTGCCAGAGAAACTCGACTCTTGGCGGACCGATTGTTTCTTCTCAATCGTCCGCGCGCGCGAATTCCAGGTGCCGTGTGCTTGGCGCAAATACGGAAGGCTGGCGTTTTGACGCTTGGGAAAGGCCGCGCGTACGGGAGAACAGGAGAGGAGTGCAAGATCCTAATGAATAATGCAGCGCCCGACTTACGGTGAAATCTCAATCAGTCGGATGCAGAGAAGCCCGAAAGCGAGAAAAAGCGTTTACCCACTGGCCGGCGTAATTGCACGCACTCGTACTTGCGCCCGATGCAAGCGCCTTCGGCGACGGAGGGGAAAAAAGGCGCGCGGGCTTTTCCCGAAAGGGTCGACTCGCGCCTCCCGGAAAAGGAGCCGGCCGTGGGCGATAATCGACGTCCTCGTTAGCGATCGGCCACCTGGGACCCGGGCGCGGCCCATTACCGGGAGGAAAAAAGAAAACGGGGCCGGATCGAAGGGTTTCCAGGACGCGCGGGGGTCCGTTCACAGAAGGTTCGCCGTGGTTTCCCCTGCCGGTAATGAGCGGAGCTCGCGCGCGACGCGGATATTCGCGCGCGCCGCCGCGGAAATAAAAGGACTGCCGGTGCCCCGCTGGGGAGCCACGCGGGAGGTGTGTATAATAGCGGGGGGCCGCCGCTGTCGGCGCCTGTTACGTGCCCCGCAGCGGACCGCCGACCGGCGCCTGTATGTATAGCTTCGAGCGCGCAATTAGGCCCGCGTCGCTAATTGTCGCGAGCATCGCCGCCGAACGCCGGCTTCTATATACGTGTATACGATACTGTACAGTATTGCCGCTATAAGATCGTAGGGCCATATAATTTGCATTTCTCGCGGGCTTTTTTCCCACAGCGCGCGCAGGGAGTTTATGGAATTACGGCGGCCGGTAAGGACTCTATTCCGCGTAGAGGCTGCGGAGGGGCGAGAAAACGCGGCAGCCTGTACGTGCACGCGGCGAAGGACGCGGGAAGAACACCGGCCGGCTCGACGAAGATGGACGCGAGGAGAATGAAGAGATGAAGGAGGGAGAGGAGAAGAGGAGCGACGCCTGCCGCGGCAGATATCCGCGCGCGCGGCTTCCCACGTTCCCTCGCAGCATCATCTCCCTCCCGTATTCCGGCGTCGGCCGCCGCGCGCACCAACTTTCCCTCTCCGGCCCTGCCTCTGCTCCCCCTACATCTTTCCCACGGGACGCGAATTTTCCAGGCGCCGGCGGTGCACGTGATCCACTATGGGCGGCCGGCTCTCGTCATCGCGCGTACAATGCCGCGAGAAACGCGCAGAATGCGTAATCGCGCTTATCAGCCTGCGCGAAGACGCCGTCGAATGCTCAAGGCGCTGTTCTCGGGTACGCGCGGAGTCTGCGAGCTGCACGTGTCCCACGGGGGGAGGGGTTACGTCGCGCACGTACTCGCGGATAACTCACTTTGAGGAAATAGAGGAAATGTGCGGGGACTTTGAATCTCGCATCGGGCGTCGCATTTGCAACTAGCGAAGGTAAACAACGATCTGCAGGTTGAAATAGCCACACGCAGCTTCCGCTGGGGCGCTGTATAGGCGAGGCCCTGCGGCCCTCGAGGCTGCTTTTGCAAGACTCATGGGCATTAATTGGGCCCCGCTTGAAGAGACGGAATTGGGCTCGTAAAGCATCTCGCGGGCGTGGGGCCGGGCCCCCGTGAAAAAGCGCGGCCCTTAGGCGCGGGCCCCGGCCCGTCACTTTTTTTCCCCCCGGGCCGCCGTCGCCGAAATCCGGGAGCAAGAAGTGCGGGCCGCGGGGGCCCCGGCCCCCCTCGGGCCGCAGCCCGTATAACGAGGGACAACGGGGGCCGCCACCGCCGCCGCGGCAAAAATGCCGGCTCCTCGGCGCTTCTCGGAAATATCAGGAAAGCGCGAGGGGAGCCGGAGACAAAAGCGGCCGGCCGAGAAAAAAGGAGGCCGCGCGAGCGATAGCCGGGCGAGATGCGCGCGGCCGATTGCCGCCGAGACGGACGTCTCGTCCCCCGGGGAAAAACGCGGATAACGAAGGGCCCGCGACCCAGTAACGCCGGCTGTCGCGCGGCCGCGGGCCGCATCACTCACTGCCGCCCGCCCCTCGGGGGCCGGTTCCCCCCCGCCGCCGCACCCGACTTTTGTTTCCCAGGGCCTGCGAAACTTTGTGTCCGTGGGACGCAGCCCCGCGTCCTCGGGTCGTCGCCGGCGAGCGCCGGCCGCCAATACGGGAAGCCGCTCGCCCGCGGCTCGACTCGTGTTCGCTCGCTCGCGGGACATGGAAATCTCTTGTCATTGGTACAGGGGGTCGATTGTCTGGGGCCATCGATCATCCGGGCAGAGAAACAGTGCCGCGAGCGCGAGCTGCTCCTGTGCACATGATGCCCGACGTCCGCGCGACTCTACAGAGCAGGCAATTATATCGCGATATCGAACAAAGCACTCGTTACAGGGGCAGTCGGCTGTCGGGGCCGGGCATATCTCGGGACCGGATTAGCGCAGGTGCCTCGGCGCACAGGTGGAGCGAGTCGCGGCGGTCCAGCGTCGCGATAATGACTCGGCAGAGTGCGCGCCCAGCATCCCGATGGATTAATGAGGCCGGCCGGCGCAGCTCTTCTTATCCTTCTTCTTCTGCGGGCCCGGGGAAGCCGCGGGCCGCTGCACCCAAGGCCAGCCGTGACGTTTGATGTTTTAATGCGCGATGGTTATTGCCCGCGTTTTGTTCGCCGCGAGCGACGATAATGAAGGCGCCTCGACGGCGCTTTTTGCCATTGCGCGCGGAGAAAGGGCGTAATTGCGGGAGGACCATTAGCCAACAGCCGGCCGAGCTGTTGGCCCATCCATGCATACAAACGCGAATCCGCGCGCCTCGTTACTCTATATAAAGGGCCGAGCTTGGAGGAAAAAAACCGGGGCGCCCAATTACCGAAAGCCAATGCGATCCACTCGATCGACCGCCGACTTTGGCCAGGCTCACGCACAGCTGGACCGCGAGATGCGAGCCGTCGACAAAAGAGGAAAACCGCAGGGTCGCTCGGGGTAACGCGAAAACCGCCGACCTCGTTGTCGGGTTGGGGAGGGGGGGGGGGCGACAGGCCGCAGCGGACGGGCCCGCGCCGGTCCCACGGAGAGCCGCTCAGCGCCCGGCGGATGCGCGCCGTCTTTTAAAAGTCGTTATGCGCACGCTGCCGCCCCGCGCCGTATCATTACGGCCACTTGCATATACAGAAAAAAACAGGAACAGGAACGGCCAAAAGAACGGCGCTATAGCGGCCTTATTCTCCGAAGGTGGCGGATCGAATGAAAATAAAATACCGTGTTTCTCGATAGTTTCAAGTTAATGCTTCAATTGACCATAAAGTTTTGCAAGCCGATTGTTAAAGAATTTTCAATGAAATCGCAACTAGTTTACAAAAATCATAATGTACAATCGTAACTAAAATAGTGAAGTGGCTTTGAATTTCCCGAAGTCAAGACGACACCGGCGCAAGCTTTCCCCATTCTCTCGCATTTTTTGTACATGCAAGAGCCGAGCAGTCCATCACGATAGATCACCTCCAAGATGAGCCATCCGCCGCACTGATTGACAGTAGCTGTGGAGGGGGTGCGGGGGGTCGGCCGGGGAGCGGCGAGAGGCTCCTCGAGCGAGGAGCCAAGAGACCCATTGTGCGGGGCCGCGTCAAATGCCGGAGGAAAGGAGGCCGCGGCGGCGGCGGCGCATAGGAAGCAGCGGCGGGCGCCCTCAGAACTCCAGAGGCGGAGGAAGAAAATATTGGCCGTCTCGGGCGGAAGAGCGAGGGCCGGTGCCGGGGCACTCGAATGAAAAGTGGAAAGTGGCAAGTGGGAAGATGAATGGCCGAGCCGGGGACGGGAAGAGGGGCATTAGCGGGCCGCGCCTCAAAGGGGCGGATCGGCGCGCGCGAGAAAAAGCCGGGGCTCCGGGCGCCGCGCGCCGCCTAATGCCCGCCGCGCATCGCCTCAATGGACCCATGGGCCGGCGCTTCCTCCTCCCCTGCCCCGGGGAAGAAAAGCCCGCGAAAAGGGCCGATTACGCGGCCGGGCGGGCTTTGTCCGCGCGGAAGCCGCTACCGGCCCGGCGGATGCGCCGCGCTCCGGGAAGCCCGATACACGTACGCGGACAGCGGGCCCCTCGCTCGGAGTTCGGGCCAAAGTATAGAGAGGCCCGGCGTAATCGACCTTCCCGGGCCTTCCGAGAAAATCCAGCGTCCGCGGGCCTCGTTCGCCCGGGCGGCGCGACAGTTATCGCGGGCCCTCCAATTGCCGGCGGGCGCGTAATGCACGGCAATTATCGCGGCTGGGCGGCCGGGTCCCCGGGCCACCTGGCGCCGCGCGATGCGCTTTCGCTCTCGGCGCGCGATCGCGTTTATTATTCGCTTCGGTGAAAATCGACTCTTAACGGGCCGGCGGCCGCCGCGGGCCCCGGGGCTTTCTCGCGCTCGGCCGATCGGGCGCGCGCCTCTCGGTAATGCCGGCGCTCCCAGGCCCCTTCACGCCCATCATCCGCGCGGCGCGTTGCAGTGTACGCGATGCGTCCCGCCGGCCGCCCGGCCGTAACGCGGATGCAACCGCGCGCACGTTCAATTTGGCCCCGCGGCGCGTCATTAGCGGCAATTGCAGCCGGGCCCTGTCTCCGACTCGCCGCCGCGCGTCCTGCGAATTAACCGCACGATGAATAAAACCCCCGGCGGGGGAGGGGGGCGCCCGGGGCCGGGCTAATCGCTGCCCGCCGCTGCCCGGATGAAAGCCCCGGCGCTCTATGATCAGGCCGTCCCTAATGCCCGGCCTAATAGCGCCCGGCGTCGATACATCTCGAGGCCGCGCGGCCGTAGCCCCTTGAGAAAGAAGAGCCGGGCTAGCGCGCCGGCCCGGCGGAGAAAGAGAGACATAAACGGGGGAGTGGGGGGGGGGGCGGCTGGGCGGCCGGGCGGCCGGGCGGCGCTGCGCACGTATGACGGGCGGGCCCGCGGGCCCCAAAGAGAGCAGCGAGAGCCGCCCGCCCCGCGCGCCACGCAATTTCATGGGAACTGTAATTTGGCGGCCGGGCCGCGGGGGAGGGGGTAATGGGCGAATCTGGCCCCGGAGCAGCCGGCCCGGCGAGAAAGGCGGGAAGAATGGGCGGGATAATTACCCCCGATGCGCCGCGCCGCTCGTTATATCTCAAGTCGCCGGGCGCTTTCGCCGCCGCGGAGCCCCGGACTCGTTTTATCCGCGCAACGGCCCACCTGCGGCAGCCCCGCCGCCCGCGCCATCCCGGCCAAGCGCCCGCCTTTTTACCGACTTTCGGCACGGTTGCCTTGCCCTCGCCCTGCTTTTCCCGAGGCTTTTTCCCCGATCTGCGTCACTCTGCGTCCTCGCGCATTGTCACCTCACGCGCAGCCTCGTCTCTTACAGCTTTTTAGGCCCATGGCTTTTATCGACACCGATTACTCGCAGTACATGTGTATTAGCGATTCTTTTATTGGAAAGATCAGTTTGTATTTAACGAGCAAATTATGATGATCGTACGATAACAAAGAGGCGAGATAAGCAAACTGATTTATCAAAATAAATTATATTCGAAATTAAATTTTTTCGATTCATTTTACTTTCTTGTCTCATCTTTCAATACATTTCAATAGAAACGTCTCAAGTATACTATGGCTATTGTTTTACAGGCACTCTGTTCTTGTCATTCCATATCGTATATATCGCCAACGAATGCAAGAGTATTCGCTTTAAATTACACGAATTGCTTTATTTTTGTGCGTTACAGTCGGTGCGCTGTAGGTGGTTGGGGTATCATGTGCATAAGCATTTGTACACGTCGTGTAGTACAGTACTCGTAACTGTTTGTCTACGTGCTTTTCTTTTGTTTCCAAGGCCGCGACAGTGCGCTTTTATTACAACAGGCATTTGCTTTTCGACCATGTAACTTTACTTCTTTTTTACCGAACCTCTGTGCACAACTTACGCGTACACAAACATATGAGATCTACAACTAACGTAGACTCCCTTTTGGTATACAGTCGCATCCCTGAGCACACATTTTTACATGGAGTATTATTGTACTATCCTGTATAGTATATAACTAAATTAATGTTCGAAGCGAGCATGAATTATATTTATTAGGTAAATCATACAGAAAATTAATACTTACTTTGAAAAGTTACAATTTCTAATTGTAACACCTATGATATTAATATATTGTAAACCCTTTGTAAACAATGATGATCAAACCACGATTCCCCGATAACGGGCACACGATTCATTTTCGGCAACAATATCGTATACGAATAGTGGGGATAGGCTTTATACCAACAGAACTCGAAGCATGCAATTACGACATCCGAAATACATAATGCAGGTACGACTGTCGGGCAGCGCGCATATCCGATGCATGTATACGGGCACATAACACGCAAGATGGAAAAAAAGGAGGCCTAATGAAAGGCGTTGTCGGGAAAGGTCTGAGGGACTAATGAAAGGGCGGCGGTCTGTTTCTGTTACAGCTGGCGACGCTGATGCCCCTGGTCCACTACAACTGCTCGCGGCACCTCCGATTCTTCCTCTGCTCGGTCTTCGCGCCCGTCTGCTCCGAGCACGTGGCCATGCAGATCCCGGCGTGCAAGCCGCTCTGCCTGTCGGTGAGGCGCGACTGCGAAAACACCCTCAAGGACCTCACGCTGCCCTGGCCACACATGCTCGACTGCAACCGCTTCCCCGAGAATGGTAAGTCCCACCGGGCGAGCTCGCGGATCCAATCTGCCGCGCGGATATGATTGCCGCCCGGCGGCGCTCGCGCAGCCTCCGCCCGCTTATCGCGCCTTACCCCCCGATAATGGACCCGATCAAATTGAAAAGGCGGGGGAACTTGAGCGCCCGCGGCCGCGCGAGTGCGGCGCCGAGGCGGTTATCGGTGCGGAATCGGCGCGAGATCGCCGCGGGATCGGCGCGCCTCCAGGCATGTTTTTCTCGTTACACCGCCGTGGAAAACTCCTTCGAAGCCCAGCGAGGCCTTATCTCCGGAAGATCCAGGGAAAAGGCCGGCACGCATCCGGCCGCGCGAACGCGTTTCTCGGTAGCTGTACAGCCCCCGTCTAGTCGATCATCGGCCACCGTGAGCGTATGTACGCCGGGCGTCCCGGGCGCCGCCCCCGGCTTTTCCACAAAAGCCGCGTTCCGGGAGGGCTTCGGGTTACGCTGCGCACGTGTGCACAATCGTCATGCGTGATTGAATTTGCAGGTAGCACGGTGTGCGTGCAGCCGCCGCCGGGAGAGAGCCTCGCCGAGGACGAGGGCGCGGCAGAGGCCCCCCAGCGCCCCGAGGAGGAGCCCGCGGGGGCCGAGAAGCCCGAGGAAGAAAAATGGCCTCTTGTCCAGCCGATGCAGCCCATGCCTCTGCCGCCAAGGGCCAACCTCCACCAAAAATGCCCGGCCCACTTTGTCGAGACACCCTACGTCGACGTCGTGAGTGTTGCACATTACCGTATTCTCGTTTTCACGCTTGCGGTAATTATAATTGCTCTATATGAGGACCTATATCATTTATTCCCTAGTTCTCGATTTTTATTTCTTTTAGTACATTTAGTAGTGTCATTAGCTATACTTGTTTACAAAATTATGCTATGAGCAGAACAAAGATATAAATATTATAGAGTAGTTTGTAAGTGGATGTAATTATTTATGTAAAATAATACGCGTTTTGAATACTTTCATTTTATCATAAGAGGTAGATAATAGCTTACTTTTATTCTATATTTATAACTTGAAACTGCAGCATTTCGTTGAAAGAGAATCATTAATTATTTTGAGATTGGATAGCAGAGCGATAGTCCTCTTCAACAGACCATACCGGTTTACGCGTTAAACATCAGTTGATATTGCAGCTTAAACACGTGACAAACTTGGTGTTAATCACTTTAACGATATCCGTGTAAGTGCAATTATCTGATAAGGAAACGTCGACTGGATTACAGCTCGATTCCTTTTGACTCTTAGTTCCAAAAAAATAAAAGTACCCCCTATTGAAGCACTAGTAATAAATACATAGACGTTGAGGTCATCGGCTATTACTTAAAGTAGCTCTTCCTTCTTTCCAGACGTCGTGCGTACCCCGATGCGGCTCGGACGCTTACTACCGGGCGGAGGACAAACGCTTCGCCGAGCGCTGGATGACCGGATGGGCCTGGCTCTGCTACCTCTCGACCCTCTTTACGCTGCTGACCTTCTGGGTGGAACCGGCGCGCTTCCGCTATCCCGAGCGACCCATCGTCTTCCTCGCCCTCTGCTACAATCTCCTGTCCCTGGCGTACATCATCCGCGGCGCCGTCGGCCCGGAGAACGTCAGCTGCGCCAGCCAGGAAGACGGACCCAGCTACGTGCCGGTGAGCATTTCTAATTGCACCACTGTACTTTGGCAAAGATTTTTCGCGGGACTAATTTTAACCTCGAGAATGGCGCCGTGCGCTTCGTGTGGTAAAAAAGCTAACCGGCAGCATTGTTTCACTAGAAGTCTGGAAAAGAACCTCGAGTCCGCTAATGCCACTTGTCCGGAAAGAGCAGCGTACCGTTCGCCGTTTTTTCCTGGTGCAGGAGCGCACTTGTGCAACGATATGTATACGGTTGAAATGAAAACATACTCGTTATTTAAATGTGCGCAATGAGGGGGAACCCGAAATATCCGCTCGGCATCCTCGTAACTCAAAAGCTCGCGCTAATGTCAAAACTGCTCCTGCAGGTTAACGACGGACTGCGCAGTGTGCCCTGTACGATCTGGTGGCTGGTCAAGTACTACTTCGGTCTGGCGAGCAGCCTCTGGTGGACGATCCTCTGCGGCTGCTGGCTTCTGAGCGCTCGCAACGAGTGGAGCAGCGAAGCTCTCCATAACATCGCGGGCTACCTGCACGCCGCCGCCTGGGGCCTGCCCGTCCTGCTTACTGGAGGTAAAATGATACCTATAAATTATATTAAATACACACGCATTGTCCACGCACGATACACTTGCGTGACCTCCTTTGAGAAGATTTTTTTCACAGCCGGTCTTGCACCGGAAGAAGCCGTGCGGTCACTGCGTTCTGCCGGCTTAACTTTCTGACCAGTATACATACAATCCACGATCTTAGCAAAGAAATTTGACTCATATTTTTAACGCAACTTGTTTACTTTGCTCGTTAACTCGTCCAGCTACTTAATATATACATATGCATACACACACACACATATATATATATATACACATATACACACCAAATGCAACAACTGTTCTTTTTTTTACATTCGCATAAAAAGTTTTGCACGAATTTTGATGAAAGCGAGTTCCTCGCAATATATATACATTTTTATTCTATTATAATCGGATAAGAGTATTGATTTTATTGCTAATTTTTGCTGCAAACAATTTTTTGATCAACATTTTTGATCCACATGTTCATTGAAACTGGAATTACGTTATAAGTGAGCCAATAATTTATATTTCTTATTTGATATGATTCAATGAAAAATGAGCTTCGTATTGCAAGAAAGCTTTGTTAGAAATTGCCTTGTTTAAACAGTATTAGTGTAGAAAGCGTTTGCCTATTATAAACTCATGTGCATTTAAGTAAGCTCTGAAGGAATAATTAACATAGTATTAACGTTCTGTTTGGTAATTGCAGGAACGCTAATTTCGAGGCACGTGTCGGCGGACGAGTTGACGGGCCTGTGCCAGGTGTCGGACGAGTCGGCCCTCTGGCTCGAAGTCTTGCCAAACGCGAGTCTCCTGCTAGCCGGCTGCTTCCTGGCAGGCGTGGCGGGCGCAGCCCTGGTGCGTGTGCGCCGGGCTGTTCGGCTCGCCGGCCGTAGTGCCACCAAGCTTGAGCGCCTCATGACGCGCCTCGGCGTCTTCGCCATCCTCTACGCCCTGCCGGCCCTGGGGAGCCTCGCGTGCGCCCTCCACGAGGCCCAAGTGCGCCCGCGGTGGCGCATCCTCGCCCTCCTCGCGGCTATCGACTGCCGCTCGAGCCTCAGCTGCGTGCCCGGGCCCAACTACAGGGCGGCTGGCCTTGAGGTCGCCCTCCTCAGGATCTTCCTCTCTCTCGTTATCGGTGTCACCTCGGGCATGTGGGTCTGGTCGGGTAAAACCTGCCGCGCCTGGAGCAGGATCCTCGCTGCCCCCAGCAAGCCGCCCAGGCCGGCGATCCAGCAGCAGCTCCATCAGCCGGTGCGGCCCTTCGACGCCTACAAACCCGACCCCGTTAACGTCGCCTGAACCCCCAAGATGTCTCGCTATTCGTTATTTATTTGAGGACCGCCTCGCTCGCATTCTCCTGTAGATTGCTTGTTCTGCCTTCTTGTGCCTTGTACAACTCAAACTCTACTCAAGGCCGTTTTGTTTTCAATGTTATTGAAAGTGACCTTTCACTTTCCCAATTTTCAAAGCGAGGGTTTACGTTTTACCGAGAAAACATCATTGAATGATAATTGTAGTGTAAAATCAAACCCTGTGAACGTTTCGATATAATCTACACCCCGGTTCACATGTCGTTCGTTTAGAATTTGATCTCCTAACATGTTATAATATAAGCAAAACAATTTTACCGTACAATTAAAATTACAACCGACACTTTAAATAATAAATTGTCGTGTTTTTAACAGGATTAAAATATTATTAATAAATTTATTATTGTTAAATGTAAGTAGACAAATATGTCGATAGTCACGGTATCAAATCAAGCGTGCATAAGAACCGCTGTAGCATATCCAAAATACGTTAATCAATGCGATCAGTCATGTATATTATTATAATCAACTTATTGGTTAGTTATATAATTATGAATTATTTTACATTTTTCTTGTTTTATAAATCTTTTGGATTATTTATTTAAACGCAGAAACTTCAAAGTTATTGAGACTTAAATGTTAAACAATTTAAAAGAAATTCTTAAACATTGTGTTTAATGTCAAATGAAACAATTATTCAGTATATTTAGAATCAAAGGAAAGAACATACTGCTTTGTAATTCTTAACACTCGATAATTTAATTAAAAGTAAGAAAAATAATGCAAAATTATATAACTGGAAAAATAGTATACACTTATAGATACATCAACGTTTAATTTATTGAATTGAAACGCGTATTCTTTTCAATTAGTGTTTTTATTACAGATATCTATTTGATAATAGAAGCGAATTCCAAAAAATAAGAATGTAATTGTTGACTTTTGAAGCTGTAACCTGATTAACAATCAAGATATTTTACCTTACTACTATAATGTAAGCGAAATTATATATTGAATACAAAAACTTGGAACCCAAAAATATCAGATTTCTATACATTTTATCGTAATATAACTTAGTGTAACAGTGTGGTCAGGTTACAAAACTAAAAATAAACAAAGACTGTATATAGTTGTAAATATTGTAAATTAAATATGTACTCATATGATGTTACAGAAATATTATGTAGAACTCCTTTAAAAGGTAGTTTGTGTGAATAGAGTGTATAAGGCTTTGTACAGTTTTAAATAATATTAATATTAAGATATTAATAAAGATCTTTTTTTATGTTAAACAAATTGTAATTACTACCCCCTCCCATGCAGCAACAATACAATACCGCTATAATTAAATGTAGTTTAAACTTATTTAAAAATTTACTAAATAAATTCTACTCAAGCATTTTTTGTGTACAAAAATTATGAAATATAATATGTTCTATCTAAATATTTTATTGTAGTTAATATTTTTACAAAGTGCCCGCCATCGACATTCGGTATATTAAACATATATTATACATTATATAACAAAGAATCTAGTAATGTTTGTATGTACAACAGACGTAATTTTTTTCAAGATAAAGTGAATTTTTGAATGTATTTAATATCCTTTATTAAATTCTATTTAATAACTTTTAATTAAATTAACTTTATTTTCCATTATTATTATTATGATCAATTTTATATCATACATTAAAAGATTTTTACTTTTTTAAGACAGTTCATTAGATATTTATGGAAAATTTTAACTTTCATTTCCATTTAATAAATTAATCTAAAATCTCTAATCTGCAAATTCTAAATTTTCTAGTTGTAGTATTCCTTGTTAGTACAATATTCGAAGTTTCTTTTATCAAATTTAAAAGGGAAGTAAGAACTACATATCCCAAACCTACTCCTTTAGCTTCAGAAAATGAAAAATCACCTTGAGTAACATATCCAATTACTTCTCTATCATTAGAATATCTAACAGATGTACATTTTGGCAAATAAAGATTAGCCATTGCTTGTGCTTGTTCATCAATAAGTGTTTTGTTCATATTTACAAATTTCTTTTTAACAAGTTGACGAATTTTTTCCAAGTGTTTTACATCTGAAGAATCTCTTACAGTTACATTTGAGCTTGCATTTTCAAATTTCTTTTTCGCGCGGACTCTTTGTCTTTTTAAACGTTTTAATAAAGCAAGATGACCTGTTCTCAAAGTTTTTCGTTTTTCTTCATTGCTATCTGTTTTAAAAGACTGCACTGGTCCTGACCACTTATCAGTTTCTTTATATTTCAATAGATCATCTTGTGTAGGTAAACAAATTATAGAAAATTTTTTTGATAAGCCTTTCCTATCTGTGGTCACTTTAACAGGTACAAAGCAGTTTTGATTTTTAACTAAATTATCTAAATCCTGAGTCATGCTATTTTTACTACTACCTGAATGAGAACTCTTTTTTCTTTCATTTAATGACATTATTGTTCTAAGATGTGAAAGAATTTTGCGATCTCTTAATACATAAAAAGTATCGCTATCGTTCCATTCTTTCATAAGCACATTCCATTCACAAAAGAAAGGACTACTTATACCGAACTTAATGTAATTAACTCTTTTATTAGGTGGAAGCTTGAAATATTTTTCAGTCAATAAAAGTTTCTCATAGTTTGCTTCTCTTTTATAAGCAGCAGTATCTAGATGGTTAATAGGTGGGAAGTTAAGATTTGAATTTTCATAAGCTATAGATTTTGATTCTCTAAAACCACCAGGTCTTGCACACCTTAAAATAAGAGAAAGCCAAAATGGCATCGACCATCCAGCTGGTAAAATAATATCAATTCCAGATCCAAAACCAATACCATTATTGTGATTATAATTACCAGGTTTTTGAATCAAAATAATCGGTATTTTATGCATAATATCTTCATCATAATATTGATCATTTTGTACTCCAGGTACCAAACTTTGACTTCTTAAGTTATTAATAACAGTAGTTGACATACAATTTCTTGTAACAAAATTTCTTACATCATTGTCCCAAAGAGGACTTATATTTGCTGCAGGTAGGGGTATTAGATTTCTTTCACAATTTAGTAAATTTAAAATAGATTTAGTTCGTTTTTGAGGAAAAAAGAATCTAGGATCCAAAACTGTTAAAGCAACAATCATGTTTGGTGGCAACTGGTTTGGAGACTTTAAGGTTCTTAAACTATTAAAAATATTTTTCTGAATTTTAAATGTTTCAGAATTTTCTCTAGATTCATAGTAACTCTTATACCAAGTATCAATAGATAATTCAGGTTTATCATAAGTATCGACATCCATTTGACATAAATTGTCTTCAGTCTTGGAATCATTTGTATAAATGGATTCTTCATTCTTATTTATGCTTGCTTTATTTATTTTTGAAATACTTGTTTTTGATTCAATATTTGGTGTTTTAAAAGCCTCTGTAAGAACACTTAGTGTTAAAGGTCCACACAGTCTAAACCTATTTAAACAGTTTCTCAAAATCAAAAGTTCACAGTCATCTTCGTTAAAGTAACATGGAATTTTGGAAGACAAAAACATTCTTAGGTCTGAAGGTACTTTCTTTTTATCTTGACTTATTATTTTTTCCTGACTATCTATATTTTGAATATCTATATTAATTAAATCTTCTTTTAACTTAAAATTAAAGCTTAGAATAATTTCTTCTAATATATCAGAATAAAATGCAGGATGCACCCAGAGCCAAACAGCTCTTGAATCATCTGTACAAAAATGATTAGATTTCCACATAAAGTGTATGTAACCAATTGGATCACATGGATAACTATTTTTTTTATAAAACATAATAGTTCCTTCTCTTCCTCCATTCATGTATATTTTTGCACCAAAAGTTAATTCACTTGGATTACAATGCATCTTTAATTTTTGCTTTAAAATATTTTCAGGACCTTTTATTTCAATACAGGTATAGTAAGAGATATCCTGTATTAAACAATGGTTCATAACAGCTCGATAATTTGCTCGGAAACATCTATCATTTGAATGATGTGGTATTTTACAGCCCCATTTTTCAATCATCTTAAATCGTTTTGCATGCCATATATGTGTTTCAAGCCAAAATTTATTTCTCTGTCTTCTATTATATTCAAGTAGTAAATTTTGTGGTCTTCTTCGGTATTTTCTGGAAGGCCTCTTAGTTTTTGGTGGAAGTCCTGATTTTTTCATTTGTGCCAAGTGACCATTTCTGAGTTTTCGGGGCATTCGTTTGGCATTATGAGACATGACTCGACGCCGCATATGTATCGGAAGTTTTTGAAATATAAGTTTGTTCTGGTTTGGATTTTCTGTAAAGTGAAGGTTCTTTTAAAAATAATATTACAGAAATTAGCATACGATTTGAACATTCGTTATAATTAAAAAAAAGATGAATTCGTATAAAAACATACCTAATGAATAAGTTAAAGCTGCCATCTCACTTGCTCTAGCCGAAGCAAGTTTTAAGACATAAGCATCTCGGGGTAATTTTTCTTTACCTCCTAAAAATTCATCAAATTGCTGCTTCTCCTCCATTTTAATAATGTACTACTTTATAAACTATTTAGGAATTAAAACAACATATGAATGTTAAAATAGCTTAAGGTACAAGTGTGTTTATATCACTATGCAGCAGACCAAATAGATAATAGCAGTACATACAACATTTGCACGTGGTTCGATGTGGTTGAAAATCAAAAATAAGCGAATGAATGGTTCGACTGGCGCGTGTATATAGAAAACGCAGTTCGTCAACCACGTATTCATAAATGTCACTATTTTTAACATCGTCATAATCTAGGGTCTTAAATCTAGTTTCGAAAAATATTCCTACTATTACATTTGCATTGCAGTACATAATACAGATATATTACTAACAAAATGTAAATATTTATACTTTTAATATAATATGACCAAATCTCACCATTATGGTAAACAATTAACGTTTTACTTTAAATTTCCCGCTTTTTTGATTTGTCGATAAAATATCATCGGTAAAAGATCGTTCATTCAAAAATTGATGAAGTAATAAAAATTATTCAGTTTAAATAGATCAACTAAAACTTATCGATTGAGAATCAAGTTAATAAAAATGTTACAAGCTAATTAAACAGCTAACAAATAGTTGAAATAATCAAATAAAAGAGATTTGTAGTAATGGTATTATGTTAAAATACATTTTTTTTCTAGCACTTAAATAGCATATAAATATGCGATTTTAATGTGGCAATATTGCAGGAGATTAAAATAAAAAGCATGCGATAGCTTCATGATAAGAACTGCAAGTAACTTGCAATTGGGTTTTCTAACTTCAATAAATAAATTTGTTATTTATTAGTAAACTGTATAAAATATGAATATATATAAACAGAACTAATATTATTATGTTACTATACTTTTCGTGTCGAACCGAACCAATACCTGGTACCGCATCTATCAGCGACGTTGACTGCATATTACAGTACTGCCAAAGTTAAAGACGTTCAAAATTTGCCTGAGTAGCTGTTATACCGGTAGACGGTAGCACTTCCCAGAAACCGCGAGATTTACTCAAATTCATTAAACTTTACGAGAATTTTAATTAAAAACCATTAATCAATGTGATAGTAAAAAATGTAATGATTCATTGCAATGATGAAGCTTTCAAGGTCTAAATAGGTACCCAATAATAGTCGATAAACGTCGAATAATCTTCGACTCAACTATTTTAAATTAGCTGGAAAATCAATATTACGGACTAGGACCATTAGGGCTGCAGTGCAATAGAGGGCGGGTAAGAGAATTCAGGCGCCACCCGACCAGTGCAGTGCAACACCATCCAACCGACATAAGGCACATACGACATCAGCGCTCTTCATGGCAGGAGGGGATCCTCTTTGTAGGAGAGCGAGAGAGCTAGAGCATCACGAAGCCACGAGCTGTGCCCCCACTACGGGTCCGCGTGCAAACCCAGTCACCAGTGTATGCCAGTGTGCAGTGTGTGCGTCGCCCCGGCCGCGGTGACTGCCTTGCGTCAGTTTAGATCGCACGCGTGCGCGCGTGTTATCGATAAATAGTCTACTTGGTACTTCTGTATGCTACTCCTTGCGCCCTTATCTTCGGTGTGCCGTTTCCTGTGAGAGAATCGCGGGGCGATTGTACGTCTCCACCACGATCCTAGTTCACCGCGGGTATTCCGGCACAACTGAAAGGTGCGTTGCTTCGCCAAGACGTGAGTGGGTTCGGCCCCGACCAAACCAGACGCTTTAGACGTTACAACTCGACCTCGGGCGTTCCTGGGCTAATCACGCACTCCCATCAACTCCTGGATCCTGTGCAATGCGAAGGCGAACTCGTGTACGGCCGCGACTCTCGCTAGTGAAAGCTCCCTCTTTGCCTTCTGCTGCTGCACTTTTCGTCCGGCTGTTCAGTGTCTACCCCTCCCCCATCTTTACTTTCTGACATGGTAGTGTTAAGGACTAACTAAACTAAACAAATGTTTTAACGCTTGGGAAAAGTGGCAGTAGATTTAAGTGACTGACCGACGATTTGATAGTTTTTCTCCGCAATTAATTCTTAAAATCATCTCCGACCATGACTTAATTGAGATTTGGATTCTCAACTGTTAGCTATAATTCGTGAGTTGCTTTATAGGATTCTTGGATTCATTGATGTTGATGTTTCAAAGAAATGGTAAATTAGTTCGGATTGTGTAGTTTTGTGACCGTCAATTATTCGCAAAAATTGTTTAGTCTATTTTTTAATATAAAAATGTAACTAATGATCAAGTCATCAATTTAAAAATTTTAATCATACTATTTAATCTTATTTATTTTCTAAGTAATAGTTTTAATCAGCTAAATTGTGTTGTATCTGAATTGATATACAGTACTGCAAGCAAGGTTCAGTCTTCATGATTATTCATTGCCTTGCACTGTCACATGCTTTCATTTTACTAGTTATAAGTAAACCAGTTCTAAAATTACTTGTGGTCAAAATTGATTTTATTGATTCAAGATTTAATCCAGTAAACAAACATTTAAAAACTATAGTTTATATTTGGGAATCGTTAAGATTTAATTTTTATTTAATAGAAATTTATTTGATTTTTGTATAATTTTATACGTAACATATTTTTATAAACAAATTCTAATTGATATTTTGATTAATTAAAGGTATTTTTTATTATAACTAAAAAAGTGCAAATTATTGACTTTATTAAAAAGCTGCTACTTAAGCAAGCTATAATTGACTGATCCATATTTTAATTTAAATACCGACTGTGAAAAAATAAATGTCATAATTCATGAGTTGAAAAAAAAGTAAAATAAAAAGTAAATATAAATATAGAAAATTCGACAAACCCGAACGAGCCAAATTAATCATAAAAACTGTTCTTTTCTCCAAATCAGCTATTTTGTGAGAATAAACATATACCGCACGTGTTGAGGGTGAAGAAAGACGTTTGATAACCGTCTTTTTACCAAGTCTCTGACTAGTCTCTTCATAACCTTATCGAAGTGCGTATCGAGTTCCTGGCAATTCGTTGATGTATTACGTCGGCACACATAAGCAAGTGTACACAGTAGATTGAAAAGAGACAGAGATAGATTCAAGGGAGACGTAAAGGAGAAAGAAGGAGTGATTAAGTGTGCGCGAGTGTGAGGTTTCATGTACGTAGGAGATTCAGCTGACATTAGTCGTAGTGTGCCAAATGGTCGCCATCTTAAATGTCATAGGCGAATTCAAAGTCGCATCTTCCGATTAGCCCATTGACGCGGGAGCTTTGGGTGTACCGAGCTTCAGCGATAAAAAGTTCACCTATTTTTAAGTGCTTTTCTCTCGTGGTCGACTCCTTGGTATTCTATACACTTTATCACGAATGCGAAGCGATTTTGCGTACCGCTGTGCGCACACTCGTTGAAGCGCGCAGGGGCTCGACGTGTATTATCGTCCGCTCCTGGGTGCTCATGTCTTTTCCGTGTCCTCTTTCAGACTTACTTTCATACTTCTGTCTCGCTTCATCTATATATATAAATTTTCTCCATCTATCCAGTGTGGTATCTTGGACTCCCGTATAGTCGCGTAGTTCTATCTCTGTTGCGGGTAGCAGGCACACGAGCAGCCGATGGCCGAGTGAAAAAAGCTGTCCCGTGCTATACAGAGAGTAGAGCTCCGTGAGCGAGCCCTGTATAAGGAAGTGTTCTGCTGCACCACTCACTGTACACTTAATTTCACACTGCGAATTCGTAAAGTGCAAGGTTCGAGACAGTCGAGGGATACTTTCTTCTAACTCATGTCGTTTTCGAAATATCTATACTAACATCACTAATGCGCGGGTGTGCCGAAATTTTCGAATTTCATCGTTTGACTATGTACTCGACGTAACAGTGGAATAATGTGCATGCCACTGACTGTGATTTTTTGAACTTGCGGTTCAAATTGGCAGTAAAGGCGGCAATTTTGTGTAGTTACTGTAAACATTTTACATCGATTGTTTTTATATTTGTCAATTGTTATTCAATCCTAAAAACTTCATACTTCTTTCTAAGAAAAATGTGTGAATTGTGTACTATCAAATTACTCTATCTAATCTTTTAACAGTTTCTGTATTTAATCAATGCCTTAAATGTACTTCATTTTTGGTTTTAAATTGTGAATTGTATAAACTTTTCTCAAACAGTGTGTAAAATTTTGTGTGATCCAGTCTCATACTTTATCTATGGTAAATAATCCAGATTTGCAGCTGAAAACGGTGCTTTGTATTGAGAATTTTGTTGAATTAAATTTTATAATGATAATTTGCTTTTAAAGTAAAAATAAATAACATGAGAATTTCAATAAATGTGAAACCTGGACATTTGCCATAGTTTTGGAGACTGAGAAAATGGATTTGGTGTAGCATCTAATAGTGTATTTGTTTTTTTGTGTGCAGTGAGGAACAATTGGTTTAAACAAAAATGAGTTGTCAACGCAATTCCAGTAGAATCACAGTGCCAGATGATTTAAGAGATATTCTTTTGGAGTTTACTATTAGTTATCTACTTGAACAACCTGGCGATATTATTGATTATGCTGTAGATTTCTTCACACGTCTGAGAGAAAGTAGACAAAATCAGCGAAATCAGACTGATCTTCATACGTGTCCTTCTACACCTGAAGAGTCTGTCGAAGAAGGTAATTTCTATTTTGATTTTCAAAGTAACTTTTGATTTTACTTAAACTTTACTTTTGCATGCGTTATAGTCTAACTGCAGCTCTATTTTTGGAGGAGTCTGCTTACCTTGTGATAATGGATTTTGGTCTAATTCTGGAGATGTTTTCTTATACCTGAAGATAAAATATAGTTTTTCCACAATTAGTGGTGATATATTTATTTATGAATTATTCTATAAGGCTTTAAATCCTGATTAATGATTTATAAATAATTTCAATCATACTTGATACATGGGATAACTATATTATGTGGGATAAGGAATGAAACTACTCTTTCAAATCCAAAACATAAAATTAATACTCAGTTATAATACTAAGATACATTAAAAAAAAAATTTTTTTAATTTTAATTTATATATAATAAAACCATTATGAAAAAGCTTTAAAGCAAGAGTATTAAATTAATTATTTAATTAAAAGTCAAACTTATATTCTTTTACTTAAAATTTACAGTTTTGTTTCATACAATTTTTTATGATATTAAAAAAATACAATTATTTCTATCAAAATTTCTGTTATTATTAAAAGTAGGATATAAGTTTCTATAGGGAGATATGAATACTGCACTGTATCTTTTGGTACTGGTTTTGGTTGTCATTTGGTTGTAAATCTAAAACAATTAAATATTCATAAAATGGAGATTACATGACTGCACTTGGGTGATTAATTATGATTTTCAATGTCTTTACAAATAAAATGAATTATTTAATTTATTAAAGTAATAAAATATAATTCTTAATTTAAATTGTGAAACATACTTTATTTTTTTCTATTATATATAATAATATGAATGTCTGCAAACTATTATTTGAGGAAGCTGTCTAATTACAATTAGTAATATAGAATAAAAATGGTAAGTATTCTAATAAAATCAATTTTAATTACAATATATTTCTAACATAAGGATTGTACTATTTTGATCACATGTTGTGTACACTGATTATTAAACAATTAAAACATTTAATTGAGCTACAGTTACTTGATTATCTTTAGTTTTTTTTTAATACTGATAATTGTAATATTTTAAATACATTTTTTCAATATAAATTTTTACGTAAATAAATTTTAATGTAAATGAATTTTGTTACAATTTAATTTGCAGTTGAAAAGACAGTTGATTACTATGTGATGATGTTCAGTCAAGGTATTATTTTTAACTTAATCCTGGAATGTTAAAATGTAACTATTGAATAGTTTTTGTAATGCCCACTTTACTGAAAATCTCCTCTATAGATAGACCTCTGTAGGTATTAATACCGTAATTATGCAAGTCACAAAGAACTGATATGCTAAATCATGATGCCAGTACCTGAATTAAGGGATCACGACATAAGTGCAGACAAAAATACAAATTATGTTTGGTTTACCTGTGTGTATGCAATCTACATACCTTTTATTAAATATTTTGTGAAGAATCATTGGACTTGGTTTATAATTTCAAGGAAATTGAACGAAATTATTGTAAAATCAACCTTAGTTGTCACTGTTTAAAAGTATATTTTATAATGTTTTTGAAAATGAAAAGCAAAGTTAGCTTAAAGTATTATAGTATACGCGCTTTCGTTCGAATCAATATACTTATGGTGATTCTTATGTTTCTAAATGCGTGTACATATAAGCAAAACTTTTCGCATTCTGTTTAAAAAAGAAGTAGATGCAATACATGCACGTATAAGGTGACCCTGGCACTCGTCTTTTTGTCACCTACTTTGCACACTTGTTGCGTAATTTCTTTCCGCACTCCTTACTTAAAATGCGGTTTTTAAAATAATGTTATTATTTTTTATTAAATAAATTTTTAATATAATTTACGATTCATATATATTTATCATTTCTATCATCTTAGTATCATACTTACAATTTAAGGTATATTTAATAAATTTGGAAAAGCAATCAGGTTCTTTTTCAGTACAAAATATTTTCTGAATCTGCCAAATACCAGATATAATCATAATGATCAATATGTGATTGGACTAGTAACTTGAACCAGCTTCGGGCAATTAAGTTCCAGATCATTCAATACACGCTTGTTGTCATCGAGAAAAAATTACAATTGTAACAATTTGTTAAAGCTATGAGTTTGATGGTTTTAAACATTAGACTCGGCATATGTAAACTTTTTTGATAAATTTACTAAAGTTATTATCTAAAATTTCCTTGCGCCTTTATACGATAGTTAAAATTATATTTGAAAACAAGAAAATATTAAATTTCTTGTTTTTATTATTAATGCGTTGCACTTAAAAAAATGAATAATGATTAATGATTAATATAATTATATTCTATATTATGGATCATGAATTTCATTATTATTTTATTATAATTTCATGAAAAGTAAATAGAATAATTTAAATAATCCATTTTCAATTTTTTACATATGTTTATAGATATATGTAATTTCGAAAAGAATGTTTAATTTAACCTTAAAATCAAAATTGCCACGACCTAATGCCAAATTCTTCGAAAACATCTTTTTCTATTTGAAGGAAAATTGCTTTATCACTTATAATATCCAGATGTCGATTAGAAATTTTTTGTTGATACATAGAGTTACTGATTTGAATCATCAGTGTGAAGTCAGATTCGTAAAAAAACATGGAAAAATTAGAAGTTTTTATCAGCACCTTATAGTACTAGTTTACAATCACTTTAAATTTTACCGCTTTCCACTGTAATTTCCCACTTAAAAACTGCACCGGTCACCGCGTATGTTTGTTTTTTTTTCAATCATCTATTATTATTGATATAAAATAAAATATTAAAATATTACTCTTAAATTAAAATGTTAAAGAATATTTTCTTCAAAAAATTTAGTGAATAGCTTTAGAATAGACTATACTTATAATAAAATCTGAATAAAAATATGTTTAATTGTCGATTAAATAATAAGTTATGTAAACTTTGTTTCAGAACCCCCAGTCGGTAGGTTCGCTGACAGGAGGAAGAGCATTTTTGCCGAGACTTACAATCCCGAGGATGACGAAGAAGACGAGGGAACTAAGGTAATTAAATAATTACATCAATTTATTAAGTAGAACAGCTTTATTAATAAATAATAATTTCCTACTTTTGTTTGCTATAATCGAAAACTTATTGAGTTAAAAAAATAACGTTATGAGTGTAATGAGTAATTTTTTTAGAACGTGTCAAAATAATTATGTGTTATTAACACTAAACAAGTATAGATAATAAACGTTTTATGCTCCATGAATTATAGTGCGTAGGACACATAAATTTAGATAAAAATTTATTTATCGCAAATAGTACGAGTAAATAACTATTATATCTAACACTTGTAATCTGTATATGTTTTTACATTGATGAAGGGAATCATGACCCTGCGGTAAATCATTGCTAAACACGAATGCAGTTTAAGTTGCATTAACATATTCAGCTGCTAGATCTTTTGTCTTGCATAGCTCTGCAACATCGCGAAATCCTTAATTCATGAATGTACAAGACGTTCACTGATAACGCATTTATTTATTAGCCTTGACATAGAGTCCCTCGCTATTTCTTCCCCATTATTCCGTCGGACTGCTAACGAGAAAACTCGGGTCTCATCATTATGCAGAAGAGTCGGCGTTCGTGTTTTCCTGTCCATTTTTTTGCTCAACACTCATTCTTAATTTCTTCCTACACGAACTCGCGGGCTCTTGTCCATTTTCCAATCTCATTATTCGACTGGCTTAATGAAATCGTAAAAATGCGGGCACTCCAATACTTTTTTTCTCCGTCGATAGGAGACTGGAATTCTTGTGTAGCAGTAGCACGAGCAAGCGCGATCTCGTTGCGCGCATTAACCGAGTACAAATACGCGCTCGGTTTTATTTGGCTTTATAGAGCGAGCGGGGCTCGCGCGGCAGGAATAACTACTTTGTCGTTAGAGTTATTAACGTTCGTTCAACCAGTTATACACAGGGAGTTGGGCGTATGGAAGGGTGTGAGCCGATTTCAATGCGTTTTCTCGTTTCCTTTGAGGCCCCCACCCTTGAGTCGCGGGCTCGAGCTCGAGCTTGCATCCTCTTTTTGCCTTCCAGCTCTATTGGCTCTCTCGTTAGAGAGAGCCGCCGCGCCGTCGCCGGCCCGATGAAGAACGCGATCTTGCGCGAAGTATCGAGCGCTCGCGCACCAGTGCGTGTTGATTGACTTTTCTATATTTAAAACATTTCTCTGATAATGAAGATGCGATATATACCTGCATACAATAACAATAGACCCGCGCTGCGGCTCCCGGAGCGTTTCGCTCCTCGCTCGACGCTCATGAGGATCGCCTTGCCAACCATTCCGCTCTTCGATTTAGTATTGATTTACCAATTTGTTTAGGGGACCCCCTGCAAAAATACACCACCGGAAAGCTCTCTAGAGCGTAGCGAGGTGGAGCTACATTGTAAACGATTCGGCATCGTATTGCAATTACTTTTTTTGCTCCGAGATATACGATATTATTCATATTATTAGTATTGACTGGAATTCCGTTATTAAATACGATGTTCCGATGCACCAATTAAAGCTACCGCTCGCGGATATTGCAGCGTAAATACGTTTTCTTTTTTGGGAAATGCTTTTTATCATTACGTCAGTGAATTACGTCCAATGATTAACTATATATGTCTGTTTATGCCAATACACGATCGTACTGTATCTATATGTGCGCATTATTGCACAAAAAGAATATTGTCATGCGAAATAGATGCTGCACAGCGCGTTATGCTACTGATACTAGTTCATAAAATAAATTGATACAGTAGTATGATTTTACTAAATAATTTTTTTATAAATATATAAAGGCAATAAACAATTTAATGAGTTTGAAATCATAGCAACGTACAGATAATAGGTATTTAAAAACGACTATAAAGTTACACTAATAGCAGTTCTTATATAGTTATTTTAACGTATTCAATACGTTGGCTATCGCACAAAAATGTGGGTCTGGAATTTAAAAGATTAATCACATTTAAAATTGTCGTTCCACAAGCGATAATTAGAGTAAAAAAGTAAGAATAAAAAGAGTTTGTTTTTTACAAAAGTTTTAGCAGTATAAGTATCGTAAGAATTATTTCTTAGTACAGTAAAAATAGTAATTACCTTTATGTGAAAATAACTGAAGAACCATAAAAAATTGTACAAATTTCAAGTCATTTATTGGAACCTGTTATGCAGTAATAAGATGATGCTGGAAACTACTTTTAAATTCGGTGCAAAATAAAAAAGCCAAATTGATACGGATAAAATATGGTTTTTCGAACACCAAATTTTGATACTGCACAAAATACCAATGAAATGCCATTCAATCTTGTCAAACTGTAATTTTAAGATTACCTAAATAATAACCTGAAACATTATTCGTGTATACAAAATATCTCTGATAACGGAGACTATGTATAATTGGTTTTAATTTTGTAACGGAACTCGTCGAAATACAAAATGTCAAATACATAAAACTAATATCACCATTTCCAGTGTACAGGTCTTATAATTTATATTTATTAGCCGTGCGCGCGTTAACTGTGTAGAACCTATTTTTGATTTTAATTAACGAACGAGTTTAATATTCGGGAATAAAGTATAGAAAAAAGGCACTTGTATTTATTGAATCGCTTTAAAATATCTCGAAAAGCAACAGACGTTAAAAATAAATCTTGAGATCGTATCAAGCTATAGCAGCCGGCAGTGCGGCACGGACAGAGGTACGTAGATGCAGGCCGGATCTAGTTAGACGGCCGATCCCGTACCAGTTTTGGCTAATACACAAATGCATAATGCGCAGATTGCAGTTTGCCGCTTTTAGTAAACCGCGCACGCGCGAGTCCCAGTTCATTGTTGGGTAGAATGCAGGTCCCAACGACGGATAACTCGCGAAAAGCCGTACATGGAATAAAAAGCATTAGAGAGAGGTTGTAAGGGCATAATTCTCGGATCGACCCACTTTGCGCGAGTCGAGCCATTAGGGCGGCTCGTCGAATGAGATTCCGGAGGTAGGGCGTCCGTAAGCTGGCGACGGCGGTGCACTCGGGGAGGCCAAGTCGCGCGAGGACGCGAGTACCCGGATAAGCACTCGGGCCGGGGAATCCCGGAGGGAGGGCCGGGGCCCGGCCGGGGAGTCCCGCGGGGCCGACAGGGCAACAGCGCCGCCCGCGCTCTCGCCGCTCGGCGCTGCTGTGCGTCAGGGGCGGACGGCAGCCCCTGGGCGCTCCCCGCGCTCGATAATTTGGGCGCCATATTTACCCAGCGCTCCCGCAGCGCCGCTGCCTCCCGCCGCCTCCCACTTCGATTCGCCGGCTGATCGATATATACGCGTGCCGCGCGGATCCGCGCGCACCTGCCTCCACACGTACGCGCACGTGCACGCGACCACACGGCAAAGGGCTGCGCCTGCCCTCGGAGAGGAAAGTCGCGCGGCCGCGGCGCAGGTGCTCCGGAGGCCCGCGCGCGCGCTGCTCTCTTTCTCACGCCCCACCTCCGATCCTCCGCCTCCTCCCACCCGCCCCGCCACCCGCTCTCGTTCCCTGTGTGCGTGCGCGCTGGCGCGGGCTCGTAAAAGGGGCGGCTCTTTGCTTTGCCCGACGACGCGTGTAATTCACCTTTATGACGTCAGAGCACGTGTTCAATAACCTGCCTAGGAAATACGTTATACGGTAATACGTTATATATAGACCGCGAGGCACGGGGCCGCCGGGGAGTGCCAGAGAGCGCCGGAGAGCACCGGAGAGCACCGAAGACAGCCCGGGAGAGATAGGAGAGCGGCTTGTGCGCGCCGCTTCGCCAGTCGCGCGCGGCTCTGGAAAATCAAGCCAGAGAGATAGAGGGTTGAGGGTGTGAGGAAGCGCCAGTTGGGCCTGCACCGATGCGGACCAACCAGCGGGCAAAAAGTACCCCAAAGCACTGGCTGATAGCGGTTTTCTCTCTACCGAACGCCCGAGCTTAACGTTTCTCTTTAGGGCCGCCGCCGTCACTCGCCCTATCTCTTCATCTCTCGGGCTGTTGACCGACACTCCCGCGCACTGTCTTTCCGCTTTTCCTGTTTGTACCAGCCTCGAGGATCCCGAGTTTTTTCTGTAACACCTCCCTCTCTTCTCACTCCTCTTTCCTAAGCTAAATTCGTCGGCGTGCCCTTTTTATCCGCCTTTGTGTACATATTTGCTCGCTCGTACGAAGGCTGTTTGTTGAATTGCATAGGCGCTTAAAGATGGTTGTACGCGCGCACTCGCTATACCAATCGTGTTTAGCACCGAGCGTAGGAATAACCAAACAAAAATATCCGACGGATTACAATGTATCAATTGATTTTGTACTAATTGCATGGTTCCGGTTCGAACACTTATTTGGAAAAAAATTATGCATTACAATAACTGATCATCGCCAAAATTATTCGCTCGGTTAAATTCTCTAATGAATCACTTAAGCACTAACAAGGCAGAGCCTAAGTCTTCTTTTATTTCAATCAACATTTTTTGAGATTAATACTTACATTACTCGCTAAGGAGAAAAACATCTTTCGTGCGTTTATTTCGATATTCAATTTGGTTAATTTTTGAACATTAACTTTAGAATTAGAATATGCAGTTATATAAACATTAGTTAATTTATAATTATCATACATTCATTTTAATGAATACGTTTATTTAGTCCATGATACAACTTTTCATTTGTGCAAGTTATTCATTTGCTAGTATTACTACCTTTTTCAACAGTATCAATTATAATTAAAACATTCCAAATGATATATTGTATGTTTAGTTTGAAATGGAAATCCATGATAAAAAAAATATGTTGCTTAAAAACATTACTAAGTAGACATTTCCATAATTGAATTAAATAATTTATTTTTAGAAAATATTTCTTTATTAATGTATACGTAAATAACTTTTTCCTTTTCTAGATTGTGCATCCAAAAAGCGATGAACAAAGACAGCGACTTAGCGAAAGCATTAGAAATATTTTCCTTTTCCGTTCTCTAGACAAGGTGAGAACTAGTTATTTAAAAAAAGTCATTTATCCGATGAAATAACCTAGTTAAACATGTTGCAATTGCTATTTTCTAGGAACAAATGGCAGGTGTACTAGATGCAATGTTTGAAAAGTGTGTTCAAAGCGGAGACTACATTATACGACAAGGTGACGATGGAGACAATTTCTACGTCATTGAGAAGTATGTTTTTCATTGTCTTGCGTCTTACAGCAGTTTTAAACTGCAACAGTCGTGAGAATTTAGAATAACTTTTTCTATCACTTGTTTGTCAAAATTTTCATACAATTAAATGATTAAATGTTATCGCCTCGACTTGCGAGATACACTAGTTTCTACGTTTTTTATGAATAAACTAGTCGCTGATTGTAAATTCCTTTCACGAGTTATTATCTCTGCAGTTCAAACGACGTATATTATAATTAGTAAGAAAAATTATGTAATGCTATTGTGGTTTTTTCCAGAGGGAAATTTGAAGTGTTTGTTAAAGATATGTTGATTCATACTTATGACAACAGCGGTGCTTTTGGCGAATTGGCTCTTTTGTATAAGATGCCTAGGGCCGCCACAGTCAAAGCCATTTCTACAGGTACTTTATGGGCCATGGACAGACAAACTTTCCGACGTATTCTTCTTAAGTCTGCTCATAAGAAACGCAAAATGTACGAAGATCTCATCAACAATGTTCCAATGCTGAAATCACTGGAGGTAATTATCAATTTTTTTTGTGAATAAGAAATGATAAGCATACCAATGTTATGCATTTTAAAACATTTTCAATAAAGATAATAGTTATTTACTATCTAAGCAATATATTTGCAATAACTCTAATTTTTATTTAATGCAGCCTTATGAGCGAATGAATTTAGCAGATGCTCTTGCTCCAAAACACTTTTCTGATGGAGAAAAAATTATTGTACAAGGAGACACAGCCGATGGAATGTACTTTGTTGAACAAGGTGTAGTTAGAATTACTATTTTGGGTGAAAATTCTAGAGAAGTTGAGGTAAATGGAAATTTAAATATATTTATGGAACTGTGTATGCGCGCGAGTATGTGATATATTTTATGTATTTAAAATGTTCAAAAACTTCATTATTTAGGTAAACCGTATACCAGCTGGTGGTTATTTGGGTGAATTAGCACTTGTTACACATAAACCACGAGCTGCTTCTGCGTATGCTGTTGGAAACGTAAAACTGGCCTGTAAGTTGTAACTTTTCTTATATTTTTCAGTAATTCATTTTCTCCGATTGATAATATTTGTTGCTTTTTTGGTGAGCTTATTTTGTATAGTGTTCAAAAAACCTTTTTTTTATTTTCCAACAGTGATTTCTGTTTTTTTATAATATGCTAAAAAATCAAGTCGATCGAATAACTTAATGTATCTAGTTTAAAAGATATAGGAAAATTTATTTTATTGTATTTTTAAGAACCAAATATTGCAGGATGTTGAAAAAAATTAAAATTATCTACAGTATAACTATTTTTTAATTTCAGTTTTGGATGTTGAAGCGTTTGAACGTTTGTTAGGTCCATGCATGGAACTCATGAAGCGTAATATCGACGATTACGAAGATCAATTAATCAAAATTTTTGGTAGTAAAACCGAAATATCCGACATTCGATGAATCGATGCATGCGATACAATTCGTACAATCGCTGTATAAAAAATCAGAATTCACAGCGAAGCACAAACTCTTATTATCCGTTTGTGAATCTTCATCCATGTACTTTTAAGAGCCTTTTTAAGGCGGAGCTCTTATGACTGTCCACTAGACATTGTATCATTCGATCATTAGTAGTACATACGTTTACACCTACTATTAATTAATATCCATATGCAGATGAAACCAATCACAGTTCTTAATACGTACGTCACGCCATGGTAATATTTATAAAGACTGTATTAGATTGGAAAGTATTAAGAAGTTTCGCACCGCGGATATACAAGTTTGGTTTCTTATTAAGTTGTTAGTGCCATTGTCATGATGATTGACTTATTTTAATACCTTTGTTGTTGCAATCGAACTATTTCTATTTAAAAAAGAAAATGCAAACAAGCAAGTTGAAGGTAGACAAATGAGCAATTACACTTTAATTGAAATCGGTGCTAAACTGTTCCAAGCAGACACGTCTAGCGAGCCGCTGGCAGAGTTTCGCTCATTTCATACTAAAAGAGCTCAAAGGAACACTTGTTATTGAAAGTAAGATTTCTAAAAAAGAAAAAAGAAAGAAAACAAATCGCCATGTATAATCTAAAAAATTAAAAAACTGAGTTCATGGCAGGGCCAAATCCAGTGATATAGCACAGAACATATCACTTTCCTGCTTCTCAAATTTCCATGTTTTTGCTCATCAAATTTCCTTTTTTAATTATATTTCTTCATCTCTCTTCATTAATATTAATTCATTCAATCATTGCATTATAAGAAAAATATTAACACTACCCTGTATAATCTCTCCAGTTGTAAGGAAACCTCTTACTTTAATAACTAGTCGTTAGCAGTAACTTAACCTTTACCTTTTCGCATTTTCGCTTATCCATCATTAACTTTATTATATTCATAAACTTAAATATCACTGGAGTGTACAGTATAATCATCGTCAAAGTTAGTGTAACGTCAAAGAAAAAATAATACTTGGAAGACCTTCTCAATCAAATTATTATTGTCACTACCCAGTTGATAGACATCTGGATTAGCATTTGACTTAACATTTTAAGAAAGAAAATGTAAACATTCCTATTTGGTTAACTTCAAAAGATAGATAAAAGGAGACTCAAATATGGCAGGATCTTTTAAGAAACGTCACGATTGTGATTTTTTGTTTTCTTCTATTTTTTCGATTTTTGTGATGATTTGTTTTTGTATTTTATACAAACAATATGAGGTCAATATTGTCCATACAGAATTGAACATGATGTTGATTGTTTTCGTAAGCCAGTGATTATTTAAGCCTTTTTCCTACAGGAATTTATTATTAATTATATTTGTTATATGTATTTGCTTAATATTTCTTGTATGAATCTCTTGGTTATCACTAGGAGTAAAACTCTAAACAAAAAAATTTTATGCTTAAATTTTTTAATTAAGATTTTTGCGTAAAATCGACTTGTAAAGTAAAAACGAATAATAACGTAGTATCACGAAAATGTAAAATGATTTAAAATAGGATATCATAAATATTTTATCATTTGATCGAAGGATAATAGGAAACACTTTAGAATTCTATGTTATTTATATTTAAAAAAGAGAAAAATTTATATACACGAGGCTATATACTTTTTAGTTGATATAAAGGCGAGAGAAGTAGAAGCGTCTTGTTGTTTGTCGAACCCTATCACGAGTTTGACGTTTTTAAAGGTTTATATAAAGCAAAGTACGTGCGCGTTGCTTGGCTGTACATTGAATCGCTATGCGTCTTGTACCTCGAGCAATCTTTTTCAGATATCGACTTCTTTCGAAACCTAATCAATTTAATAAAACCTTTTTAATTCATTTAATCAATATTATTAAACTCATATTAAAATTATAGCATCAGGAAGATATTGTACGTGCAATTGGAAATCAGAGAGTTCACTGGAGTAACTTGAATTTAATTGCAATTTAGGAAAATGGTTCTTTTCATTACTTACAACAGCCCTATAAATCTTTCTCTCCAATATTTATTTTCTAAAATTCTCTTGAGTTGCACCAAAAAATTTCCAATGAATCTTGAAATAAAATTGTGAATTTTTAGTTTCATTTTTAGTGTATTTGCATTTTCAATTTTTTTTACGTAAATTTAACATTCAAGACCCCATCATTATCTTTTATTCTAAATCTCTATTCTGTTATAAAACAAAATAATTTTTATCAGTCAATATAAATGTTACTAGATAATTATTCTCTTTGAGTTGGGTATTATTACATTGAGAATGAGGAATCGTTTCTCCTATAAGTAGCAATAATCCATAGAATTCCTTTAGTTTATGCATGTAAATGAACTTAGATGGAACATAGAGTTATTTACCATAATATCAACATGACAGAGAGATACATATTTCGCACTTCAATTAATCGTTGTAAAGTGAGATAATGAAATGATAAACGTCTCTGTTACCCGAAATTAGTCAACAATGGCAAAATTATTATTTGGTATTGCCTTTTATCGAACAATGTTATACCATTCTATGTAAAGCGGTATTGTGCGCTTCTTCAACTCGGTGTCATTTCAATCACTATAAATTGAGTTACCAAGGTTTGGTCCTGCTGGTTCGGTAACCACGCTATATATTTCTGGAATGTTAGTGTTGTCGTGGGCAGTAGTAGTTGTTGCATATAAATAAATTCAGCTTATCCTGAAACAACGTTACGTTTTTGGTCAGGTTCATGAATTATCTTATATGTGGGATTTAGCTTTCTAGGACAGAGTTAGCACGCAATGTCAAGTCCTGACTGTACTGCAGTTGAACTGCTCATAACTGCTGAAATTTTTTGTGGTAGTCACCTTAGTCAGCATTATTTCATCAAATAGCGGTGTCTACTCTTGTTACTGATCTATCTGCCCTTTAATCCGCCTTCTAATGATGCGGAAATACGGGTGACATTCCTATTTATCGTGGAAACTGATATTCTCTGCTAATGTTATCGTAACCTCGAAAATTTTTTATTTTACACAATCGCTCTATTGTTTGGGGTTGTCTGTGGTATGTGTTATGTATTAAAGTGCTTATTTTATTTTCATTATGTTATATATCGATAGAGCAATAAACGCTAAACCGACTTTATGTTAAACCGCTAAGATCAGCGGTGTTATAGTTGTATTTTCATCAACTTTTAATTTGATGAAAATTACGAGTATCCATGGATGCCGTCCATGATACAGCATGTCCAGAAAAAAAGATTTTATAGATATAGTCTATCTTACATTTAACATTTCGATGCGAGACAAAAGGGATTAAATAAATATTACAAAAAGTACAAAATAGATTTGATTATAGGACGGCCATGGCGCCTTCTATTATTTGAAAGTAGGACGGTTGTTTGCTTCTATGTTTGTCTCAAATACAACATATCTAAATTCTGAGTATTAAGTCTTGCCACCCGTCATCAAAATTTAATAAAATTTTTACATTAAAATTTCATTTCACGATGAGATAGATCTACCGAATTTCAGTAAATTTCTAGTATTTTGACCTTGTTTAACTTAATAAAAAGATTTTAAGAGTATTGTTTAATTTTGAAACGAAAGAAGTCTATTTCTGAAATGCATTATTATACTCGTTGAACGAAAGAGCCAAGATGCATCTTGCATGATTATGTGACATTTATGCAAAAATCGGGTCTCTCCATCTTGATTTCCTCATCGCGGGCGAGGATGTAGAGAATTGTAGGACAATCATTTCCGTTATATTGATCAGCACAAACAATTTATCGCGTATTTATATTGTACACGTACTACAGAAAATAATACGGCATTAAACTTTATATTTACGTTTATACAAAATTAATGGGTCTGCTGCAATGACTGCTATTTATCGTGCGTAATAAAATATAGGATTTTCATTTTAAAATTTGAATGAAAATAAACTAAGTATTTAAATCTCTTCTTGATTTGAAGCGTATATTAATTAGTATAGTTTACTTATTTGTGACGTACTTAGTCACTCATATTTTTCATGATAAAGAAGGCACTGATAATGTGACAGCATATTCTGTACATTAAGTTTGTTTTAACAGTACAATATTTTTTAATATTGAAAATATTAATCTACTTTAATAAACTTAATTTAGGTAAACTAATTGCTTAAAAACTTTCTAAAAGTAAACACTCTGCGAAGAGTTACTTTCTTGCAACAATTTAATATACTACGGAATTTCATCTAAACCATAAAAAAATTAAAACCAAAAGAAATTTTTTTACGGAGAAATTTGAACCTCTAATGAGGCTTACTTACGATTGAAATGAGAAAAAAGAACTTCAAATTTACTGTTCAAATTTGGGGTGTATATAATCCAAAAATTATTTTATAAAATTTTCTGTTTATTGTAATTTAAAATTTATATCAAATAAATGAAAAACTTCCAAAATTTTAAATACTTTAGAAAACGAAGAACTCACAATCGATTTGTAATATTATTCATTAGTTATAGGAATTTTAATTAATTCTATAAAAGTTTTATTATTTGTTTTCAACACAAAAAATCAAATCTTTATTAAGTTTTCAATGCATTAAAGTAAAATAAAAGCAAATGATTAGAATCGTTAACAATAAGTCAATACCTGCACAAACACGTAAGAAACTATAAAGAGAAATCCTAGTCATTTTTTATAGTGTAAATATGCTGGTGCTCTATCTAATTAAAAAAAAAGAAAGATGTAAGATCGGACAAAAAATACTTAAAATAAATTTTGATTTTGACGAGAAGAAAAAAAATAAATCTCGACATTTCACCAATATTACACATTTTAGTCTTAAAACTTAAGCGAAGCCTTGACCACTTCCGAATTCCAAATGAAAAGATAGATAAAGAAATAAACGAAGTAAAAAAAATAAGAAAAGAATGGATTTCATTAAAGAAGCAAAACTTAATTAACGGTGTTTTAATGCAAAAATAATTGATGTATGAGAAATAAGAGGGATAGATTCTTCTTAAAAAATATGTGTCAGGCTATGTTAAGTACCTATAATTGCGAACGTTTATGAAATTCCTGAAAGAGTGTATATCATATGTGTATCTGTAACACCCGTTATAAAAAAAAGAAAAAAATAAATCGTCACGCCGTAAAAATGTGGGAGCAATATACACTATCGTGGCATATGAATGCTTGTGAGATGTATTCTCTATACATGTTTCATATTTTTGATCGCATTCACAAGCAGACTTGTGAAACTCGATAGACCTATGATAAAAAGAAAGTGAAAACCTGCATGCGGGGATATATGATTAATTTCTCTATTTCTCAAATAGTTTGCTTTTGTATTCTACTAAGAACTTTGACTACTTTCAAAGAAATGTATAATGATTGTTTATTCAATAGCCTTTTTCTCCAGATATAAATAAAAAATAATCATTTTGATTGCGAACTGAATAGTAAAAAATATTTGATAATAAAATTTTTGAGCGAGGAATGTCAGTGAAATAATGCTCCATGCTACTTTTTCACGATGATGTAGAAATTTTCATTACATGAATTGCATGAAATGTTTATCGTGAAAGTATATTTCTAACGATTAAATTATTTGTTCCTGTTTTACTTTATATTACAATACTGTTTAACTACCTTTATTTAATGTCACGTATAGAATAAGCGGTGTTTATGAGATAAACGATTTATTAAAATTGTTGATTGTAATTCTGATTTCACGTTACTTTTGAGTACCATATTGGATTTACATATAAACTACTGTGTGTATTACTTCCGTGTATTTCATTTCATTGCCAATTAGGGACGTAATACACTTATGGGCTTCTGGTTTTCAAAGGTACAAGAAGACATTTTATAAAAGGATGACTGCATAGTGGAATTTTTTCTATACTAAAGAAATAATTGTTAAAAATTTTAATCATATAATTATGTGTTTAGAATTTATTGGAGAAAAATCGATTAAAAGTATTTCATAATGACTGCTATAATAATCCTATAAGAATAAATTGTTAACAAAAAAAATTTTTCATATAAACGATTTCAAGAAATCCGTAATAACTATAATAATTCGGAATTCTTCAAGATTGAAAAGTTTGGAACAACTGTTTAGGGTTTTTTTAACCGCGAATAAGACTATCAGATTTGTAATAAATATTTTTTGGAAGTAAATACTCATAATTGTTTAGTACAAATTGTACGTTCGCAATTTTTTCTCAAAAGTATTGTAGTTAAAGGATTACATTCGATATAACCATACAACTGTTTTGTCATTAAAAAGTGAAATTAAGCTTATTCGTATCATAAATTATAAATAAATGTAACGTTTATTGTTTATTAGTAATTTGTATACATTGGTCTTATATTAAGGTATAATTTTTGTGTCATACGGTGCGTGCATAATATATTAAAAAATTATAATTCTGTATATTTATACAAGGGCATGTTTGTACACAATTGAAGGCCAATTCGTGTATCTTACTAATACGTAAAATTGTAAATTAATTTTTAATCCATACATGTATATATAATTTTAATACCAAGTTTACAGATTAATAATTAAAACCAATATTTGGTTAGTAATATGTATTCGAAAAAAAATTTTAAGAGTTCTTTATTATTATAATGAATTGTGTATTATACTCATTTGAAATCCTTTTTGTATAATAAACAATACCAGGAATTAACATAAAATTCAATTCTTACAAATTAATGCAACTTGTTGCATATTGTTTATTTATATTTTATTTATAAAATAAGATATAAAAAAATAAATGCTCCTACGGAAAAAACAATCATAATACATGTCGCCTAATAAGCATAACAAGTTTATCAAAGTGGTTTCTCTAACAATTTAAAAATGTATGATGTATGCAGTAAAAAGTATGATCGTTTTAACTGTTACGATGTTATCTGTATGCGCCAACACGATTCAACAAAATAAACAATTTGTCCAAAATAAATAATTAATCTCAAAAATAGATTTATTAGAATTAATATTTTTTAAGTTAAAATAATTCATTGAATAAAAAAGCGAATAGTTTTATTCAAATGCATTTTTTTTTATTTAATGATATAGTTATACGCTTTAAAAATCACTGATTGAAACGACTAATGAATTTTAATGATCAAGTACTTTTTGTCTAAAACTAATAGATTTCAACTGTTATTTTTTATTTTCATAATGATTTGAGTTTTACCTACTACTAGTAAATATTATAAAACTTACTAGTAGAATAAAATCAATTATTAGTTGCTTATATTTTATTGATTTACTAATGTTTGATATGTTTATCAGATATTTTGAATGGAAAGAAACTAATTTTATAATTCATGAGTCACGTCAATCAGAATTTAAAGGATCCAATTAAAAACAATTCTTTTAAGCATGATGGATCGATGGAACGATTGTAATTTATTGAAATGATTGTATTGACCGTAAATGTACCCTATATAATGCGAAAATGATGTTGCCACTGAGTAAGAAAACATGCGAAAGATCTTTAAAAAATATCAAGTATTGTGAATCCAAGTACTTAATACTCCTTCATTTTAGCAAGATGTTTTTCGTTGCTCTGAATGTGTTAAAATGATACCATGAAAAGAAAAAAGTACGACTTAGAAAGTAAGCAAACTATTGTAAGAGGACTCGAATTTACAGCTGGTCTGATATCGAGTGTCACAATATCGTTTGTTAATTATTGAAGCGATCTTTGCGTTCACGTTTATTCTTGTACCTCTCGCCCCCTTCCTGCAGCCCGCGAATATCACAATGATAATAATAATGAATAAAAATAAATAAATAAAAAATGCGCGAAGATTAAGAATCATATTTTATGTTGATTGTGTAGGCTCTCCGACTGTTTGTGAAAGCAAGTATAAAATTGCCAATTGCTGATGATGAACTAACTACATCGCTACTCGAATAGGCTCAAGAGCTTAAATTTTGTGCTAGCTTTAAAATGAGTTTATTCGCAATTTAGTTTGCTTTTTATCATAATTATATACATTTATTTGACAGCTCATTCATTTATACTTTAAATTCTTTAGTACGTTGTCATAAGGAATTCACAAGACTATTTGAATAATTATACTGTACAGCTGTGACCTTATTCGAGAAGCGAGTAATAATGATTATATAATATAAATAGATAGTGTAATAAAATTAATATATAATAAATGAATGGACCCTACAAAAAATAAAAAATGCATTTATTTATTTACATCTATTCGTATAATTGTTTTTAGAGTTTAGTTTAAATAAATTTGTTTATTTGTGTTTTACACCTTGATTTATTTTACAATTTTTGCTTGATATTGATCTAATACTAGTAGCGGAATAGTATTTGTAACAACACATTTTGGAATTCCAGCTAATTTTATAAAAAGTTCTAAAAAATGCACTCCTGTTATACCTTCTGTTTCAAACTCATTAGTCATTTTCGAACTGTAAGCATAGAAATATAGAATATCATTATAAAAAACAAGTAAAGTATTACGTGCTTTATTTTAATAATTTACCTGTCAGAAACTATGAAAGATAAAACATATTCACTAATATTCGTGATATAATTGTTCATCTGTGATTTGCCAAACTGTTTTAATACAGATTGAACTCCCAAAATATATATAACAGCATCTATTGGATCTTGAATTTTTTTACTTAAAAGACTGGCTATAAAAATTTACATGTGTTTAATCAGAAGTATGTTATGGAATCTCGTAACTTTGTAAGCAGTTACCTGTATTTTTACAAAAATACAACTTATGGAGTTGAGGCACAGTAAATAGAAACATTAAAAATGCTATGTTGGATATTGCTGGTGGTTGTACATAAATTTTATTATTTACATCTGTAATTCCAGCCCATTCTAATCTAATACTAAGTTCGTTTAAAAATTTCGACTTTTGTAGTTCTTTCTCTTTCCCTTTTACCTCAGAAAGAACCGCGCTAAAATAAAGATACATTTATCAATATGAACTTGTTTATAATAATAAACAAACAGAATATTACTTGTTTGAGTCATAAATTTGTATGAAATTTTTGTGGCGAATGTTTGTATTGTTTGATAAAAATAAAGTAATAAAATTCTAATCAATAATTCTAAATTAAAATTTCTAATAAATTAAAATATAAGATACTATTCATGTACTTATGACTTTTTCGATATTTTGAATATGACTTATTAGGTCTTAAGAATTTACTTACAGTAAAATGAAAAGGGATCAATCACAGATTCTTGAGAAATTAAAGTTCTTATTCTTTGCAATGGTAATTTTTTTAACTCAAATAAGCTTCATGCTTAATTTTTACTTACTCATTAAGAGTTTGCAGAGCAGCTTCCATGTGTTTTGCTTCAAATTTACATGCAGTATTGAGTTCATAAGCTATTTTTAATTTTAAAATTTGCAAATGACCAATTTTTAATACTAAATCTAATAACGAAGACCAAACTTTATTGACTAGGGTAGACACTATTGTTATAAACTTTCCGCGATTATCTATTAGTAGGGATATGATTCATATTAAAAACAGCAATTTAAAAATAATAATAATTGAAGAGTATTTATAATAACAAATGTATAATTACTTTTTAAAGTATCAGCGTTTTGAAATAACGTTTCACATTCATTTAAAGTTCCAGACCAAGTTTTACATTTTATACCTTTATCGATAAATTTGATAACTTTTTGCATTTCAACTGCAACAAAATGAGAAATCATTTTATCTAATCCAGAAAGTCCAGGAGTACCCATTGTTTGTAAAATCATTGTAAATGCTTTATGACTTAATACTTCTTCTTGTGATTTGAGATCAAACCATGCCAGAGCATGTTCAATATAAATAGTTGTTCTATAAATGTAATTGAATGTATAAGTACAAGTAATTAAAAACAAAATTTAGAATTGTTAAAAATTACATTCATAAAACTATTTACTTTGGATCTACTATGCGAATTAATTCTCTTGCTAGTCTTCCCATAAATGTTAGAGAATTGGAGTCTGTTGGAACTAAATAAATGTTTAATTTATCTTCGGGTAAATATATCCATGTTTTCCCTGGTATCCATGAAGATCCTTTGCACTCTTCTTCAACCGCATTATTTATTATGTATGTAATCTAAGTGAATAAGATTATAACATATGTAAGATAGTATGTAGGTATTATGGTTTTTTTGTATAGATTATATTGTTTATCTACTTAAACTTACTTCTTCATGCCAGACTTTTAAACTGTTGATATTGATATAATCTTGAATGTATTGAAACGATTTTCGGTAACCATCCATAACTATTGACAAAGCTTGTAATTTATTCATTAATAATCCCTAGTATAGTTAATTTTAAATAAAGTTAGATTGTAATATTTAATTAACTTTATAAATACTAACGTAATAATTTTACGAATTTATAAACTCACTTTTGATTTTGCATCAAAAACTAAACTGTTGTGTAATGCTAAAGTGACCTTCTTTACTAACTCTTGCCGAATTCCGTCTTCCAAAAGTCTATGCGAATCAACTCGCAAAACTCCTAACGAAACGCTTCTTAAAGATAACATACCATTAGTAAAAACAGAAACTGAGTATGTTAACTTCGCCATCTGAAAACATTTTTTATTATAAAATATTTTGAAATATTAAGACATTTTCAAATTACCTTCAGTCTTTCATTAAGTTGAGCATAGTCTTTAATTTTATCCTTATAAAGTTTAGTAGGTATTTCATGAAAAATATTGGTTTCCAAATGAACAATCTGAGCCAGTATTGCAAAAACTGATTCGGGTATTATCTGTAAAACCCGCCTTGCATAACTTTCTAATTCTCGGCTATAATACTGAGATACTGAAGATAAGTCAGCACTTTTGGCTTGATTAATTCGTAATAATGGCATTTCGAGGGCTGAAGCCATCTGCGACACGTGCGATTTTAATTTTTTTTTACAAAAAACAATGAATATTATTTTTTTATCAAAAAATATAATATCAATGAAATATTTGGATTTTATAAATGTATAGATTACAGTTTTAAATTATAAAATATTATAATTTCACCTTTAAAAATAAAGCTTTTAATTGAATTACAGTTGTAGGGTCGTCTTTAATAAGGTCTTGCATAATTGGGACAAAGGTTTCCATAATATTCCAAGCATAACAACAGTCTGTAACAATATTTATAGCAATCATTGTATCCTCATTCATTGAACTTGATTGCAGCATATTGTGTAAAATTTTTCGTGTTTCTTTTAAATGTTGAGAAATCTGTAAATTATTTTCTAGCTGATGAAATTCTGGAATAAAAAAATTCTCTTAACATTAATTTATTCAATTTAATTCTTTAAAAGAAATTTGGGAAGTTATTAATTGTATAAGTATTTTGCTAAAATTTTAAATGAACTGATATGATTTTCCAAAATTGTTATTAATGAAATTTTTTAATCTTTTTATTAATATATCTTATAATCCTGCTTCTGTAGATTCTTTATCAAGCTTTGTTTCTTTAAGTCAAATGAAGATTTAAGTACTTGCCTTGTACTTCTTCTAAAGCTTGTAATAACTGCATAATTTTTTTCCCATCATCTTCAATTAATGTTTCAATATGCTTACTAATTTCTTTGAACCAGGTTTCAAGGGTTTGATTTTTTTCTATATCGTCTAATTGTTTGTTTCCATTGAAAACTTCAGCTAATTTATTAATTCTTTGTATGCATTTTTCTTTATTTTTTACCCACTTACTTTCTTTATCTTGTAGCAACTTAATTTAAAAATAGAAATTAAAGTTAGAATTGAAAAAAAAATGTATAAATATGAATATTTCAAAAATTACCTGTTTATACATTTGTTTTATATTATGTTCAATTTGAGCTGTACTTAACAACAGGCGCAATGTCTCATTCACAGAATATTTACTTTCTTGTATTACTAATTGTTTTAAATTTCTTGAACGTTTTAAGTCCTCTGTTAAAATTGTTGGACTAGCACTGTGTAAGAGGAGCCAATGTAATGTCACATTACATTCTCTGACAAGTTTTACTACTGAACCAATTGCACCCTCATCTAATGATATAGACATTTGTGTCTCTTCAGTCTTCTTAAGATGTTTCTGTAGAGTGTTGAAATAAAATGTAAAAATTAAAATAAGATTTTGAAGTAAATAATGTATAATAAAGATTTAATTTCATTGCAATAAAATAATTTATTTTAAAAGACATCTTACTAACTTCCATTCTTTGACCATATTTTTGAGCTACTTTTTTGATATTAGTACTTTCTAAAGTATTATTAAGAGCAGTTTTAGCAGCTTTATAGGGACTCCACCAATCCCATAAGTCAATTACTATACCCATATAAGCACTAATGACCCAACTATCAGGAAAAAATCTATCTACTATTTCTCTCATGATTGCAGATTGAGTGTGTAAAACTAATGGCCTGAAAGATAAAGTTATAACCAACATTGATGCTTGATTTGCCAAAGCAATACTTCTATGATCTGGATGTGGAAATGCACTAGTTTGATTATATAATTCATCTGTGCGTAATCTGGCAATTGCAAGGTCAATAAGGGATTCATTAATAGGTACTCTCCTGTTAAATGAAAACAGACCTTTTTTAAAATCAGAATTTTAAAAATATTTGTATTAAAACTATTTTCTGTATTTATAAATGAAATTTTTTTATGTACTAACTGAAAATAAGATTCTGGATAATTTTGTGGTCTTTTGTAAGATCCTTTAATAAATCCAGTGGAGCGGAGCAGTAAACAAACATCATCAACTCTAGTTGATGACACTCGTTGAGCATTGTATCTGTAGTATGATACCAATAAACGCTCTCGAATCCTTCCATCAAAGTGACAATCAATAACCAATAACATTATTCCATAAAGATAAATAGCTTCACACTAAAAAATAAAGTTAAGTAGTATCATTACAAATAGAAATAATAAGGTATCTTACAGCTAGTTGTTTTCCTTCTTCATTTAACATAATAGATTCTAAAGATTGTTGAATATAGGCTCCATCTTCTAATTCATCTATATAACTATTTAGATCTGTTATATATTTATGAACACTTTCAAATCCTAAATAAAATCTTGTCAATATGTCAGAAAAATTATTACGTAATTCTTCATCCAATTCTTGGAGAATCTATAAGAAGTAAAACAATTTCAAATATTTTATATAAGTTATTTTAAATTTTAATAAATAAGTATAATTATATAGTATATTAATTACCGGATCATTTTCAATTTTTTGTTCGTGAGTATTTGCAGCTTTAAAGTAAGCAAAATCAGTTATTATTGCACCATACTTTTGAGTATGATGTTTTGAGTCCAATCTATATAAACATACAATAATAATTTTATGTTATGTTTATCATGAATGTAGTGAAGATATAAACAAATATTTAATTAGCACTTGTTAGCTAATTTTTTTAAAAACAAAAAAACATAACCTATAAACTGGTGGAATGTAATCTTTTAATCGTAACAATTCTGCTATTATAGCATTTCCTCTTGCAACAAGCCGAAGCAAGTTTTGCCCACAACTGTTTCCCATCATTAAAAAATCTGTCATTATTAAAAATATCTTTTTTCTGTTCTAAAACCATATCACATGCATTTTTAAATGTGAAAATACTTTAAAACACTTGATTTGCTTTTGAGGGGTGTTGAGACGTTCCTACTTATGCCAATCGTTTCCGTGATTGTCATCAATTGTTACTGATTGTTAGATATGTCAAAACGCATTCGTAATAAAATTGAGATAATGTAGCTGTATCAATTGACAATTGCGCCCTCTGTACTTAGGAAACGAATTATTTATCTGTTTGTATTTTATATATATATGTATATATATATATACACGGATCCGTTAGTGATCTGTCACCTCTCCTTGGTCCACAAGTGATCGAATCACGTGATCAATTATCGGTATGTAAAGTAGACCGTATAGAATCCTATGTATCCTGCATCCAGGCTCTATGAGGCCTTCGTGACCTTATGTCAATGTAGCTCTGTACTCCCTGTACTTTGCTAGTAATTAGTGTGTCCAAGTTCAAAATTCAGGATCAGGATCTGAACGAGACGTTAACTTATGCCAGTGCTTCTGAGAGTACAATATCCTCCCGATCATTTGACATTTAGTTACATTATATAATAAACAGTATAATGTACTAACACGTACTAACTATTCTCAATGCGTGCAGTAAACAGATTGAATGTCTTAATCGAAAAATTTTAATTAGGCTAATTCATCGTTTTTGATGTTGTCAGCCCCCTGCAGTGCCCTGCACCACGTAGGTGCTTTTTAAAAAATTTATATTTTTGAAGTTTGTCGCAAGAGGGGGTTGGTGCCACACATGTGTATGGAACATGCTGTTATTGGACACACATGTAACCACATATGATATTCTGTTTTAATCATATGCGATAAACACAAGTAAATGTGAAATTACGAAAAATATATTTTTGTTTCAAATTTTATTCAAATATTGTTTGTTTTAAATAAAATTAAAGTTTGAAAGTTGTATATTTTTCTTATGATTAAGAGACATAATGAATACTTTAATATTAATTTCACATCTGTATTTTTGCAATTCTACAATTGGTAACATGTGATTGTGAGTTAACAAATATTGTTTAATATTTTGTGACAAACAATAATATAGATTATAATGACTTTTAATGAGTTAAGACATAAATGATAAATACACCAATTTGTAGAGTTAAATTTATATAATTTATTTTAAAAGCATGAAGAAAATTTTGTTTAAAACAAAATGTTAGCAAAACGATTTTTATATTTACCTCCAACATTTCGAAGAGGATTATTTCCTGTGCGGAAATCAATTGATTCTTTATACTTATCTCAAGTATTTTCAATCACAAGTAAAAAAAAATTATTTTAAAATTTTAAATTTGTTGTATAATATTAATATTACATTACGTTTTAGATAAAGCAAGATCAACATTGGTAAATATTGAAGATAACCAGTTCAAAAATAAATCCATTCCTAAAATATTTGGTATAAAAATGGAAAATCTTTTAAATAAACAAAACTTAATTGGTTCAGACTTAGTTTTTGCCACAAAGTCTTTATTAAAATTGTGTAATAAACAAAATTTAACTCTTCAACTACATCAAAACAAATTATTCAAGGATCTACATATTATCCTGAAGTTACATAAAGAAAAGTTGAAAGTTGAAGAAATTATACAAATTTTAAATATTTTTATAAATAATGATATAAAAAATTCACGAAAAATCATCGCATTTATTTTAAATTGTGTAAGCAACTCATTACATAAATTCACTTTACAAAATTTGAAGACCTTAAGTGAAATAATTTCAAAAATACCTGAATCTAAGGCTACAGAAATAAAACAAAAATTAAATAACTGTATTTTAATAAAATTAAAAACTAATTTTGATCAAAACAATCTAGATTTTTTGGTTAATGCTTTGTATATTGCATGTTTTAACTGGAAATCGGATGAAAAAAGTATAGAAATGATAATTGATATGTTACAAAATATGAATATTGAAAATACATCTATTTCTAACATTGTTGTATTAATGAAAGCATGTATTCATATGGACTATTATCCATTAGGTATGTTGAACATTTTACAGTGTATTCAAACTATTTTAAAGGATAATATCAATAACATTAGTATTGAAGATATGAATTGTATATTAGAAGGAATTACTGGTAAAGTTAAAAATGGGTATGTTAAATTGATATTGGTAATAAATTTATGATTGATTTTCATTTTTAATATTCAAATAGTTTTTTATATAATCTTGTTCAACTTTGTAGCTTCACAGAATTTTATGATGAAAGTTTTTTAGACAATTGTGCCAGTAAATTAATAAAGGAAGATGCTGGTTTTGTAAACAGTATTCCTTGTTTAAACTACTTTAATCAGCTAAAACATACAAACAAATTGATATTGTCTTATATCTGTATAAAATATTATGAGACAAAATATTTGCATAAAACAACTATTAATCAGGAATTTGAAAAAATTTGCATTCTTGCATGTGGACTAGCATTTTCAAAATACAAACCATTTTATTGGAAAGAAATACAAAATGCTATGCACACTCAAAATATGTTAAAATCTGACTTCAAAACTAAAGTGAAATTTTGCTTACACTTAGCATGTTTGGATAGTTATAATAAAATAGTTTTAAAAAACATTTTTAAAACAAATTCATGTATTAAAAATACAGAATACAGATGGGCATTTCTTGCTTTATACCAGAAGATAAAGACTTTAGCTGATTTAACACAATCATTGCCATCATTAAGAAATTTTGAACTATTTAGAGATTTACATGAATCTGCAAAATATTCACTTCTTTCTACTCTTCAGAGTGCTCTAGGTGGACCTATGTACGTTAAAGTAAATCTTAAAAGTAGACTGTATCATCATATTGGTAAACTTTTTTTATAAAAAATTATTATTGTTGATTTACTTCATAATCAAATTAAATTTTTAATAATTTTTTATATCACAGATTATGCTGTTGTTTTTCGTGATGAAGAATATCCTGTGGCTATTAATAATGTTAATGATACAGAAACTAAAATATCAAATCAAAATCCACAGTATCTTGAGGATCTAAAAATTTCTTCCAATTGTCAAATGTATGTGCTTTTTTATTATATTATATTAAATATTTCATAATGATTTATAAATTGATATATGTCGTTAAGATTACCATCCATTTATATTTTTCAGAATTGCAATTTTAGATGCTCCTGATACTTGGTATTCTCGAAATGAATGTCATTTATTAGGTCCTTTTTCAATGTACATTGAAACTTTAGAAGCTTTATCATACAAGGTAATTACTGTGTCAGAAAATGCATGGAAAGAATTACCTGAAAGATCAAAAATACCTTATATCATGAATCAATTACACTCCAAGTTGTGTTATCGAGAAAAAGTTAAATAATTCTATATGTTTACTAAAATATTATTAATATAAAACAATTTTATTTGATCTAAGTAGATGTATAAAATAAATTGCTTTTTGTAAAATTTATTTTTTGTACATAATTTTTTAGTTATTTAGTCATAAATTAATTATATTTTTTGGAATCTGTTTTGTATATATTAAGAAAAACATACACTAATTGTATTTTTGTAATTATAATATTTGTAAAAATATTAAATATTAAAATAATTGTTATTAAAATCGAATGTTTTATTGAAGTACATAATAAAATGATTCAATAAGACTTATTAGAAGTATGCTGATTGTTCAACACTACTACATTTATTTTTAAAGATTTTTGTTTAATTTACTACTTTTTAAATTTCGTTCTGCCCTAGACAAATCTGGATATTAATGTACTTTTTGAATATACTTTTTTATTTGTTTATGCAGTATTTTTTAATTAATAACAAATAAATACGAAAATATCGTAACATTGATTCTCTCTTTTACATAATTTAACTTTTGATATCTTAATATGACATGAGAAAATTTAGAATATCTATAATATCTCATATCAAAAATAAAATTTTTCAGTAAAAAACTAATTAAGTTAAAATCGATTTTCCAATTAAAAAACGAAATAGAAAATGAAAACAATAATGTTTTATAATGAAATTCGGATTTATTCTGTTCATATTACCAATTGTTATCCAACTGGGTTTTTTAATAGTAGGATTAAAGATTTATGTCTTAATGTTTAAAGTTAAAATATCCCGAATAATCATAGAAACTCTCTAAATATCGATGCCACTCTTTTATGCATAAAAACATATGACAATGAAATAATGCAAGTAGGTACTGTAAACTATAGTGATGTAATTGTCCTAGTTATAATATCTAGCTATATTTATGAAAATTGCCAGAAATAATTGTTTATATTGCTCGTATTCTTATATAACATTTTATTTAATTTTGCTTTCTATCATATTTTATGTACTATCGACGCTGCCAAAAGTATGATATCATGAACATGAGCTATGTAAAGAATCGATATGAATATAACTATTTTTATCAGGATTTTAAAAATTTAAAAATTCAAATTTTCTTATTTAACTCGAGAATGGCATTTTAATGTTTATTTAGCTTATAGACACTTTTATATATAAATTTAATATTTTTTGCCACATTAAAATTCCATTAAACTTATAATGATCTCTTTCAACTAATTTTGAATTGTTTTTAAGTAGGCAGAGTAACATTTAAGTCACCTGATTTCTCATTGACCGTAAGATTATCTTTCTCAATATTACTTTCTGAAAAATGAACTTATAGTAAATTAAATACGGTGTATTTAATTGGTTCTTTAAGATACATTTTGAATTTGCCGCCATGTATTAGAACGTATGCCCTGAAATCTAACGTGGTTTCTTTTTACACATTTAGAACCAACCCTGCTACTGCTAGTTATTCTTGCTAACTGCATATATATAGTATTCATATTACATTTAAAGGGACGTTCGCTCGATTCGATCATCGATGCGTGAATGCGTCGAGTACGTTTCAGATCTACATATACTTTTTGCTTTTTAGTTTCTGGCTGTTTCAGGCTTTACAGCGTAGGTTACAAACAAACTTCACCTACCATTAAATACAGACTTCAATCAGTGTTATTCATAAAATTAGTCGAACGCATACTGTAACTCCAGGTTAGAATAATTTATGCTTTCTTTATGTTTATTTTTAAAGTTTTTATGATTTTCATATTTCATTCATTAAACGATTTCTTTGTTTTCCTTTAAATATAACCTTCTATTTGTCTTATTAGTGCATACTTTAAGAAATAAGTTATTAGTTTCACGTTACATATGCATATTGTAATTGTTTTTTTTTTTGGAATACTAGAAGAGCGTTTTCACTTCATAATTTCAATGCTGATGACTTTAGTTTCATAATAACATTAAAATATGTACAGTACACTGCAAGTTTTCTAACATACTGTACACTCTCGATTCATAATCGCTCAGCTGTTTATAAAATTCTTGTCTCTATGTAGTAATATATATTATCTTTCAATTTTGTAGTTTATTCAAAATAATAATAATAGCTTTAAAAATTATTGATCTGTTAAAATATAATAAAATTATAAATAATAACATTTTATTTTTTAATAACATTATGTAAAACAAATAAGCTGTATTTGTAACTTACAATTTAATAACTATCCTGATTGAATGAAAACAATTTTAAAAAGGTGTTTTACAGTAAATAACGATATTATCAACAAAATTTACATTAGTGTTATAAATCAATATTTTTACGAGTGACCTAGCTCTACACAATTTTCTTTATATACATTTAAAAAATATTTAAAATAAAATTACATATAATATTTAGATGTAGTAGTAAATTATACATTAAATTAATAATTATAGTTTTAAATAAATTTTACTTTTTTGGTTAAAATGAGTTATAATTTAATAGGTATTTTGAATTAACTGTTAATAAATTAATAACAATGAATAACTTAATAATCATTATAAGTTGTAATAAATAACGTAAAAAATTGAAATAAACAGAAAATAATAATGGATAATGTTAAAATGTATCGATTAATATCCCTCTCAATACACTATAGATTATTTTAATGTTTAATGTAGGAAAAACAAACGCAATCCTTCTATTAGATTTTATCCTTTGTCTGAAAAATATTTATCTATAAATGACTTTTCGACATTATCCTGTATTTTAATTAAATTTGTTGACAACTCTTGTGATAACCCCCGTGTTAATTTTTGATATTATAGATTTTTTATTTTTAAGTGGATCTTGAAATGCATGGTTAGAGTAAATTGAAAATGATTTTAATGAAAGAGAAAAAGTCGTAGGTCGTAGACATTAGACAATTTTCATAATTTATATTGCGTAAGAAATTGAGACGTTTTTGTTCATAATATATCAAATTTATATAGCTTTATATTATGTATTAATTAAATGGACCATAAAATCAATCAAATTTATTAAGGTACTCTTGATGTTTTTTCATGTATTTATTTTTAATAATTATGATTTTAGTAAGATAAAGTATTCACTTTTTTGATTGTTGGATAAAGTAAAAATTCCAACTAAATATTCGTTTGACCTTACTTATTTGTATTGTTATATCTTTAAAGATATTTTAAGCATTATGTTGGCGCTTATACATTATTTGTGTATTTTGTCACACTTTACGTATGCGCATTATTATCTATACGGTGTCTTTTAATTCCTTGTGTCCAGCTACACCACGAGATAGCTGAAGCAATTCTAAACATTTTTTTTTGCGGTCGCAAAACTGTCAAATGCAACCTCGCGAAGATACAGGTGTTTAAAAAATAGTAAAAATCCAGCTCCCGCGGCCGAAAAGCGCGGCTTACCCGCCGCAGCGTAGCCAATCAGAGTAGAGGAAATAGTCAAGGGGAGAGAGTAGGACGGAGCTATCGGGGCCGCAGTCCCCCCGCCGCGGTACTGCTGACGGTCCGCTAAGGCCCGATGTTCTTTTGTTAACAATTTCGGCAGTCGGCGAATGGAAACGCGTCTAAGATTGGAGGGCGGGGCCAGACCTGTTGCTCAACCTGCGGCCTAGCTCCGCCCTACTTTCTCCCATTGACTATTTCTGCTACTCTAATTGGCCACGCTGCGGTGAGTAGGCCACGCTTTTCGGCCGCGGGGACTGGATTTTTACCATTTTTTAAACGCCTGTATTTTTGCGGGAGTGCACTGACAGTTTCGCGACCGTAAAAAAATGTTTAGAATTGCCTCAGTTATCGCGCAGTATAGCTGGAGACAAGGAATTAAAAGACACCGTGTATAATCGTATGTCCTTTTTAGCTCCATCAATAGATACTTACTATCTTATCTTAGATAAGATTATAATAATTCGTTCGGAGTCGTTCACAATTGAATAAAATTGTGAAAATTTAATATAAGTAAAAATTTAAAAAAGTTTTGTAACAAAAACATTTTTTACGATATACACACAGCAATCTTAAAACTGTACTATCGTTTGTTTTGTTTTATAGGAAAAGTATTATTAAAAATCGAACTTTTAAAAATATATATATAATTGATTTGACTATATTTATTTTTAATATCGCGATTAAATAATTTGTGAGTTATCTTTTTCATGTTTTCATGTTTAAATTAATTATTTTGTACAATAAATGTTTAAATCAATTTTGAAAGGCATTTTTTTTATAAATTTGCACTTTATAAAATTATAAGTTTATAAAAATATTATTATAATTTAAAGATTAAGTGTCTATAAAAATTTGATCTTTTAGTACTTTTTATCATTCAATTGCAATTATGTTTTTATCATAATATTTTATTTAAATTCGAGTTATTTATGTTAGCAAAATAAAATTATTTAAAAAGCGTTTGATTAACATAAACTCTTAAATTATATTTTGTTTGTTGCAGGTGATTTCTACTTCAATTTTGACATTTTTCCTAGTTGATTGTTCAATAATCATCTTTATCCTAAATTTTTCCTTAAATTCCTTTAAAGTTGTAATGTTACGGAGCTATTGATGTCACGAACCTGTAAATCTGTAAATTTATTATTGGGAGCACATAAGTTATTTTACGTTCAAATAAACAAGATAAATTATAGTTTTATTTAACTTTTAATTTCAGTAGTTTCGTTTAATATCTATAATGTAAATATTAAATCCTTTTTTTAATTTTTAAAGAATATGTTTTAATAAATTATTTTTTGAAAGTTTCAAATAAAAATAATTTAATAATTATTACTTTGGTTGGAAATTCAATTGAAACATGAAAATTTCACACGAGAATCCTTTAGTTTTTCTTGATATTGCTATAAATAATGAAAAACAAGGTAGATTAGTAATTGAACTTTTCAAAGATAAAGTACCTAAAACAGCTGAAAATTTCCGAGCATTGTGTACAGGTGAAAAAGGAATCGGTAAAAATGGTAAACCTTTGCACTACAAAGGATCAATTTTTCACAAAGTGATTCCACAATTAATGGTGCAAGGCGGAGATATTATTAATTTTGACGGCTCTAGTGGTGAGAGTATCTACGGATCAAATTTTGAAGATGAAGATCTAAACATACTTCACAATGCAGGTGGACTTCTTAGTATGGTAAATGAAGGGAAACCCAATACCAATAGTTCACAATTCGTCATATCAATTGGTTCTTGTCCTCAATTAAATAATACAAATGTTGTTTTTGGAAAAGTGATCAGAGGTATAGGAATAATTAATGATTTAAATGAAATACACACAGAAAATGACAGACCTGTAGATAAAATTTGGATAATGGATTGTGGAGAATTAACTGGCTGTGATGATTGGAATTTAGAAGATAATGACGGTGAAGACGTTTATACTCCATATCCAGAAGACTGGAATCCAACTTCAGAATTACAGAACCTCAGTTACGAAAATGTTTTAGATATTGTGAAAAAAATAAAAAATGTAGGAAACGCTTGTTTTTCAAATAAGAAATATAGCACTGCAGAAAAGAAATATAAGAAGGCTCTCAGATATTACGAATGGATAGTGAAAATGGAAAATGCTCCAAAGCATGATGAAAATTTAACAAAATGGAAAAGTGTAATGTTACTTAATATAGCAACAGTTAAATTGCGCCAAGCTAAATATCGCGATTCATTAAATATGTGTAATGAAGTTTTAGCCATTGATAAAAATAATAATAAAGCTTTATTTCGAAGAGGCCAAGCTCACTTAGGACTAAATGAATATCAATTAGCTTTAAATGATCTTAAGGAAGCCTACGAAAAAAGTCCAAGTAAAAAAGATATTATAGAAGAAATTGATAAAGTTAAAAAAATGATGAAGTCGTATTTGATAATTGAGAGAGCAGCATGTAAGCGCATGTTTAAAAATATATAAATATTGTAAATTTTTTAAGGAATGAAATTGAAAATGCATGTAGCGATGCATGCACGTAAGAATGACTGATTTATGCAATAATGATATTATCTCATTGTACATTATGAATTTTTTATTTTTGACATTAAAATGTTTATTACACCTAAATATAAGATTGATCATTTTATTACTTATAGTTTTGTACTATGTATCGTTTTATCTGTTTTTGTAAAATTATTTAAAAAATCGTGATGTAAAATAAATCTGGAAAACCATATTTTAAAAAATATTGCTTACTTGGAGGATTGTTATTTAATAAAATATTAACAACGCATTAACATTTACGTAATTATCACTGTTCGTTATCGGTAAATCAATTTCACACAAAAAGATAAATATTTTCTAATATTGAAACAATCTTATGTTTTTTAAAAATTTTGTTATTTAAATCTGAATTTAAATAAAGATTTACAATGAACTATTATACAATGACGTCGTACATGCTTTGAGTACTATTTTTGGTAAAAATTACAAAAAAACTTTCTTTTTGATTTTAGCTAGATTTACTTTGTAATTAAAAATAATCCATGACAAATTATTATTTATTCAAAAAGTTTCATTTTAATTATAATTTTACGGTTAATATCCACTACGGTTTATATTTATGTTAATAACAAAAATTTCGAATTATACAACATAAGATTTTAGTAAATGCATATCAAACATGAAAAAATAAGTTCATCTTACCGTAATGAAGCGTACGAAGCAGTTTTAATAATTTCGTAAATCGAATAATACGCAAACAATATATTTAGTAGCATTTTTAGAATAGATAAATAAATAAAAAATTCTATTTTTATTGCCGTGGAAATATCTGTTTTTCAATGTATTTTAATTTGTGTTTGCTTAAAAACTCTTAAAAATTTTTCTTTCTATAATATTAAGGTAAGTATTCAAATTATTTTAATTAAATAATTAATATTTTCATTTTTATACTTGAATTGTGTTTATATTATGAAAGTGTAAAATCCAAATATACAAGAACTATATCATGTCACTATTGCAAGCATAACTGTACTTAAGAATGCTTAAGAATACAAAATAATGTGTTTTGAACGTATCGATTGTTTTACTAGTTATATACGGTTAATAATGAAATAATTTATTTATCAAGTTGTGTTTTGATTATTAGTTTTGATTTTTTTGTACAGTGCATAATGTAATGTATAGTCTAGATACATATTTATTGAATAAATAACCTTAAATTGAAGTAAATACTAAATAATATTTTTATAAAATAAATGACATTTTAAAATTAAAATATTAATTAACATTTCAAATTCTTAACTTTTTAAGGATTATTCTCGCCACTATTTTGTTGTGAAATAGGAAATCAAACATAAAAACTTTTGACATGTTTTTGTTGACGAAAATTCTCTCATTTAATGTTTTTTCCTATTATTAAAGAAATAGCAAGAATATTTACTTTTTGATCAATATATACATCACAAATACAAAAATGGCAGGACCATCCTTGAAAAAATTTAAAAGTTCTGACTTATCAAAACAAATTGAAAATAATAGACAGGAGGTAAGTTACAATAATGTAATTATAACACATTTTTGTATAAAAAAATAATTTTCAGACTGCAGAATCTGTCATGGATTTTAAATTTAATAAGAAAAGAGTAAGGATTTTAACACAATTGGATGAAGTTCTGGAAGAGAGCAATGGAATCTTATATTGGATGTTCAGAGATGCCAGAGTTCAAGGCAAATATTATTAAAAATTTTTTATTATTCCATAATTTATTTTAAAAAAGAATTTTGACTAATTTAATTTACAGATAATTGGGCAATGTTGTTTGCTCAAAAAATTGCTATAAAAAACAATGTACCTTTACATGTATGTTTTTGTATTTTACCAAAATTTTTAGATGCAACATTGCGTCATTACAAATTTTTATTAGATGCATTAATTGAAGTAGAAAAAGATTGTAAGTTATTGAACATTAATTTTCATCTTTTACATGGAGAACCAAATGTAGTTATTATAGATTTTATTAAAAAATATAAAATGGGAGCAGTAATAACTGACTTTTTTCCATTAAAATTACCTTTATTTTGGGTAGAAGATATTAAAAAGAATCTCTTTAAAGAAATTTCTTTTTGTCAGGTATATGATAAATTTATAATAAAAATGATTTACTAAAATATTGGTACTAATGTAATAAAATAAATTTTATTATAGGTAGATGCACATAATATTGTCCCTTGTTGGATTGCATCTGAAAAACTAGAGTATTCTGCACGAACTATTAGAAATAAAATAAACTCAAAATTGGAAGAATTCCTTACTGAATTTCCACCTGTAATAAAACATCCATTCTCAACTAATCAGAATTCTTTTAAAAATGAATGGAATACAGCATTAAATAATATACAGGTTGATAGGACAGTTGACAAAATTACATGGGCTCAACCAGGTTATAGGGCTGGTATAGCACAACTTGACGATTTTTTAAAAAACCGTCTTGCCATTTATGATGAAAAACGTAATAATCCCGTTTTTGATGCTTTAAGTAATTTATCACCGTGGTTTCATTTTGGTATGATTTCTGTTCAAAGATGTATTTTAGAAGTTTTAAAGTATAAAAAGCAATATACAAAATCAGTAGAATCTTTTATGGAAGAAGCTATAATACGTCGAGAATTAAGTGATAATTTTTGCTTTTATAATTCAAACTATGACAGTATTGAAGGAGCTTATGAGTGGGCTAGAAAAACACTAAATGATCATCGGTAAATTAAACAGTTTTTTAAAAATAAGTGTTAATAAAATTTCAATGTAATTTAAAAATTAAATAATTCAATTGAAATAGTAATGATAAAAGGGACTTTTTATATAAATTGGATCAATTTGAAAATGCAAAAACTCATGATGACTTATGGAATGCTGCTCAAAAACAATTAGTAAAAGAAGGAAAAATTCATGGTTTTCTTAGAATGTATTGGGCAAAAAAAATATTAGAATGGACAGAAACACCTGAAGAAGCACTTAAATGGTCTATTTTCTTAAATGACAAATACAGCATGGATGGAAGAGATCCAAATGGATATGTAGGTTTGTAATTTTCATTACTTATAAATACTGTTGCTTTACTATAACTATAACTAAATTATTTTTAATATTATGAAAATTGATTCGATTTTTTATTTATTTAGGCTGTATGTGGTCCATTTGTGGAATACACGATCAGGGGTGGAAAGAAAGACCAATATTTGGTAAAATTCGGTACATGAATTATAAAGGATGTGAAAGAAAATTTGATGTTCAAGGATTTGTAATAAAGTACGGAAAACAAATTTCTAAAATAAATAAAAACAAAAAAAGCCGCAATAGTTTAGAATAAAAGTTTATTGATAAAATTATGATTGTTGAAATGTTATAGAATTTACTTATAATAGTTATTACTAAAAATAAGCAATCATTTGAATAAAATATTGGAGAAATATAACTTTGCTTACATGTAAATAAGTATAGCTTTTAGAATTGTATTTATAAAATAACGTCATTAATTTATTGATATTATATTTACGTGTATGTTACAAAGAAAATTTACTCTATTTTATAAAATAAAAATAAATTCTGTTTAATTTTGAGCTTATTTTATATTTCTAAATTATAACAGGTTTTCTAAATAAATTTTAATTATTCCAAGTATAATTATAAATATCCATCTCACACATACACTTCTACAACAAATATCAAACATATTTAAAATCATGAATACGTTTATATTTAAAAAAGTATGTGATCAGATATACATTAGGAGTTAAATAGTAACTGATTAACTGACTTTTTAATTTGTCTATATAAAGATTGACTTATTAATTTTAAGTTATACAGATAATAATTTTAGCGAATTTGGTACAGTTTCAAAAGAAGCTAGTGATTGATTAGCTGCACAAAGACCTAAAGATATACAAGTAGATTCTTTCATTCCTTGAAGTATTCCTGCAATTATTCCAGCAGCTAAACAATCGCCACAACCGCTTACGCTAACGATTTTATTTTCAAAACTTAATGGTGGATATAGGTGTGATTGAATGTCAGCAGTTTCTAACAAATTATTGTCTTTATCATAAAATGGTTCATTTTCTAAACCCTTCCTGGTAACCTACAATGACAATAATTATTATTGAAAATAATAATTTTATTTTATATTTTTTAAAACACCTACCATTACTCCATGAACACCTAAAGTAACTATAATTACTGGTATCCATTGAATTAAATGTTGTGAAATTTTTTTAATATTTTCAATTTTATATTTTGATTCTTCTGTAGGTATAGATATTTGAAAATAGTTAGCAATTTCTATAAGTTCATTTAAATTTGGCGATACAAAATGCAGCACTTTTTGCCATTCTGATTTACACTGAAATATTTTTGTCGCTTTTCGGAAATCTGTAGGTTCAAACCAAACTGAAAAATGTAAAAAATAAATAACTTCAAAAGTTCAATGTATATAATTGGAGTATTCCTAAATGACATAGCAAGTTCTATAGTTTGCATTCTAAAAAATAAATTAGAAAAAATATCAGTTTTAAAAATCTACAAAAAATTAATTACAAATCGACATTTTTACTTATCGTGATAAGTTGGCTATATACAATAGACGTTTTCCTTGAAGAAAAGAAAAATATTTGTAAAATCTTACTTCAATATTTAAATATTTAATTTTTAAATATGAAAAGTTACGAAATAATTGGATTACATTGTTTATGAATGCTTATTTATTGAATAAATAGAATATTTTCATTTTCATTTTAAAATAAAACTATAACAGTATGTGTATAGAAATTTGGTCAATACAATTTAAAAAGTGCGCCATTTAATGTTATGACATATATTTATTCAAAATGGATTGGTTTATTAGATGACACTGCGACCATCGCAAGCTGCGATAGATCTGCCTGGAATAATTATTATGATGCAGCAAATACAAACTAATAAATGATGTAAATTTAGTTCAATCTATATACAGTCTATATTTGAGTCTCCTATTTCTCGAAACAAATGTAAAAAAAATAATATAAGTTGTACAATAAAAATCTAGTTATATTTTTGTATCATTTGGTATTTGGTGAGAAATATTAGCGCCCTCTTTAGATGTTTTGCTGAAATACAGGTTCCACAACCACCAATCAGTAATCACTAATCACCAATGACGAATCAACGAGACAACTTTCATGGCATGAAGAAATAGACATAAAACGACGTCCTTTCTTTTGTAATTTGTAGTTCGTGTTTATTCAGTCTTCCGTAATTAGTGACAGGATATATGACATGGCTGTTTGTAGACTAAAGCTACGTTTTGTTTCATAAATTGATTAGAATATTTATATTATTCTATTTCGTTTGTGAAACTCAGAAAATTATTTTTGTTTTTTTGTAAAAAAGTGCATGAAAGGGAAAATAACATGGGGAAATCACGCACAGGAAAAACAGCAGTCGTATGCACTATCATAGCTTTCATATTTATCGTAATTGCCTTTACCACACCCAATTGGCTTGAAACTGATGGAAAATTAGAAAACCCAACATTTATTAAAATAGGTAATTTATTTAATTTAAATATCATTTTCTTTAATATAGACATTTTTTTTAAATAATATCTTGAAAATAATTGTCATAAATCTGTATCACATATATTTATTTATCTACAAAAATTTAATACTACTTTTAGCTTTATAATCTTAAAATTTATCATTTTTATTCTTGTTTAAACAATGTGCACAATTTTATGAATAATTACGTTTTAACTAATTGTCATAGCATTAAACTTTGTATTAGAATATTTACTTTATTTTCAAACAATTTAGTAAAATATACCGACAATTGATTTACAAAAAATTCATTTTGTATTTGATGCAAGTTCTTAATACTACATCAAATATTGAAAAAGTTCAATATTTTTAATAGTTTAGGTTCTGTTTTAGTTGTTATAAATAAACTTTTAGATATTATTTCTCATAAAATCTTATTAACTATTAATGTACTTATTTTCAGGTTTGTGGCAAGTTTGCTTTAATGGATTTCAAGATATTCGTCATTTATATGATACAAGATTTACTGGTTGTTGGTGGGTTTTTGAAGAAGAATATTACACAATTCATGATATTCTACTACCAGATTTCTTTGTAGCAACACAATTCTTTTTTACTTTATGTATGACTTTACTGTTAATTGGTAGCTTCTTGACTGCATTGTTTACTTGTTGTTCTCGTCATCACAATAAATACCAATTACTTTTATGGACCACTGGTGCAAACTTGACACTTGCAGCTGTTTGTGGTATTATTGCTGTTATTATCTTTGGAGCCAAAGGTGATGGAAGAGTCTGGATGCCCAATTGGGAGCATAATGATATAAGTTGGTCATATGCTTTGGCTGTAGTAGGTAGTTTTATACTTTTAGCAGCAGGTATTTTGTTCTTAGTAGAAGCACGAAGATTTAAGAAGAAGATTGAGCGAATATTGGGTGAAGAACACAAAACTCATACATCTATTTAAGATAAAAATTTATCACATAATTCATAATGAAAAAATATACTTATTATGCAAGTTGCATAATTGCTATTGATCTGAATAAAAATTAAGTAGATAATGTGTACAAAATACACTGAAATAACTTCTTTTAAGGGGTATCCTCATTCTTATGTAGTAATATCTATGCTGAAAATTAATACTATTAATTGTAACTTTTTATTATATACAGTGAATTTTGAACAGCAGCAAAATATTAAAATATAGATATGCTTTCTGAGTTACAAAGAATGTGTATATACATTTATTACATATGCATATACATGTGCATGCACATACATTCAATGTCTTTTAAGGGGCTTCAAGATTGTTTGGATATTACATTCAACATTCTCAATTCAATTTTAATACACTTTTAAAATTGCTGAGAATGTTGAATGTAATATCCAAACTATCTTGAAGTCTCTTAAAAGACATTGATTATGAAAGGCCTCATTAAAACAAAATATTTAAAATCTGGAAATCCCTTAAAGGATAGTGAATAATGAAGGCCTTATTGGAACTAAATGATATTTTGAAACTAATTTAAATGTTTTACGAACAATTAACAAATAATTTAATTTAAATTAATTGATATATTACAAGCACTACATTATTTAATATTTTATTTATGTAAAGAGATTGTGACTTTTTAAACTTTATATATTTGTTGCATGTACCTAGCTTCATTGCAATGCAAGTAACGTAATCCGTCCAAAATGTTACCTACGATGATTCAAAAATGACTGAGGTAGCTGTAAATATCAATGTATTTTAAAAGTATTAAGAGAGACAGTATGCATTAAGTGCCTTTTGAATTTTAGTACATAATTATATTAATTTATCTAGTATATTGTGTTTGAAATTGTCAAAATCTGCATTAATTTCTCTTGTGAATGTTTATATATTTTAATAAAATCATTTATTTAAAAGCTTAAAACGATTTGATTCATTAAATAACTTTAATTGATTATATAGGCAACCCATACAATGAGGTTGTAACATTAAATTAAAATATAAAATGAAATTAACTGTAATTAAATAAACAGTTGTTTATATTAGCTATTTGCCCGCTTTGTAAACTAAGTTGGAACAAGGAGAAAATAAAAAAAATCATGGTCAGAGCATTAAGTCACCTCGAGAGCGTGTAGTCCTTCAAACATGAAGCACGAGCTCACGCTCTCTTTATTTTTTTTTGGCCCGTCGTTTTTTAACTTTATACAATTTAGAACAGTCAATAATTTCTCGTTGTTTCGTGATCTCTTTTTATACTACGAAACTTCCGTTATTAAATAGATTAAATAGACTGAATTGTATCTTTTAATTGAAATAAATTACTAGATTTTTCAATATCTGCGATTTATGGAAAGAGTCAAACTTTGAAACGTAAACTTTTTGAAAATATTGATTGATTCATAGATTAAGATTATAATGAAATAAATAGAACTCGATATAAAATCAGTCGAACAATATATTCATTGTATACGGCACATTTATCGATTTAATTTTTTTACAAGAAGTTCCTCTGTAAAAAAAAGTAAAATGGAAACATTTCAAAAGGTGAAGAACTATTGTTTTATGCAAAATATATTTTAAATAATTGTAAGTTTTGCAAGGAATATGAACAAATTCATGTAGTTTAGTTAATTAAATCTTATAAGCGTACAATTCCCGGAAAGATCAAGAAGGAAACGGATATGTGTCACATGCGCTATTTAACTTTAAACAAATCTAGTATAGTCAAATATTGCTACATGAAAAAATCGAAAGTAAAATTTCAAGGCACGTACAGTAATCTATAACGAATACGCATGTGTAAAGAATGTGGAACAAGTCACTGTCGCTCAATTGTGTTTGCATCTTCGTTCTTTCCACCTGTTTATACGCGTACGTATATATATATATATATATATATATATATATATATATATATACACTACAAGCAAAACGCGCGCATAACATGCTCTTTCAATGCATTATCATAGCTACTTTATTTATTATATTTCTAGAATTAACTAAAGCTCGAACTAAACTGATATAATTGAAGGAATGCAACACGCCCGTTTCTTATGACTGCGCACGTAGTATGGTATTATAGGTACATGTGAGCATACGTAAGTGTGGCTCAGTCGCAAGTGGCGGTAAGCCGCAATATACTCACGCACAGACTCGCTTAGGCGTGTGCGGGAGCGAGTGAGAAGTGAATGAGAACACTGTTTGAGAGCGAGCTGCAGAATAATACGGAGGTCGAGTTGCGCGCGGAGCAGCGCAAAGGACTTGGGTGTGGTTCACGTGGGATCTTTTTCTCACGGCGAACCGTCGATGATTCCGAGCAGTGTTTGACACTCGGGGATCGGCACTCCGCGGAAGCAGAGCTTGAAAAGGTACGGGAGGAAGCAACAGCGCAGGTATTTCGTGACAAAGAGCGATAGGGTTCAGTGCAGGTGCATTAGCGTTTGTGACGCCACTGTGAGAAATGAAGAAGAGAAGCCTAGCTGGAAACGTGGGGATCGGGATATTCCTGGTCGCCCTAATTTGTGTTTGCGTCGCCTTTGGTACACCCGCCTGGCTCGTCAGCGATTATCGAATCACTAATGCTCAAATGGATATGCTGGGTTTATGGAGGCATTGCTTCAGGTCGCTGCCTAACCCCATAGAATCTGATGCGCCACGGCGTTTCTTCGTGGGTTGTAGATGGGTTTACGACCCTTTTACCACTGGCTACTCCGAAATTCGAGGCTTCCTATTACCACGTGAGTTAATTTTCTTTTTTTACAGTTAATTTTATGTTGTGTTTACAAACAGAGTAAATAAAAATATACTTAATACTCACATAATATATGTGACATTTTTTATCTTGATATGTATTAACAATTTTAAACAAATTTTATATATTTTATATATACATGTTTAATAAATTTTCTATATTGTAATTTTTATGTTAATTTATCATTTATGTATTTTAATAACATATGAAAATCTTATAGAATAATTATATAGAATCAATTTTTATATTGAAACTAATTTAAAATATTTTTTTATAAATAATTATTGATTGACTAAGAGCTTTTCAGAATAAATTTCTCTTTTTAGAAACTTTCGTTTTTCCTTATGTATTCAAGTTTTTATGTTCTGCAGAATGCAAAGATTAAGAAATGTATTCTTTTCTTTATTTTAAAAGAATCTGTGTTTGACTTTGAATTACTCTTTTTTGTTTCAGCTTTTATGGTGGCCACACAGTTCTTCTTTACACTCTGCTTTTTGGCATTCCTTATAACCTTAGGTTTGACAGTACTTTATGCTACATGCTGGGACCCAGAACAAAAGCATTACATTCATATAGTGACATCAATAGGTGGCTTGCTTATATTAGGAAGTACATGTGGTTGCATAGCTGTTATTGTATTTGCATGTTTAGGAAATAAAGATGGTTGGATGCCTGGTCACACAAACAATTATTTGGGCTGGTCATTTGCATTAGCTGTTATTGGAAGTGTTCTTGGTCTAATAGCCAGTTTACTTTTCTTAGTTGAATCTAATATTCAAAAGAAAAAAAGGAAAGGTCTTAAAGAATCTCAAACTAAATTTCCACTGGAAACTAGGGCTTGAGTAACTTGATAAATACTCAATTTTCAAGTATTTATCAAATAATTTTAATGATCTGATACATCCGTCCATTTATGAAAGCAATTTCAAGTTGTATTATTACGTGATAAAATTGTTAAGTGAAATGACGAGCTTTTAATGCAAAAGTAATACTAATTAGTTTGTTAACTTATAATAACGTATAATGTCAATTTTATGTGAAATTGTAAATGTTTTACAATGCTCTCCGTCCATAAGCATTAGTACAAAATTGTAAGTTAGCTTTTTAAAAAAAGACACTGTTTATAAGTATTTTCTTTATATTGTTGTATAAACTTTTTTTATAAATAAAAATTTATATCTATTACCTTATTGTCAATATTTTTTGTATCTTTCCTTTACCTTTATTGCATCTTTTATATTGTAAAAATGTAAGTTGTAAAAAAAGAATTTTTGTATTTAATCACTTATGATTATAAGAGAAAATGAAAGTATTTAATTGCTACAAATTATATGAAATCACAGTAAATTATTATTGTTTAAAACGAATTTTTAATACTTCACAAGTAATTTTAAATTTTGAAGCGTAAAAAGATACTTCGTAAGCATTTTTATCAAACAAAATTGAAAACAAAATAAATAATACTATAAAAAAGAATGCATGTGCATATATTAGTTCATTGCTTTGTAATTGACTATAGTACATGCTCCGCTATACTGCAACCTGTTGGGCGGCGTCGATGCCATAGCTTAATAGTTGCACGGTGTATATATGTATACATTGACTAACACTAACTGAGTGAAGCGGGTGAGGCGTGGTCGCAAAAGTTGATGACAACTTAGGTTCTTGGATTTGTACTTGCAAGCGATTAATTAACTTATTTAAATCAAAGTCCGTACTTAAGTACGGATACGAGAACTTAACAAATTAAATATCAACATGTTGGATTATCCCAAAGCATCTAGTAAGTGAAACAACAATTTGTTTTCCCTTTATAAAACTTAACCTACTTAATGTGTGGTACATTATGAAATTGTTTATGTTTTAGATGCCGTGGTTTTCGGAGGAGTTATCACCTATGTAGCAGGTGTGCTACTCGTAATGTCTTTTACAAGGTAAACTATACCATTTTTTTCTATGGTGTTTAATTTGTAATAATAATTTTTATTTGTTTTACAGTCCTTACTGGGTACAATCCTATGTTGAAACTTTTAGTAATTTTAAACATATGGGATTATGGGAATATTGTTTTGAAAATTTCCGTTATCCATATTATCAATTTCCTAAGTTATTCAATGGCTGTCATCATATATTTTCTCAAGAATATTATGTTATTAGAGAGTGGTTACTTCCAGGATGGTTAATGGTGGTGCAAGCATTTGTAACATTAGCTCTTTTGATATCTTTCTTTGGCCAAGCAATTCTTGTTTTAATTTTGATACGTTTTCCACTAAAATTTGTTTTGGAAAATGAATGGCTTCTATCAAGTATTGTTTGTGTTTGTGATGGTATAACTGGTTAGTAAAATGGATACAAATTTGAAGATCATAAATGTAGTTATAAGGAAAAACAATTATATATAAATTGTTATTTTAAGGTGCATTACTATTTCTTGCTGTTTCAATTTTTGGAGGTCAATGTTGGAGAAGAGATTGGATGATGTATCCTAATTTTAATCATTTATCCTGGTCTTATGGATTAGCAGTAATTTCATTTATGTTTCATGCCGCTGGAGCTTTTTTCCTTTATCTGGATGCAAGAACTAATTACAGAAGACGCAGAGAATCTCGTAACCTGGTTATGCAAATGCAGCCTAATCCACAAACCCATCATGGCTTACAACGCACAAACTATATATAATAGACTTTAAATAATAATTCTATTTGATAATCTAAAATTACATACATAATGGATGTTGATAGAGAATTATCAGATCGTAAGTCAGGTGATGCCTTTAGAATTAAGTTAAGTACAAAATTTACTCCGTCCAATGCATCCAATTATTTAATTTCCTTAATGCATAATTGTGTATAGTTATGCAACATAATATCGAGCCGACACACAATTTATATTTAGAAGAAAATAACTAAAACTTAATTATAGCATAGATCTTTAAGTTGTGTAAATGTGAGTATATGTTTGGATTCAAGTATTAATGACTACAAAGAGAAGATTTATTCCGTCCAAGATTTAGCTGCTATGTTATATTTAAAGAATATATATTCTATAGGATCAAATTTGATACTATAAAATGACAGTTAATAAGACTTCAATCGATAATTAGGTGTATGTTTTTGTTAAAACAACATGCCGATATATTTAAGAAAATCGTGTTTTAAGCTATAATTTGTTTTATACAATTTACAATATACTGTAAATAAGTGCCTTTACAATTTTATACAATAAATAACTCGATGCTTTCTTTTAATTTTGTACCACTTTTTTATTATATTTGTATAAGATTACGTAAATTTTTAATTATGAGCTCAAAGCCCAATAAAATATTGCGATAAAAGAAATTATTAATTTTTCTGTTAATTTTACATGGATTCATTGAAATATGTGCTGAATGAGGATCCAACAAATAATGTAATTATTAAATATTTATGATTAAATAAAAAATATTTCAATTATAAGTGAAGCATTCTTTAAATAGTATTGAAAAAATAGTTTAATTATATTAATAGAATGTATGTATTGGATGTAATTGAACAAAATAACTAATCCTAGATTATGTATTTACATAAACAGGAGGGAATTATTCTGATATAATATAGCATAAGCTTAGTTAAAATTTTTATTTACAAACCTGGTATTTTTTTTTCTATTGAAAAATTTACGGCGAATTCCATTGCATCTAAAGTAGGATTGCCATCAAGAATTATCAGAGGAGCATCTTCTAAAATATCTTTGCTTAATTCAACGAATTTTTTATCAATTTTTGAAAAGGCTTCCATTTCGCCGACTCCAAAACAACAATTGCCATTATCGTCAAGCACAGCCGTGTATCTATAAGAGAAAAAATTTTTTATTTATCAATTGATTAAACTTTAGTAAAAAAAGAATAGTTAAATGATTAATTGGAAGAAAATTCTAAATCCTTATAAGAGAATGAAAGTTTAACAAATTTTCGTTATTTAGAGTTAGATACTTATTCAAGGAATAATGAATAATTTATAATTTAAATAAAAATTTATAATATACATTTTAAGTATACAGTCAATTTTTTTATTATAAGTTCATCATGTTATAATTATATAATTATTATATTATATTGTATTTTATTTATTTAGTTTCTATTATTGTATATAGATGTATATAAATCACGTGAAAAGAATACTACCCTACAAATTTATCAACTAAAACATCTATAAGTATAATACAAGTATTAATAACGATCTAAAAGTGTTAGTCGAGGTCTAAAAACGAGAGCGGTCAAATACAATTTCGCTACTGCATAGGAATACAGTTAGTTTAAGCTTAAAAACAATGACCCTTTTGTATAAGTACCTGGGCTAAGCCTACTATAAAACTCGAGGTGAGCTATATCACGTAATTATACAAAACTTCCTGGAACCAAATCAGTAGTCTGTTTCTTATTTGATTGTGTTATATAGTTAGATCTTCCAATGTTATGCATATGTTAAATTTGAGATTTATAAATGATTTGTTTGTAATATTTTTATATATATTTAATTATAGCAGGAAAAGCCATAACTTTAAAATCTACTTCCATAATATGAATTATTTTTATTTAAATTTTACGATAAAACTACACGTTTTTGTTACTGCTCACATATATTGATTACTTTATAAGACATTTTTTAAATAAAGGATATAAATTTTGACGTATGAAAAAATATAATTGTTGGATTACTACGTAAAAATATTTTTATAAAATTCAGTGGCTAGGTTTTAAAATAATTTACAAATTATAAATTATTTTTCGGTGAGATAAGATAGAAAACTGATTAAAGTTCTTGGACGTTTTGATACTTATAATCAGAACAATTTTACTACATAGATTACAATAGGAAATGCAAACCTGGCAGTGTTAATATCAGGCAAAGTGCAGATACTCGAGCCAGCAGAACCAAGGCTGTTGATTATCGCTTTCCCAGCTTCGTCGTTGCCAATTACACTTAGTAGTTTTGTTCCGGTCATACCCAAACTATGGAGGGCAGCTGCCAAGTTTCTACCGACACCGCCGCAACTCTGCCGACTCTCACCTTTGTGAGTACTCCCATTACACTGCAACAATATTTTTATTCTCTAATTTGTTTCAAATATATAATTGGCATGGTTACTGCCAATAATTTGAAATTAGTTTATTTGAGTTAAAATAAATAATAAATCTAAGTACAATTCAATTATATACGTTTGAAAGGACCTTCAACACTCTTTTATAGAAATTGAATCACATAAATAATTATATTATTTTATATGTTATTGTATAGGATTGCATTGACCATTTATTAAATAATTATTGATGTATATATTTTCCTTATTTGCTTACACAAAAACATTTTGAAAAAGTTTTAGTGAAATCTATGATCCAGTAAGTAGTGCATAATGCTTTTTTATTATTTTGTAATCGTCTACTAAATGTCTCAGCTAGCGGTAAATACGTTTGATTGGTAATTATTTTTTAGATTTCTTAACATGTGATTATATTTCTCTTTTTTGTTCTTCGAATAGTTTTTACATTCAATTCTTTTACATTTCAATACTTAAACTTCTGAAATGTATAATGTTAACAACTCGATTATATTATTACTATGTATTTTGTAATATTAACAGCGATAAAAAATATTCTCTGTATAAATTGTAATTGAAAATTTTGCACATAATATTGTAAGTATTTGTAAACTTCTTAAATTTACATCCGATATTTACACTGATACCGTTCTTATAGATTTGTATATTTTGTAGTACACGATGATGTCTTATGTGCAAAGGGCATGGTAAAGGGGTGATGTCACATATGGTCAATAAAACAATTATTATGATTTTCTCTGAAAATATAGTTTAGTTTCATATTTCAGATTTGATCAAGTATCTGTATACAAGATGAAGTAATATTACCAAATGTCCTAACAATGGAGACAGATACCGTGTATTTCAATAGACTGAGAATGAAGCATTACATATTTATAGGATACCTAATTACAAGTTCAGAAGAACAATGAAAGAATGGTCAATCCAGAGATTCATAGTAAAAGTAGGTTTTAATTGATTCACTGTACATGGGCAAGTCGGATACCACCAACTACACACGGGTCTTGAGCATATTCGGAGAATTTGGTCGCAGGAAGTATCAAATCAGATTACTAAGCCTAACTGTAATTTACCAAATGGCTAGAACTATCGAGCAAGGAGCGATAGACACTAATGATAAGGTATAATACTAATGACAAGTATTTGATGGGCTAAAATATTGAGGATGCTTTTATTTGACAGCAGACGGGGTAAAATTTTCTGAAAGCTTTTGTACCATTCCAGGCCTATTTGTTTAAAGTTGAATTTGACTTAAAACAGTGGTGATCTGATTGCTGCATCTGCATATTTCCGTCCAAAAATAAGTGGACGTTCCGACGATATTTATCTCGCAGTGTTAAAACTATTATAAAAAGCACTTTACACGAGACTTGTTTACACAAAATCTGTTCGACAATGAAAACGAGTTTAATACATTTTTGTTATTTTATCTACATGTTCGTGATTAAACAATCTATAAATTGGATTTTTGTTATCGGAAGTGTTTAGCTATGTGCTCTTAGTAAGAATGTATTATAAAAAGTTCTATATAAGCTTGAACACATTTTATTGCGTAGACTTAAAAAGTTTTGAAAATTACAATATCCTCACTTTCTATAAATTACTTCATATAAGTCATTTCAGTTGCAGTAAAAGCAATTGTACATTAAAATGTGTGATAAAATTAGTAATCAAACACTAACATTCAAGAAACCGAGCTAATTAAATATATAGTTAAATTAATATAATTAAAAGTAAATATTTATTTATGTTTAAAAATGAATTATATAGTGAATTTAATGATTGAATTTTGATTTCTTCTACAACTACTAATACTAATTGTAAACAATTACGATTTTATCACATATCCGATACATATCGTAGGGCCAGGAGGAAATATTACGCGCAGTAGATATCTGCTAGGTTCGGTCAGACACGTTGATTCAGGAATTCATTATGGCTATAATTTAAAAATTAATTTATACACAATTGAAATAAGATTATTCAATGTATTTTGTATTCAAATATTAAAATGAATAAAGTTATTAGAATCTTTTTAGACTTTTTCCAGTGCAATACTTTTAATCGTACGGTAAATATTTAAGTTTAATATTTGAACGTTATTATAATATTTCTTTATAGAATATTTTATTTCAGTATCATAGTAAATATTAATTGAATTTGAAATTATACATATAAATTGTTTAAATCGTCGACAATAACATAAACTAAAGCATTTTAATTGCATATTGTTTTGAAATAAATTTGCTGCATATTTTTGAATTACACTAGCATAATTAATTATATGAAATATAGTAAAAAATAATATAAATATTTGAACTATTATTATGATAAATTTAAAATAGATAATAAAATGTACGTAAATACAATGAAAAGCTTTATTAAACGATGTACATATATTTATATACACACATACACACGATGTATATGTACATTCGAACTGTTTGAATATGACAAAAAGATTACTTTCTCTGAATAGCTGATTAATTTTTTTAAATTGCTGTATATATTATGAAGAACAAATATTTGTATAATTGGGATTAATGACGATTAAAAACTGAATTTTGAAACTGGCTATATGTATTACCGTTTATAAAGTATTAAGAACAGTATTCATTTATCTAAAGTTGAGCAAAATGAAGCATTCTATTTATACATTATTTGTTATTCATTTATTGAGTTTTTTATCGTCCAAAATTGGTAAGTATATTAATTTTAAAACAAAAATAACAGTTCATAATTTATTAATGTCGCGAGAAATATTGTGAGAGTTTATAAAAAAAATGTTATGTACATTCATAAAAAATTTAAAAAGCATTAGTTCAGGCAATTGTTGGTGGAAAAGATGTACAATTTGGAGAATTGGGATATCATGTCTCAATACTGGTTAACGGTAGAAATGCTTGCGGAGGTTCCATACTTACTGGCCAACATGTATTAACTGCGGCACAGTGTATTATTGGTACAGACGGTAACTTCTTAAATGAAAAGTTATGGATTGCTGCTGGGATTATTAATCTTGATGATACTCAAAAAATTATGAGCGAAGTTGTAAAAGCATATGTTCCTTATGAATATAGACCTTCAAATAGTCAACCATCTACTAGCGAGCAAAACGATTTAGAAGTTGCGGATATTGCTGTGCTGCATGTAAGAAGATTGATTTTAAAATATTATTATATAAGTTTTATATTCTTTGTAAGAAATTTAATTGATCATATACTTTATATTATATATTAAGTATTAACAAAGAATTTTATTTAAAACTTATATTAGAACATAAAAGTAATTTTTCTTCCGAAGGTTTCAAATTTTTTTTAAAAATGACTTCTTTTTCTTTTATTATGTTTATTAAGTTTAGAAAATTATAATATATTATAAAAATATATATTAAATTTATAAGAGAATATAGTTAAAATTTTACCTAGATAGAAAATGTATCGGGTTAACAGTAGTAAAACGTAAAAATAAGCAGATTTATGTACTGCTAGATTTTTTCATTAAATCATATTCAAATATACTTTAAAAGAAGCTATATACAATTTTTACCTGTTTGACAATTTCTACCAAAGATTTCTTTTTATCTGTTTTAATTGATTATGCTGTAATTAATTCTGTAATTAATTAGCTAAAGAACGTTTTGCCTTTGGGAAGAAATTCGGTGTTGTCGCATGTAGTTTTACCAAAAAAAAGAAGCCATGGATATAACGTATATGTATATAAAAAGGGCAATTTAACAGGATTTGGATTGGACACCCCGTTCGAAACTAAAAGTGCGAGCGACCTTAGTAACTTAATGCATAGACAACATAGTACTAAAAGTTTGATGTACGCGGAAGCGCTTGTAGAAAGAAAAAAGTTTTGTCTCGAAGTATATGATTATCAGTATGTTCATAGTAAGCATTTATGTGCTGAAATAAAACCAACTGATCCTTACTGTGTAGCTGGTGCTTGTAATGTAAGTTTAAAAAAGGCTTTTATATAATTATTGTCGGTGCTATTTTTATTAAAATTTGATGTTATATTTTTCTTAATAACTGAAGGGTGATATTGGAGGACCGCTGGTTATAGACGATAATACAATAATTGGAATATTGAGTAAATATTGGAACAACTGTAATGAACTACTAAATCCATCACTATACACAAGAGTTTCGTTTTTCTTACCATTTATAGATAGTGTTATTCGAGGTGATACCGAAAGTAGTATGCGTGTTGCAGATTATACGAATTCAAGGGTATTAGAAATAATTCCTACAGGAAGATATTCAGATCTTATAAATACAGATTCAAATAATCAAAATATGTAAGATTTTCAAAATACCTTAATATACTATGTTCTTGATGCAAAATGGAACAGAAAAATATTGTAAATGTTATGAGATAACGGATTCAACCATATAAAGAAAAACAATACCATGATTTACGGAAAAATGACAAAAAGTATTTAAATGTTTCTTACTGTTGCATAAGCGACTAGCAAATATGAGTAAATTTTTATGATTTATAAATTTAACTGTGAATTAATCAATATAGTATTGTTAAAATTATATTTTTGGTGTACCAAACAAATAATAATTTGAATAGAATTCGCATTTTGTATAATATAAAATCTATAAATATAATTGTTACGAGTGACCAGTAAATATTACATAAAAAATACCTCGTTATTAGAGGGTAATGTACGCCGATAAAATATTTTTTAATATAAAACATAGGATTTTAGTTATTTAGTTTTGCAGGAATATGTTATGATGCACATTGTGTAATATGAGAAAAAATGACATTACTGTACAGCTAAAAAGTTCCACGAAGAAAAACATTAAAATATAATTTTGCAGATCAATTCAATAAAAATGATCATCGTTTATTGGAAAAATTTCCATAATTTTAAAGTAAATTACTATACCGTGTGGCAATTTTTTCCATAAAGTATGATCATTTTTATTGAATAACTGAGGTATCCACCTGAAGTTTACTAAAGTAAAGAGCATGATAAAAATGACTGTGACATTACTCGAAAATAGGAAGTAATAAAGTAAAGGAAGCTTATTTGAATAGGTTTGTAGATAAAAGTGTAAAACTGAGATCGATGAGGTAAGGCGCGCAGAGGCATGGTAGGCGAAGCATCGGAATAAAGGAGTTTGCGCAAGCTGGTCCGGCGGAAGCAATGGTAGATCGAGGGTGGGTCGGGATGGGCCGGGATGGGACGGGACGGGCCGGGTCGCGTGGCGGCCTTGGGCCGACGGCTGGGGCGCAGGCGTCGGCCGCGGCGGCGGCGGCGCCCCACTCGTCCGGCGGCCGCGGCGGCTCGGCCGTGGCGGCTCCGGCGCGGGCGGCGGGCGGCAGTCGGCCCGCAGCCCCCGAGTCGCGCCCCGAGCGCCGCAGGTCGCGCCCCGCAGCAGCAGCAGCCAGGAGGCGCAGGCGGTCCAGGCGGTCCAGGCGGTGCAGGCGCGCAGGAGCCGTCGGGGCCAGCCGCAGCGCAGCCGGTCGGGCCAGCCAGGGCGCGCGCGGCAGGCCGGCCGGGCCCGGGCCGGAGCCATGGGCCTGCTGGGCCGCTGAGCCTTGGGCGATGCGCGCCGCCCGCGGCCCCGCGCCCCACTCCAGGGGAGCTGCCGAGCCCTCCCCGCGCGCTCCGCCGAGGACCTCCGCCGCCAACATGATTGACGTGACGTGACACCCGGGCCCCCCCTCTCTCTTCTTCTCTTCTCTTCTTCTCCTCTGCTCCTCCGCTCACCCTCCGCTCATCCTCCGCTCATCCTCTGCTCGTCCTCGGCTCATTCTCTGCTCCTCCTCTCGCTCTCGTCTCTTCGCCCCCCTGATCTGCCCCCTTTCCCTCTGGCCGCCCGTGTCCCCGGCCGCTCCTGCCCCGAGCGAAGAGACCCGCAGCCCACGAGTGCGCTCGCCGATGTGGATTTTCCCAGTGTCGTGGTGAAAGTGCCGCGAGCCGAGTGACAGCCCGGCCACCCAACAGCCCGGCGGCGGCGGCGGCGGCACACGACGAGCCTTTTCAAGGTTGGTATTCTTCGCCCTCTAGTCGCCGTCTCGCGCGCGTGCCCCTCCATGTGCGCACTCGCGCCGACTCGCGCCCGCGGTCCTCCTGGCCGCGAGAGTCCGCAGTTTCAAAAGCGCTCCCCTCCCACCCACTCGACTCCTCTAGCTCCTCCTCCTTCATAGCCCCGGGGGCCCGCCGCCCTTTTCTTCCTTCCTCTCGCGCTCGGGAAATACTTGCTACTTTCAAGGGCTCGCGGCCCCTCCTCTTCTCTTCCGCGCTTGCGGTCCGACGAGTGCGCTGGCCGTTACGAGTCTTCCAAAGTCCTTAGCCGCACTCGCGTGTCGCGCCAGCGTCCTCGTCATTTTCCGAATACGCCTCAATCGAGTTTGCTACTCCGGGCCCGAGTGTGGGCACAGTACCGAGATGCTCACGGGCCGGGGCAGTTGATAAAAGGCCTCTTTAGCCACAGGGAAAGCGTAATAAATCATCTGCCGAGCGAGTAGATTTATCTCGGGTGAAGGAGGAAAAAGAGCCCGGAGGACCCCCGGCCGCTCGCGCCGAGCCCAGGCGAGCCGTCGCCGCGTTCGAGACCTTCGTGCCAAATCACAAGCGAGCCAAGCTTTTACGAGAGCCTATATACGCGTCTACGACTGGCTGACCGGGAAAGAGCGAGGGCGGAGGAGAAAAACCGAGGGCCGTGTCTCTGTTGTCGGGCGGAGTCGAGGGCCCGGCGGGGCGGACTCGCTCGCCGGCACTCGTTAACCCTCGTTAAACGGGCGGGGGTAGGGGGCTGGGGCGCCCTCGCCGACGTCATTCCTGCGTCACGCGGGAGGGACGGTCCCTCCCTCCCCGCCCGCTCGCGCCGTCGCTGCCGCCGACGCCGCTCGGCCCCGATCGCTGTCAATAGCCGTTATCAATTATTGCGGGGCCGGCCCAGGGGTTGCGCCACTTGCCTCCCAGCCGCTCGCCACTCGCCGCGCCTTTTCTCTTCATTAGCCGCTCTCCGCCGCGGCTCTATCTCCTCGTTAGCCACTGCCTCGGTCCCGCGTCCACCTACTCTCTCCTCGTCTTTGTCCTTCTCTTGCTCGCCAGTAAGCCAACTGCCCTCCCCTGCGCGTCCGCTGCAACTTTTCCTAATTTGCTAACGGTCAAACTTCTTGCCCACACGCCATTCGAGCCTCTGCGTGATTGTTTAAAAGCTTTCCTAGCGTGTGCTTCTGACTCACGATTGCTTTTTCTTTTAATGAAGATTCATTTTTTCGGCTTCTGAGCGAGCTCGACGTATAAGGCATTTGCCTTATGGAGCCAATTATATACTTACGTATTAAAGAATACGTAAAGTCTTGCTAAGTCGATAAAATTATGCTACTGAGATAAACTGGGAGCTTCTAATCTTAGCGTGTCCAAATTTTGGGCGGGACATTATTCAACGATTTATTAGCATCAGGGTGTACTATATTTTCGTATTATCTTGCGTTTTACACGCATATTAATCGAGATATTAATTGTATTTTGCGGAAAATGAATTCCGTTTCTATGTTTTATTTAATATGAATGCAATAGCATATAAAAGAAAATAAAAGTACAAAAATTATGAAGTCGTCAAATCAATTTTCTTTCAATAATTATTTACTTTATACATTGTAATTAATTGTTCCGACTATTATGATAGTCTTCATTAAAGTTTATGATATTTTTTAAGGTTTTTAGATAAAAAAAATAAGTAAAAAGCAACTTGCACGAACAAAACATTTAATTTACCGTAAAATTTTTAATCTGTACATAAATTATAATTGAAAACATAGTTCTTATATTTCCGTGTTACCACTTTCCAGATTCTAGAGATCTATGTAATACGGTCTTTCATCTTGTAGTTTTTGTTAATAAAACAAGTACTGGATAGGCTAATTATAGGATTAGGATAAAGAATGAAATTATCGCACGGTTCTACTTGCTATATAAACATTGTAATATATGAAACAAAGTGAATTCTCATAATATTCTCTTGGATACAATCCAATTGAAAATTTAACTCATGTGCACACGACTTCTAAATTCTTATCCGATCTATTTAGCTTTTGTTCTAGTAATTATTCAGATTCAATTTATTTACGAATGAGAAAGGAACATGTACACAGTTGAATACAGAAATTTCACAAAATTCAATTGAAAACTAGAATTTATGCCAATTGAGGTAATCAAACAATTGTTATTATCGTAGTAACTATAGATATTTTTAGAGAACAATTAGAATCAGTTTTATATAATCAAATATTTGGCTCCTTTAAGCATAAAAAGCATACTATTTAATTGTTAGAGTATACCAGAGCAAAGAACACACATTTTTACTTTAACATTGCATTGTTTTCTTAAATCTGGTAATACTTTTCAGATAGTGTGACTGTAATAAGTTCTCTTAAAAGCTCGATAATGTTTTCTTTCAAGACTTTCTACTAGTCGCTTGAGTTGGCTAACAAGAGCTTTTTTACATTTCAACACAGACTCCTCCACACGAAACAATACTTCTTTTAAATGCATTCAACCTTTCCAACCCTTTAATTCATTCATAAATTATACAATTTTTCTACAGTCACACTTTATTATATTTTTATTCTGCTTTTTAAATTTTTGGTATGCATTAATTTATTACCCAATTAACTTTAATATCTACAACTAGAATTTTACTAATCTACAATTAGCAACACAACTATCCAAAATTATTTTAACCGTGTTATTATGGGCTTTTTATATTAGTGGATTAGACCAGTAATTGATATGCAGCAGAGAATATCTCCCAGGTTACGATAATACAGTCGACAGAGACGTCGTCCTCCAAAAGAGACGTGGTGGCAGCCTTCAAGTATAGTGGAGGCGAAAGCCGCTACGCCACCACGCGCAAACTCTATTCGCGGGTTCGTTTAATTAGACACGTGCGCGTCGCAATTAGTTCGATTGACGTGAGAGCGAGTTGCCACCGCTGCTGCAGAAGAGCGATCGGCCGCCAATCCAACCAAGGGCGGGGTGAAGAAATAGAGTATGCAGACTCCGGATTCAAGAGCCGCGCACATTCTTCTATATAGGAGTTGTTATTCAACTTGAGTATGGAGAACTAGGCCAGAATTTTCTGCACTCATAGAACTGCACTAACTTTTTATTTTCGAAAAATATTGAGAAAATTCTGTATACATTTTTAGTAGAATTACTCAATCAGACAAGGGCAAACACATCTATATAAGAAATATTAGCTAGCTTTTTTTTAATTATACATATTCTTTTATTTGTTTGTGACAGTTTATTCGATTGCTCTCGCGAGAGCGATAATCGAAACTCCAATTAACCCAATTTCCATAACTGAAACGACTGTCAACAATCGGGTCACAAATTGCTATCGCACCTCTACAGACAGTTGTTATAAAACAAAACTTCCTATTGTTTGATTATTATAACTGTTTATGTTTTATGCTTCTTTGCGTACAGAATCTTTATGATTGTTGATAATTGTATAATAATTTTGTATGTAATCTATAATTCTTACCATAGTACATTCCGTCACATATAAGAAGTTAAACATATGATCTGCATTTACAATTGACTAGGTCTCTAAATAAATATTACATAGTTTTTCACTTACAAACTTTTATGTCTAGTGTTTATCAGACCTAGTAGTGTCTGTAACCAATATTTTATTGGGTCTTCAGTTTCTAAAACCAATATACTGTAGAAGGTAAAAAAACCCCTCGTAGAAATTTTACCATCTATCTAGTTACCAATCAAAATTACGCCTAAAAATGATGCTAGATTCCGAGAGTATTCTGGTCGAAATTTAGAAGGGTAGGGTACTCTTAATTCGGTTTTACAACTTATTGTTGTATCAGTTACAACCTATATATAAGCAAGGGCATTTTGTTTATTTTAGGTTAGAGCATCAACTTAACAAATTGTTAAATACTACATTATAAAATATGATTTATTATTTTTAATGTAGACGGATTTTCTCTCTTTGAATTTAGTCTGACACAAATGCACATGGCTGTCGTTCGCTTGTATTTCACTTCTATCTATCTCTATTTCCTAACGTCCACAGTGGTTAGGATTCTTAGCTGGGTTGCCGAACAGATTTCAATTAGATTATGTCGCCAGGTAAAACTGGGTTTACCAGTAGATTTCTATCCAGAAACCAGCCAGAAATAGAATTCTGGTCGTAATCTGGTAAAGATTTCAACCAGGGACGGTTGGCAATTTTGCGTTAATAATATAATTACAGGGATAAGCAAATGTTTGATAACATATTAAATATTTTTAAATATTTGAAAGTGTTTTGCAATTTTAAGATTATTTATAAAATTTGATAATTTTATACAAAATTTAAATAAATTTTAATAATAGTAAATAATTTAAAGTAAGTGTAGTTAAATAATATGCAAAATCTCCTATACATATCTGATAATAATCTCCTATATGAATACCTCATAATGCATATCTACATATTAATAGATAAGAAAACTAAATTTGTTCTAGGTTATATCGTTCAACTTCCCATGCACACATTAAACTTTGACTAATAAAGTTTTATTAGTTTCGTTTTGAAAACAAAGCTGCATAAACACTGTTTCACTTTTGAACAGCCTCAAAAGAGCCATTTAAATAACTAATGTAAAGAGAACCTATTCGTTTCTACGAAAATCATGATTACTTAAAATAATTGATTTTATTTTCAATACAATATAATTCTTTATTATTTGCATAATATAGTCTTTTTTAGAATTTTATAAAAAAATTACTATATATTAATGTCAATTACATTTATTCAATCTTTCTAAATTTAAAAAATTATCAAAACATCAGCAAGAGTATTTCTAAAAATAATAATATTAATTGAAACATGGAATTTTACTTTAATATTTAGAAATTATAATAATTTGCGAAAATTCAATGATAAATTTAAAACGTTATTTTGGAACATAAAAAAATGTATATATTTATCTATACTGTTTTCAAGGTGCAATGTTGGATTTTTCGGTGCAGGCTATACGTAAGAACGGGTATAAAAGTTTTGATTTGATATATACGAGTTTCAATATAACGACTTATGCATTATAAAATAAAAAAACGAAGTTTGCAAAAATGTAGAACATTCATTCTGATAACATAGTATATAGAATTAATATTATAACAATCGAAAAGATTCAATGAATGAAGTGCATAATGTAGATATTTATAAATTAATAATACTAAACTGAGAAAACTGAGGTAAGAAAAAGAGTCGACATAGTTCAAACCGAATCAATAGAATATGAATGATAAAAAGGAATTAGAATTGCACTCGTGTAAAAATTGTGCTATATATAAATATCAAAAATAATAGAAGATTTGTAAAATAATATAATAGTATGTGGATTGTAATTTTAAAACTTGTACCTCAGATGGTATTGCAAGTTAAAAAAGAAAGGTATGACGGATAATTATAGGAGTGTGCGAGTCTAAAATTAGACATAGTGGGCGGGGCGAGCAACCAAATGTCTCTGAATATATGCACGCGGCGGAGTGTACGTCGCCTGCAGGTATACCTCGTATCTCTAGCTAATCTTTTGTCAAGGGAAGCAGTGTAGGGTGAGTAGACCGTATACGTTTAAATCGCTACCTGTAATGCACGCGAGTCTATCCCCACTCTGCTAGGGCAACTTCACAGTCACGGTCTCCCGCTAGACATGGCCTATAGCATCAAATAGTTTTCATCGAGGAAGCGCATTAGCTCGAGACGCTCACACATATAATCTGGCTAATTGCATTAAGTATTTCTTAGTCCACACAACCTGTACAGCGATAGACAGCAGAATGTTATACAGAAAAGTTGTGCGTAAACTGCAGTACGATTTTTGATATTGCCGGCCGTACTTTACAAAGCATGCTAGGAGAAAATAAGGCGAGCCGCACGGCAGAGAGTTGAAAGTAGTAGAAGCACACATACGTATACTCTAACTCCTGGCGGTTCTATCTACTACACGTCGACCAGTTACTTTTTTTCTCTTTCTACATCCACTAATGCTATTCTACTTCATTTCATCAATTACCAGTCTAACACTTTACTTTCCATTTCTCATTCCGCAAACAAAAGAAATGTTGAATATACACTCTTCTTAATATCTTAATATAAAAAAATACTTTGTAATAACTTTGGTTTTTGGCGTAACTGCACAAGTTTTTACTTTTTAGATCTATATTGAAATCTACAATTATTTTAAAAGTAGAGTTTAATACTGAATCTCAATGTGGTTCCTCTGATAATTATCTACAATAAATTCAATTAGACTGAATAAAATAAAAAGTATCGGTAAAAGAATCAATAAACTAAAATACAATAGTTAAAAGATTTTTAATAAAGTTATATTATAACGAAATAAATTGTACATATGTTACTATATTACTCAAATATTAGAAAATAGTCAAGCAAACAATTGAGAAATCAATGTTTCGAATAGCTACAACATGAACTTTTTCCATGATCAATATGTACAGACACGCACCATGTACTGCAAACATCATATAGTAATCATGTACCTTACAGCGTGTATTTTTTTAATGCGTACTATTTATGAGAAAGGAATTATAAACAAAAATATATAAACATGTACAGTTTACTTATTGTATACATATTAAGGGGGTAGATTAACTGTTTCTTGATCTGCAGTTGAAATAACTATCATAAAAATATATAATAAATAAAAATTTAAAATATGTTTTCAAAAATATATTTGTAGTTAAATTAGGTAAACTAAAAATCTGCAGGCTTATTTAACTTTGATATGTAAGTTTTTTCAAAATTTTAAGTTTAGCGTAGAATTTCTCTTGAGCCAATCAATGAATTTGTTCCTTAAATACTAAAAACGTAGGAGTTTAGTGCGTAATTGATTTGTAGCTTTGTTTTTAATAAATTTGATCTCTATTAATTCTATTTTTTATTTTATTTAAATTGAAAAAAATTACAAATTTTTATCATGTTTACAATATTTTTTAAATAAACTAATTTTTTACACCTTAAAATTAAAATTGATAAAAAGTATACCTACATTTTAAGCCTTTATGGAACAAAAATCATTGTTCGCTTAAAGAGATATTTTACGCCAAAACTAAAATTTTGAAAAATCTATATAATAAAGTTAAATAAACCTACAGTCTTTTAGTTTACGGCATTCAATAACAAATATAAATATATTTTACAAAAATAAGTTTTGGATTTTTGTTAATTGCATATTTTTGGTTACACTCAATTGTAAACCAGGGACAAGTGGAAACCCCCCTTAAGCAGAATTGCATACGAAAAATTATATTTGTCCTGTGTCATTTTATAACTTATTCATGAAAACTCTTGTTAATTATTTATGAAAAGCTATGCACATATACGAATAATTTTTTTATTTTTTATAATAAACAGAACAATTTATATTCGAATAATCATTATATTATATCCTCAACGTATGTATTTTATTATGTAATTTCTTTATAAGTATGGTTAGCATTTAAAATAAGACTTATGTTGAATAATGTTTAATGCAAATTTATTGTAATGCGGTTGTCTATTTTTTCCGGATTTCTATATATATCTTTTACAGTAGAGGTCAGAAATATCACTAGTGCTGTGTGCACAAGGAAATAGTCAGGTCATCACTCTGTATTTGCTTATATAAGCACTATCTTCATAAGTTCATCAAGAAAATTTATACTTTTTAAAGATTTTGTCAAAAAATATATTATGATAATATTGTATATATATATATATCATCTATAAATATGAAAAGTGATATACTTTATAGTAGTTTTCTGATAGAATTATAATTACTGTATTGAATTTGTTGCCAGAGTCAATTCATTTTTTTTAATTTTCTTAACGTCGTCTTATTTATGCTTCTTTCTGGGCTTAATAAATAACGGAGCCTCACTATCTGTAGTACACAAAATATATCAGAAAATTTTGTGGTGCCCGTGTCAATCGAAGAGACTGTGGCTCGAAATTGGAACCACGGGAAGACGAATCCGACTTCCTACTGTATGAGTCACTGTAAAGCTTTTCTATTTATTTAAATATAATGTATAAATCTTCATCTGTAATATTATTATATTATAATTAACAATTTTTATTACAATTTTTAATTATTAAAGAAAGCAAGTTAAATTAAATATATAGTTGTTAATTATCAGATACCATCACTAACGCTAATTTATAAATACTTAGACGTTGTTAAAAATGTATTTAATACAATTCTCATGTAGTATTTAGATCGATATGGCAAAGATGGGTACTTAAAATTTAATAAATCAATAACGATAGCTATGAAATATATTAACTAATAAGTATAATATTCAAATTATGTTTAAAGTATATTTAGTTTTCTTCAGAAAGTTGTGCAAATAAAAAACATAATTTTTCTTAAAAGCTACAAATATATTTTAAAATTCAGTTAGTAATAATGAATAATGAACATACATTAACTTTTGTTATAATATAATTTTCGAACATAAAGTAACAATTTTTTTCCTGAATAGATCAGTTATCGAACTAATTAAAAATACAGCTTACATAATACAGAACAAATATTTGTTTAATCGAATTCAATTAAGATAATAAATATAAGTCATCAAATTGACCTCATGAGTTCTTATTTATAAAGTATCTATAGTATTACTAGATCTTAAATTCCGAAAAATGAAGTTTACCACTTTATTATTAATTGTTATTAATTTATTGAATATTTTATGGTTTAAAATCGGTAGGTACATAATTTTTATAATAAAAGTGAAAGTGCATAATTATCTGTTAAAAATATTATTAAAATATATGTTACGATAATTAAAATAAATTATAATTTTATTATTATCGTTTAAAAAGGATCGGTTAATGGAATTGTCGGTGGGAAGGAAGCAAGCTCAAACGAATTTAAATATCATGTTTCACTATTTATTAATGGAATAAATGCATGTGGGGGTTGCATTCTTAACAGTCAGTATATATTAACAGCTGCACAGTGTATCGTTGATCAAAACGGCAACTTCTTGAACGAAAAGTTGTCAATAGTTGCCGGAGTAAAACGCCTTGATGATCCTGAAAGAGTTATCAGAGATGTAATAAAAGCATTTATACCTCACGACTTTAGGAAAACACAAAATGACCAACTAAAAAATGATCCCGATAGTTTGGAGGCAGCGGACATCGCTGTATTGAAGGTAAAAAGAATAATAGCATAAAAAGTACTTACTTTTTGAAAATAATTAAACTACGAGTATACGTTTTTGATAATCGATTGTTATCAAATCAAATTTAATTTGCGATGAAAATATTTTATATATATTTATTTATGAGCTTTTTTGAAAGTTTATTTTTAGATTTGATATATCTTAAGTAATACGCAGATATTTTGAAATCTAAAACATTTTAATCTAGTACATACCTTACGATACTGAAATCCATATTAGGCTGTACTTTTCTAACACGATTGCTTAAAATTGTTTCTGTATTGCTTAAAATTTTTGAAGTATATATATATATATATATATATATATATTATGTATATATACCTTGATTTCAGAGATGATGATATAGCTTCAGATTCTAGACTACAAAACGTTTGCGTGTTGGGTTGTAGCTGTAATTTTCGCATGGACATTACAGAGATCAGTAGTATATTCATTACCGTATGCTTCGCTGTGGAAGTATTGCTATTTAATACATAATTCATATTAAATATTAGTTTCTATTAAATATATATTCTTGAGTCCTTTCGATTTTTCATAAATATTTTAAACATTATGGCCTCTCTTACTTAAGGTTTCATGTTAAATTCTTTATTTATTATAGTTTCTAATTTTATTTTTTCTTTAAAAGATTCCCTCTTCTCCAACATCGCGCCTTTATTAACAATGTATATTTTTCTTTCTATCCTTTCTTTCTTTCCCTTATTCTTCTTTATTTTACCCACTAATTCTTCTCATTCTTTCTTAAACATCTCTCCCCTGTTCATGTTGTACTCTCATTAATCTTACCCCTGTCATAATGTCTGACCATCTCTCCTTGTTTCGTTTTTCGCTTCTTGTCAAATTTTTTTTAGCTATATCACGATTTCAAGTATTATCTTTAGTAATTTTATTTTTACCATCTATTTGTTTTATTTGTTTGAGATTATATTAATTATCCCGATAAATGGATGATACATATTATTTGTATATATACAATGATACGCACCTCGTTATATGTATATTATGGAAGAAATAGTACCCTCATGTTTTTAATCTTACCAAAAAATATTTAAGATTTAATTCAATTCCATTCGATTTTAATGACTGTTATTGTTGCGAAAATATTTCTCTGAGTATACGATTTTCATTAGCATCTGAATTGATATTTCTGATTCACCGTTTCTTGTGTTCTCATATCACTTCATGTCTAACACAAATTAGAAATATCTCTATTACTTTTTCTTACGTTTTATGCTACATTGTTCTCCTTTTTTATTCAATTATCAATTAATATATACTTTAATGGTCATTTGCATTATCTGCTTTTATAAGTTTTCTTCGTAAACATTTACCTTTGAAGGTCTTCTGATGACAAGACTATGAATACTAAACCGTCACATGATAATTTACCATCGTAAGCTGATCCAGGAATGACAAATCTTCGTTTCATTTTCTATTACAGCTATCAGTGTTATGTGATTCGAGATGTCATTTTTCTAAGTTAGTAAGTCTAAGGACCCTATTTTACAAGTTATAATATAGAGTATTAAATAATCGTTATATACATGTAAGGTGCGCACACAAAATGAAAGGATTCCTTCCAGTCAATAAATCCATGATATAAAATTTGTTATAGTAAGAACACGTGCGCTCAAACTGACTGGATATACTAGTATAGACAGACCTTGATGCATGAAAAATAAAATATAAACGAAGGTTAGCTATTGATTTTGCTTCTTCTATCTTTCACCTATTTTAAGGATATTAAAAATACATAACGTCCAAAATCTATGATTTTTATATTTTCATTTAAAATTGTTATATAATGTATATTTCATATGGAGTATATTTTGCGTATTATTTCTAGTCTTGATGCAGAGGTGTCAAGTAACGATCCCTACTTGTCAACAAACTCGACCAGGCTTTTATAAACCCTTTATTCTTTTTTTCCTAACTACAAAAAGCTCTTGTATCTATTTAAAATAGTCACGTTCTTACTAGCCGGTAGAAATTATTCGTAGAGATCACGTACAATTTATTTAATAAATGTGGAATATATACATGTATAAGTTCTCTTTCACCATTTCTTTTCATTCTAATCAGGATGTAACATTAATATATTTAAACATAGAATACTTTTGATTAAGGATCCATAACAGCCTGTACCTTATCAAATACTATATGAATACGTTTTCCTCTCGCCTGGGAGAAAATACTAAGTCACATAATGCTTCTTATATAGTCTCCGTACTGGCTATAATGGTTCTTTTTTCATGCATGCCACAAATTTATTTAGAGATTCTATTGAGTATATCACGATTACTCAGTTGATGTAATATATATTTAGTTTGCATTTTGTGATAAAATGTTTATTCTACCGTTGAAACTTAGACAGTATTTACAGATTTTTTGCATAATGTGTTTTCGTTATAATATTAATAAAAGTGAAGCCTAGTTCTATTTTAAATACTGTACATCTATCAAATGTTCCGAGAAATTCCTGTTTTTGTAATGTCCAAGCCTTCAAATACTATATTGCTGTATGTTGGAATTATTCCCGTACTATAATATGCAGAAGTTTAACAGAACAATAATTATGTGCTAATTATCTCATAAAATTTTACACGGTAACTATAACTAAATAGTCATAAAAAATTTCAATTGGTTGTAATGTTTAATTTTACAGCTGAAAAATGATTTGCCACTGAATGAAAATCCTGCATTAAAGGCTGTAGTTTTACCCACAAAGAAGAAGTATTTAGATTATAATAAATACACATTTAAAAGGACTTTTTTGACTGGATTTGGATTAGATAGACCTTATGAATATAGAAGTGCAAGTGATCTAACTAATTTAATACGAAGGCAAAATCCAAATAAAAAACTGATATATGCTGAGTTTGTTGTAGAAAGAAAATCTTTTTGTAGACGAACATACAAGCTATACAATCCAGTGAATCATATTTGTGCTGGAATAAGACCAACAGATTTTCGAAATATAGCCGGTGCTTGTAATGTATGTGTATTGAAAATTTTTAATTCCTTACAAACACGTTCTTTGTAATTAAGTTCCCAAAATGTACTGACTAAATCGATTGCTTTCTTTTTAAATGTAGGGTGATATTGGCGGTCCGCTTGTTGTTGCAGAGACGAATACTATAGTTGGAGTGTTGAACAAATATTTGAGTAATTGTGATGACAGATTACATCCTTCTCTGTACACTAGAGTTACATCTTATATACCCTTTATTGAAAATGTTTTACATGATGAAGATAACAATGACTTGCGTATAGCAGATTATACGAATCCAAGGGTGTTAGAAATAATTGCTACAGGAAAATTTTCAGACCTAATAGCGACAAGTTCACAAAATATTGTTTAATACAGATTTTTTAGTCGATGTTCGTATTTTCTTGATTCAGAAAAGGATGAAGGATTTTTATAGACGTTATAAGTTAAAACAATTACTTTTTATATAAATTAATATTTATAAAGTATACGCAATAATAATATATTGCATAAAGAAACTAGAAAATAGTTACAACTTTTTGTTTCATAAAAATAGCGAAAAAGAGCATTTTAAAACGTATTTGCGTATAAAAATTATACCTGTTGAATTGCGAATAGAAATAAAGATTTTCAAATTAACAACGAGAACCTTCATTTAACTTTTCTTCTCACCTCACTCATGGGAAAGACCGAAAAAGAAAGCTTTGTGCGAGTTTCCGACAGACTGTCCTCCTCTCGGACATTACTTCATCTTCAGAAAGAATCTACCTATGAGGTGTACTAGTTATTTCCATGGAAAGCCTAAAAGACTTTCCGCCTGCACTGAAAATCTCTGACACCTCCCCTCCACTCATACACGTCTATATATGTAGGTTTCTGAATTTCAAGTGGGCGTGTATTCGTGTAATTCGCATCTTCGTCTCGATTAAAGAGGTATCTGGATACGCTCAATGGTTTCTCTGCCATCTGCGAACTGCATAGTGAGTTTCAGATGAACATAGATGTTTATCATAAACAGAACGCAATAATTTATTCTTTGCTTGTATGGTACATGGCAGCGACGCCGTCCAAACGATGCACCTATGGTCTCGGGCTCAAATTCACTGCGATCACGATGTGAGTACAGTTAATTTTCAGAATATCTCATAGACTATTCTTTAAGAATTAAAGTTGAAAAATGTACAAGAAAGTAAAACAATATGGTTCTCGGCGTTTACTCATATTCTGCGCAGATATAAGAATAATATTTTGTTCCAAAGGCGTCTTTAACTATAAAACCTTCAGCGAAAATTCAGCACGAATACCCAATTGTGTTCAATATTATAAGGATATCACAAAACAGTTCTGTTTTTTCCTTATCAACGCGAATCATCCCCGGATAGACCTTCGATTCATCTCGCTTACATCTAAATGGGTGCTTGCCGCGCTCCTTTTTTATCTCCCTCGACCACCCTAGCCGTTTCACGATCCATCTACTGTATTATGCTTCGCATGTGAGAGCATCTCGATACGTCAATCCTAACATTATTTAGCATGAAAATTATTATATCCCATTTATCAAAAGATTCTTGGATCGTAAGATCCCATGAGGATTATAAAATGTTTGATTATACTCCAACATTCATGATTTACAGGTTTTTCTTTTTAATAATGGTGTACGTGGAGAAATCTTAATGTTTATAGAGTTATGATTTATAAAGAAAAACTTTTCTTTTGCGTAAATTGAAATATCTCAGTAATTCTATTTAAATTAATAATTAATTAGAATAATGTACAATTTATATTCAAATATGTACTGCTTATCGAAATGAAGCACGAAGAAGTTTTTGGAGCTAAACATATGGAGAGTGCAGAAGAGTTTAAAAACCCAAGAAAAATACACGCGAAAGAGAATGTTAAATAAACTTGACTTTCAAAGCATAAGTCAACGAAATTTTAAATGGTAATACAAATTCATAAATAGAGCAAGTGACAATTGACAAAGATATAAAGTTTTAGTTAAATACGATTAAAAAATGGTTACAGAATGAAGCTGACGAAAATAAAGATAAGGACAGATGCCTGGAGTTCGACCTCGGGTATTCCCCATCTTCACATACATCACTCTATCTTTTATAGAAACTTTGCTCTTCATTCAGTGACAAAATTTCCATATCTATAAATCTATCGAATAACGATATAAATACGAGTGATTCTGCTGTCAGTAAAGTAGCAATACGTAGAGTCTTAAATCGAAATTCGATAATAAAAAGTAAATAAAAGAAAAGAAGACAAGCAAATATACTTTCATTTGAGTAAATTTCGATTGAATAATCAGCCGGGCGGCTGCTTTTTTCTGTTTTTACGCCGAAAGCACATACAGAAGTAAGCGCTAGCATTTCACGAGGTTATTATCGTGGGTAACTGAACTAATAGTCGGAGAATGACATAGAGAGGAGGGTGCGGTGCAGCCACGTGCGACCTGCGCAGCCGGAAGCAAGTAGTTTTTCTTGTTCGACGGAGGAAAGCGGTCGGAGAGCGAAAAACTTGCTGTGGGCTTTGGTGAGGCCTGAGAAAGGGAGCGGATTGGTATAATGCGATAGGCATTATACGAGTGGGGGCGACCTCGGGCTCCCGGCACTGGGAGGGTCCGCGGGGCGGCGGGAGGAGGGCGGCTCGGCGCGGGCGCCCCTTGCCCGGTGACAGCCGGGCTTGGGCTTGAGAGGCCGAATCTCTGGGGTGCGAGGGAGGGACTCGAAGGGGGATTAACGGGGAAGAGGAGCGGCGCGGCGGGAGGAGAGGCGCGCGCGCAGCCGGCCGGGATCGATGGGGGCCCTTACGCGCCGAGTCCCTCGGCTGGATCGGCGCGCCGGCGGCCAGGTCGCGCGGCGCCCGGCTGATCGATAATGCACGCGGGCCGCGGGCACGCGAGCCACGGGCCGAGCTGCACTCCGCCGCCGGCGCTCCGAATCCTTTGCCGCGTCGGCGATCGACCCCCGGCCAGCAGCTTGATCGCGCGACCCAAGGCGCCCTCCTTCCGACCCCTTTGCCACGGAGCCTAATGGATTTCGACGCCGATCCGCCCGGCCTGGCGGCGCGTGTCCGCCAAGCCTATAGCCCAGCCCGCTGCCCGCGTCGACGTCGGCGCCGCCGCCTATACTATACACTGCCCGGTGGCCCCGCATCGATTCCAATCCCTCGCGCGCCACCGTTTACACGAGAATTTTCCATTTTTCACTTTAATGCACCGCCTCGGCGCGACGCTCGAGTGCTATTCCACAAACGTGCGTGCAACCGACCGATGTACTCCGCGGAGCGAGCGGCTCTCTGTGAAATCCTCTGCCATGTATGCAAATGCCTCGACAATTGCGGCCTTCGCCTCGGTCAATTTTCGAGCGAAGATAATTATTGAACGACAGCCCTTCTCAGAACAGCCCTATACAATCTGCTTCCGTTCGTGAGTTTCCTTCGTTTCGAAATTCAGAAAAACAATATTACGAACAGTTGCAAAAGCTATTAAGCTTCCGAGCCCGGCGTTGAGGATAAAAAATTACATCCAGACTTTATATTAGCAGCTCTGTAGATAAGAAATCTATATTTGAAATTCGAGCACGAAACACCTGTAAAAATACCTAATAATTTACAATAACATTTCAAAGAAGCATAATAATAAATATATAGATTTTATACAATTTTAATAATTTACGGTTCTTAACTTCAACTCTTTATAAAAATATTTTATGAATTTTTAAAGTACATTCAATATGTACGACAGGGTGATGTATGTACGAGAGACAGTTGAATGTTTTTCTCATTTGCAAACTTCTTTTGCAAAAGTATTAATATACTATTATATAATTAATAATAAACAATTCCAAATGTGATTTTTCGCAACAAAAGTTAGTTCATTGAAACTAACAGCTCGTACTCGGACAACTAATTAAATGCTAATCAAATAAATTAGAGCAAAACAAAACGCAATTGCACAATTAGTTTTTATATTTTTAAAGGAATTTTTGTAGAAGGTATTAGTTATATTTAGTTATAATTGTTCAAGTTAAACTTAAAGTATTTTATTTATAACACCAATGTGTTGCAGATATTGGCTTATGCGAGCTAAGCATGCGGCTAGAGTAAATATTTGAAACACGTATAGACTCACACCTCTGTTTTTTATAATCGGAGTACTTCTTTCATACAATGAAAGAACTAAAATCCCTAGGGTAGTACATAGTCTTACTATCTATATTTATACCAATATATTAATATTCTGTAATGTGATCAATATACACTTTATAACCTTAAAATTATTTGAAAAAGATGATCATTCACGCAAAAACGCAGCAAATTCTTCAATTTAAGTTATTGTAAGACCTAATATTTTAACTAAAACTTTTTAAGTTATTGTTATTTCAAATCTTAGCCAATGCTGAGTGAATGAATAAGCCTAGATAATTTAATTATCAAGCATACTAAATTATTTATAAATATTTAAAAATATTATTAAAAATTATTTATAAATGCCGATAAATTCTTTATTAAGAGGATCTTGAGCAGTGCGACTATATTCTTACAAATGACTTTTTAAATTCGAGTTTTGATTTTTTCAAAATGACTGCATTGTGAAGTTCAAATACTTCGTTGTAAAACTTTCAAAAATGAATTGAAGTAACAGGTCCCCGACAAAATATTCCCAACACAATATAAGAAACAGAAAATGTTATTGAGTTTCTTTCGATCAAAAAAGTTTGAAGTCCATTATATTTTCCGTAAGCATTGTCGTAAGCTTGAGCTCAATAATTGTTGATCTTAATATCATATTTCTGTAGCAATTTCAGTACATTATTAGATATCGACCTATCCTTGTCGGTTGAAATTGGCACGAAAAAATTAAAACGTTATAAACTTCATTATTGACACAATATCTGAAAATTATATAGATAATTGATCTATAATGACATTTTGATATATTTCAAGATTGATCTAAAGTCTGCTCCGAATATTTAGTATTGTATTATTGTTGATAATGCTACACATCACATCAGTCTTAAATTTAAAAATAGTTCTAATCATGTGCTGTTTATGTATTATGTACGTGTAAATTTTATAGAAAATCTGGATTTGAAAACACTGCTTTATAATAAGTTTGATCAATATAAGTTTTCCTGTATATCTCTCGGTTGTGTTTATTTGCTTAAAAAGAAATACTTATTTTATGTATATGCCAAAATTTATTATGAATATAAATTCCTACATGATCTATTTATCTACCATTTATAGTGGAAATATTACGAGATAGTACTTGTAATAACTGTCGCAGTTTATCAGATATACAGTTACATTTATATAGTTCTAAAGAAAATGTGTGAAAATTTGTAGTTCTTGTTATTATGTGTTTTGTTTTGTACGTTAAGAAGAAATATAAAACATGTTAAAAGTAGATGGAATAATTTTAATAATTTTAATAATTTCTTCTTGTTGCATTACCAAATTTCGTAAATAATATCTCGATATTTTAGTCTCAATTTCTACTACAATGATGTTTTCATAAAATAGTTAGAAATGACATCAGCTTTTCTGTCCTAACTTAGCCAAAACCCATTACAAATCAGGCTCTATTGGAAGCGGAAACCCGGTTTGCAAATTCAGCAAATATTTGGATTTGTTACGTGTAAAAGAGAAAGATAGATCTATTCTTATCTTTACTGCATGTTGTTACCTTTAAATTAAATATATGCTATCAATAAGTAATGGTTTGTAAAAGATGCATTTTCTGTCACTGTTACAACGATCTGGAATAGATTTTAAATTATACATATACAAAATGATTTAATATTAACAATTATTTATTATTATTTAAATATCACGCATAATCTCGGTACACATAAGCTACACATTTATACTACTACTCAAATGAATGTAGGTGACAGAAACCGCAACTTTGGCAAGGGCCCTTAGTAATAACATAGTCAAAGGTTTTTTTGTCGAAATGATTTGAGGGCCTGAGATTCTTCGCGCGTTGCGAGAATCGTTGTACATGTTCTATAGCGAGGTGACTCGCTAGGTAACCGTTTTCTCTTGTCTCACCTTACTCATCCATTGATAAGAGAAGTATCACCTTACTGCTATTATTTGACTTCTTCAAGGCTTTCGACACAATTCTCCACGAACTTCTTTTACTCGCTCTTACGTAAGCTCAAGAAACTTGAATGTCCAAATCGTGTGCTATTACGGCCTATATTACCAGTCATCAGCAAAAGTGCATAAACAATATGATTTCTCCCTTATAATTTAGTAAAAACAAAGACCATGTTTTTAGGTAGCCAGCAGTATCTCGTTCACTTAAGCCCTTGCACACTGCAACCAGTCTAACCCTATTCCCTACGCGTTTAAGTCTTGAATCTACGTCTCTAAATAACTATCTCCCAAAGTTGGGTTTCCGTATTTTGATTGTCTGTGTAGTCTACTAAGATCTTGATCGGACTCGCGACATTAAGCGTCTTCTGAATGCGTGTACGCGATCCATATATGGTAATATCCCTCGTACAACCCACGTCACATCTTATACAAACTCCAACTTCATTTGCTCTCTAATGCTAAATACTGCGAATAATGTAATGCATTATTTCAAATTTTTTATACTTAAAAAAAAGTATGTTACCGTATCCATTACAATAAATTTACAGATCTGAGATCATGTATATACACAAGAATAGATGATATGAATATAGCGTGCCTAAACTATCGATTATTTGTTTAATTTTGATGGTTTAGCTTGAATATAATAAAATTTTGCACGTTGACTCAATTATATACATTAAAATAATTATACAAAAGTAATTAATTTATTCAATGTATTGCGCTTAAATCATATAGCAATTTTTATCATTAAATATTTATATTTCATTTCAATAGAATAACAGATATTGTAATTATTATGTTTAACTGTAATTTCGAAATAGAGACTTTGTTAACTAAACGTTATTAATTTTTTAAACTAGATATCAATTCTTCAATTACATTTTAATACATCGCATACACGAGCTTGCCCAAGACGAGGTCAATTGTATGAATAGCAGCTCAATTCGATACAATGAATCAAAACAGCATTATTTGTAATTTCAAGGTGTACTATGTATATTATACGCTTATATCGTAATTAAGAATGTGAGATAATTTTTCAATGGTGAACTATTTAAGTTTTTAAAAAATTATTTAATACTTTATTATTTCTATTTACACGAAGAGGTATATCATATGGATAATGTTTTAATTTAAAAGTATAAAATTCAACTTCAATATTTATATTAGAGTCGAATTTAAGATTCAGATTTGATTAATATAATAGAATGTCTATTGACTGATTTTTTTGTTTTCGTAGATTCTTCTTATATCTTCATACAGAACATGAATTATTATATAAACTTATAATCATGTGTCACTGTAGATATTTTTCTAGAATAAAATGTAAGAAATATAATTATTTAGTTAAGAGTATTAATTTCAAATTAACACACATTGAACCATTTATCGATCTATTATCTTATAGAAGCTGCTTTGAGGGCTGGTTATTTGGAAAAACTTTGAAATAACTTTTAAAAAAAATCTGACAAATAAAATTAAAAGCAAAGCCTGGATTGGCATAAATATAATGAAAATATACATGCATCTGCAGTTCTCAATACTTACTGATTGAAGATATTCAACAAACATTGATTATCCATGCAAAAATGTCAATCAGTATCCCATTTATTTTATTTGAGTGCAATAACGTAAAAATTCCAATTGATCGATATATATGAATTTTTAAGTATAGATCCAATATCATGCAAGTGAGAGATCTAAGGCAGGTCCAATACTTATAAATATACATACATGAGGATTTATAGATAGTGTGTTGTAGCAATAGTATATAGCAATAGTTATAGTCCTGTAGCAAATGGTCATGTGTAGAGGGCTTGCAGCGGACGTTTACCTTTCGCTCTAAAAAGGCAAGTTGTTTCGGTTGACTCATGGCTGTTCTTGTTGTTTCTATCATCCAAGAGAAAAACTCATTAAACTGTTTTGTACACTACCATTCATTGTTTGAAATGAACTCTATTCCGATTGAGACTTTAGAAAATAATCAAAACTAGATTTTAATTTGTTTTTATATTTCAGACAAAATTTTAATATTTCTCATTTTTTTATAATTGTATTTAATGGTTTTGTCGCCAGAATAAACATATTAACAAGTTTGTAACTATTTATATTACGCATGTTATGGAATTAAATTTGAAAAATATTCTTAAATAACTAATTTCATCTATTATAACATTTAATTTTTAAATTATTGTTGAATGAAGAAATTGATAATTAATTAAAAATAATAATGTTGTTAATATTTTGTAAATCATTTTTGCAATTATTTGTGTGATTTTATTCATTTTTAAGATATTATTTATGCAGTAGAAGTAGGAAATAAAATAATTCTTATTGTTCTTAAAGCAAAAAATGTTTCTCATATATCATTTATGAAGACATTAGAAATTCTTAGGATTGCCGTAGATTGAAACTGGTTTTTTGTACTTATATGGGCAAGAACAGTTAAAACATATAGAAAAACGAAAGACTTCTGAAAAAATATTAAAATAAACCTGATTTTTTCACACAGTACGTTCTAAACTCTTTTATAATATATTATATCATCATGTTATAAATGATTCATAATAAAATCAAAAAGAAGTACTTCAAAAAGCACGAGTGGTGACCTAAAGAGAATTAACCTGCTCTCATACTCTCTAGTCTCTCTTTTCTTTTTGTATCTATATTTGCACGTCCTTTCTTTACCTTTTACTTCATCTCTTGTCTCATGTTTTTAATCCAATTCTGCCTGTTGTTCGCATCTCAGAGACTGTCCACTCTGACTGTCAGAGAAATTTATGCGCTGGCAGACTTTCGACTCCCAAGTCTCGGTTTAGTCGCCTCCAATATCGAGTAGCGGCTTAGAGAAGCTCGAGAAGTGAATGAGGTGGGGTGGGGAGAATAAAAGAGGACGAGGAGGATAGATTGAGCAGGAAGAGAGTGCCCATGTTTCTATGGAAGTCGTTTATTATTAAACTCTAGTTAATTAATTTTTATAAAATATATATCCTAAAATAAAAGAGAAGTCAAATACTTTACGAATAAGCAAAAACTTTTTTAATTTCGAAAAATAAAGTTATAAACTCATATATCATGGAGTATTTAATACTTCCTTTTTAACACAAAGTAGAAGTTTTAACTCATTTTTTGTAATTATGCTAAACACAATTAATTTTGAAATCATCAAAGTATCTGCATGACCTGAGGTATGACCTAGCAAAGAATGAAAGTAACTATACAATACAGTTACATAGCGTGTTGTAAGTATATACTTTTATTAGGTTCAAGATTTCGCTGTAGTAATTCGAAAAGTTTCGAACAGAAATAGACCTTGAAGTTGTACATCCATTTTTCCTTATATACACACGTAGTTCTAGCTTTATTGTTCATTATTGAGTTTCTGACATAATTAGTATTTATAAATTAATAATAAAAGAGAATATCTTATTATTTCTCTATGAAATTAAAATTAATATGTGAAATTGTTTTTGATAAAAACATAATAATTTATCATGAAGAATTTGTTAACGATAATGCTTTTATATTATACATGTCATACATAATCAGTTTTTTAAAATTATTAAAATTTTACATGTATATCACACAATATGAAGTATAAAGAAACCTTACTAAGATAATAATGCAGCATTTAGGCCAATCTATATATTCTTCATCTAATTATATTAATAACAATAAAATGAATGCGACTTCTGTATTCTCTTTAGCATTGTATCATGCAAAGATTGTTTAAGGGCTTCATGACTTTTCTATCAACATAATCTACTAAAGAACGTAAAGTTTCATTATGAGTATATTTATAAGTATACTATATCTAGTTATTAAGACGATAGGTGTTAAGACGGTAAGTTATTATACATAGGGGACTTATACGGCCAACATAAAAAAATCACAGCAATTTCCTCCAAATGATCACTAACATATAAATATCAATTTCAGAATAGCAAATGCAGTGGATAATTAAATGATTACCATCTAAATAATAAAAGAAATAATTAAATTTCATTTGATTCACATTTTTGGAACAGTTGATCTCTCTTGTATAAATATCTAAGAAACTTAGTGAATTAATACATATTTAAAGGCTAAATTTTCTATATACATTGAATTCTGTATTTAATTTTTTGTGTATTATGTTTAACATGGCCATTTTACAACAAGAAAAATTTACATATTTAAATATAAATTATTAATAATAACAACAATCTACCAATAATAACAACTTCGAGTTTACTTAGCTTTGATATACGAAATTTAACGATCATAAGTAAAATTTACATATAACTAACAAACTTTCTTTGAGGACTTGCCAGGAGATGATCTTATATTCAGGTCACATATTTCCTTGCAACTTTTCGGAGTTAACTCATGCGTTAAATCAGGGAGAAAGATATATTATTTTTCGACTACAAATGTTGAATTTTTTAGAACAGGAAAAATTCTAAGTTTAGCAAATATTGTAGTTACTATGCTTTATAATTACAATTACTACAATGGAAGATTTTAAGTATAAATAATTATAAGATAATATATGACTATAACTACAAGTAATTGTAATTAATTAAATAGAATAACTTATTCGAGCGAAAAGTATACGTCTATGATCAGATGAAAATTTGAAAGCACTTCCATCTGTCCCTTAAACAACTACAAGATAAATCTTGGGGGATATTAATGAAGGTCTTGTCTAATCTTATTACAAACTTCTCGTCCTTTCTTCAGGAGCCAATAGAGACGTGCCCGCAGATTCAGACCCTCGGTCTCTCGCGACCACAAGTGCACTCAATCGAGCGAATCTCAGTTCTTAGGCTGCGCAAACACTTTGCTACTTTTTCTTGCCGGTTACTGCGCACAAATTCGCCTCGTCGTGATTTCTATCCAAACGGATATTTTTTCTCTGTTTGCATATATAAGGTGGCCTTGTTTTTTCCCGTTTCTTACAGAAAATGAATACCCACCAAGAGCCGCCCCAGTCCTACGGATATATCAAGCTTATACTCTGGGTTGCGGGTTTAAATAGTTGATATCTTTGTTATTTGCTTCGTGACTGTATTTCCACTTTATATTTTGCAGCGGCAAACTACAACTATGGATTGCAGCATTTTTCTATATATTTATCTACAAATAAAATCGTCGTTTCCCGCTCTGTTTTTCCTCAGTGCGATATGATAAAAGTGACTCCAGTATAGTCACTTATATAGTGACTCCAGCGCTTTGCTACTCGTGTGCTCCGCAAACTTTTTCGATTACTTTACCGTATCTCAATAACTCTTGTACGATATACGGATAAACTTATAATTGTATAAAATGAAATTTTCAATAATTATTATAATATATATTATTATTTACAGTTCTAATAAAAGGTTTATTTAAAAATATATCAGAATAAATTATTTTTACTTGTATTGTTTCCATATATGTTTTCTTATTATAAAAAAGCACATTTTAAACTTTTTCCACTAAGATGATTAAGCGTGACCCGCACCAACCAAGTCAATATCGACATATCGAATAATATCTTGTGTTCATGTGGAGAAATGAGAGATAATAAAGGAAAAAATAGTAAAGAATAAGGATCCGCTGAAATTGTCGGAACATATATCGAGGGATTGAATTCACCAAGGACAGTCATAAGAATGTCACATTCTGATATTTCCGACTTTCGGCCCTTAATTTGACAATCATTCATTTTATCGCGCTTTTGAAGAAGACAAGAGAATGACCGATTAGCCTGCCTACAAATCGTTAGTTTCCAATTTTCTACAATTCCTATTGCTCCATCTCTTTTGTTATTCTGCTCAATCGTAGCGGGAAAGTCAGTTTGCTTCGCTTCTATATTCATCAAAGCTAAAATCTTTGAAATAATAATGTCTGAATTGTAATTATAATAAATGAATTGAAAGTAATTAAAGTCTATTAGTGAATACTGAATAGTGACTCGATTATAACTTCTTTAAAATTTTATATTTTAAAAATTATATAGAATTATTAAAGTTATTTTCATTATAAATCATAGATTATATATTTAATAGCTATATGTTCATTCTATGGTGCAAATATTAAACCTATAATATTCAACCTTTTCAATAACTATTAAATTTAACAAATTTGAGATATTTTGATATTCTTGATTCTAGTATTCTTATACTATAGATATTAAATGTTTAATTGATAAACTAGCTGTATTTATTTATAATCTGTAATGATTACTTAAAGAATAAATTCATGCCTTGAAATTATATATTGTAATTTTCAAAACTAACTATTCAGCTTATTTTTATAAATTATAATACTTTTCGTAGTCCAGATTATATCGATTTTAACTAATTTAATTATTAAACTTTTATAACTTTTTAATAAGTTTAAAAATTACGCATTATTTAATAACATATGAATGTAAAAGAATAATGCTTTCTAACAAGATGTGAGAGAATGACCCCTTAATTGTGGCATGCATCCAAATGCTGAAAATGTATTTCTATTTTCGAGAAACACATCACATGTTTTATTAGATGCACGTCATACTTTATGTATTTATTACAGAACAATTTTACTAATATTTTTTACGTTATTGTTACCTTTTTGTTATTTTTTAACGCACAATTTAGGATATATTAAAACACTATAATGATTCACGCATGTACGTATTCAGCATACGGAAGTAATTAGCCAAGAATTTATAACGTCAATTATATTTTATAAATATATTTAAGGAACATGTTATAGTTATTTAAATCATTAAAAACGTCATAAGCTTAAAATAATATTGAAAATTAACCGAAATACAAAAAATGAGCTAAAAAGTATTCTACAAAAACTTACAAATTTTGTTTTTAAAATCACTCAACGTAGATGAGCAATGGTCGCTAATTTAGGTAACAACAGGTACTTACGTTGTTCAAAGTAGGAGTAGTGCTATACTACGTAATTTTATAATGAGGTGTGAAAAATAAAACAGTTTTAATTTAAAAATTAATTTAAATTATATTTAATACCTTACATAAATGTGAAAATATTTTGCATAAAAAATGGATATAACATTATATGCAGTCAACATATATCTAGGTAATATCGAACCATGCTCGTCTTGGCCGCCGCGGAGACTCGAACATCGAATCTCTCGTTGTGTAAGTTTCCAAAAATAACAAGAAGTCCATTCACCTTTCATTGATTTTAACTAAAATGTTCTTACTTTAGGTCTTGTTCTTAGTGCCTTTATTATTAACTAAATGTGCGAATAAAATCTTTACTGGTACAATTTAATTATTTTTTATATTAATGTGGTTTAATATCGGATACGGTGAATTACGCGTAAAGTCAATTTATTTACATATAATCTTTTGATTATCTTCAAAATTGTATAGTACATAGACGACTTAAATATAATTTACTATTAATTATGAAAAATAAAATAACAAACGATTTTAATTATTAAATAGTAAAATCCGGTTTTTCCAATTAAGTCGAAGTTGGAATCAATATTTTGCGAGTTTATATATAATTTTTAACGTTTCGGTTAAGAACTTATTTATCTAATATTGTGAAAATTTTTTAGATTGCAAAAAGTCTGCGGTTTTTTTTCTTTTACTAAAATATGAATCAAATGTTTTTCTTATTATATTACATTGAACATTGATAATTGATCAATATTTATATATAAGATTTGAGTCTATTAGATGCAATGACAGTGTCTTGAGGAATAATTCATTAATTTTTACTACAATTATTCAGCGTAGGTATGTAGGAGATATTTTCGAGATGTAAATAAATAGAAAAAATATTTTCACATGAAAATAAATAGTTTCTATATTAAAAAATAATTCAAGCATGTCCTTAATTAAGTAATGTATAAGATTCGTTCCCCATAGGAAAATATTTGTCCATACATTAATTGTGCCAAAACCATATATGATTCGAAATAATATTATAAATAAAAAGTTCCTTTTATATTCTTTAAATACTTCATAAAAAGAAAAATTTCGCTATTCAAAATTTTTCGAAATTGTTAAATTTTTTTATCGAAAAACGTAATGGAATATACCCGAATAACATTTGCTAGAAGTCTATTAATTCATTCAACTTCGATATATTAATAATTTTTTAATTATTTGTTTTGGTATAGACTTTTCTTATTGAACTGTGCATGTTAAGATACAGCATTACATAAAATGCAAAACTATCAAATGTTGTTACTTTCATACTTTATTATATAAATTAAATGTATTACAATATTGTAATGATTAAATCAAGAATCAAATTTATACAAAACAAAAGAACAATCGACACATATAGACTTAGCACCTAATTGTCAAGCTATAAAGATGGATGATCCATTTTTTAAAAAAAATCTACACTAAATCAAATATATTTAATTATAATATATAATTTATTAAAAAAGAGTACAGTCAGAGTTGAATTCATATAAAAACATTTGGAGTGGATTTTATTCAACTATATTTTTTAATTTGTTGTCGAGTAAAAGAATGTCACATTTAAAATTAATCGAATAAAAAGATTTCAATAGTATTAATAAAATTAATTTCAATAACAATCATAAAACATTATTTTCAAGATATATATGTCTGTTAAATATATTAAAATAACTAACTTTTTATTTCAAATCAAATTAAAAAATTATTAATCAAGCTTAAAATAAAAATAATTTAATGATATTCTAGCTATAATAAATGAGGTCACCTAAGTACTGTACCACTGTTCAACTATATACAGCTTTGCATTTCGAGTCTTGCGATTTATTTTCCAATTCCGTGGGCTTGCACGATGCGCATACACACGTTTAATTCCTCAAGTGCTCTCATATTTCATAGACCGTTACAATTCAAGGAGAGTAATAAAGATGAGAATCATTGCTTAAGGCAAACTTATAAACGATATTAGTGTACTCCTAACCGTAAACCTGAATATTACATAAGGCGAAGAAGGAAAGTTACGCAGTTTACTTTATACTGTAATGAGAAGAAATTTATAGTAAACAAAATAGTACCTAAATTTTTTACGCAGAATTGATAAACTATTTATTTAAACAAGACGAAAATGAATTCATAGTTACCTACTGCATTTAGTAAACGAAGGAGAATAAAATTCGATAGGACTCATTCCGTAACTTGTTAGGTACTAATTACTGAACTTCTAAAATACTATTAAAGTAGTTAGGTAATTAATTTCTAAAAAATGAGAGAATAAGTGTAATCGAATCTTATTATACCTGTTACTGAAAGCTTCGAAGGCACACGTTACTAATTTTTTCTCGCGCTGTAAAGTGAAATTAATAATTCTAATAATGTGAATTATTTTAATAACACAATATTTTTACAATTTATACACAAATCCTGATATGTTTTATTATATTAGTAATATAAGTAATATAAAATAAACTAAAAAGAATTGTGAGAACGTTCAACTTTGGGATAATGCATCATCGAAGTGACATACACACGTAAGTTCGTAGTTAATCAACTAAATCAAAGCAAACACAAAAGATAAAAGATTTCTTCGTAGTTGTTGAAAGCCTGAATCTTTTTTCTTTTTGATTCTTTTTTCTTTTGGTTATGACTGCGTTAAAGGGCTTCAGTTAGCTTTTGTTACGAGGGAACTTTCATGGCAGGTGTCTTTCTCACTTTTGCTGTAGTGTAAAAGCTAGGTTATGACTGCCATCATTATTAATATTCTACTTTCAGGTTTTTTCTTCTTTTTTCTCCAAGGATTTTATAAGCAAAGCTTATTTTTTTGTTGTTGAGAATCATGATTTTGCTTTTTCCATAGTGCTTTTTATATTTTTTTGGTTTATTACTAAGTAATCTATATAAAAATTCAAAATTATACAAAGTATTTAGACTTTATTTGTTTTCAATTTATTTTTATCCAGGATTAATATAAAAATACAATTTATAAATAACATATTTGAATATGAAACTATTATTTTATTATCTTCTAAATGATTGTAGCTCTATATATTTCTTTTTGACTTATATAAAGTAAATCAATAAGGCATTTAAGGCATAAGCTTTTTTATAAATACTACATATGATGAACAGTATAACTGCTATCAAAATTTATTACGAATGTTACGTAATATATAATGATGTGGGTTTTATAGTACTAAATTGTTCTAACATTAGATTTCTTACAAATTACATGTATTGAATCGATTGCATATAGAATTATTTATATGCTTTAGTGGAAGTCCTGTAAAAAACTAACAAAATTTTTATATATGATTTAAAAAATGTTTATTAAACTAGGAATAGGAGGCCGAAAACTGGTTTGCTTCCATTATATTATCATTTTTAGTTTAAATTTTGTTGGAAATCCAATTTTGACATAAATAAACTGGTCCTGGAATCAATTTCTAAAGAATTCAAATTTTTAAATTTAGAATGAATTTTCTTTTAAAGATACTATACGTTTAAATCAATCCAAAAGAATTTAAAACTATGATAAATCAATGAAAAATTTGTTCGAACGATTACTAAATTACGCCATTTTATACGTATTAATACAAGTATATGATAATGTATTTTTTGTATTTTTTAAATGAGGTAAGATTAAAAGTGACTTTTGAACCGAGACAATGAAACAATGAACTTTTATGACTTGAGAATATGATACACTAAATAAATTCGACAATCGTGGATATATTTAAAACAGAAAATGCTATAAAAAATCTTATAGTAATAACTTTGACATAATATTTGAAAAGTTGTTCAAATTTGAATATTATATATTTTAAATTAGTAAATGTGTACAATTGTTGTTTTAAGTACATGAACATTTGTTCCGAAAACACCGAGTGGTAGCCAAGGGAACAGTAAAGTGTACACTTAAATATTTGACTGCTAAATAGAACTGCAGATGGAACGATCGCCAAAAATGAGATTTTGTATTTTAATGCGATGTGCACGGGCAGATTGATTTCATGAAGTATTTTCTCAAAAATTAAGAAATAAATAAAGACTAAGCGAGTGATGTAAGAAATTGTATTTTCATTTCGTAACGTATTAAAAAAATAATAATAATGAATCTAAATATGGAAATAACATCGTATAAAATTTTTTATTTTATTTTGAATCTTAAAGTACTCATGTGTAAAAAATGATTGAATCTAAAACTTCAAATTTTTCAAAGTTTTGAATGATTCTATTTGAAGGTCTTTTAATTTTTAAAAATTCTATGAGTATTAAAAATCAGCGACAATGATAATATAACTATTATAAAATTTAGAGTATTGTAAAAAGTGATTAAAAATAATACATAAGCTGGTATAGTATACTATTATAAAAGAGATAGACTGAGAAAGAGATTATAAGGAGCGTGATTAAGGAAAGTGAGAAATTTGCACTCGTACGAGCGGAGAAAAGGTCGGAACAATCCAAATGAAGAGCAATTGAAAATGTAGGTGAATTCCTATGTTCCAGGGCGGCGAGAGCAGACTTTGGAGGGAGGAGCGCCGACAATTAGTCGCGACAGAAGGCGAGAGCGGTAGCTGGCGGAGGCGCGGAGGAGGAAAAGCGGGTGCAAAGAGCACGCGAGTGTGTTGGAGTGCGGCTGCGGGGGTGTGTGGGACGGGTAGGGGAGGGCCGGGGCAGCAAGGAGGAGCGCGGCGGCAAGAGAGAGAGGGGGAGAGGGAGAGAGGAAAAAGGCCAAAGAGCCAGCGGGTCCGAGCGTTAAAAACACCATACCGACGGAAGCGCGAGCTAAGGGAGGCTTGGTAGTATGACGGTGATGCTGCTGCAACGTTCCGCCACCCCCCAGTTAACGCACAGCCAGAAGACAGCCGAGAATAATAATAGCAACGAGCCGCCGTTCCTGATCCTCCTCGACATTCAAGAGCACGCGGAGCTCGAGCGTGCCACCAGCGGTTACGACACTTACAATAACAACGTCAACGCCGGCGTGACCGCCACCGACAAGACGGACCACAAGAGCGTTGCAGTCATTGGTCGCAGCAGTACTTGTGGATCAGGTACGCTTCACACAACTGACTCCTCCCCCTCCTTCCTCCACGACGCCCACTCACGAGATTGACTTTTATTATTTACTTGCTAGCTTGAGAGCATTGAACTTCCGTGTACTAAAATCTAATTTCAGCCCAACGATGTACATTATTTAATCAATCTGTCTCGCTTATCTATTTTTAATTAAACCTTATCCTATTTGATTAGTTTATTCCTACGGGTTACGTGTATTTTTAATGGTCTACGGCTTCTTCATATAATTTATCAATATCGTTTACTCAAGAAATGATGTCTTAAATAGTTTGAGTCATATTTTTAAAACTAAGCAAATTTTATACATATTTTCTTACGCGTATATACTTTTTTAATGTATTTTTTGACCATTCTTTTTTAATGCGCAGAAATTGTATAAGTTATCTTGTATAAAGTAGTATAAACACTGAGTTTTGTAGTATCCTTAAAAATGCAGCTACTCTTTATGCGCACAGTTTTCTAATTTTATACTGTTTATTAAAGGCAACCGAGAACATTTTTTTTATTATAATTGAAAGGGATGATTTGAGTAAACAAGTTAAATTAAAAAATATGTATTCATAATTATGACGGAACATAAGAGGTGCACTGATTTGAGACATTACTCTAAAAGTATGAATGTAAAAATATCTTGTATGCAAAAGCAGTTTAGTATTACAATCTAGTTTAAAATTTAAATTACGCTTTTAATCCTAAAACACACTTAAATTACACTTGTAATTTTAAAAGTGCATTTTTGCGCGTGGAAATGTAAGTACATTGGAGCTTTCTCCAAGATAAAAGTAAATACGAGGGAGACGCGAGGAGTGTCGGCTGTTTCATGCTTCGTTGTACAACTGCATATGAAAATGTGCGGAGATGGGGGTAGCTCTCTTCGACGCTCCCAACTGTGAGTGGAGAAGCGCGTCGGGGGTGTGACTGGTACGAGTTCTCAGTGCAACATGGGTGAACGGTCTTGGTTTCAGCCTCGGCGTGCGGCGGAGGAGGCGCGTGGAACAAGTCGCCGGGGGGCCGCGGCGGGGGTGCGGCGGTGTCGGCTGCGGCGTCGGGCAGTGTCGCGATGCGATACTACCGGCTCTGGATTTACGCGTGTAACATCGTCCTGCTGGGAAGCGCACTTGGCTTCGCGGCCGCAGTCTCGCGCACCCTCCTCTTCTCGGGCGACCCGCGGCGCTACCTCGTCCCCGGAGTGCCCCGCGCGTACGACCCCACGGCTCTCTACGCCTACCTCGCCCTCGCAGTCCAACTCGGCCTCGTCCAACTCCTCGGCTGCATCGCCGCGCGCCGTCTCAGCGCCAAGCTCCTCAACGCCTACTGGGTGCTCCTCCTCGCCCTCCTCTTCGGGGACGCAGTCATTGGCGTCGCCTGGGTCTTTCGCTTCGAGAGGATGCGGGCCGAGCTTAGGCCTAGCCTCAGGCTTCGCCTACAGGTATCTACACTTTATCTACAGTTTTTAAATGTTACACTTATCTTGCTGTTGTACCGAATTCATGCTAAGAGAATACTACAACTGCATTTTACAAATTAAGTTATTTCTGAAGTTGTAAATGAATACATAAGACTAAAAAAGTGCTGAATAAAACTCAAAAACAATTGAAACAACAACTCTTACTCTTAAAAAGTTTCTATTCAACTGTCGTATGTTTTAGAGTCTTAAAATAATCTTCTTCCCAAAGTTGTCTTATGAATTAATTAGTATTGAGGAAATTAAAATTTAGAAAACAAATACTAAGGTCAATTAGCGACTTTGATTGAATTTAACCTAATATAATATTTCAATGGATTATTCAATGAATTATTATGTGTATTATACTAAATAAACTATATACTTGAATAACATATAATAGTTTAAGTAAATAACAAATTTAAGTTTTTTACTTGTCCTATTCAAGCCATTTTTCAGTTTATCTTTCTATATCTGTTTCTTGTTAGCATAAATTATTCTTTTAAGTTTATTAAATTTTCTAACTGCCATTCACTATATGTACTTTTTTTTAAATCGCATATAATAAATGTATGACGTTTCACATTTGTTACTTTCGTATAAAATTACTTGTATTTTTCCAAAGAAATAATTGACACATGTTATCTTGGACATATTCTATTTACATATCAGGTATTTTAAAGAATATAACAATGTATATTTCTCTATAAAAATAAACATTTTAACGATATGTTAATTAACACGATAGTCAATGATATTTAAAAGTATGTAAATGTTAAATGAATTCCACTATGAGAATAATTATATTTTAAAAAGTACAGGTTTACGGCTCAATAAAATAAATCTGTTTTATTGAATATTCGAACAGTATGAACTGTGAATGCACCTTTGCATATTTTTACCATTTAGTTTAACCTATCGTGACCGTTTAAATTTTGTCCTTATCGCTTGCGTTACGTACAACAAGCTTTATTGATCAATTTAACCTTTATATTCGTTAACTGTGACAATTTTGCATATCTCTGTTGCTCCATATAAAAGGTGTTTGATAGATTTATTGATGTATAGACAAAGTACATCGTTAAAAATGCTTTAAATATTAACTAAATTAAGATCAAACACAATAAATTTTTTTTGCCTTTTGATTTGTTTAATTGTCTTGCAAAATTAAATCGTTTTAATCCAAAACTTACATAATTAAAACCAATTTCACATCACTTTTATTACCTTTAGAAGCCCTAATTATGTAAATGCTAATGAACTTCGTAAGTATATGATTTGGAACGAACAAGTCTAATTATTTCTTTGCTCTTCTTTTAGTTTCAAAAGCTATTTGCACGCGACTTAACATTACTTCAGTGATCGCCATGCTACGTAATGAATACTAAAGAACCTTTGAAAATATCCTATTATTTTAGACGAATTTTAACAAAGAAATATTTAATTTATTTATATACGGTAAAAATAAAAATTTATAAATATTTATTACCGTTCGATTGACAATTTTTTTCTGAAATGTGTTAAAAGTTCTATTTACAAAAGAAATTTTTAAATAATATAATTAGACCTTAGTAATAGTTTGTAATGATTTAATTATTTTTTGTATAACATGTCGTACTGTTATTCATAAATATTAGAATTCTAAATACTAGCTAACAAATTTGAAATCCATTAATTTATATTATTTTTACAATCGAGTTTGTAACTCGTTTTCTTAACTTGTTTATGTTCGTTTATACCATAATGATTAAGAAAGTTATATATTCGAGAAGGATTAAATACTTTGATTTCGATAGCCAAGTTATCCGTGTCTAATATTTAAAGTCTGTTTTCTTATCTTATATGATCCCTTGTAGAAAATTGACTGATTTTTCTACATATAGTTAATTCATTTATTAAATGGAGCCTTAAATCAATAAAATTTTAATTATCATTTATTTTTCAAACTCTTATAAAAGATGCAATAAAAATATCGAAGAAATCCACTAGAGTTAATTGTTTTTAGTTCGAATTTGATGGAAATCCATTTTCAATTTCTTCTAGGAACGATTCAAATAATCAATATTTTTTAAGCTGTTTGAGAAATTAGTATTCTATATATTACTAAGTCGATATTCTGTGGTGAAAATGTAAAGAACATTGTGAATATAAAAGTTTAATGATAACTGTTATATAGTCTGCTATTTATATTCTATTATTTTATTACAACCTATATGATGTAATCGGTTATCTATAACAATTTAATTTATGGTACTAGGAAATGTACACAAGTGTGGTGAGAACATTTCAACGTTAGTTGAAGTACTTTCTTATTTTTAATTTAATTTGTATTCGATTGTTTTATCTTTTATAAATATATTATTATATTATTTTAGCATACAAAAATGGGTTATAATATATTTGTAGAATTACTTAAATTTTTTACTGAATTATATATACATAGTACAATAATATGTACGATTGAACAATATATTCATTATTGAATCCAAATAATTAGAACATATTCTAATTTCTTCTTTATTATTTAAATATTTTTTGTGTTATTATACCTACACAATCTTTTCGTTGTTTACCTCTGATCTTTATGTTGTTTAGATTTGTATCCATTATTATTTTATCAGATTTGTCTGTATTGGATAAATCTCTATGAACTTTATTTGAGTTTACTGCTGCAATTTACAGTAAATATTTTTATGACAGTTGTGTTCTGTTATGAATCATTCTGCGTCTGGTTTTCTCATGAATGAAGATGACAATATCCCTATACTTTCCTCGAACTTTAATGACTCGTATTAGTGTAAATACATATGTTTATAATTTTAGTAGTGTTTTCCGAGGTTAACGTTTATTAATTCTAAGTTTAATGTTATTTAGGTGTAACGTTTCACATGTTTTACATTTTTTATGATAATGAATAATTTATGTATGTAAAATTTACAGTTCAAATTAAATTTTTTGAAATATTTGTATATATTATTAATCTATTGGTGTAATTTTTATTTAAATTTAATAAAATATTTTTTCTAGTATTGTTTTTATTACTTTTTTCATAAGTTATATGAATGATTATTATATAAATTAATGATTTTTGTTGCATTTTTGAGTGATCTTTATTTTTCTATATTTTAAGGTTGTCATATTATCTGCTGCGGGTTCAGTTACTATAAAAATATGATTATAATCATATATTTATAGTAATATTAAAATATTATGTTATAGTTTTAAGTTCGAGAGTAATAATTTAAACTTGTTGCTATAGTTGTAATATTTAGTACATATCATAGGAATTGGTTCGTTGTGGGAATTTTATTATATGTATAATCGGAAGTAATATATATACTAATAAATTGTAAATAAATTTCATTACAGAATCTTCCAGTTATATTTATTGTTAAATTTAAATCAAATTTAATTTAATACTTTTAATTTTATAGTTCTTAATTCAAAATATACAACCTAACTAAACTATACACTCCTCGATACACTCGGATAATATCTCTTATCGATCTTACATTTTTCTTGATGACACAGTAAAAGCGTATTTTTAAAAGATTACGTTTTATAAATGTGTCACATATGTATATTTATATATTTGTACAATAACATGGAGTAGTTTTCATCAGTACTTCCTCGAAAATATTACTCTAGAACACATCCATCAAATCAATGACTTTTGTCTGCTTTTACCGAGTGCGAAGTCAACTGTGGATTTCATAATAGGTATTTACGTCATCTCGGAAGCTTCCCGCACGATGCGATGGCCTCATTGTTGTCACCGCATCTGTGAGTCGTCTATAAGTACAATTCAACTTCTCAGAAGAGTCGCTTTTTGCTCTTTTCTATTTTATAAATAACTTATTAGGTTAATACACATAGTGGCCCTATTAAGATGTCGAATTGTAACTTGCTGTATCTACTTAAAAATTAAACAGAAATGCCATGAAATATTAATAAAATTATATACGAGTATACTGATGTACGATTCAATATATAGTAATACACGTAATATTTATATCACAAAACTTATTTAGACATTACAATAATTTTCTCTTAATTATATACAATTTAATATTTTAAAAAATGATGTATATTTTTAATTTTTTTATTTTATTCATTTAATCATTAATTGGATAGTTAATGCTATAGTTTAACTAGAATACTAAAGTAAATTTTTTTCTTGAATACTATAGTTTTTAATAAGTAACAACACTTTGTGTTTGCTATAAATGAAGTGCAATTATAAGATGAGTTAAACAGTTTATTCCTCTATAATATATTAAAACGTTCTTATCAGCTAAGTAGAAAGTTTTTGTCGCACCATATACTGGCTCAATCTACTGATTATGTATTGTAGTGGCATAAAGGAAGTTTTACTCTAAAACCATTAAGTATACATAATAATGTAATAAAAATCCATTTTTAAGCTTTTTTCATATTTAAAATACTTTTGTGCAGAGGTCATTAAGACAAATTGATTTTATAATTCACTTACTATACGAACTCACTTGTGTATAACTTACTCATAACGTAATATAAAATTATTACGCTAACCTTTTTTGACCCTTTACAATGGAAATGATCTATATTAGAACCTTTACAATGTTAAAAAAGCATAATAAACTAGACTTTAGAAAGACGTAAAAATTATAGAATATTTTAGTACGCATATGACATACATTGAAATACAATAAAAAGTTTATATTTTAAAATTATTTATACAAGAAAAAAGATGTCAACGTTTTTTTTGCAAATATCGAATAATATTTTTATATTATTTATAATTTTAATAACTAAATAGAATCTATAAAAATATCCTTTAACATCAAACAGTTGAAACACATAAGAATAAAGAAATGCAAAGAGTTCAAAATTAAATAAATTAAACAATTTATTAATTAATTTGAAAGTTGTTAAAATATTTTCAAAAATATTTGTATCTCGAATCCGATGGCAAAATTGGTATTGAATTTAGAATTTATATATGTAGCGAAATACATTTTAATATTTCTTAATAAGAAATCTCTGGTAGAAATTTTTATTAGTTTTTCGGGAATTATTATCGAGTTTTTAATAAACTCGCTAAAATATCCTGAAAAAACGGGCTTAAATCCGACCCTATTGCGACGATTTATTGTGTCAAAGTCGAAAAACTCCGTCGGGTATATTTATATATATTATATCTACATGTATACAAAATATATGTACAAATGCAATATGTAATTTATATTTGATTAAATATAATAGATTGTTTAAAAAAATTTTATTTTACACAAGATTAATCTTAAAAATATAAGTTTAATATGTTATGTTAAGTCGCATAATGTTGTATTTAGCTGGATTTAGCTACAACATTTATCTATTGTTATTCAAGTTCTGTATACTCTACACTTGCCATTGGAGCATTGTGGCGTATACCTCGTTACGTATGTTAATCTACTGGTCTAGACAGTCACAGTCTTTTCGCCAAGCCAAAAATCTAAATTAAATTATCAATTTAATTAACTTTAATTAAACTAGGACAAATTAATTTTATTCTTTTAATGTTTGATCAAGCGATGGCAACAAATTTGAACAATGGACAGTATTCTGTATATGTACCATCAAGCAGTGTATTGAAATAAGTTACAGTAAACCGTTGACTCAGTCTAAACAATTTTTTAATGTGCAATGAAAAGTGTAGATACTGAGGAAGTGATAGATTTCTTGAAGTATTTTGAGTGTAATGTGATTATCTTCATTGTGATTTGAGAGTAGTGTGAAATGAGTAATATCTAGTAAATAGTGAAGGATATAGTGTGTATTAAAATGATGTAACATTAGAATTAAAAGTACAATTAAAAAAAATTAATTTTTGTATTAAATATTTATTGAACATTTATTATATAAAATTTTTATATTAATTTATTTTTTTATTAAATATCATTATTCATTTATAATTTAAATCATTTTTAAAATCTCTTGTTGAAAATTAATTAATAAAATTATTTAAAAAATAATTTAAAACAAACTTAATATATTATTTATCGTTTATTTATTATTCTCAATAATCTTCAGTCGGTATATATACGCTAGAAAAGGTTTCAAATAAAAAAAATTAAAAATAATTAAATATTATATTGACTACTTTTTCGCAAATTTTTTGCTATAAAAACTCGGTAATTTTTAACGTTTTGACGAGTTTTACTCGCCCAATTTCTATCAAGGGCAGAATATCTACATTTACTTGAACATGCATGATGTTGCCCTCTTTTGATAATTATTAGAATTGTAGCCTCAAAGCTACCCTCAGACCCTCTTAAGGTGCACGATTACTATCCCCACTTTAATCTCAGCAGTTTATCAAAATGGATTTTGTAGATAATGTATTTACTTGACGCGATCAGGTCTTAACCGTGTAATTGGTTTGGAGGAATAGACACGAAGGGTAGACATGTCAGAGTAGATAAAAAGCACTTAAAGGTCTTATGTATTTAGTGTAATAGGCTAGGAGGGGAGCCGTATTAATGGAGGTGTCGAATTCCGCAGGTGGAGTACGGGAAAGAGCCGCGGTTCAGCGAGCAGTGGGATCAGCTGCAACGGGAGTTCGCCTGCTGTGGGGTAACAGGCCCACTGGACTACGGGTCGCGGTGGCCCCAGAGTTGTTGCGGCTCAGAAGCCGGAGCCGGAGGCAGCACCGAGGGGATCCCGGGCCTGGCCGAGGGCGGTCCAAGCGGCAATGGGAGCGAGAGCGGGCCGGGGAACGCGACGACCGGCGAGATCGTCTGCCAGGAGCCCCACAACCTCGGCTGCGAGGAGCAGCTGATGCACTGGCTACGCAAGACGGCGGACCTCCTCTTCGTCCTCGGCTTCTGCGTCATCGCCTTCACCAAGCTGTGCTTCCTCGGGATCCTGCGCTACGAGATCCGCGAGATGATCCAGAAGATCCGGATGCTGCGCGAGCCGCCCCCGCCCACGGTGCCCTTTATCCAGTCCTTTTGCCCGGGTCAGCCACCGCCCGGGCCCCCACAGCAGCAGCCTCCCCAGTTGCAGCAGCAGCAGCAACTCATGGAGATCGCCATGAACAACGGCAACATCGGCAGGCGGACGACCTTGCCCATTGTCACCGCACACGCCGCCTCCGGTGAGTCGCCCCCTCCGCCACTCTTCGTCCCAGATCCATCCGCGCCCTTTCGACTGACGCACTCGGAGCAAGCTGCTTTTTCTCTTTTCACCTCTCCCTCCCTTGAGACCCGTGCGCGCCCCCGTGCGCCTCAGTTCCGCGCCCTTCATCCTATTTCTTCCTTCTTTGTACAATCGATCAGTCTGTATTTGCCTTTGTGCGCACATACCTTATACACTCGATTCTTTTAAAGCTACCCCCCTGATTTATGACTTATGACAGCTATATGCAAAAAGCTTCTTCTGTCAATTCTGTAAATTATGCGTATATGAATACTAGATACATAACGGTAGAGCTAAATGGGTAATTTTCATATAAATATTCATAAGTTAACTTTAGCGTCTTTCTGTTTGAAACTATTTCAATGTTTTAAACTATTTCTCTGTTGGTAACGCTTTGCAATTGTTTTAACGAATAATAAAAAACTAAGATATTTTGTTAAAACAAACTTTTCAGTGTAAACAAAATTCTATAGTAATCATCATTTGCCTATAAGATAATTTAATCAATACACAAGTCTTGTAATGAAACTGGAATATACGATGTCACAATATGATGTACGCAAGGACAGAGGTGTTTAAATTACAATACTAAATGTATTGAAGATATTGATTTGAAAGATGTGTATTTACTTTAAAATTACGGACAAAGTTTAATATTTTAATTAAATACTGCGCATAAGCATAAAATAGACTTTCAATTTTATTTAATATTATTTACACGACAATTTCTTGTATTATAATAGTTAAAAAACTACTACTATCGATATTTTAACTGCATTACCTAAGCGGAAGTATAAAGCTGAACAGTAATGAGTAGAATTGGTCTTTATGTAGCTAATGACGATAATTTACTAAAAGAAATTAACGAGTTCACGAGTCAATACCACTTTCGTGTTTAGCCTCGTTTTTTTGAATAAAACCAAAAAAATTGTTTTCTCGAATTGATGGTGCAGCATAGTTAAGTGACGATTTAAATCTTGAAGTTAAAAATAGGTAATTTTATCTAGATGAAGAATCGATGATTTCAAATAATAAAGAGAAATAATTGGAAATGTATTTATTTATTTATTAATATGTCTCTTAATGAATAATTACGTTATGCAGACACAAGTACATGTATATAAATGAAGAAGTTAATAATAAAAGATTCGATGAATTGTCGGGGACCTACATTTCATTTAAAATAGTACTCGTCATAATTGGCTAAAGGTGTTTTGAAAAAGGCGAAAAAACGAAAGACAAATGATATTGTATGAATCAACGTAGCAGAAGCATTTGAGAAGGATAATCGCGTTAAGGAAACCGTTTCGATGTAATTAAAACGAAGCGGCGCACACGTGGCTCCGGCCGCGATCTTGCCTACTATAAACCAGGCTGGCCGGGGTATATGCAGGGCGGGAAGATCGTTGCAAGCCAAACGTTATGCCTAATGCAGAAGGGACGGGGGCGGCGGTGGTCTGGCGGCGCACGTGCGATCGATCGGCAGTAGAGCCGGACTCGCGCGCCGCCTCCTTCGCAGTGCCGATTGCGAGGGCCGGCGGGGGATCTATAGCCGCGGAGTCTGAGCCGGCGGCGGCGCGGGCGTCCTTGCCCTTGCACGCGGGCCTAGTCTGGGAGCCGCGCGCGCCAAGCCAGCGGCCCCGGCGGAAAAACAAAGAGGCGCGCGAGCCGCAGGTGGGGCGCCGGGGAGAAGCCGTTGGACGAGGAAAGCGCGGTCGGCCAACGTTTGTTGAACCCGGCGCGTGGCCGCGTGCCAGACGCGCGGCGCCCGCAGCCTCTTCCCCGACCCCGAGCCGCCCGGGGCAGCCGCGGGGCTTCCCGGTTCCGTCGGGTTTGGCGGCCTACTTTGCCCCTTTGCCGGCGGAGCGAGGCCGAGGGGCGCCCGCGGGGTTTCGTACGCCCCCGCCGCCGCGGCCCACTTCCCGGGGCGCCGGCAACCTAATCAAATTCAAGCGCCGAAGCCCGCGCCGACGCCCGGCCCGCCTTCTCATGCTAATCCCCTCCCCCCGCGGCGCGCCCGGCCTTTGAGGCGCCAATCCTATCGCCGATCGGATTTGCCTCCCTTGATTTTGATGAATCGACCGCGCGACTGCGTCGGCGCGACCGGCGCTGCTCCGCAGAGCGGCTTTTTTCCTTACCTCCGCTCTTCTTTCCTCCATCGATCGCTTCTAATTTATTACCCAGAACCCCTTACCCGCCCGTTATCAGGCTATTCCAATCGAACCTCTTCAATAGATTATCTGCCTAGTTGCCAAGCAGAGTTTTCCCACTTCTCCTCTCAAAACTGATGCCGATTTATTCAATTAATCTCCCGCACTTTAACATTTATGCCTGCACCCCTTTTGCCACCCCAATTTAATTATAGTTTGTTCATCGGCTCGATATCATGCCGTTGGTCAGCTGTCTTTATTTTTACTCTTCAATAACATTACCCCGAGTTCATTCAATATGCGATGCTGCACGATATAAAAAACCCATTTAAAATTAAAGTCAAACAAGCTTCGGAGTTATTTTCCTCTTTATTATTATCGTCTCTTGTTAGAGAAGGAAGTCGGCGGAAGCTTTACCCAAAGCCTCCTATACCTGTCCTGGCATTACGTTAGATATCCTGCATAATATACATGCCTTTCTCCTTACATATTCGTGGACTAATTACTAGACACTTTTAATTTACCATTCAATGATTAAAGACCGCATTTTTATGCTGGAGCATAATGATGAAGCTTTTTTCTCATTTTCTAAATTACGTGTTCCATATATGAAATTGAAACGCAGTAAAAGATCCGTGTGAGTTATACATGCTTGTTTTTTCTTCATGGCCTTTTGGCACGATGTTCAAGTTCAGATATGAGCTTTATATTTCATAAGATTGAAAATATACCGCTAGGGAAATTAATATGGTAATAAATATACGCTATTCGAATGACATAAAAATAGTATCATTTAAGCATTAAATCATGAAAATTTATTGAAGCTGTAGGGTAGACCAAAGTCTACATTTTGACCAACAATAATATTTAAAAGGCACGACAGGCCTGCAAATCCCTGGCTGGCCTTGTTCAGCTGCTCTGAAAACCGATACACGTCAAATGAAACTATCGATTAAAAAAGAAGAAGTAATAAAAAGTTTTGTAGGCAAGGAATGAAGGAAATGGGTGATTGGTTGCAGGGCCGACGTCACTGTTCATCCAGGGCGAGGACTGCGCGAGCAGCAAGCACCCGCTCCTGGCGAGCAGCCTCCAGGACGGCGGGGCGGACAGCGACACCAACAGCCACTGCGCCCTCATCCTGGAGGAGTCGACGCCTCCGGCGCAACACCACACGACCGCGGCGAGTCGCGAGAAGAGCAACGGGGCCAACAACAACTACGAGATGCGCGAGTTCAACAGGCGGCTGCTCTTCTCCAACGGGCCCGGGACCGCGTGCACCCCGCAGCAGCCGGTGCCGCAGCAGAGTCAGCAGCAGCAGACGACCGGGAACCCGGGGCTGACGCGGGGGGCGAGTCTCCAGGGCCAGGCGGCGCAGCGGCCCACCTGACTACGGACGCTCTGGCGCTCGGGCAGCCGGTGCCTGCGCTCCGCGGAGGAGGACCTCGCCCCCCCGCCCTACGACAAGTGACCCGCGGCCGAGCACCGCTGCGCCACCGACTTTCGCTACGTGTGCGCCTGCGAGCCCCTCGACTCGATCTGAATCCCAAACTGCGGCCGAGCGCGCCGCCTCCCGGGCCCACCCAGTGGACCCTACCCCAACCCAACCCCTCTCCCGACCGACCCCCCGGACTATTATGTACATATTACATACTTATATATACGCATGCAATATATACGTTTACGTGACCATGTGTACGAGCCGCGACTGCTACGGGCCGAGTCGGTGCCGCCGATCCAGACGATCCCGCCGATCGATACAGCCGCGCGCCCCTCGGGGTAAATGCATCAGTCAATGATCCGAGGAGCCCAAATCACTGGTTCTCCTCTTCCCTCCTTAGTACCGATCGCTTTTTTATTCATTATAAATATAAATACATGTACATCTGCATCGGACTTGCGACATTCTCGGGGTGTCACCTCAAGCTTCATTGCCCCAAGGCTCCTTGACTGTTATCTCGATTCTTTCTAGTCTTGTGAATTGAATGAGAAAGACTGTTGGCGAGAACCGTGAGGACGCCGTCTCGCCATCTCACTCGAACCTATAGCTCTGCATATTCATTCCGTTCCACGTCATAGGTCGTTACCGGAGCCGAGCTCTCCTTCACATGAACTGTGCGATCGTTAAACACAAGAGAATTCACCGATTAACCCTCTTCTTTCATTTTGCCGTTTCACTTTTTTTGTTCACAGTGCTTTTATTCCGATTTTGTCCTTTTCACGATATTATGTGCAGATAATTCCAATCCTTTCGGTTTATACGTCGTCAAAACTCGCCATTTTCGTCACATGGACAATGAAACGCTTTACGATTATTCAGGCAAAGTCATACTTATGATTGAAAACTGGCGAACGTGTATCGGGATATCAAGCTCAATTTTTTCCAATATGCGATTGTAAATAATGTACAATTAAATTCACTTTACAATAGACGAGTTCGATGAATGACCCAAACTAATGATTTTCGGATGGGAAGTTGGGGAATGCGTATAAAGTGTTTCATAAGCTTTAAACTCGAGTTGCGACCCTAGAAACTCGTTTTACGTGACTTCTGAACATAAACCTTTAATGCCCTTTTTCTTCATTTTCGGTTTATACGTTATCACATTTTTTACTTTGTTGGCAAAGTACTGCGTTATTGCATTCTGTTTCCATGCGAATAACTTGAAACTTCACTTTTTCTTGACATAATTTATCATTAAGTGGTGCATTTACCCGTATAAGTCTTCTATTATTTTTACTAGGAACATGTACAAATTGCGTTCGTCTATTTCTATATATATGCATAGAATACGATAAAAAGTTATTGCTATTTAGTGATAGCAATTAAATACATACGATACACAGGCTTCATAGTTTCGTAGTCTTGTAGTACATTTTTCAAAAGCATTTTTAAATCTGATCTTGATTTAAAATTACTTTAAATTACTTTAATTAGTTAGAAAACAGGGCCCTTCAATAACCCCCATTATGAACAGTTCATTTCTATTATTGAAACTACTTTGTATAAACTTGACTTACACACGTTCATTTAAAAACTGTATATGGATCACTAATACACTATTGCGTCCTCAAAATAAATACAACTAGCCTAAACGTTTATTTATAGTACTTTGATCCTATAAAATCTGAAAAGATCATATTAAAACAATTCGTAAAACAAGAGCTTGTATACAATACGGCAGACAAGGTAGCATCTATCACAGGACATTCGCTTTTCTAAGTAGTATCACTATATGAATATCTGAGAAAGCAAAATCTACAGTGTTGATGCAACGATATAATATGCATGACTAAACAAGAATATTCACTGATGCAGAGATGTAACACAAATGGACATTTCGTAATCACATAGTGACATATGCTAATATGTAACGCCACCAGAAAGAACCAATTATTACACGCCACAAAATTATGGCTCAAAATCCGAATTTAATTTGGAGACGTGCCAAAATCGATAAAACTATTCTTCACGTCGAAACATTCGTGTCAACAGGGCGAAAGAATGAAATCAATATAAGGATGAGTTACCATCCATCTCTCGCGTGTCATTAAAAACGAGATTTAGTGCTGAAACGGATTATCATTGCTTCAACTTACCTAAGAAGTATTTTACACCCCGTAAATTCCCTTGGTATCAAACAGAGCATATTTTTCACGCAAATAAAGATGTAAATACATGTACTGCATCATTTCCACTATTCGATCACAAAACATGGTTGGGGTACTTTGTTAACAAATACAAAGAAAAGCAAAAAAAATTAAATAAAAAATAAGAAAACAATAAACTATACTACGTAATAAATAATTTACATAAATAAGATAAATAACATTTTTGTAGTTTAAAAATAATCTGATAAAAAAGATGCAACTTCAATTTTTCCTTCCACTGAACAAATACTAAAGAAAGGCTCCAAATAAAACATGCAGAGTTAAACAAGCATAAAATAAAATTTTGAAAGATTTTTCTCATAATAATTATATGCTCTTATTATAAGTAACCGAAAGCATTCAATTTCATTATTGATGACTGCTACACAGAAAATCAGACTCACTCATATAAGACAATTAACACGACCAAATATAATATAATTTTAATAAATTAAATGTAATAAACATATTGAAAAATAATTGATAAGCACCACAAGTACTTGAATTACTTTGAGGGATCGATAATCGCGGCCAGTGAAATGAATAAATTAACAATGTCTAAAATCGTATTTGTCTACTATTATGTAATGTTAATGATGAAATGTTCCTGAAGCAGATAAACTAATACTCTTTTTTATAGAGAACATTTGTTAAATTAATAAGGTATTTAAGTTTCCATTTTTGTTATTATTTTATCTTTCATTTTATATATAATTGCAAAGTTAAGCATTTCCATAAATGCTAGATATAAATATATAATGGCATACCTTGTAATATACATGTTTAGATTACACGTGCTTTAACTTGGAAAATAGAAACAAGAATAAGGTCAACGGAAGAATACAAAACGCCAGGACATTTTTGTTAATGTGTATTTTCCATGATAGGGATTTTTCTCCCAGCACTTAAATCAATAAGTCTCATATACAAAATAAACTATTAAGCAGCTCAAAATGCGATAGTTGTAGAATGGCAAAACTATAGACAATGAAAAACTAAATACAATGTACATGTTATAAAGCGAAATCGACCAAAATACACCTCCAGCAAAATTATAAGTTCAAATAATAATTATCAATTTGTAAAAGTTCTTGTTTTGTAAGTTTCTCCAAATAAGTAATAAGAATAAGTATTCAAAACGCAAGGAAGAATAGGTAAGGCGATATATAAAGTGCTGAAAGACCTTGTTATTTGATTGAAGTTCATGTTCAGAAGAATCTGCACAAAACAAAAGACTTAACATGAAGTGTAAAGTTATAAACAATGTAAAGCATATAAACTATACAATATAATGAAAATTGATTGAATTAAAGTATAAAGTTGGATATTTAAAAGAGAAAGAAAGACTAACGTCAGAATAGACTAACAAGTAGGTCGAAAAGAAATCTTTTGCTGCACTATAGTTTACATCTTTGGATACTGATATACATGAGTGAACATCATAATTTAGTAAGTATTGATTTAAGTTAGCTAACTTTGGACATTTTAAAAAATACCATTATGTCTAGTCTAAAACTTTTTAACTTAATTAAATATTGTTAATTATGCTCTTTTGCATTATAAAAAATGAAGAATTATGTTATATTAAAAAAGTATCAAAGATTTTATCTTTAAAAGTAATGTTTAATATAGATCAAAATTACAAATTTGCTGGGCAAATATTTCTTTTTATAATAAAGATATTTTATTTTCGGATGTAAATCAATTTAGAATTACAATTAAATTACGCGTATGTAATATTCAAATGTATGATCCATTTGTTGACTTAAATTATAATCTTTTATAAAATTTCATATGGTCGTATTGAATAATTATTACTTTTTTCCTATTTTAAGTTTTTAAATTAGTTTATAAATAAAATTAAACTCTAATATATACAAATTCAAATGCTATAAGTCTTCATTTTGTAATATTATTCAACATAATATTTTATGTTCTAATTCTGCGATAGAATATAATATTTTGAACGTTAATTAGCATTTTTATCTACCATATATTGCAAAAATATTTCAGAATAATTTAATCATGAGGTATGGATTATTAGGTTGTAGCTGCAACGTTTAAGATTAATTGTAATGAGAATAGCATAAACAAAATTGTTAACTTATTTTATAATCTATTACAAATGAATTAGGACATATAAATATGATTAATTGTATACAATGACAAATTTAAATTAATACAATTGTCGATTTATCTTAAACCCCTTATCCCAGCTTAATGGATTAAAAACGGCGAAATAAAGCATAATTTAAATCGCAAAAAGGATAGGAGGAGAATAATTTCTTTTAACTGATATACTTAGAATTATTTTGTCTTACAGAACGCTACGTGAAAAGGGTTTAAAAGATTATGAAAGATTTTAATTTAAATAATGCATACATGAAAATTACTTATGTAAGAAAAGTAGAGTTACTGCGATTGATACAAGAACAAAATTTAATACAGTTCAATGGAGAAGGTGTATACGTTTTTTGCAATAGTTTATACACAGATATTAATTTTTACACATTATTAATTTCTACAATTTTCTCCAATCACAAGTAAATGCTGTCGGATTAAGTCTCGTTTGGACAATGATTCAAGGAATTATTTTTAAAAGTAATTTTTATATTTATATTTCATACTTTCCATACCGATATACATATATATTGTTTATGCCAGAGCATAAAATAAGCAAAAGTTTATTATATAGCTCTTTAGAAAGAAAAGAAAGGCATTAATTGGTCTGAAAACGTCGGAACTGCGGTATTTTCATTGGGGGAACAAATATCGAAAGGTGGGCATAGCAGCGGGTAGCAAAGAATTTATTCGACCTAAATGCATGTGTTTAAAGTATTCAAGTGTGCTCCTTTATGCAAAACAGCAATCAAACGAAAAGTGAATTTTTGTACGTGTTGCGCGCGCGGACACTTGACAACCTGAATTTATCGCTTTGTTTGACTTCCGCTAGGCGGTGGTTAATTTTAGCCGCACGAATCACGAATCGTGAATTTTATTCGCGAAGCCTTCAAGGGTTTAGTTTGTATATCTGACTACTCTAAAAAGAAATACTATACGGCAGTGTTTAAGGAGCTAAAATAAAATTGGTAATCACACGCAAAGATTTTCGGCGCGCCTGGTCATAATAGGGATAATCGTTGGGATAACACGGTAAGAGGGATACATGTATACCGATTGCAACTAATCCACAGGAGGTTAAGCGTGCGGCCGGTTTAGCGATTTTCAACAGTTGTAATTTGCTGAATGAGATAATTGTTAATAACACTCTTGAAAGGCAGAGTACATAAATTGAGTAATTAATTGAGGGGTTACGTAGACGATAGATCTTGGGATAGATCGGAGCGACAAAGAGGGCGGCACGAAAGTTGGGGAGGCAAGGGAGCGTAACGAGGGGAGAGGGCAAGAGGCGATTACGAGCAGTTTGAATAAACAAGGATCAAATTGGGACTCGAGTAAAAGTGCGCGTGCAGCGGAGATAGCGCAGGTGCAGTGCACCCAAGGTCTATAGGCGTGCAGAATGGGGGCCGCGTCGGCTGCGGCGTCGACGTCGTTCTAGCGTGAATCGATATTGATATTATCTCGGCTCTGCAGTAAGCCGGAGCGCGCGCGTCTAGTCAGCCGTATTGATTAATGCCCAAGTGAAAACGAGGCGGTCGTCGCAAGGCGCGCTCCCCTAATCCGCGAGGCGTCCGGCACAGCCGCGCGGTACTCCGCCAGAGTACGGAATTCGAATTGGCTCAGGCGCCGGGGAGAGGGAGGGCCGAACGGCTTGTCAAAGGGAGAGAGCCGGGCGCCGGGCTCAAGTCCGCGGGCACAATGGCCTTCTGAAGCGACTGAAGAGGCTCTCGAGGCGGCTACCAGGAGGGCCGGCACTCCGCCGCGGCCCAGGATGAAATGGATTCGCGAAGAGGGGCCGGAAAGGGGGCAGAGCCCACCGGCCGCGATCGATTCTCCGCGAGCCTCCCGCGGCCTCGAGCACTGCGAGCGCCCGGGCCCGCGGCGACCATCCTCGACCAGCGTCCCGGCCACTTGGCCATAACTTGCCAACTCAAAATTTATGTTTCCTAAGTCAAAGAACTATAGATAGATTCGTTATATATATATATTGATTCATTATTATATCATATTACGCCGATACTTTAAGCTGAACTCTAGAAGTGGGGAGTTTCAATAGGCGATTGAAAAATGCCATTGCATTTCGGTTCTTTCGTTTTCTAATGTGTATATACATATAAGTACAAATACTGGGCTTCTCTATCTAGAATCAACCGCAGAATACCTAGTCTGTTGGATTTCCACTCACAAATAAACAGGATAACGATTGAAAATATAATACAGGCTAAATATCCAATAATCCGACTACTAATCGGCATATTTTAAAAAATTAGTTTTCTAAAACTAATAAGTTTTCAAAAAAAGAAATATTTAGTAAAAATGAATGGTTAGAACTGTGGGTTTAGATTTATTTTTATAGTTTAAAACAAAATTAAATTATTAAAAACTTCTTTAGTCAAATACCATCAAATCAACTCCAATAAATTAATACCAACAAATAAACTCTTAGGCTATTATTGTCCTGATCTGCGATTATGCCATAATACTGTCAAACCAATATTGAGATTAAGAAGGCCATTATATCTGTATTTTCAAAAGTTTAATCATTTTTTAAATTTTACCGAAGTTCATACGTGATCTATTTTTATTACTTTTATTCGTGTCGGTAACTTTGGTTTTAGGTCAACATATTATGCGCCCATTACATAAATCTAATATATTTTTTTTTGATTTTTGTTTAATTTAGTTCATGTATTTTCCATTATAAAAATCTATAATGAATTATATATTAATTTAAATATCAAATATTTGTTAATTTTTTGTTTATTATTACATTTCATTTTCATATTTAATTTTGTTATAATTCAATATAAAATCTTTATACACAATTTTTTTAACAAAATGTCAATTATATATTGAAACAGCTAACAAAACATCTATTGTATGAAGACTTGAATATCAGCAAATAATTGCCAATGTTTCTCTCATCTCTTTCAATCAAAAACTTTATGAAAAAAAATCCAAGACCAAATGAAAGTATATACAGGACAAATTCTCACTAGATATAAATCCATAAAAAACAAAAACAGATGGAGTTAAGACTAAGAAAAACTGTACTATTCTACTAGAAACTCATGTATATAAACCTTAACATTGATGTATAGTTTACGCTTTTAATATATTTGTGGAAACAAGATTATTCTAAATCAAGAATATAAAAAAGAAAGATCCTAAAATAATATGCAAGTATAAACTATTCTTAGTTTTAATACAAGACTTTATTAAATATTCTTATTTTGAGGAACAATCTTTTCTTACACCAAAATAAATTAGACATTACAAACACAGGACAAGTTCTATCAATTAACATTTTATGAAATTCGTCAACATATAATATGTACGAATTTTATTATATTAAAAATAAATATGGAAAAAAATCAGATTTATTACAAAAATTAATTCAAATTATCATTACAAAAATCATTATAAAAATTGATTAAGTTTTCTTTGAGAAAAATTGCAGTTCAATTACAAAAATAAAAGATATGTTTTAAAAAAATTTGGAGTAGAATAAAATGACAATATAAACATACACACATGCATAAAACCATTTGAAAGAATATTCTTACATTGTATACGTAATTTGAACCCGTTAAAGCAAAACAAAACCCGAAAAGAAATGATTCGTAAATGTCTATGAGTGAAATTTAACCTTGGATGGGCATGAAAAACCGGGAACAATTATATGCATGTAGAGAAGCTATTATTCATGGATATGTGCAGTGCGACATGATCAAAAGAGAATTCCTATAACTATAACCATCCATGGTCGTTATTTTTATTGTCTATTCGTGTATGCCAATACCGATTTATTTCGGCTACTTTGATCCTGTATGGCATGTTTGTCGAATCAAATGCATTCATGATCATTCAAGGTCGAATTTCGGGTATGGCAATTTGCAACTATGAATGAACAGACAAAAACTTATGCATAATATTGCATTTGCTGCAAGAAAATTTATGGCATCATCTGTACATTCATAGATTAATTTTTCCCAGGTATCTTCTGTTCCAAAGATTTGATTTATCTATTCACAAATAATTCTCTTTCAAATATAAATTCATTATTTTTCAATAATAATCTATAATTTGAATAAAGTAATCATTATATGCCTTTAATAGAAATGTGAAAAGATTTTTAATAATTGGTAGCCAATGAACTAAATTCCATTTAAATATAAATAAATAAGAATAAGAATACAATATTCAATTACAATTATTATGTCCAATGGCTTAGACCTCGCAGCTACACAATAATGCAAAAATATTAACATTATTTTATTTATGTAAATACAAAGTTTATTTTGCATAAAAAATAAACGATATTTGCAGAAAATTGGAAATTACAAATGTAATTTCAAATATAAATTTATATCATACCATAGAATTACAATTATTATTCTATAAATCAGCAAAATATCAACCTATAAAATTTGACAACAAAAGTAGTTTAAAAATGAAATATTTTTAAATACCGACTGGTATTGCGTTAAGATACCATGTACTGTTTTTCATTCTGTATATCAAAAATAATTATATAAATATAATTTGTTATGAAATGAATGAAACGGTTAAGATTGTTTCTCTGCAAAATTCATTACCTACTTTATTTTTCGTTAAATAAATTCTGATTCACATACAACAAATTTAATAATCATTACGCAGAAATATATAATTATGCACTAAAATTATTCAAATATAATAAAAAATAATAATACCTATTGGTTATCAGCTTGAACTATTGTTTGTGAAAAAACTGTCTTCATATAATTGTGCAAATTAAGAAACGATGCATAATAATAATCGAACATTTAAATAGATGAAATGCTTCGTAAGTGTATTGTTGTTGATAAATGTATAAAACTATGATATTGATAAAAGAGTCAAAGAAATGTTTTGTTAAAGTTGCATTCAAGTAAAATTACTCTTACAGGTGTAAACCCCAATCCATAGAAATGTTTTGAATAGAAAAAACCATGTATGGTTCCATATCCATATAAAAAAATTATTTCGATGTGATTCGATTATTAAACAAATAAAATATAACAAACGCTGGGTAAATTCAATTTTTAAATATTGATTTTCATCAAGGATTTACTCGAAAAAACAACAAAAATTTTATGCGAGGCCTATTGAATGTTTTCTGGTACAATAACTTCATTGAAGAATACAAAGCATGCATTTAAATATATTTATCAAAAACATTCAAATAAGATTCTGCAAAAATAAAAAACAATTTGAAATTCATCAAATATAAACAGCACATACTAACGCAGCAACGTACCCTTTAAGGCATCACAATAATTGCGAGTAAGACAACAAGAAAAATCCATTCGATATATTTCATGCTTAACAATGCACCTAAGTCTTTCAGATTAAACATGTTAAACTAGCCGTTACATTATTTATTCGATCTGTCTTTTGGACTTCGTTTATAAAATTTGTAACAAAAAAAACAAAAATGAATAAAATATAAAATACTTGCAAAGAAGATATATAAGCATTATTTTATCTAATATTTTTAATGAATTTCTTTAAAAATTTTGACAAATTAGATTTATTTGGAAAAATAGCTTAAAACTGAAACTTATTTTCGTTTTAATTATTTAGATAAAATTCTTTTTAATTATTAATATACAAAAATCTTAATTTAAAAATTAAAATATTTTTATAAAGTTATCTTCTTTGTCAGTCATTTAATTCACTCTAACATTTTTGTTTGCATGCGGGACAACAAGCACCTTTATTAGACGAATTACTCAGGCATGATACTATAAACCTGCATTAACGCGATGATGCCATTAATCACTCAGCTTCCACTGCTTATAGACCTACATCAAGTCATATTAGATACATTCGCTAAAAATATAAATTTCATTAAATTAAATAAAAGAGAGTATTACAAAATCTAATTTTTATTTTTAACATACCTTCAAAGCTAAATTATAATACAAGAAATTTGACACATTACACGAAAATGTAGAGAAATCAAATCTGATGACTTGATTCAAGTATTAATTTCATAAATGAAGATTTCTAGACAAATAGTCGCGAAAAGGAGAAATGTGTATACTTATTATTTATAGAAAAGCAAGTAAGACGAACAAATGAAAGCGATTGAAATTGTGCAAATAAGAGAGGGAGCTTCAAATAGTGCCTGCTTAATAATTCACGTAGATTACTATTATTATATGATATGACAGATAAAAGCAACAAGTGGCAGAGTAGGTAATCAATAAATAGATAAAAATGATAATGCAACTATATGTAAGGTATTATGAGGGAAGGGAGGGAAAAACGAAAAGAAACAAAAAACTAACTCGAATGCGAGTGGACAAATAGTATGGCTGCGCAATTTCAAAAATCCAGATTTAGATCAATATAAAATATGAGTGTTAATACAAAACTGATGTTAACTAAAAATTTTATTTTTACTAGCTCTCCAATTTTCTTGAAGCCTGATAAAAATGTATAAATTTTGGTTTTTAAATTAATAAAGAGATAAATTAAAAATTACTAACATGTTGCAAGAACTTTAAATGTTGAGATAGTAAAAATTATATGAATTTTTAGTGAAATAAATTTTTTTACTGGTGTTTCATCGACTCTGTGTATGAATGTTTTCCTAAATTAAATGTATCGATATTTTTAAACATTGATTTCATAATTTCAAAAATGTATTGTAAAAAGTCATATACTGTAGAAGAAAAAGGATCAAGAAAATCTAATAAGACACCTTCGTGTAGAGCTCCAAATTTTCGTCAATTTTTCCATGATTGACGGTAGTTTTCTATTTAGGCAAGTTTAATAAATGATTCATATATAATTATATATGTACGTATATATGAGTACATCCAAAATGCGTTTACAGACTGTCGAAGTAATATAATAATGATTCGTGCAATTGTTATACAAAAATTATGTATAACGATCGATGAGCTTTGATGACCCGCTGTATATTTGTGATGTTACGTACATTAATACAGACCCCTTCCCATTCGTTCCATATTTAAAAGAAATACAAAATCCTTCGCCACTACCTTTATTTACGTATGTGTATGTCACTCTACGCCTATAATGTATGTATAGGCTACAATTCGGTCCATGTTATAACTTGATAATGCTCGACACCTCAATTAACTGTATATAATTGATTAACTGTACGTCGTTCTAATTATATGTAAATACTGTTAAACGCAAAAAAATACTACGAAAATACGAACATAAATGAAATCGGTTATTTAGTATAATCAGACTTTTAGTGCATTACTCACTTTAATTTCTGGTTCCTTAATCCGCAAAACCATATCAAAAGTCGCTCCACCAATCACCACCTTCAGAAAACAAATCTTTTTAATAATGTCATAAAACAGTTGAACTTAAATAAGAAATGAAATTATGTAATATAATGTAGCTTGTACCTGAGTTTTAATGAATTCATTGACTTGTACAAAACAAATTTTTTTTACATTTTTTAGATATATTCATAAAAGAATCATGGGTTAAACTTAGTTTACATAAATATTTATACATATGCTACTTTTTTAAGTTTATTTCATTAAAGTATATACACATGTTCTTCGTTTGAATCTTCTTTGTAAATCTTTATTATAATAAAAGTTGTAACTTTTAACGAAAATGTTTAAAGATCTTTATTCATAAATTTTTATAAGAACAATACTATAGTGAAGAGTATACTTAACATACAGGATTCTTTTTTGTATCTGATGATTTGGAATAATTGCTGCTTGATGTAGAAATGTTATTTTGTATATCTGCTAAGTGCAATGCTATATCTGCTGCTACTCCAGCATTGTTTTTAATAAGGGCTTTATCTGTCAAGAATACAAAAATATTATAACATTTAACGTCTAATATATTGAAAAGATTTATTTTGCAGCATAAATTTTAATTGATATAAACTGTTATATTTAATGTATACCTTGGTATAAATATATAAATACAGTATTTTTTTAATACTGAAAATTTTACATTGTAATGTATAAACAGTATTTCATAAAAAAATATGAAAGTCATTAAAAATTATTAAATGATAAAAAAATAAGTTTCAGCCCTGCGATAGTACAATATATAAATATTTACATAATATTGAAATAAAAACCATGTAATTAAATAGGTATTATGCTATCAAGGGAAATATAAGAAAGTAGATATACAGCGAGTTTAGTCAGACCTTTAATGCCGAAGATTCAAAAACTCTCGATTTAAACTATTATTTATGTTTTTTTCAAAAATATACATATACATGTTAAAAGACCATTATGCATTATTTATTATGGTAATTAAGATTGAAATAATTTTTATTGAGGATATTTTTGTTTCCCAAACTCGAAGTTTTTGAAATAAAATTTTAAATAATTGCAAACTGAAATTTCATGATCTATAATATAGTATTCGTTTAGTGCACGTAATTAAAATTCTCTCAACTATTCTTATACTTTAGTAGTATATACATTTATATAAATATCAGAAAAAAATTCACTTAAATTTATAGCGAGTATAAGATACAGTGACTGGATACAATTGACAGCACCGACTAGAGGTGAAAAAATACTGATACTGGTACGGGTCGGTCATCTTTAGACTACTAAGATTGCGGTTTAATACAATATAGAGTTCGAATATAGGATTTGATGATGTACGTGCGTATACTTATAGCAAACTTGTACATACTGGAATGTAAAGAACGGCCGGCAGTGATTCGAGAGACCTCCTCGAGGAGGAACGGGGTGACGTTTTTTCCACTAACAGCTTTAAGTTTAGCTGCTTGTAACGCCTTTTGTATGGCTACCTCAATCTCTTTTGGATCAAGAGCAAATTCTATGGGTATAGGGACGGCAATGAGGATACCGGTGGTAAGTGAGAGTGGCGCCTGAGCAGCGACGAGAAGTGCGGCTTCCCTCGTATCGGATACTCTCATAGGAGCTTCAAATCCCTCAAAAGTCTCTTGACTGTAAAATGCTGGGAATTTATGAGTAGAACCTAAAGTCACCACTGGTACTCCTTCACTCTCCTAAAAGAGTAAGCAAATCAATATTACAATTATTAATAAATAAAATAAAATATTTCAAGAATGATATATTAATTTTTTTATATTTTTATATAATTATTCAAATTTCAAATATTTATTATTAATTAAAGGATCATAATATCCGAAATAAGTGAAACGCATTATTTTACTATAAATTTATACGTTCTCTTGCAAAAAGTTAATCAATTTTACTGCTAACGTATTGATCACATGTGAGTCTTATAAATCATATAATATAGATATGAATCATATCTATATTCGTTCAAACACGTATAAATATATTTAATTTGAAATAAGAGAAGAAAAACTGATCGAGCTTATTTTAATCCACCTATAAGTTACCTATATAAATTAAATAAGATTCAATTATATTATATTTGTAATGAAACTAGATACTCTCCTTTGAAGCGAAAATGTTTTTTAAGCTTTATTATATTTTAACAACAATTAGAAATGATTTAGAAAATTATACTTTAAAAGATTAATTTTTTATAATTTAAATTCAATAAAAAGAGCAAAATTACGGTCTACACTACAGTTAAAATTAAAAGAAATAATTTATAACAATCTTTATAAGTTTTCATGTTCTTTAAAACAAAGTGTTATAATACACACGAACTAGACAATAAAATATAAGTTTACTTAAATTAAAATTATATATCGGTATAAACACTTCATTACGATAAAATAGATTTTAAACATAAAGATGTACCTTTAATGAACATACCATACAAACTTTAATTTGCCGCATACTATAGAATATGTTATTATTCCGAGTACTTAATTACAATTACTAAAATATAACTTCAATGCATTCATAAAAAAACTATATTTACGTATGTTTTTACTTCTAAATAAAAAACACGGTGTCCTAAAAATGTAGTATACATTCGGACTACGATTATTTTTTAAAAATTTTGAACGTATACAATACATTATGAGTAGCTGTATAAATTTTAAGTCCAAGTTTGCACGCTTTAAATTATAAAATTTGAAAGTCAATGTATAAGAAAATAACCGTTAAATAATATGTTGCAAATATACTCAGGAAAGAATAATATATTGAATAATTACTCAGTGTATATAAAATAAATGAAAAAATCATATAAAAATTGCAATTAAAACATTATTTGGGCCTTATATGCCTGAATATTCGTATGAGGCCCAATTTGGAGCCCACTAACAGCAAAGCGTTAGATAATGTGAAACTTAGTTTTGATGAAATCTTTGTATTTCTAATGAAAACCCGTGATTTGGACCTTATCGGACCCAAAAATTTATCGCACCCCAATTTTGGGCCCACCATTTTGAAACATTGAATAAACGCAACGACTTTTGTATTTATGATTTTTTCAATTAAATGGATTCTCGACGAGTAAATACACATAATGCTCTATGCGAATGACGTCACTTATAAACAACCGCTATAATTGTTTATTATGACCGAAAAAAATTATTGATCCACTCATATCTTAAGAGCAACTATCGATGACCACGATAGAATAGTTTATAGGGTTATTTTAAAATTTAATCGAAGTGATAAACACGTTTCAAAAAAAAATCGCCTATTAAAATTTGCATTTTTTTATAAGTAACATTAAAAAACTGTTGTTTAAATTGATTTTTTCGTGAATCTGATCTCGAATTCGAAAAGATCAGACCCAAAAACGTCGGAAAACATGCTTTACACAATTATTGAATTCCTTTTTCGATATAAAATATTAGGCCAAAACTAGCGAGGAATTTTGGTCAATTCAGGCGTTAAAGGGTTAATTAAGAAAAATAAGTAATTATAAATATATAGCATATTTTAATATGTAATACTTTGAGAATGAAGTAAACAGAGGCTGCAAATTGTTATCGAAAACTATTTACATAGTTTTATTAATAAATGGTAAATAATAATTTCTTGTATTATTAAGCATTATAAGCACTCTTACAATATTAATATTATTGTAGATATAACTTAAATAGATACTGTATTAAATTAACAAATTATTTTTAAATAAATGAATTGTAATGCATTATTGTTAGCTATATAATTCAAGTTACTCATGTATCTATTATATTCAAATTCTTACCAAGTATTCTAATGTTTTAGGTATGTCAAGAATAGCTTTTACTCCAGAACACACAACTGTAACAGGAGTTTGTCCAAGTTCTTTTAAATCTGCACTTATGTCCATAGTCAATTCAGCTTGCCGATGAACACCTCCAATTCCTCCAGTTGCCATAATTGGAATGTCTGCTTTATTAGCTATCAACATAGTACTGCTAACAGTTGTTCCACCACTTAAACATTGTGACAAAGCATATGGAATATCTCTACGTGAAATTTTAATACTATTTTTGTCTTTATTTTTAGATAAATTTTCAATCTCTGCTTTATTGAGTCCAATTTTTATTTTACCATCTATAAAAGCTATTGTTGCAGGAACTACACCCTGAAAAATAATATTTATACAATTAGTTTACTCTTATAAAAATATTACATACCATTTTTTTTTATAACTTGTAACTTAAAAGTTGCTTCAAATAAATAATTATTTTTATGTACAAATTAAGTTGTGTAGCTGTATAAATATTAACTAAAATTTTTTTTAAATAATTATAATTGTTTAATATAAAATTAATTAAAAAACAATACTGTTATAAAATGTTTATAGAACATTAATGTACCTTTTGTTTTATTATATCTTCTACTTCTAGAGCTGTACTTAAGTTGTCAGGATAAGGCATACCATGCGTAATAATTGTTGATTCTAAAGCAACAATTGGTATTTTTTTTTGTTTAGCAACAGCAACATCTTCGCCATAAATGAAAATTTCTTCTGCCTTTTGATAATTATAAGAAATCGAAACTTTTTGAAAGTTATTGGAATATTTTGTAACAGATATAAAATGTTTTAAATATGTTAATTTAGGAAAATTCATGTTTTCGTATATCGTAAATTTTTAAAAAATTAAAAATATTTGACGTCAAAAATTCAATAATATCAATCGATAAACTATTTTTTATTGCTGCATCTTATTTCTTAATCATCTTATCATTTTTAAATTTTATGATTCAAGTTCATAGAAAATTTAAATGTTACCATTATATCAATAAAGAAAACGAAAAAAATATTTAAAAAGTTAGGTTAAAAATAAAAAGAATATAGAGCTAATTGTAATCGAAAGAAAAAACTCATTTAGTGTATATACTGTGTATGCTTTCGCATATAAGGATATATATATATATATATCACCAAAAAACTACTTATTTAGTGTATACTGCGGTCTCAGGTATTCATCAAGACACGTACGTATGAAATACCTTTGATGTGTACAAGTTAGGACAGGAATTTGGAGATGTGGCATGATTACGAAATTTAGGTATGGTAACGAACTTGAATTTTTCTTTAGTAATTCAGCAAGTCACCGGCTACTAGTAAACAAGACAATAAGACATTCGCTTCTTTCAGCGATTGAATTCGAAAGCGAACGGACGTATTTCAGAAGTCAATTTTAATAAAGTTGAATATTTAAAGCTATTAAGAATTAATAAACAATATGGCTAGTGATAAAAATATAAAATCAAAACAAAGTGGTATCGTTGTCAAATTGTATTTACTTACATATAATTTCTTACAAGTTGTTGGGTAAGAATACATCATTTAATTGATTTATACTATTACGTCTGCCTTTATTTAATTAGTAAAATAAAAACGATACAAATTATTTGTTTGCTTTTTTAGATGGTGTAGTATACTATTCAAATTAGTAAACTTTCATCTAATTAGTAGAGATAACAATAAAACTTTGTGGGAGACTGTTCAATTACCTGTTATCATTTTTCAAAATGCTGCTGTACTTGAGGTGAATATAAATAAAAAATCTTATTAAATTATGGTTAAATATATTATTTTGTTATAAATTATATTACAATTAATTTTAATTTTTAACTAGATAATACATGCCTTCACTGGTTTGGTTAAATCAAACCCAATTGTTACAACATTTCAAGTTTTCAGTAGAGTTATGGTTGTATGTGGTGTTATATTAGCAACACCTTTTAATTATGCAGCAGCATCAGCTGGTTTACCTCTTGCATTATTGGCTTGGTCAATTACAGAGATTATCAGATACAGTTACTATTTTGCTAGTCTTGTAGAATTTATACCACATTTTCTTACCTGGCTGAGGTAATTAAAGCAAAATGATTTTAATCAAAGTTTTATGTAGTTAATTTAAAGTCAAATGACACATTTTCTAATAGTATTTAATTTGTCGTAGGTATACAACATTCATTATATTGTATCCAATTGGGGTAACAGGAGAACTTCTTTGTTTTTATGCTGCTACAAAATTTTTTGGTGCCTATGAACATGTTTGGAGTTATGCACTCCCAAATGCTTGGAACTTTACATTCAGCTATCATTACTTCCTTATTGCAGTAATGCTGTTGTATATTCCCAGTAAATATCATTATTTTATTCATCTGTTAAGTATATAATATGACAAACTAATTTTATCATTTTTTTATTTTAGTATTTCCACAACTCTATTTACACATGTTTTCTCAAAGACGTAAAGTACTAGGAACTACTGGAAAATTAGCCAAAAAAGTACATTAATTATAAATGGCCATTGAAGTTTTAAAGAGAAAATTCCATGACAGTATTTTATACAAATTTTGAAAACATTTAAATTTACTTTCATAAGGTGATGTGTTATTTAATGTTATAAGTACTATGTAAGGATCGTTACATACTGGTGGTTTTTATATTTTATATAAAGTACTTGTTCAAGTTAATCAAAATACAAAACATTGAACATTCTTATTCTAATTTTTAATTTAAAACCTTCATAACTCTTCAAGTATTTATGCATTCAATCAATATTTATTTAATCAAATGATAAACGTAAAGATTATATTAATAAACCAATATCAGATTTAACAAACACATTTAGATAAAATTATAATTTATTTTATTAATAAATTAATTATAAAATGTTATAAAATCAACTATGCTTGATCACCAGTAGGCATTGATTTGATAATATCCGAATTACCAGGATCTGTGATGGAAAGAGTACAAACTCTGAAATATTTTCCACATGCTGTTCCAAGTTCAATGTTGTTACCAGTATAGTGATGAACTCCAGTTTTTGCTAACATAGCATAATACTCAATTTCTGATTTCCTATAATAAAGACAAATTTTTCTTAGTATTATTTAAACATCAATATTGTTTTTATCATCGCACTTACTAGCGATGATAGGAGACTACTCCGTAGGACTCCTTTAAAAAGAAAACTAATAAAAGAATATTAAGGAGTACTACATCTCAGTCTCTCACCTAAGTGGCGGCGTGTTGTTGGCAATGATGACAAGTTTTGCTTTTCCCTGACGAAGGGATTTTAATGTCTGCTTGTATCCCAAGACGTATTTTCCCGATTTCATAACCAGTGCAAGTCGGGAGTTAATACTCTCCATTGCCTTTTTCTATAAATTAAATAAACTAAATTGTAATAAAACTATGAAAAAAAATTAGCTTTAAGTATTTTTTAAGTGGATATTACGATTAAACTATTTGAATTCTTCTGATTTTAAAAACATTATTTCATTAAATAAAAAATAGCAGTTAAGGATTTTTATAATAGAAGACTATCACGTATTATCAATACTACAAATTGTTATAAATTGGATACACGAAAATTACTCTATGAATACCGAGATTAATTTATTTCATAATTCACAAAGTCATTTAGGGCAATTTCAAAAATATAAAATATGTTAATGTAAAGTTTGAACGATTTACTTTCGAAATTTTTTCAATTATATGTATACTTTAATGTAATTTTTTAAAAAATGTTTAATTTTACACGTGTATTCTTAACCTAAAAATTCTAACCTGTTTCTTTTGAGCGACCATTTTGGCGGCTTAGATGTTCTCCAAACTATAAAATATAAATAAAATTAGTTTAGTCGAAGTTGCTTTCAATATACTAATTAAATTAGGACTTTATATAATCATATTATTAAAAATATTAGTAACAATAATAAATTATGAAAAACACGATGTACCTCACAAGAACTCCGGAAGCAAAAGACCACAGAACTGCAAGCACTGAGCAGTTGAGCACACTAGGCCACCAGGGTGCGTCAACTCCAGTCAACTCCTCGAGCTTAGTGGATGGCTAAAAACTCCAGTGCAAGGTGGACCAATTCGAGGGGGCGCTTATGTTGCTATATACATAGCCATAACGTCATTGGCTACTGGTAATTTCTGGACACTAAATTTGAATAGTGCAGAACTACAAATTTATACTAAAATTTCATTTATTTTAATTTTGCATTTTGTTACATGAGATACAACTATAAAAGTCTGTACGCCCATTTAATTTTAATATATAAATTTTTCAAAATTTGAGATTATGCCTATACTTTTTTTTAAACCAATCAGTGAATTTTGTTCAAATCTATCTATGTTCAATCATATCCTTGTTCAATCTAATTAGTTCAAATCTATATTCGTATACCCAAAATTATGTTTAAATCTATATTGACAAATTCAAATTATGTAAAAGCTATTATTTTAAATTTATGTCAGAATACAATTCTTCTAACTAATTGATAGTAAAACGATTTTTAGGGTTTTCATAATATCTTTATGATGTATTAAAGAATCAGCGTTGATTTACTATATTATTTTTTGACTCTTTTTATTTAAAAAGTCACTTTTAACAAATTAATTTTGCAAATGTTTAAAGTAATAGTTTTGACATGTATCTTAAAGACAACAAACTTTCAGTTTATGAATCTGAATAAAGATTAATCAATATTGATAAAATAAAAAAAACAAATAAAAATTTTTTTTCACAAATGGTTTCAAGTAACCATTTTCAGAGTTCATTTTGTAATATCAACTACCGGAAAAACTTCAGTTTATAGAAAAATTAACAAAGAACAAATTTTATTCTGTAACGTTTGTATGTAAAACTATTATTTTCTGAAATACAAGTCTAGTGTGAAAAAAAAAATTATCATCATGTTTCATATTTTTGTTGATAATTTGGGAAATTAACTGTTTCCCGCTATACTTATTTGCTATTAGTAAAATACGAGCATAATACAAAATTAACATAATTTTTTTGTATATTGTTGTAACAAGGTATAGTTTTAGCGTCTGTATTGCAAGGAATAATCAATTTATTCAAATTTATTTTTTTTATGTAATTTATGCATATATTTTATATTTTTTTAATTTAAAATAATTGGAGTTTGCACTACTTAGAGCGATCAGATGATTACACCTCCCACAGATAAAATAGAATATTTTATCTATTTACAAGCCTATAACTTTGTCAGCCGCAATACCTCTGATCTGATCTTTTTTTATTTAGCATTCGGTATCATATGCATTAAAAGAACTTGCTGTTCCCTAGATTTGCACTCAGACAGGAATAAAATCATTCTTTGTACAAGGAGCTCATTACCTCCTGTTTAAGGAATGTATCCTCCTTTGCGCTTTTTGTAGGTGAAGGATCATTGGGACAGAACCTTATTGAATAATTTCTAGTCTTTCTAGTATCTGTTTTCATTCCATTTTTCCAATTTCATTCATTTTTGTATTCGTTATGCGATTGCGTAAACGACTGATAGATAATATAATCTATTTATAAAAGATTTATCTGTGATTGTACATATCGACGATCTGTGATTGATAAGTTTTTGATTGATAAGATTTTAAGTTAGTTATCAAAAATAAAATAAAATAAATAATATAATTAATTACAAAGTTTATTTATTACATTACATTACTAGAAACACGACTTAGAATTAAATTTAAGGGGTAATTACAATTTAGCTTGAACATTTGGTATTTCTGTTGGAATGAGCAAAGGTAAAATTTCCAAATAACATCCATTTGCTGCATGTTGATTTAAAATGTCTTCAAGATCGGTATGTATTGCTGTTAAGTTTATTCTGTTTGGAACATAAAATCCATGTTTGTCAATAATAACTTTACCATGTGTAACAAGACTAGATAATAATGAAGTGTAAATATCCAGACAGAGCGAGTATGGATGATTAATAAAGGTAGACTTATCAAATAATGATTCTTCTACACGTCTTTGGCATTCTTTAATAACATTTTTCTCCACACAATGAATCGAATTTTTCCACTAAAAGTTAAATTATTATGTCATCCAAAATTGTCAAATAAGTATCTTTAATTTTTTTAATTCAAAGTTATTCTGTAAAAGTTAAATTCAAAAAAAATTAAATTTTACCTGTATTAGAGTTTCACAAATTATATACAAACTTGCAACATATGGCATAATTAAATTACACAATATAGAATAAAATTTAGTAAAATTATTGTTTTTATTATCTGCGTTTGGATAACTGTTATCATTTTGTGTTGTTAAAAGTTCAATTGTTTCATCAAACTCATTTAATATCTCAAAATCACTCATATTTGTAGGTAGAGCAAACTCTAAACTAAATAGTGATCTTAACATTAGATACCGCTCCCTTGCTTTCTCTATAATTAAAAAGTAATAATTATTTAAATAAATAAGTTGTACCTTTAGAGAAAATATATAGGTTGTACCTTTAGACAATAAATTAATACATAATGCTGCAATTGTTGATTTTGTCAAATATGCAAATATGGGATTAATGTAAATAGTTAAATTAATTACTGGCACAGCAATTTTTAAGGTTTTCTCACTTAATTGATAACCTTTAATACTATTCAATGGTGCAATACTAATGTGTCGATTTTTAAGTTGTAAATATTTATGAGAATCAAATTCCATTAAATTTTTATGTGTTTCTAATGAATTTAAAATTTCTTGTTTATTAGCATGTTCTTTTGTTTCTGTTAAATCACTGTAAATGTCAAAGAATCTTTATTACTAAAGCATTCATACGAAAAAAATGCTTTTCAATATTTTGAATTGTTCTCTTAATATTACATACTTTGAAGTTGATGGATTAATAATAGCTTTAAATGTTTCTTCTAAAACATTTTTAAACCATTGGTAATCTTGAATTAAATCAGGTAGTGTATAAAATTCTGTAGGATGACTATGTATTTTTTCATTATAAAGCAATGATATGAGATTGAATGGAGTAAGGACAGTATTTCTCTTATGGCAATCAATTATGGCATATGCTACTTTTTCAGTGATTTCTGAGGGTAATTTCGCGTGTGGCGATAAGGCACTCGCTTTTCGTATCTCCATATCTAAATATTGACGAGCTGATATAGGTGGTGAAATTTTTAAATAAACATGACCATGAGAAAAAGTTTCATGAAGAATTGAAAGTGATCGGAATAATCCACTGGTACTCTCTGGTGGTTTTGGCACTCCTAACAGTTCATAGACGAATAGAAGTTCTTCAAGGGGTTTATCATATGAAATACTTATTGGAATGAATTGAACATCAGGTACATTACTGCGAAACAAACCTTCTAATATTGTTGATAACAAACCTGAATTAAGTATTTATTATTAATGTTCATACATTCATTAACAAATTATTAATAACTACAGTTGATTAATATCCAATTTTATAGTTACTATTTATAAAGTATCAATTAAGTGAATTGAATAAAAATATTGTAATATTTGTGTATTTAAATGTTATTATCTAAATTCGTTAAAGTATTTGTAATAGTCTTAAATTTCAATACATCATCTTAAAAATTGATTATTAAGATATGTATTTATTTAAGTCATAAATTTGATTTTAATAAATTTTAATAAAAACAATATATTATTTATTAATATTACCTTTACTTCAATACAGTAATATTTTTATCTTTAGTTCTAAAAAAATTTTTTTCAGATATTCTGCACACTTAATTAATTTTACTTACCGAATTTTGGAGATAATGTTTTTTGACTTCGGCTTCTTGTACCTTCTATAAAAAATTCTAATGCCCGATCACTATGTGCCACTAAAGAACCAACATAAGCTCGAAATATTTCTTTATATAAAGAATCAGAAGAAAAACTTCTTCTCATGTAAAAGGCTCCTGCATGTCTTAGCAGTTCTCCAATAATTTTCATTTTATAAAAATCCATTCCACTTGCAATATTAGGTAAAGCCATACTATAGGAAAAAAGAATGTACGACAGCAATACAAAATCTAAGTAGCTTCTATGAGTAGGTGCATAAACATATTGTGATTGTACCATGCACATTTGGCTTTTTATTCTAAAAAGAAGACTTTCATTTAATCTAATAGTTATTAAAATCCTTTTAAGAATTTTTGTAATCACTAAACCTAGAAAACATTAAAATATATAAATTTCCTCGATAGAAAAACATTTGATTTGATTTCAAATGTACACAAAAACTACTTATTAGTACTTATTAGTAGTTTTTGTGTATAGTCAGTTTGCACACATTTACATTACATTCTATGAATAACATAATTTACCTAACCATCTAACAGTTGTTAAATGATCTTTACTGGCCATTTCATGAATCATATCTTGAGCTTCTTTCATTATTGATTTGGAAATATTTCTTAAATTACTTGTTTCAGTTTTCATAATATCTAAAACTCTAGGGTTTGCTAACACAGCCTCAATAGCTTGTTTTCTCGTATAAATTAATTCAGGTAACAATTTATGAGGAGCCATTGGCTTCATTGTTCGAGAAACCCACATTATGTCATGATCTTTTCTTCGCTCCTCTAAGAGATCAACAAATTCCTGTTCTTCACCCTGCATCTTTGACTTTATTAATAGTTTTACAAAAAAATACAAATATTACTTTGATTTAATAAATTATTTAAATTTTAATTGTTATACTATGTTCTGATCTATGATCCATTTTTCTTTAAACATTTAGAAAACGCGATGGGCGCTTCTAAGGGAAGGGACGTGAAGGATACAAAACACACAGATATTCGGGAACGATAATTTATTTCCTGCGACGATTATCAAATAAGCGGCGGCTGCGAGCGTGCCGACGGGCGCTCGTGCAGGACGCTGCTTGGGCGTTCGAGGTTCGAAGCGGAACTGGTTCAAGTTGCGCGGGCCATCGGTGTCTACTCCCCCTCCAGTGACGACGGAACATGACGTGCTTCCGTGGCAGGGGGGCTGCGGCGGGATTCTCTGCCGGTGGGGCAGGCGCGGCTGGTGGCCGCGGCGGAGTCGGCGGTGATGTCGACGGCGTAGCCGCCGTCTGCGGGTGGCGCGACGGTGGCGAAGGCGCGGCTGGTGGCCGCGGTGGGGTCGGCGATGATGTCGAAGGCGTTGCGGCCGTCTGCGGTGAAGGGGTCGTCGGAGATGGCTCGAAGAAGGTGGGGCCGTGTGCCGGGCCTGGGGCGTCTGGCGGTGAGTCGGCTGTCTCTACGTAGGCTGGCTTGAGGGAGGCCGTGGAGATGACCCTGGCGGTGCCTTCGATGTCGATCCTGTAGTGGGTGTCGCTGGTTCGCTCCAGTACCTTATGCGGGCCGGAGTATGGCGGTTGGAGCGGCTTCTTCACTGTATCGATCCGCCTGAAAACATACGAGCAAAAGCGGAGATCTTGGTGGAAGAAGGGTTTGGTGGGCGGGATATGTCTCGTACCGGGTGTCGCCTGGAGTCCTCCCAATAGGTACCGCAGGCTGTGGACGAATGATGGAGCGTCGGCATCTAGTTGGGGGGACGTGTCGAAGAACTGTCCTGGTATCCTCAGCGTAGTGCCGAAGAGCATCTCGGCCGGGGAGGCTTTAGATCCTCCTTGAAGGTCGTGCGGAGGCCGAGGAGGACTGTGGGCAGCGTCTCGGGCCATGGTGTCGCTGGCTTGTACATCAGGGCGGCTTTGAGCGTGCGATGGAACCGCTCAACCATTCCGTTTGATTGCGGATGGTATGGTGTGGTGCGGACGCGGTCGGCACCAATAAGCTGCGCGAGGGCCGAGAAGAGTCTAGCCTCGAATTGCCTGCCCTGGTCCGTCGTGAGAGTGAGCGGCGTGCCGAAGATACTTATCCAGCCGTCGAAGAAAGCCCTAGCGACGGTGGGGGCCTGCTGGTCTGGAAGCGGGATGGCTGTTGGCCATCTGGAGAAGCGGTCGATGATCGTGAGGCAGTATTACATGCCGTTGGAGAGAGGCAGCTTGATGAGGTCGAGGTGGATGTGGTCGAACCTCGCGTCTGGGGTGTTGAAGTCGCCCAGGGCTGCGCGATTGTGCCGGTGGACCTTGGCACGCTGGCATGGCTGGCAGGCGCGGGCCCATCGAGCGGAGTCCTTCCGCATGCTCGGCCAGCAGTACTTCTCGGCGGCGAGGCGGACTGTTGCTCGTATGCTCGGGTGCGAGGGGCTGTGAATCACCTCGAAGGCCGTTCGCCGTAGGCTGCGAGGGATGTAAGGCCGGATGCGGGAACCTGTAACAGAGCAAAACAGACGCGTGCCGTCGATCTCGAGCGACTGGAGATCGAGCGTTGCTGCCTCGAGCAGGTGTGGGAGCTCGTCATCGGCTTGCTGGTGAGCGGCAAGCGTCTCCAGGTCGAGTTTCGCTAGCATCGCGATGTTTTCGACCCTGGAGAGAGCGTCGGCGGCAACGTTGTCTTCGCCCTTCGTGTAGGCGATCGTGATGTGGAGCTGCAACAGGTAGTCGAGCTGCCTCGCCTGGCGTTGAGAGGCCCTTTCGGGAGACTGCCGTGCCGCATGGATCAGCGGCTTGTGATCCGTCAGGAGGGTGAACGGGCGTCCTTCGAGGATGCTCCTGAAGTGCTTGGTGGCCGAGAATGCAGCGAGCAGCTCGCGGTCGTATGTGCTGTACCTCTGCGGAGACCGTGTACCCTAGATAGTTAACGGCGGTCTTTCCGAGGACGCACTTGTCTGGGTTGATGCGAACGCGTGCTGCGCGCAACCTGTCGAAGAGCGTTTGGAGGTGTTGGAGGTGCTCCGCTGGACTCGGCGATGCGATGATGATGTCGTCGAGGTAGGCGCGTGCGAACGGCAGGTCGCGCAGCAGGTGGTCCATTGCCCGCTGGAGCGATTGGGCGGCGTTGCGGAGGCCCATCGAGGACCGCGTAAATTCGAAGAGGCTGAAGGGCGTGCAAATAGCCGTCTTGTGCATATCTTCCGGCGCGATCGGCAGTTGGTAGAAGGCCTTCTTCATATCGATAACGGAGAAAGTCGAGCCGCGTAGGTCTAGAAGAAGGTCCTCTATTATCGGCAACGGGTACCTGTCGGGGACCGTTCGGGTGTTGAGCTGCCCGTAGTCGCCCGTGATCCTGTAGGACCCATCGGCCTTCGGGACGAGGCGAAGCGGGCTAGACCAGGCACTGTCGGACGGGCGCACGATTCCGAGCTCGAGGAGCGTTGCGAATTCGGCGCGAGCCGCGTCGAGGCGGGGGCCGAGGAGGCGACGAGGTTTTGCTGCTGCGGGAGGGCCGGTTGTGGCGATGTGGTGTTGAAGCGCCAGGTCGGGGAGTGAGATGGAAGTACTTCCTGGCGTGGCGAGGTTTTGATACTCGCGCAGCAGGTCGGCGAACCTGCCCTCGGCGACGTCCGCCGAGATGGAGATCGTGACAGAGTGCACCTCTGCGACCTGTATCGCGCCCGAGGCGTGCAGCACTGTGTCGGAATCCATGAGCCGTTTGCGTTGAATATCGACGACCAGGCCCGAGTATTATTTGTTACAATACATTGTACTGCAACCAAATACTAGTCTGCAACTACTTATAGCCACTTATACCTATCCTCAAAATTACCCACATGAACAGTAATTATAGGTAGGTATTTTATAATACAAATCCATGAACCTATTATGCACATAAATATATTATAGGTATTGAATAGCAACATCATGTCAACACCTAGATTCACTTACAAAAAAGAATCCATGTTTAAAATAAACAATGATCAAGCCAAACAATATTAGCAACAGTGACCGACAGTGTTAGTGGAGTGCAGTTGTTGTACACTACTGACTGCTCACTGCATTCGAGCGTACAAATACGAACGTTCTATACTGCTACTATACAGACAATATAGAACCATATAAGACTAAGTTTCGAAATCTTATACTATCAAATATCTTTTACACTATAAAAAGTAGCTCTAAAGGTACCCTCCGAAAACATTATTGATCAAAATGACACCTATCCCAAATTCGAGAAAGGTTTTTCAAGATGCGTAATTTTGAAAGTCTGTATCTCCATAACAACTAAATATTTCAGTATTAAGTTAGTTTTTAAAAATTGAATATTCGCCAATTTGTATTTGCTCTCTTCTGTAAAAAGTACCCCAATTATGAGTAAGGGGAGTCAATTATGAGAAAAACGCAAAAAGGCGGTTTTACTACAGTGAGTGTTGTAAGATAGTAACGAAGGCAAAGAAGTGTGAGTACCTAGGAAATAAGAACATATCATTGTGATAACTACAAAGCAGTCGGTACTCGATGCAAACAATTATAAACATCATGATATTAAACCTCGGGTTAAACATTGTGATACTTCATAATTAATACTTCATGTAGCTGCAATAATAATGTTGATAATAAAGCTTTAAATTAGCTTTCGTATTTAACAAAATTAGTTTTATTGTTTAATTGAAATATTGAGACTTCATAAAATACGCGTATTCTGATCTGCATGCTATAATTGATACAGAAAGTCCAATAAATATTTTATATATGCACATTTATTTCATTATTCAATAAATACAGTTATTAATATTTAAGGCTTGTGTATTGAGAATACAATAAAGATTAATATTAAATAATTGTAGGATAACATGCAAACATAACAACTATATTATATTAATAATATATTAGTATGCTTACATAATTATTATATATTTGGTTATTGTAGATTTAAATATTAAATAGTTTTTTAATTTTGAATAATGATAAAGAAATGCACTTTAGCAGTGTCCGAAAGGCATTTTATATATCAATATAGTAAAAACAAGAGAAAACGAGTGTCGAAGCAACGAAAAGTTATTTCGTTTTGTTAAATTTTTTGTTAATTTGAGTATTTCTAGTCGATATATTCTATATTCTTACAGTCAATGCTTGAAGTTGAGGTATCTTCAGGTAATCATATTTAATTTTTTATGAAATTTTTTTCAAATCTGACCTCAAATTCAAAAAGCGAAGTTCTTAGTACTTAAAAATATGTTTTTTTCTCATATTATTTTGTTAGCTTTAGGGGTTTTAGAAACAAAAAATCAATTGACTATAAAATGTCCGCTTGAGAAGAGATGGGTTAAGATCCATCTTGTACGTTTAATTGATTTCCTATAAAATATCTTCTTATCTAAGCTGCTAAATCGCTTAGTTTTTGTTATTGTTTTGTCAGATAATCTTTGATAACGTTTTATGAGGAAAAGTATATGCGTTTGTCAGTAAAAGCTTTCATTGATCCGTGTACATTGCAGTCGAAATCAATCAATTGCGACGAGCTGTGCCTACAAATGGGTTAATAGTTTTTTTAAAAAATTTTAAATATTCAAAGATTCATTAAATAGAATAAATTAATTAAATCAGTGTATTTTATGCTAGGGCCTGAAGCTGAAGCTTCAATTCAATCTGATAGCGATCGTCACTCGATGGAGACGTTTACGCTTTACCTTTTGCTTAAACACTCAAATGATATTCAAGTAGATCTGCTTTGAATCAAGACAAATGGACCCGCAACGCAACCTTTAAAGTCCACTTCGATCTAATGATCATGTCATTGCGAACCTGCGTTGGCCCTCCACCCTATCTTTCAGTTGTAAAGTCTTTATACTATACAGTGCTGTACATACGAGAATAACCTCATGACCGGAGCCGCCGGAATAAGTGGGTCCCGAATCGGCCAGAGCTTCTGGATGTAATATTGGCCGATGACTGGTTGCGTTGATACGTACCTCTCGTGAGATCCGGGATAGGACTGTTGGCACTTCATCTCCACGCCCCATGCAGATGACCAGCCAGTGACTAAGTCAAGACCCTAGCCGAACTAACTCAAATATTTGATCCTGCTGTTCTAACCGTTAAGATCATCATCTTTGACATTTAGCTCAGATGGAAGAACTTTCGCTCTACCGTAAATGTACTTTGCTGATTAAAAATTGTTCGATTGATTCAATGGAGCCAGGGTCAAAACCTACAACTTCCATACTTTCGCGAACGCGAGCCGCAGAGCCATAACTAGGAGCCGCAAAGCCGGAACCGTATTTCAATACGGTAGATTTATGTTACCTGGCAGCAAGTTTCTGTTTTGCCTGACTCCATATATCATTGTCTTTTCGACTTCAACAGGCTCCTGAGAGTGACATGCTCCTGATTACCGCTGAGGAGCTCCAGAAGGAGTTCGTCCGATTGGCCCGGTGAAGTCGACTACAAAATTATGGGCCTTAGCCGCACTGCTTACGAGAAAGTATCAGGCACAGTTATTCGAGGAAGTGTGGCGGCCTTCCTGCTGTCAAAAAAGCTTCTTTCTTAAATTCTTTAATAATTTATTAAGACTGCATGCATAGCTTTTTTGCGATCTAAATTATATTCTATGTATAGTAAGCACTCCATACAACAGATCAAACAACGCCAGTAACTATAAGTCCAAATCTATAGAATGTAGAATTGCATGAAAGATTTTTTGTGCAATATGTCGCATTAAAGTATGTTGGTTTTACGTGACAAATATTGCAACAGTTCGGTGCTTTTTGATCATTCAAAACTTGGCACATTTTACCATTAATCATTCTACATTTTACGTTAGAAATTATTGTTCTTAATTTTAGTCTGGATGATACGTTATCAATTGTATATAAGTTAGTTTCGAAATACGACAAATAGAACGTATTCATAAACCATACTGTAAAGCAGGAAATTGTCCAAGGATCGTTGTAGAAGGATTAAGTGAATAAGATGTTATTTGCTATGGCTGATTGTTAGTTCATTATTTATGATGAGGTAGTTTTCGAAGTAGATATAAAAATAAATTTGAACTGCGCGACAATACTGTAAGCACTTGCTCGTTCGACGCGTTGCCGGCAGAAATGTTAGGTGCGTGTAAGCGCGCGACGGTGTTCTATTGCCCCCATCTGTCTCGGGCCCTACAATTTCGGCGGGAAAGCGGGCACGGTGCGCGGGAAACCTTACTAGCCCGCGCCGACATACTGTCGCGATTCTCCGAACCTGAGCGGACCGCGGAGCTCACCCTTCGACCTTGAGCCCAGAAAGCGGCATCAAAGAGTCCAATAGCTCTTCGATCCGCAGAATCCAACAAATCTTGAGATTTCTCTCGCTCGGGATTCGATATAACCTGGGGGCAATCACTTGTCCCCAGCTAACGGCTAACGCGGCCGCGGCGCCGCTCGCGGAGCTTTCTCGTCATTCAAAAGGGCGGGTCCCCGCTCCGCTCTCTCTCTCTCTCTCTCCCCCTCGTAGTCTCTCGCGACTCGCTCACACGCACCGATCATCCCCCCGCAATCGTATACATAATAAAGAAAAGGCGCGTTAGACATAAAGCGCATCACGCAAAAACAATTAAACGATCTAACGTATCGTGCTATGTACATGCGCATACGCATCATTTACACATACAACGCACCTATAGAGCACTACTTAGCCTCTCGAGTGGTTTGAGGAAACGTCGAACTCCGCGTAGCCTTTACAAGTACATCAAGTTCTCCTACAGCTGGACGACGTGACAGTGAATGTTGACTTCAAGTCTTCTACGGACGAGTAGTCAGGGTTTCTGTCCGAGCTTTATGAACAAGCAACGAACCTTTGGGTGGGCTCGAATTCTTTGTTTTGACAGAGAATATTAAAAATTGCAACAAAAATTATAATTTACTCTAATACAAATACGCCGAACTTTAGAAGAAGAACTTTCCCGATGACTTTTGCCTTCCTCTTAAAATTTTATACACTAACGATACCCAATACTTCTATTTCATATGCATTAGAAGTACACTACAAATCATTATATTTTATTATAGATTTATCATTTTCGGTCATAAATTTGAATTTTATTGATCGAGAATAAAAAGTTGTTAGCATTCAATTGTTCAACATAGTTGTTTGAAAAACATATTTATCAGAAATATCTTAAATGTTTACTCATTAAACAGATTGAATGATCCATATATGCCTTAATTAAAATATCAAATGGACATGCTTGCTTTAGTTTTAGATACTTTTATGTAATCGGGATAACAAGAATTTTTCGCTGTTGACATATTATTATATTCTGGATATATTTTGTTATCGATTATTTTACTGTTATAAAACTGACCGCTGCGTTTATGATCGGGCCGGTGCACGTGCACCGCCGAGCCCCTTTTTCACACTCCTAAAGCAGGCCCAAATAACGGCCTTTTATAAATACATAATTTCTAAAACCTATTCTTTGTCGTAGATATTCTATTATATAAAAACCACACATACAGTTCAATAACGAATAATTTTCCCTTTCCGAAAAGACCTCACATGCGATAGAAAAATATGATATAAATAAATGTAAAAACTAAAGAAATACTAATAATAATTCAATCAGCACCACTCAAAAACGAGATAACTGTATTATAAGAAAAACAAAACGTTACGCGAATTATGTAACGACCAATACCTCCGATCATAGCAAATTGTAACAATAAGAGAAAAGAGCTCAAAGAGATTTCGCCCAAAAACGGCCGCCCCGCATGTAGACGGCACCTACGCTTCCCTCACCACCACCTCTCTTCTCTCTCTCTTTCTCTCTCTCTCACACTCCCACGCTTCCCTCACAACCAGCCCGTTCCTCTCTCCCTCAGAGATGCAGCGCGGCGCGTCGCCTCTCTTCTCTCTACCCCACGCCCGTGCTTAAGACAATACCCTCAAGGGTTTGGCGCCTATTTCCCATACTCTCTCTCTCTTACTACCGACTCCAAATGTAAAACGCGTCTTGCGCAGCCTCCGCTGCGCTGGGAAAGCGGCAGCTAGGACCCAGCGGAGTGAAACTCACGCCCTGATTCGCTGCCCTTCGCCCCCGCTCGCGACTTTTCCGAGAAACCTGCGGTGCTGCTAGTTTCCAGCGGCGGCTGACCCTATAAAACCCCGTAAAACCTATTGCGTAACCCACGAAAAATCAGAACGCTCCGTTCTCTTGACTAGACAGATTCCCCTGAAACTCACTAGTAGAAGAAAGGAATATTCTCGCTTACTCCTTACTTTTTTGCTGCTATAATACTTTAGGACTGACCCAATTCTATATGGTGCCTTATAAAGTATTATATTGAGTAAGTTGGCTAACTCCTACCAAATGAGGACTACGATCCCCGGATTGTAAGTACTTCTGCGGTCAGGGTTCATTCAGGAGATTCCTCCCAGTAGCTTAATTTAATATTTAATAAGGGAGAGTAGGCCTCTGGCTTTAAACTTTATTAAATTAGCTATACATCCGAATAACGGCTTGATCTCAGCCTTCTTACACTGGCAAACCATTATTCGTGTACCTGCCATACGGATAAGGAATCAAAGTAAGCGCTAGGCTAATTTTTATTCGATACCTACTTATCCATTTTTGAATACGAAGTTGCGAATTAACGAATGATATTAAAATTGTAACGAACCATTAAGTGAGCAGAAATGTCGCGTCTCGACGGAATACTTTTCAATAATTATTTTCGTCGCCGGACGTGACAATATTATATTAATTACTTTAAAATTCATTAATTATTGTTGCGTGCTCGAAATGCTCGCAAATCACAGTTAGAATTTATTAATTTATTAGACATTTTTTGTGTTTTCCTGTTGGAATTAGCATCCTTAATTATATTGCTTTCTGGAAAGAGCTCTTACCGAACCCGAACTGAAGCACACGGAAGTTTAGGACGGTCCTGTGACCTCGAGGCTGATTCACCTGCGGGAGGTGTTCATGGGAATAAAACCGTTTTGACACCCGGAACCATGATAGCCGTTGGGGGACACCGCAGTTTTCTATGACGATAATGCAATTTGCACTGTGTCGCACGACGCTTTCCCCAGGAGGCTAATTTCGCCTGGAATCCCAGTTGTCACACGATTAATTTACAAGACTCCATTTCGTCGCAATAAAAAACGGACGCTGTGATGGCGAGCCATGGTGCTTGCTGCCAAAAATCACGAGTGGGCCCGAAAAATACAGGCACAAATTAGTATTAATTAATGATTTAATAATAAATATTATTACACAAGAAACCCGCACAATAAAAATATTCGAGCTCGCTTACTCTAATACTCTCTCTCTCTCTCTCATACACACACAGCACAGTCGAACAAACTTTAGCGCGCGCGTCCGCGAATTATAACAAAAACGACTCACTCGTCGTGGCAGCTGTTCTGGTTATTGCCGCAAAGGAGACCTCCTTAGCTGGATCGTGCTGCTGAAGATTTTGGTTATTGTGCTGGACCGGATGGTCGAAACAACAGTCAGCTCCAAGATGAGTATACTCGAATCCACTCTATCCCACTTTTTTATTATAAAAAATTATCCTTTTTTAATTATTGGCTAACGTTCTCTTCTAATTAATAATCAAACAATTTTAAATCTTTTTATCCGAATATCTAGCCACAAAAAATAAATAAGTTTAGAATTTTTCTAGCTGTAAGAATAACTGTTAAAGAACGGAAAAAGGGCCCAAAATCGTCCAAAATTTATGACTAGAGTAGGGCGGGGTTATCCTCTCTCGCGTGGACGTCTCCACTCGCTTCAAAGTCGCTTCTTTTCCCTCTCTTGGGAAGTCGAACGCCAGTACGGGAAGATTTTCCGTTCTTCTGACTCGCTGATTCGCCGCTGGACCGCTCTGCTTCGTGATTTTACCCCGGAAAAATCTTCCACAATGATTTTTGTGGCGGATTAACTGTTAAAAGGCGTTACTCTGTGCCACAACCCGCTTGTGGCACAGAGATTGTGAGCCCACGGAAAGGTCATCCACCTCTGTCCGTTGTACTTTTGCGGCGACAAATTTACTTTGTTTTTCTTTCGCCAGAAAAATAAAAAAGGCTAAAATTCAGAGCGCAAAGCTGGACTTTAGTCTATTTCCAATTTTCAAATTTTACCTTATTATTTTCGGGTCCCGTCTCCAAAAATCCACTTTTCTTCAGGAGAGAAGTGTCGATCTGCATCCTCCTATCCGTCCTTTAATAAGGGCTTCGACCTCTACTTCTCTTCAAAAAGAGAATCGTCGAAAAACCTCCCTCCGTAACCGTCCTTTAGTAAGGGCGTCGATCTCTGCTTCTCTTCAGATAGAGAAGCGTCGAAAACTCTTTCTCCCTCTCCGTCTTTTTGTAAGGACGTTGATCTCTGTTCCTCTCATGAGGAGCGTCGAACTGATTCTGCCTTTGCATTGGACATCGACTCCGTTTCTCTCCTGAGGAGCGTCAAAACATGCGCCATTGCGTCGGGCAGATTTCATAAAAATTTAGCTCACAATAAAATTAGTAATAACAAAAAAAAGGGTGGTTCAGCTTTCCCCTTTCACAGAGACAAGTTCAGCCACGCTGGTCCTGAGCTATTGGGCGAAAGCCAAGGCTCAGAAAGAGCCGTCCGGGAGACTTGATCTTCTTCAGACGGTGCAACGAGAGAGAGATCGGGGTATACTTATCTCGCCTTTTGGTCTTTCACTCACATATTTCGAAACCAGTAACTTTTTATGTTTACTATTTTTTACGAATTTTTAATAATTCGTTTTTAATTGTAGTTACTGATAATTTTCTAAACTAATGTAACAGAATGAATGATATTATGTAGTTAACATTATTAAAAATATTGTTATCGTTGAATTTATAATTTAAAAACGAAAAAGGTGAAGGTACTTATAGTATAAAATGCAATTTTGATTTATAGATTTATTTACAGATTTATATTAGTATAATTGATCATTACAATTTAATATATGTATAAGTATTGTGTACATTTCAACATTCTAATTTTACAATCAAACTATATATTTATTAAATAATCATTTAATCAGCAATTATTATTCTTTATTTCTTATTTATAATACTTTTAACTTATTCAAAAAAATATAAAACACTATGAAATTTTCATGATTTGTGTTTATCAATGTTATGAGGATTGTTTCTATAAGATTAAGAGAAATTAACTCAAGCTATTTACAAAAATCATATTTAGAGAGACACTACAATTCACTAATGGAAATATGAACTATTCTAAAACTTCTTTTATACTAACAATATAAATATATATTTGGTCTTAAATTGATTCTTATTTATATTACTATCATTTTATAAGTTTCAGCTAAAAAATTTTTTTAATTTAATGTCAAGAACTAAGTATTTTTCTGCAATCTCTAGCGTTAACTTATTATTAAATAATAATTACATGTATATAGGAGGTTCCAATTTCTATTTGGTCTAAGATAATGATATATTAATTAAAATTATTATTATTATGAAACAATTTATTTACTTTATTGTAAGTAATTGGTTAAGGAAGGATGGTCTTGTTTATAAAAATAAATTGTAATATAATTTGTTTTCATCTTTCAACAAAATCGAAGTAATATAAAGTGCATTACAGTTTAGTCTCATAACTTTTTCTTTAATTTAACTAAGTATAAATTGTAAAAGTATGAACTAGACTGAACGTTTTATCTTACGTTTTTAAATTTAGTTCAATAAATCGATAGTGTGGATATGATAGTTTTATGTAGTCTCCTCAGTTTCATTTGCATTGTATTAAGAGATTAACATTAAAAAGATATAAAAATGCTGCTAAATAAATCAAGAGTTCATGAATAAATAATTTAGTTTTGTTTCATGAACTGCATCTGGTGTTAATAATGTGCTACTCAAAAGATTCTTAAATTAAATCGACATTAACATACTTTAAAGCAGCTTTAAAAGAATTTTTTATTGTTTGCAATTATATAAAGATTCAATAAATTAAAATTTACAAAAAAGTGTTATCTAAAGTTATTCATATTTACTCTAACATTATCAATAATTCAACGTATTTCTGTATAATATTCGACTTAACACGTATAAACTTTATTAAGGCAAAAGGCTTCTAACAAACAATTTTAATCAATAAAAACTTTACAGATCAGATTTCTGCATTTAAAGTTGTTATAAATATAAAAAGCCTTCATTGGCAACAAAATTCTTTTTTAAATTTAAACATTCTTCATACGCATTCTATACAAAACAATTCATCTATTATAAATTCTTCACTTTATTGTATCGTTTTACCATTATCACAGATTAGTTTTGGTGGCAGGCCTGTTTCCAAGCTTAGACTATAAGGTCTTTATTAGACTAGTTAACAGCAGTCTAATTTAAATAAATTTGTGACTAAAAGTAATTTCCCAACATCACGTCTCCAATGTAGGAAATATTTTTGTTAATACAAAATATGCAACATCCCAATTATTCCAATATGCAGTGTGAGCTGTTACAGTATATAAATAATGGGGACCTATTCCATCAGCTAATACATAATCTAAACGTTGAGCTAATTCTAAAAATAAAAATTTTATATTATATAACTTTAATTGAAACTTACAAGTACTTATAATAATGTATTATTTAATATTTATAGGTATGATTTAAATTGAAATATCCTTGTCAATAATTAATAGTCAACCATTATTTAAGTTATATTAAATAACTATTAAATTACTGTTTAAATATTATAAATTTATCATTAATTGTTTAATAATAAATATATGAAATCATATAAAATATTAATACTATGAATTAAAATTATACCTTGATCAGGTTGGATTGGTGGGTTATCAGGTATCGGAGAAGTATCTTCTTTTGCATTCCATCCAACTCGTACTAAGCCCCATAAACTCCAACCACTATCTGTGTTTCTGCTTGGTACATCAATAGGACTATTATCGTCTTTCTCATCAGAATCTACCATAATACAATTAACTTTCACTAACAAATTTTTTTATATTTTAATAAAAGTAAATTATAGGTAGTTTTGTTTTATTTATTTGTCTTAATGATATTTCAAATATATTATACTTTCAATAAAAAAATAATATATATATTTGAACATTTTCCATTGTATGTAATTAACTAATATAGTTTAAATAATAGTTTAGAAATAATTCTTTAAAAACTTTATCTATGACCTGTATTGATTAATAACAATAAGTACATTAAATTCCATAACTTTATATAATTTCATAAAAATTTAACTCATAATGCAGAAATAAGAATCAATGTAATCAATCCAGTGTACCCTATAAATAGTCATCCTATTTAACCATAACTTAATATTATATCTCATTATTGATAAATCTAGAAAATAAATAATGGCAGTATTGTTTTAATTTTAGAGTAAAAATTATTTGCTATAATTTGTTAAAAAAATCTCATAGAGAAAATGATTCGATCATCTTAAAAATACAAATAATGCATAGATACAATAAATTATATCTTACCTGATTGTGGATTACTCTCATCCCCATTACTTATTGGTGTTTGTTGAGTTTGTTCAATTGGTTGATTATCTACACCGCCATGTGGTTGAATGAGAACTGGTCCTATTTTACTATAGCCTCTTTCTAACAGTGGTTCCATTCTATATGCTACTGGGTCTGACCAATGAAATATATTGTAAAATCTTTTACACAAGTATTCTGGCATAATATCTAACTTATTTGACGGTGTACGCGTTCGTAAAGCTAAAAATACAGACAATGGAGAACCCAAACAAAATAAATTCTCTATCTGTAATTAAAAACACTAAAATTAACATTTTTTTCATTTTAAAATAAATTTTGTTTTTCAGTAAACTTTACAATCATTTTCTTCTTTATTAAGATTTTAAGTGATTTATATGAAATTAAATTTGGTAGTATTACTCACAGGAAATTGTAAACCTGCTAAGGCCCGCTCGGGAGAGCCTGGGGGTCGAGTTTCAAATCCTACCCAGCCTGTAACAATGTCATAAACAATAACACATCCTAAAGAATGTGCTAAAACTGAAATCTTTCCTTGCCATCCAGGATGTCGACTAGCAAACAATCGATACAATATATTTAATTTTTTCTGAAGACCAGATCTTACTTCTTCTCCATACAGAGGACTTGTATAATAAAGTATATCCATAGCAGATGTATTAACAAGATGTCGAATTCTTACAACACTATATGGTGTTATGGCTTCTACTATATCTAATGATAAAAAATGTATCAAGTTTTTATAATATACCTTTATTAGTTTTGCATCATTGTATCTTACCTCCATCTAATTTTAATGAAGATCTCCATTCAACGGGGAAAAACTCAACTCTTTGATTTGAGCTTGGGAAATATTTTTGTTTCATTCTCTCTACAGAATCTCGAAACCTGTAATTGGATACAATATTTATTTATAACATATTCCACAAGCATAGTCATCATAATTTTAATTTTTAATCATTAAAAATAACATTCAGTTTTCAATGATCATAAAAGATAAATTCATCAAAGGTCATATTGAAATCTTGTCAATCTGGCACAAACAAATTCAGTTTGACATAAAGTCCAAGTATGCAGTGAATGCCCAAAAGTGTACAAAAACAGAAAATTGAAAGATTTGGAGAGAAATTCATCCCAAACAACAAAAATGTCTAAACTTACATATATGAATAACTCAATAAGCAATTTCATATACTTTAAAATCATTGAAAACGTTTCAAATACAGAAAGCTAGCTCAAGAGGATCTTATCTAAAGTAAATTGAATTAAAATCTGAATATTGCCAGTAAAATGAATAAAAATACTGGTAAGTTATGAACAATTTTCAGATTAGTTTATAGTCAATATTGAAAACTTATTTATATTATATGTATTTAATATAAATATGTTTACATTGTTGTATTTCTAATTATTTTTCCAGTATCTCTGTTCTGACCAATTCCATGAACTACAAAAACTAAATGATCAATATCTTGAGGTTTATCTTCCATTGTTGCAGGTGTTTTATATCCTCTGACAAGTCTGCAGCCTGTTGCTTAAAATAAATATACTAATTCAATATACAAATTATGATTTAATAAAATTTTAAATACAATATTTTAGTGTTTCTTAAAATATATAAAGATATTTGGTGAAGTTTATTAATAATACAAATTTAATTATATTTAATATTACTATATTATAATACTTACTTTTTGTAAATCCTAGTTTTGATGTTACACTGCGCATTAATTTACTTGGTATATACTCACTGTAAATAATCACATCATTTATTCCATGCCAATCAATTTTATGTTGAGGGAAATGCTCTGTATGAAGTACTAATTAAAACAAAGATATTATTTTTTATTATAATGTAAAGTTTATGTTTCAAAGAAAATATAAAATACCTTTATATGAATGTGAAGGAGTACCAAACTCTGGAGTAGAACTTGATTGGGTAAGAGTTGGTTTCTGAAATAACCTTAATTGAGTTTCTTCTATTTTTTCTGAATATTCAGTTTCTAATGGTATCCAACTTCCATCATAAAACCATGTTCCTCTTGTAATTTTATATGTTTCATCTACATGAAATATAAAAATTTAAAAACAATTTTAAAATCATGCTATGATTTCTATCATTATTAGATCATACAATCAAAAGGTATCAATTAAATTAGTTATTATGAATTAATGGTATATAGTGAACAAAAAATTTCTTCTTAACAACATACATTTTTTATCTTTATTTGAATAGATTAAAATATAGATTAGTGTAAGTAATATTTAGCATATATTATATTTATATTTATATTTATATTAATATATATAAATATATGTGATATAGCCAAAAATTATAGATTATTTATATAAAAAATTTCAAAGTGATTATGTATATGAAATAAATTTACCATAAAAAAAAATATATATATATAGCTAGTTATTCTCCGAAGACTAATTAATAATAAATTTAATAACCTAAATTTGTTATTTGTAAAATTATTAAATTACCTGGCCAATAAATGGAAATGCATTTTTGATTTTCTAAATCAACATCATACATTCCTCCTCTGACTACAATTCTTTCAATATTCGATGTATCATTAGACCTTTCATTACCAATAAAACTTCTCCAAGCATTTTCTATCCTTAGGCTATCATATCCACAAAACTCCACCCATCTTTTATTAACATCATCTTTGTATAACCATCTCACTTCCTCAGGTGTTAAGGATTCCGCATACGGTATTTCTTTTGGTATTTCCTTTTTGTCTTCATTTTCTTCATCGTTTATTCCATTTTGTTTTAAATTACATTCTATTATGTAAGAAAGTAATAAATAATAATAAATATTGTATTGAAATTTTCTGATACAAATATTATTTAATAATTATTTTTATATATGCTAAATATGAATATAATATAATATAAATAGTTATAATATGAATAAATTTAAGTTTGTATTTATCTTAATTTCAATTATTATCTATATCTATAATTTCCAATTGAAAAATATCATGGATTTGAAAAGTTTAATTTTAGTTTTGAATTATATAAAAGCATATTTTTTCAATTAATTGATTAAAATAAAATGAATGATGTCAGTTTTTTATTTCGTTATTTATAAACATCATAATTAAGTAAATAAACGATTTTCTAATAATAATCGTGTAAATGTTTTTTTGCTTTAATATAGCTAAGCAGTCAGATTGTTCCTCGTACCTGCGTGATTGATATTAGTTTCCAATGGTGTTTCACTAAAAGGGTCAACATCGACCAACAAGTTTGCGGACATTCTTTTTGCAAGATCAGAACAAGAACAAAGATGACGCACTTGGACGTGTTCAGTATATAAGAGGAAACTGTGATCAACAGTCACAAGCACTTGACTCACCGTTGTCTACTTATGATCTCCAAACCCTACGCGTGCCGCAGCAATAAATATATTCATATAAAACTACCATGAGACACTCAAAAAACATTTATGTACAAGTGTTGCTTTAAATATTTAATTGTCGCGCAACAAACTGTCATGTTGACCTGTTTTGACAGTTTTGCTTAAATTCATTGTCGCGATTATGCGTGAAATACACAACGAAATCTGTATTTTTCTATCAGTACTTCGACCTACCGAATGTTCATACTTCACGCCACTCCACGCGGTTAATAACGAGCCTACAATCTTTCATGCAAGTCCGCGTACACGTTAACACCAAAGTTGTGTAATGTATATCGTTGAGTAGTGCTGTACATGTGTTGACAAAGAGAGCTAATCGCAGACGACACAGCTCGCTTTATTATAGAGACACTATAGCACGCGCAATTGTCAATGCCGCATGCGTTTTCGGAGAAGTCGAATTTTGGCGAGCTGCTACTGGCTCTGCCAGTTTAATTTACCAGACTTGACATCATTCAACTACATTCAACGATCAACTGCGATCAACTAAACATTATCTGCGAGGAAACCTCCCAGTTGCCCTCCCTTCTCCTGTCCCTCTCGTTTTCGCTAGCTCAGTTTATCTATGTAGGCACAGTACATGATATGTCTCTTTTTTGTTCTGTCCACGGCCCTGCCACAATTCTTCTATCTCGCTTTGGCATATTTTACTTAATTCTATGCACGTATATAGGTTTATATCTCTACAATCTTCAGTGACTACACTGTGTAGCGGCTGTAGGAGCTATCTGTCACTGTCCATAAACTCTACATCCCATACTGTGCGAGAGCACCACTGTCTGACTGCCGGCGCAGTTTTCGTACACTAAAACTATATGTATATGCATTGCCTTCATTGCTCATTATACACACCGCCAAAATAATTCACAGCTGGACTTTAGAATAGTTTTAATTTTAGTTTTTTACGTAATGCAATCAAATCTAATTATATCCGCTCATATAATATAACTTAAATGTAAATAAACTGTATTTATTACTAAAAGTTTGTATTTTTTAAATATATATTCTTCGCTTGTAGGCATTTTTTGTATAATTGTTATATACCTTGAAAAATGAAAAACATTTCAAATTTATTTATTTACAATAATGATAGTTTAAAAATATTGGAGTTCAATTAATTTAAATATTAAATTTTAATTAACTTCTGTTAAAATTTACTATGAAAGTTCAATGATTATAAATATTTACATTATATTCAAATTTTTTGTTTTGTCTATTTCAAAAATAATTATTGCTGAAAATTATTTTCCTTTACAGCTTATAATTTATTTAAAATATTACAATAATTAAATTACTAAACAAATTATTAATGTAAAAATATTTTAGTTTTATACTTTCAATGAATAGTGATTCGCTTTATATCTTGAAAATGTATTCCATGTTGATTAGTTATTTTATTTATCACATGGGCAACCACGATAGCGGAGATAAAAGTAAGCTCAATATAATAGATTAGACATTAATACAAGAAGAATTATTCAATGTGTATAGTTTATCAGCAGTTAGTTTGGAAAGATAAACAATATTTGGTAATCAGTTGTAATCGAAAAGTAAAATGTAAGGTTTAGAACGATCTTTAAAATTAAAATTTATAGCAAGGTTTAAATAACTATTTTCTACTAAAATAGTAATGCAATATAATTCCTTATATAATTTTTTCACTATTGAAACTATATAATATCGATATAACGTTAATAAATAGAGCACGATCAGGACAGTACATGAACATTTTTGCAGCAATTATAGACATAAGAATCGAAATAAAGTTTAAAAGCGATTATATTTTAAGGCAACGAGCATAGATGACGTCTTCGGGTAATTTATCAATTGTAACGAATAGAGAAAACAATTAAAGATAAAATTAAATTAAAGAATTATAAAGTATATTTTAAACAGAAACGACCTTGGTCACGATTGTATGTAACAATGTTAAGATTGGTTATAAAGCCCTGTACAGGCTGTATTCATCATAACATTCTTTAATCATAATGAAGGTAATAATTTAGAGCACACAGATGATAATGTGTATGTGTAGGATACTTGTATATCTAAAAATTACATTGCATTTATTAATACTTCTGCATAATAAAAATTGATTAGATAAACTATCTTAGAGGACTGTACCAGAGATGAATAGAGAGATCGCCGATGCAATACAACCGACCCGCACTAGTTTCGACGCGCCGTAGTAATACGCACCCTTGCGGATGAAATCGTAAGCCGGTCCATTTGAGGGGAAATGAGGGGAAACAAGGGAGAGGGAAGAGTGGACCGCGAGCGAAGAATCGTGTCCATGAGGCCTGCGCTGTTTGTGTGCGTGACTGCGCGCGAGCGAGCTGTTTGTATGGATTGGTACACCCGATCTTTACCGAAAGCCAACTCGGCTCTGATCGGATAGAAAAAGTGAGTGCGCGCAAAGAAACGCGCTCATGTAGCTGGCGCTGTTTGCTGCAGCTGTGTATGACGTATCGCCTGTATTGGTGAGTCGATTGTTGGAGCCGATTGCTGACATGCGGATTTGCGACTCTCCGGGAGCTTTCGTAGGCTTCAGCCGCGACCTGCCCGTGACTGCTTCACTGCGGGGCAGAGGCCTAACCGTACAGCCCGAAACGCGCTCGGGTATCAACAAATTAAAAATACTTATTCCGACTTTATTTAAACAATTTAACATTTCTCAGACAGTACTCGACCTAGCGATCGATACTCGGATCGATACTGCATTTGGTTTTAATACAAACTGTTTAATTATCGTACGTAAAATGCATTCGATAGACGCATTTTACTCGTTTCGGCGCATGGCTTACGGGCCGCCGAACAGCCTGAAATGCGCTCGGTTATTAACGAATTAAAAATGCTATAACTAATTATGACCAATACAGGCGATACGTCATACACAGCTGCAGTAAATAACGCCGGCTACATGAGTGCGTTTCTTTGCGCGCACTAACTCTTTCTATCCGATCGGAGCAGAGTTGGCTTTCGGTAAAGATCGGGTGTACCAATCCATACAAACAGCTCGCTCGCGCGCAGTCACGCACACAAACAGCGCAGACCTCATGGACACGATTCGTCGCTCGCAGTCCACTCTTCCCTCTCCCTTGTTTCCCCTCATTTCCCCTCAAATGGACGGACTTACGATTTAATCCGCGAGGGTGCGTATTACTAAGGCGCGTCGAAGCTGGCGCGGGTCGGTTGTATTGTATCAGCGATCTCTCTATTCATCTCTGACTGTACTGTAGGAAACCTTATAGGTCAAGTTTCTGACAACACTTTTTCTCTGTATTGCTTATGATATAAATTTTATCATTATTGTTCATTGGCATAATAAATTTAAATGAATCTATATAGGTAAAACAATCTACGGAAAATTTTATCATTCTCTACTTAAATAAAAGATAAATTTCTTAATAATTATTAATATTTCAATCCTTTTATTTTTACTGTTTAATATTTACAATAACTTAGAACTATTTTTTACTAGGGTTTTTCAGTTTCTTAATTTTACAATTCTATGTAAAGATAACATAAATTGGTATAAAAAAATTAATGTAATTAAAATTTATTTCTGAGACAATTTACAAAATGCAGAATAACTATCGTAACTGACTAGATATTGAGAAAATATGTAGTATTATGAGTAATAATGTTTAAAACTAGGTCTTAAGTATTGCATCTAATCAAAAATTAAATTATAAATTGTAAATATTATATAAAAATTAAAATGTCTATTTAGTATTTAAAGATTACAAGATAATTAATCAAGACAATATTTTAGAAAATTTTTAATTTTATTTGCATAAATTAAATCATTATACAATCATGTAATGCAAAATGAATTTCTATTTCATTAAATTATAATTAAAATGGTTCCATTATCCTTATTTGAAGTTACAAAAATTAAATAAATCTGAAATTGTAGCTTATTGACATTTATATTAATATATTGTTATAATAAAATTATTAATTAAGAAGAACCTTAATTAAATTAAAATATAATTAATTTAAAAGTTAGTCTAGATGACACAATGCCAAAAGTCTTCATTCTAGTTCAGCAGCTCTACGAAGCAGTACATGAATTTTATCCTTAATCCAGCTTTTACTGTAGGGTGCATAAGTATTAGTTGATTTTTGGTAAACCAAACATGATAAGTCTGCTAATTCATCAAGGAAATCGAACAATTGTTTTATGTCATATGTGATTGTCGGAGTGTTTGGATTTTCCCTCTTTAGATATTCCTCATATATTTTACATACTCCTGCAAATACCAAAAAATATGTTAGGAAATAATTAGACTTTAATTTATGACATAATTGTTTATTGAATATTTATTATTATTAATAGCAATACAAATGTTTTGCTATTAAACAAAATGTCTAGCTTTTTCATTACCAAAAAATTTGAAATTAAACTAAAATATTAGACCAGCAACATAATACTTAAATTATTAAAAGTTGCCTTTTCAGTGATTTAATTTACATTCCAATAAATTAAAAAAATGCATAAAAAATACTAGATACTACAAAATTATTGATTTAATTAAAATCATGCATCAAGCTACTGTAGTAATTTTTCTGTCCTCTAATGGTTATAATTTAAAAATTTACTTTAGTGAAGTAAAATGTTTAATATTACAATAAAAATTGCAATGTTTTAATTGAAAAGTTTCAGTTTAAGAAATTCTCGTTTCTATACAATGTTTATATTAGGCTATTTCTTATAGATATTTTTAGAGATAAACGTTTTGAGTTAAAGTAATCTAACTAAAAAGGTAATAAATAATTAATATTGTATTAAAAAAATTAAACTAAAGTATACATAATAGATAAACTAAAACTGGAGTATAATTAATAAATTTTACCTTCTACGCATTCATTAACACTTTCATAATCAGAATAAGTCCTTGTTTCAGGTCGATTAGCAGGTTGAATAAGAAGAATAGTGTGCGACTAAAAACATATTATATTTTACAAAAATCATCTTAACATTATTAGTGTTAAAGCAAAGGAGAGGATAGAAACTCATTTTAATTTCTACATCTTATTCACATAAGCACTTAAATAACCTATAAGTGAGTTGGAATTTTAGTAAAAATACAATTCCTTTTTGAAATAAGAAAACACTTAGATATAAATATTTATTTAATTACAAAATGGAACCAAAATTCTTAAGCTATGAATCTACGTAAAATTTATGTAAACAGAATCTAGCGACACGCGAAAGTGAACTTTCTAGTTACTAAAGTTACGCTTACCATTTTTCTGATAAATTCAGCTCTTAATGATGTTAAAATAATTTAGTGTAACAATAGTGCGTAATTTAGAATACTTTACTATTATCAGAATATTTTTTTATATACGTATTAATAATAAAAACAGCACTGGTGCTCGCGTTGTCTTCACGGACCAGGTCCTATTCCAGATCTTGCGTCTCTTCCTATATATATCGCTTCTTAACTTCCTCTACATCAATTACTCTCAAGTCTCAATCTGCAATGCTTTCTAGTGCTTTCTATAGTTTCAATTTTCAGCAACTGATATATATATATATGATAAAATAAATACATACACTTATATATATATGGTATTCCAGTTATTCGTATTGTGCCTGTTACAAGGCACAAACTATACCTACAAATACAGCAGACCCACGCTACTGATCTATATATAAGATCCAAGGACGTCTACAAAATATACGTGGTAACAATGAAGTCGTTTTGAACAAAATATATTTATTTACCCTGGCTGTTTTACACTAAATATGTATATGTAACCATTATATAATAGCTTATAGGTAACGAAATGCAAATTCGAACACACATCGATAGTGTTTACTGAATTAAGTGATATGCAATGCTTCGTGGCTTTTTATATATATAAACATCCCACATAACACTGTGGAGCTGATATCACTCCACGTCCGTTCCACGCGCGCAGTACGCGTAATGTCAGTGGGATGTCCGCGTACAGTTCCGACGAGCATTCCCAAACACCGTACGCGTGGAATCGCCCGAAGTAGCAATAGGGGTATTATACGTATTATACGTGTACAAAATACGTGCAATATACACGTCAAAATATCCCGCGTACCCTTACGAATTATATATATATGTATATATACAAAATATACATTTTTATATTTTAAAATAAGAAAAAGATTTTAGTTTACAAACAATTTTTATTAATAAATTACATTATTAAATAAATTATAATATTCTATTACAAATAACTTAACCTCTAATATTATTTAGGATACTAGCTATTAATTATAATTTTTGGTAGGTCAATTCCTGCAGTCGAGGAGTAGTCTCGAATAGGATTCCTCAGAGCTAATCTGCTGTTGATCGGCTCTTAATGCTGCAACAGAACCAGTAAAAAAATTAATCAATAATTTCATTTAATAAGCTATCAAAGATATTATCAGTTAAAGATTAAATGTAAGATTAATTGCGAATAATTAATTATTATATTAACTATAAATGAATTACATGTTTATTACATGTGATAAACATGTAATATAACATGTGATGACATAGATCACATGTTTACTACAGTGAATAATGAATGTTAGTGCTTTTGAATAGCTTTTAATATTAAATTATTCATAGAATAGTTAATATAAATATTTGATGTACATAGAAGGCTATTCGAAAGCTCTAGAATTTATTATTAACTTATACGTAGTATATTTTTACATTATATTCAAAAACTTACCCTTGAAAAATATTTAAGGCAGACGATTCTGTATCGAGGTCGTATGCATGAAAAAGTTCAAGTTCCGTTTCGTTCCTTGTAATATAATTTATGCTTTTAATAATTACATGCATATATATATTTATATATATATATATATATATATATATATATATATAATATCGTTACCAAGCCCGGGTTCATATCAATTAAAAATATATAAGAAAATCAATATAATAAAAAATATATATTAATAAGAAAAGATAAGTATAAATCATATCAATAAGAAAATAACATTGTAAATAATGGTTTTATGATTATAGATGTTTTAGTATATTTTTTATATAATAGTTTTAAAAAATGCTTGTATTTTTGTAAAAAATTAATATTTAAGTATTTTCGAACTTTTCTGCTTACTAGTTATTATTTTCAATATAAAAATATTTAATGCGAAAACATAATTACTGCTTATAATCGTACACGATTAAAGCTTATACGATATTCATAAACGGTTATATAAAAATATTATAATACTAAAATTTTATTATTTAATCTTTTAAAAATTTAAAAAATTTAATGTATTATAATTGATAAATAAATTATAACTTTTAAAAAATACTGAGAAATCGTGTAAACCAGCAGCGATAGTAAAATAGTTTCAGAAAGATTAATAACTATTGTTTACAAATGAATAACTATATTCGATTATCAACAACTATGTACATTATAATCTCACGCGAATAACATATTTAACAATAATATATACATGTTAACATGCATATATATATATGAGGTCGAGGTTCCACCAAGAAGTTTGAAAATACCTGAAACTATGAAAAAAGTCATTTAACAAAAATGCTGCTACAGTAAACAAGCAGACGGCGAGCTAAACGTTACTGCGAGACGTAGATAATAATTATTTTACAAAACAATCAAAACGAAGTTATACAATTGAGTATGCAAAAAAGATAAAGAGCCAACAGTGATTCAATCAAAGAATTACGTGCAAAACCTTACAAAATTGAAAATCAATAAAATTTCTTCAAAACGATAAATTTTTCAAATTTTTGTATTTAATTTAAATTTTTTAATTTTTTTTAATAATAATCATTCAATATGAATCAAATACATTAGTACCAAGGCGCCTTAGAGTTCCCAAACGGTGAATATGTCGCCCGAAGCTTATGGCAGACGACCGCTAGGTGGCGACAACCAACTCGCAATCAAAGTAGACCGTCCCGGGTTAGTTGCTGGATATTAGTGCTCTGATAAGCAGCTGCTAGACCACTGCCGACCTGTAGATTGAGGTGCATCGTCGTCGCGCGGGTGCCGCACGACTGCTGTACCTTCGAGCAAGTTTCGCTCAAAGCTACAGTCCCAAGATTCGCCAGAGTCCTGAGACGTCGACGGTAGTTATGGTTCTTAATTTCCGTCTTCGTAAGAGGCCTAGATCCTGTTGTTACAGGACCTTGAGCTTTAACTGCTCCGGATGAACTGGATGCAGAAGCAGCTCTCTTAGGTTTAGCCGCTGGTTTATCACTGGAAGGTGATTCGCCAGCTGGCTTAGCCGCCACATTACTGCTAGTTGCAGTAGCGGGAGACTTTACCCGTGCCATTCTTCGCAGGAATGGCATCGTCTTGGTCCATGACGCTGCTCTCCCAAGGCTCTCTCTCTCTCAAAAGGTAAAGACACGGCTATCGCTTCTCAGCCTTTTTAAATTACCCTGGTGTTCGAAACATCCTAAGCCCGAAGCTAATGAGGTAACAGGCGATAGACCCTTGACGTTGGAAGATACTAACGTTGCAATCTCTGATACCATGAAGGTATCAGTCTGATCCGGTCGAGTGATGAATGACGCGGGACGCATCAATTCAGCTTTGTTCATACGTAGAGTCACCTGTGCTAGTGACGCACGATAAGCTTGGTGAGTCGAGCAGAGTCGCTCTACTTTCTGCGGATGCAAAAGGTAAAGGCGGCTGTAGTATAGAGCAACAGCTGCTCCAACACCGAGCAACGATACCGGCACCCAGGCTGTGCACTAGGCAAAACATCGGCTTAGCCCAACTCACCCCAGAGCCAAGTATCTCGGCACCTCAGCAACCTGGAGGTGGGGGGCTCAATGATTCTCGGAATGATTTTACTAATTCACCGCCATGGAGATCGAGGGCTCGATCCGAGCCGGTTGTACCGGACAGCGTAGTGTTTCCAGCCAGTACATTGGCTACTCTCACTGCTAGGGGCAGGGGGACCCATGTCTGGCGCCGTATCATCTCGGATTCGAACGCCCCCCCCCCCGGCTAGTACTCATCATCGAGTCAGGCGGGAAATTTTATCTAGCTCGCCGCCCCCGATTGTCTCACCATCCCAGCAATCAAGGGCTGACTCAGATGAATTTGGCTCGCCCACTGCGAGCCCTCCCTCTAGCTGGAGGGGGGAAGACCCCGTTGGGTCCGGGCTAGTGGGTCCGAACATGGGCCTCGTGGAGGCAACTTCTGCTACCGCGCCCCGGACTAACTCCATCCAGCAACACCTTGTCCAGAGCCCCTCTGTACCTCCTGAGCGGCCTGTGGGTGGCCCTCTTCCCTCCAGCTCGGTAATCCGTCAGCTTCAATGCTCCTTGGTTGTCGATCTGGAGGGAATAAACTGCCTGGATCAGCTTGAGGCGATTATGACGAGAATGATGTCCTTTATAGTGCAAAGTTTATTACTTATAAGGGAATTAGGGAAGGCTCAGTAAGACACATGGATTGAGATATCTATTTAATTGTTTATTGTCGCCGTATTCTTCACATTGATTTGTCGCAAGTCAACACTCATAAATACGTCGTGTAATAACACTCGATCGCATAATATTATTTAGTAAACTTTTATATTTATTTTTTGGTTATATTTTGAACGCTCGTTATAAAATATAGTTCCGCGCGCAATAGCTTCGGGTACGCTGCCATATAAATTAAGTCTCCTTTAAGTGGTTCGACTCGATAAGTTCGCTCGCCCAATACTTTGTTACGTCTCGCAGCGATATTTGGCGGATGCATGGGAAAACTACGGATGGAGTCTCGAACACTTATCTGCGAGTTCGTCCAGGAGTCGGCCGATGGCTCCCCGCTCAGGGGATAATGTGTCCAGTCTTCGGCCTCGGGATGTCACCTCGTTCGTAGATTCGGAGTCGCCGCCGCCGGTGAATGTCGGTTGCGATTTTTCGCGAGGCGGTGAGTTTCGTCGCTGCTGGCTGATGTCGCCGTGTTGATACCCCGAGCGGGAGAGAGCTTGTTCGGCTCTTTTCGGCCGCCTACGGATTTCCCGCTCAGCATATGGGCATTACAGTGATTGTCTCGTTACATTCTCCCCCTTTTCTGCGATTCAAGGAGCAGAAATAATGCCTCCCGTCGGACTCAACCCGCAAACCGTCAAGTACAACATCGAGACCTAACAAAGCACATAAATCGCGACTTCTATGGTTGGCATAATTTCGTTTCCTTTCGGTTATTGATTTTATTTAATGATTAAAAAAGAACTATTATATGGCAGCCTAGTCACCTAGTATTGCACAGAGAATACTACGCTACTTAAATTTCGGGTGATCATTCACGTTTTATACAGGTACTCACAAAACATTCGATTGAGAAAATTGAACATCAATAACATCGAACTATAGCATTTCAAGCATGATACATTATTCTCGTCGTTCTATCTTACAATGATTATATTCATATGCTGCTTCTCTACTCTAAGGTGATAATCGCTCTTACCCTCACTCTTCTATGACGATTGTTATTATCAGCCGTAGATAGCGCATGTCATTATATCTAATTATCCTAAATCGATCATGCAGAAGCATTCGTCATGTTACTCCTTGTAAGAGTCCGCTATATCCGACACGTATTTGCGCAAATTCGTGCGATTATAGACGTCAATAATAATATTTGTTTTCGTATCTTTTAATTCGTACGTATTGGTGCTTATTATTTTATTGATAAGGTATGGGCCCTCATAAAGATGAAAAAACTTTTTCGTAACCTGATCAAGCGCATCAGACAGGTGTCGTACTCGCAAAAGCACGCGATCGCCGATATTTAAATCAACCTTGGATATTTTCTGACCTCTTTTGGGGTTTTCGAAACTCTTCATCAAATTCTCTTTAGCTAACGTTATTATATGCTTATGATTAATCCGGTGGGGATGGGGGTATTTAATAATCTCTTCTATTTCGCTTGGGCTTGCCGTGCCAAAATGTACTTCGTGTGGTATTTGTATAGTGCTGTGATGTGTTGTAATATTTAATAATGATTCGGTCCTTTTTACGTATTCAATCCAAGTAGTATGTTTACTACAGAACGTTCGGAATATCCGTCCGATTTCACGCATGACTCTTTCCATTGGGTTAGATTGCGGGTGCCGGATCGAACTAAATACTGGTTTGATTCCCTCACTTTCCAACTTTTGTTTCCACTTTATTGCCGGAAACTGTGTCCCATTGTCGCTTAATATACGTTACGGCTTACCGCATTCCGGGATATATTGTTTAAAGATCTTGTCTAATGATGCTTGAGTGGTGGCTCGTTTTAATGGATATATTCTTACTAGCTTTGAGAATGCATCTAATATGACTCGTAAATACTGCATTTCCCACCGAGCGCGAGGGAGGGGGCCGTAGAAGTCGACCGTTGCCAGATCGTTAGGCGCTTCTGCCTGGATTAACTGATATTCCCTCTCCATCGCGATATACAGGTATTTAACCCTCTGGCATAAATCACATGCTCTTATAAATTTTTTTACATCTCGGTTTGTACCCCTCCAATAATAATATGTTTTGATGTATCTTGTCTTGAATGTGCCCTGATGTACCAGTTTTTCATGCGTTATTTTAATTAAATTGTTTTTTATATTTTCTGGTACCATTATTCTTCAATTATTGTCATGAATTTGTTTATGAAATAAGATGTTTTTATAAACTTGAAACTGACAATTTTCTTTATTTTGTTTATTTAGTTCCATTAATTGTTTTATCTTCGGATCCCTTTTTTGTATTTCGCCTAAATTGTTCAGCACTTTTCGGACAGACGGTTCATTTTTAAATAGTGCAAGTATTGTTAACGATGTTGCTCGCTTATCCTCATTATTAAATAAACAATACTCATTTATATTTGAAATAATTAGCTTAGTATCCATTTCGCTCGCGAATTTTATTCCGGGTTTCTACTCAAAAAATCAAATGCTGTATTTTCACACCCCCTACAATAACTTACTTCAAAACTAAATTGTTGCAGCAACAAACTCCATCGAATTAGTCGGTTATTATGATACATGGTTGATTCTAAAAATGTTAAGCTTTGATGATCAGTTATTATCTCAAATTTTACTCCGATTAAATAATATCGACATTTATAAATAGTGTAGATAGTGGCTAACAATTCGCGTTCGGTTGTCGTATATCGAGATTCTGCTTCAGTTAAACATCGGCTGACTATACATATAATATATGCTTGCCCTTTTTCATCTGTTTGAAAAATCACTCTCCCTATTCCTGACTCACTCGCATCTGTCTGTACCTTGCACTAGGAATAATGTGAGATAAGCATACCGTATGAGTAAATGCTCCTTTTATCGCGCTATATGCCTCGCTGTGTATTTCGTTCCATCTCCAATTGGCTTCTTTTTTTAATAAGTCTCTGAATGGTTCAGTGTATCTGCTACATTCAACACAGAAACGCCGGTAATAATTACAAAATCCTAAAAATTGCTGAAGTTGATTCTTGTTCTTGGGCTCTTTGAAGTTTTGTATTTGTGATATTCTTTCAGGATCCGCATGAACTCCTTTTTCCGTAATTATGAATCCCAAAAAGGATACTTTTTTTTTGAAAAATTCACATTTATTGAAATTAAGCATAAAGTTATTTTTTATTAATATTTCGAATAATTCTTTCGATGTCATTAGATGCTCTTCGATTGTTTCTGTACCTATTAATAAGTCGTCAATGTATATTCTAAGTGATTTTTGAAGTCGCAGGGATGCGTTTACTAACGCTTTTTTTAGTGCGCGTATAAATGCGCTTCCTGCTATTTTGAGGTAAAACGGAACTCTTTTAAATTGGTACATTGATGATTGGAAGATGAATGCTGTATACTGTCGTGAGTTTTTATGAAGTTTTATTTGCCAGTAACCGTTTGTTAGATCCATTTTTGAGAAATATCTAACTTTTTCGAAGTCTTGAATTTATTCGTTAATCAGCGGGGGCGCTTCATGATCATCCTCGATAATTTTGTTTAAATGTCGTGCATTCAGACATATTCGTATATCGCCTCCTTTTTTATGGGTTACTCTAAGCAGGTTGCAGTATGGACTAATTGATCGCTCAATTATTCTGTCCTCTTACATTTCATTTATTTTTTGTTTAACCTTATCGCCCAAAGCAAAGGGAACCGGATGCGATTTTATAATGATTGCATTTTTCTGCATTATTTTAATTTCATGTTGGTATCCATTTGCACATCCTGGTTTTTCAGAAAATAGTTGTTTTGTTTTCTCTAATAGTGCTTTAAATTTCTCCATACTCAACGAGTCCAACGATGTTAGTTTACACGCTTGAGAATCAAGCCTCTGGGATCTTATCATTTCGTCCTCGCATCTGTACTTCGAGTTTACTATATTATTTTCATTACCCTTATTTACTTTTGTATTTATCTGACATTCGCTTCCTCGTAGTCTGTTTACTCTGCCTTTTAAACTATCTCTTTCTTCATTTTTGGTTTTGCTGCATTTTTTAATACTTTGACTTTCTATAGCCTTGTTTAATTTACTTTCTTTTTCTAGTTCTTTAGTTTTGATTAGATATACGAGATACATATTCTTTCGCTATTTTGCGATACTATGATTTTATCCGATATACTTGGTTCAAACATTGTTGATTCTCGTCTAATTGTATGCTTGCTTACCGTAATAATTCTTTGCTCGTAATTAATTATTGTGTTGTTATTTAAATTCTAGTCGTTTCCTAATACTATTTCACACGACAGGTAAGGTATTACTAAGAAGATGTATGACTTTTCGTATTCTTCGATCATCACTTGTATTAAAACTTGTTTCTTCACTGTCGTATTCTTTTTACCTATCACTGTTGATACTACGATGTATGATACGGGAAGTTCTTTTATTTTTTGGCTTTGCTTAATTTTATTATAAAAATCTTCCGAGATTGCGGTGACTTGGCTACCCGTATCTAATAACACTCACGCTTTGATTTAATTAATATGTGCGGCGATGGAGGAATGGATTTATGCTTTTTTGTAATAATTTGGTCCTTATTCTGTTCAATTCCGACTTCTAAATCATGTACAAAGTCATAATCATTTCGACGCGCTGTCGGGCCATATTTCAACGCGCCGATTCCTATAGTTTAAATTTCTCTGTATGTTTTCGTATTATCTCGCTCCCTGTCCTCCGTTCTCCCGCGCTTGACTTGTATTCGGCAGTGGAAATCTTCTATCAGGTAATTTATTCAGTATGATTTGTGAATTATTTCCCGGATGTGACAAGTGTCACGTTAAGAGAAGACGGACAGACCGACGCGAGCGATCATGCGCGGAGAGCGAGCGAGAGGGGGACCCCGGAAAAAAAATAAGCGGGATGACCGTAACGAGGGACCGCCGTGCGACCTTCGGGCGCGTTGGGACGGGCCGTAGTTGCGCCGTAGGGAGGACCGGCAGGCGATGTAACCGGCGAGCCGTGGCAGCGGCCATCTTTGAGGAGATCTGGCCGGCGCGACCGCCGCCGCTGCCGGGCGACTTGCCGTATGGAGGTGGAGAGTTTGCGGGGGGGTGGCCAGCCTGCGGACGCCAGCCGCGCGCGCCGCCGGAAGAGGGCCGCGAAAAGAAAAAGAAAAGGGCCCGCGCGGTCATTAGCGCCACCGGCCCGGTAGATTTGATTGAGTCGTTGTCGCGACGAGACGCACTCCAACGAGCCCTGACCTTCCAACGTCGTGGCGCGCTGCACATCCAAGCGAGCAGAGCAGGGAAAGAGGGATTACCCCAACAAAGCCACTAGACGTCCTCCTGTGGAAGCCACTAGGGTGTGGAGAAATACCCCAGCGGAGCAAGCAGCCTGTCCGGGGAGAAAGACAACGACTTGCGGAGGAGACAGTCCCGCGACGCCGGAGGGGAGGACCTGCAGGATCCCCAGCCGACGGTCTCGAGAGAGGGCCGCCCACCAGTTTCCCCGAGCAGAGGCCTCCAGCCCACGGGAGCCCGTCGCAGTCGGATCGCTGCTACGTAAGGGGGACGACCAGCTGCCTGACGTCGCTATGTCGACAGGCGGCCGCCGTTGCCCGCTAGCACGTCGTCGCCCTCCAGCTCACCGCCGCCCAGCAGCACGCCGTTGCCCGCCAGCCCACTACCGCCCACCAGACCATCGCCAACCAACAGCCGGCCATCCAGGGTCCAAGGTCATCGGATAATCGCGATAAGTGAGTTTCCGAGTTACTAGGAAAAGCGACGTATCACACCTGAAATTCCTAAATTCCTCAAATTCCTCAAATTCCGAAAATTCCGGAAATTCTTCAAAATCCTGAAATTACTGAAATTCCGAAAATTCTTGAAATTCCGGAAATTTCCGTAAATCCGCAGGCCTAAAATTCCGCAAATTACCGTAATACCCCAAATTCCTGAAACTCCGGAAATTTCCGTAAATCCGCAATCATACAATTCAGGAAATTTCCGTATTTCCACAAAGTTCTAAAATTTCTAAAAATTTCCGTAATTCCGCAATCCTAAAATACCGGAAATTTCCGTAATTCTAAAGTCATAAATTTCCGGAAATTTCCGTAATTCCGCAGTACTAAAATTCAGGAAATTTCCGTAATTCCTAAAATTGCAGAAATTTCCGTAATTCCGCTTTCATTTGTTACGCGAATTGTCATTTGTAGCATTTCAGGAATTTCAGGAATTTTAGGAATTTCATCAATTTTTGGAATTTCAGGAATTTCAGGAATTTCAGGAATTTCAGGAATTTGTAGAATTATAGAAATTTCAGGAATTTTAGGAATTTCATGAATTTCAGGATTTTCTGGAATTTCAGATTCTGATGATATTGGACGGGCTTAGTTGGGTTTGTTGGGTTGGTCATGAAAAATGGCCGATTCTGAAGGTATCGGTATGGCTGTTTCTGGTGGTGTTGGTGGGGCTTAGTTGGGTTAGTTGGGTTGGTCATGAAAAATGGCCGATTCTCATGATGTTGGTCGGGCTTAGTTGGGTTAGTTGGGTTGGTCATGACAAATGGCCGATTCTGATGGTGTTGCTCGAGCTTAGTTGGGTTAGTTGGGTTGGTCATGAAAAGTGGCCGTTTCTGATAGTGTTGGTCGAGCTTAGTTGGGTTAGTTGGGTTGGTCATGAAAAATGGCCGATTCTGATGATGTTGGTCGGGCTTAGTTGGGTTAGTTGGGTTGGTCATGAAAAATGGCCGATTCTCATGATGTTGGTCGGGCTTAGTTGGGTTAGTTGGGTTGGTCATGACAAATGGCCGATTCTGATGGTGTTGCTCGAGCTTAGTTGGGTTAGTTGGGTTGGTCATGAAAAGTGGCCGATTCTGATAGTGTTGGTCGAGCTTAGTTGGGTTAGTTGGGTTGGTCATGAAAAATGGCCGATTCTGATGATGTTGGTCGGGCTTAGTTGGGTTAGTTGGGTTGGTCATGAAAAATGGCCGATTCTCATGATGTTGGTCGGGCTTAGTTGGGTTAGTTGGGTTGGTCATGAAAAATGGCCGATTCTCATGATGTTGGTCGGGCTTAGTTGGGTTAGTTGGGTTGGTCATGAAAAATGGCCGATTCTGATGATGTTGGTCGAGCTTAGTTGGGTTAGTTGGGTTGGTCATGAAAAATGGCCGATTCTGATGATGTTGGTCGGGCTTAGTTGGGTTAGTTGGGTTGGTCATGAAAAATGGCCGATTCTCATGATGTTGGTCGGGCTTAGTTGGGTTAGTTGGGTTGGTCATGAAAAATGGCCGATACTGATGGTCTTGCTCGAGCTCAGTTGGGTTAGTTGGGTTGGTCATGAAAAGTGGCCGTTTCTGGTGGTATTGGTCGAGCTTAGTTGGGTTAGTTGGGTTGGTCATGAAAAGTGGCCGTTTCTGGTGGTATTGGTCGAGCTTAGTTGGGTTAGTTGGGTTGGTCATGAAAAATGGCCGATTCTGATGATGTTGGTCGGGCTTAGTTGGGTTAGTTGGGTTGGTCATGAAAAATGGCCGTTTCTGATAGTGTTGGTCGAGCTTAGTTGGGTTAGTTGGGTTGGTCATGAAAAATGGCCGATTCTGATGATGTTGGTCGGGCTTAGTTGGGTTAGTTGGGTTGGTCATGAAAAATGGCCGATTCTGATGATGTTGGTCGGGCTTAGTTGGGTTAGTTGGGTTGGTCATGAAAAATGGCCGATTCTCATGATGTTGGTCGGGCTTAGTTGGGTTAGTTGGGTTGGTCATGAAAAATGGCCGATTCTGATGATGTTGGTCGAGCTTAGTTGGGTTAGTTGGGTTGGTCATGAAAAATGGCCGATTCTGATGATGTTGGTCGGGCTTAGTTGGGTTAGTTGGGTTGGTCATGAAAAATGGCCGATTCTCATGATGTTGGTCGGGCTTAGTTGGGTTAGTTGGGTTGGTCATGAAAAATGGCCGATACTGATGGTCTTGCTCGAGCTCAGTTGGGTTAGTTGGGTTGGTCATGAAAAGTGGCCGTTTCTGGTGGTATTGGTCGAGCTTAGTTGGGTTAGTTGGGTTGGTCATGAAAAATGGCCGATTCTGATGATGTTGGTCGGGCTTAGTTGGGTTAGTTGGGTTGGTCATGAAAAATGGCCGATTCTCATGATGTTGGTCGGGCTTAGTTGGGTTAGTTGGGTTGGTCATGAAAAATGGCCGATTCTGATGGTGTTGCTCGAGCTTAGTTGGGTTAGTTGGGTTGGTCATGAAAAGTGGCCGATTCTGATAGTGTTGGTCGAGCTTAGTTGGGTTAGTTGGGTTGGTCATGAAAAATGGCCGATTCTGATGATGTTGGTCGGGCTTAGTTGGGTTAGTTGGGTTGGTCATGAAAAATGGCCGATTCTGATGATGTTGA